>CM040397.1:28996682-30196682 GCA_022702515.1 Ilyophis sp. 1 JC-2022
TTGGTGGAAGCAGGCATCAAGGAAGTGAAAAATAACTTTCCCTCTTGCAAGAATATTGTCAACAATATTCAGCCTGCCCTACATGCATCATGAGAAAGAAGAGTTGCCATGTAGATACTGGTATGCACCAGTGGTGGGCACTTTAGGCTGGGATTCAACCAACATTTTGTTCTTATAACTTTGAATAACTACTCACATTCAAGCAATAATTATTATTATTTTCTTCACAAACACAATTTGGCAAGTTCTGTGATCACTAAAAAGGTGTGAAACATTTGTGGCCAAAGTTCACCTCAATGGGTAAGCATATATGGAATGTCAATATCAAAGTTACCCAATTCATTTTTACAGATTTTCTGAAAAACATACTGACTAAAATAGGCAAGTTTTCCCTTTGGGTCTGTTTAATTGACCATTTAATTTAACTGTCATTGGGCAGTGTATGTTGGGCTTAACTGTCATTGGGCAGTGTATGTTGGGCTTAACTGTCATTGGGCAGTGTATGTTGGGCTTAACTGTCATTGGGCAGTGTATGTTGGGCTTAACTGTCATTGGGCAGTGTATGTTGGGCTTGTAGGCCACAGGTTATCCACCACTGGTGTAAACTCAATAAATAAAAAAATTCTATGGAAATATCAGAGATTTTTTTGAAACACATATGTTTTTTTTCTTTTGTATATTAAACCTGTCAGAAAAATGTATTATCTGTCATCATAATTTTACAGCTGCAAAGTTGGTTGAACACTACTGAAGGAACCTACCAACATGTATGTTTATTTATGTATTTTTCCTGTATGCGTTTTCTAAATTTGTCCTGAGGAGATTATTATCATGTATTGTGCCAGTTGGAATATCACAGGGCAAGTCGCTTTGTTGAGGCATCCGCAGCATTTAAATGTGAATGCAGGAAATTGTATTGAGAAGCTTTCATTGTTGCCCGTGCCCCAGGCGGGGAGACATGACATCTGTGCAGGTTCGCTGATCCATCAGAGCTCCTGCAGTTTGACGAATGTTCTGGAACATCTCATTTCACTTGCTGACCCTCAGCTGTCCCTCAAAGCCTGCTGACCAGACAAGTATTTGTCCAAGCATAGATAACTCAAATTATCTGAACAGTTCTTGAAAATGTGTGACAACATTTTCATACAGGAAAGTCCAGGAAATATTTCAGATATCCCACTGTCATTGAAATGTCACAGGCAATTGCCAGAAATGGGAAAGTAGTCAATTTAAACCTTTTTGCAAGAATAAAAAAAAAAAATAGTTCTCACTTATGTGCTTACCTATTTGATTATATAAGATCAAGCAATGTCAGTGTTGTGATATTGCTATCTATTTGACTAGCTTGTTGGTCCAAAACCAAAAGACACTGGTATTCTCTACCAAGCAGGCATGTGTTAGCGGACACACAATATACACATGCAATAGCACATGCTCACTAAATTTGACTATACAGTACAAAACAATGTAATAAAATCAATTGCATATTCTTAAATAGTCATTAAAATCAAGGGCAATATTGAATTGAGTACTAACTCTTGATCTTTTTTTTGATATGATTTCCCTCGTAATCAAGTCCAGTAGCAGAATTTAAAAGTTAAATATTGGGTAGATTGAACTCTGGCACTTCCCTGAACAGGAAGGGCTACCATAAACAAAAATAAGCTCCTAAAACTCTATGTTTGGAAGAATATTTCTAGAACTCCGCTATTTCACTACATGTACAATTAAGTTTAAAATCGTAAAGTTATATGTTGTTTTAGAACATGATTTATGTTTGGCTGTTACTCAAACATTCAGAGTATTCAAAGAAACATCAGCATGAAAGAATCCAGAGTATCCAGTCTAAGTATCCAGAGAAGCAAGCGGTACAGTGGCCAAAGTAACTGACTGTGAGCTTGAAGTAACCTCACTTTTAGATAAGAATGAATATGTCTCATCTACAAAACACGACACACTATCTATAACTGAGTGTGTACGTGCAAATACAGGGGACAGAATAAAGACAACACTTAATGAATATCAACTCAATAATAAGATGTAGAGCCACCCTTCAGGACAGCTTCAGTCCTTCTTGGAAGGCTGTCCTACAAGTTCTGAATGGTGTGTAGTGGAATACTGGACCACTCTTTCATGAAGGAAAGCCTCTAGTTCCTTATGGGATGAAAGTGGTGGAAAGGGGAATGTGGAAATCTCCATCACGCTGCACTCCTTCTCAAAAAGGTTCAATGATGTTTAGATCTTGTGATTGTAAAGGCCATGGAAGTCATCTGACTTCATCCTGGTGTTCATAAAACCACCCTTTAATTTGCTTAGCAGCGTGAATGGGGGCGTTATCATCCTTGAATATGGGGACATCATGAGGGAATAGTGTTTGCACCATAAAAAAAGAGTTAAAGTAAACCATATCACTTTTTCCAATGCACAAGGGTCCAGGTTTTGACTCTATACTCCAGGTTATGCGTCTTTGTGCATTTGCTTTGTGTACAAATGGCAGCACTGTCGTAAATACCAGCTTTGTGAAGCTCAGACCGTACAGTTTTTGTTGAGATTGGGTCACAGAGATGTTGATTCAATTCTGTGGCAATTTGTGAGGCCGTAGTTTTGAGGTGTTTAGCAACTATCCTCTTAAGCGTCCCTCTTTCCCTGTCAGTGAGCTTCGACTGGCAACCACTAGTCAAATTCAGGCACCTACTATTTGGCCTTTTTGGAACTGTGTCAGTTGCCACATGTTGCTTTAGAAAGTTACATATCAAAGTGATGATTGTCAGACTCTATTTATAGCCGGCACATACTGCTAATTGACATTCAACTTAATATGACTCACCTGTGTAGCTGCCTTTACTTCAAAGTTAAAGTTCTTTCTCAGGTGGAGTTTCCGTTATATTGTCCAATCCCTGTATGTATCTTTGGGTTCTGTCAATCACAAATTATTTCCTATGTTAAATTATCTTGATTTTAAACTCTGACGCAACACAGTGAAAGTGTGAGAACTGTGCAAGGGTCTGGATACTTTTGCAAGGCACTTAATATAATTAAGGAAATAACGCGAAGCTATTAGAGTATGGAATATGTTTTTATCTTTTTTTAATCTCGTATTCTCTCTGGCTGCTCAAATCTCTGAATACACATTCTTTCATAGGTTTAAGCAGTTAGCTGCCCGCTACCTGTCACACCCAATTAATTCAGAATGCAATGCTCAGGAAATTTACATTGGTATGCAAAAGGTCTGGGTTATGCTTCTAAAGGTATAGGTAAACATGTGAATTCCTCAGTCATTATAATATGGCTAACAAACTCAACATATTTCTGATATGAATTATATGTGTCTTAATAGATTAACTTATCACAGAAGAAGACCCTATAATGGGAAAAAATTATAATTTCTGACTTAACAGCTCTTCTCAGGTTGGGATAGAAATTCAGGACCCACTGTAGAATATCGTATTACACACAGTGTAGACCCTCTCACCTGTGCAGGTATGCCCAGGGACTCAGACATACCGATGCACAAAATGGGTTGTGCCATTTCACAGAGTCTATGTCACAAAACAAGTTCTTTAGGTGGGGACAGCCCAGCGGAGACATGCCACTGGTCTTACACCCATTTTCACTCTTGTCTTCTTCTTCTGTCACTCATTCTCTGTCACTTTCTAACTACAGTAGAAACATTGACATGGTGGACTCCAGGGTCACCCGCCATCTCAAGCTGTAATAGCATTGAAAAGGCTGGTCGCACAGCAGTCCTTGTTGCAATGTTGATTCTTATTCAGGAGAGCTGCCCCTCCTCTCGCATGAAATGCATGACATTGATGAAGCCCTTTATGGTTCAGAAAAGGGGTAAAAATCTTTCACGACAAGTTTCTGACATTCCTTCGCTCTAGTGTGGTGAGGGGGGTTGGCGGGGAGAGGGGTGAGGTGTAGCTTAGATACCTCAAATTCCCTAAACAATAAAGAGAGGCGGCGACTGCCTGCTGACTCACGGCAGAGAGATGGAACCAGCAGGCAAAGTGGTCCAACTGGTTTGTGCAATGGATGGTTGACAGAAATGGCAAACCAGAGAACTATCTCAAACCACCAGACCCAGTAACGCCACGAGATAAAGGGATAATGAGATGTGGCACGTCTGTACTGTTCAGCGGACACACTCGGTGACTGAAAGTTAAAATGCTAGGGAGTTAATGAGTGACCTGCAAGAGTTGCGGCACAGCTCTCCACCCCTTTATTCTGGTGAAAAGGATCAGCTTGTGAGGCATGTGTGGTATGACTTCAATTGTTTATCCTGTTTCTGTGTGGAGTGGTGTGGGAGGAGCTGTTCCGTAAACTTGGGCCAAACGCGACCTTTTTGAGTTGCTATTGACAACAATCACGGAACATGATTGGAAGCAGGCACAAACATTTGTGGGGGGGGTGTTTTATGAACACTTGTCACCATACACAGAAAAGTTGATCACATCGTAGGCCTGGGACCTGTGTCCTGTTCTCTCAATCTAGTCAGCCAGCGCATTGTCTTGGCTTGTCACTTTCAAACGGCTTTCAGGGACTTGAGGCCTGGCAGAAATTTTTTTCATGTTAAGCCAACTTACCACCGTGACAGGTTGTGAGACTGTTCTAAATTGGTGACTATTTAAACGTGAACATATCATGGGTTAGCCACCTGGAGGTGGCCTCTGATAACCTGCAAATTAGAATGAAGTTCGCGAGATGAGCTGCACCTGTTCTGTTTTTTCGTCTCAGCCCCTTGCGACTGTAGTCCCGTGGGTAGGACCGGAATGTTTCTTTCTCCCCGCAGAGGAAAAGGGAGATGAAGCAATAATAAACACAGTATCAACCTCCCGCCCCCACATGTACACGCCCAGGGGTGGCGGAGCTTCCCTGACTGGCTGAGCGGGCTGTGCCGCAGCCTGTCTTTTACCTGTTCAGTGCGCGAGACACCTGTCAGAGGCAAAGGACTTTCACTCTGTTCTGACCAGACATTCCACAGGTGAGTCCTCTACATCCCTGCCTCCCTGCTACCTATGCTCTGTTACTGCTGGAGAAGCACAATTATTTCCCTGGTATGAGATTAGAGTGCCTTTTGTGTTTGGCTGGATTCAATCAGTGTTGTATGAGAGTGGAGTCACAAGTTCCAATATTTTTTTGATGCCAGCATGTGTGCACATGTTTGTGTCTGTTTGTGCGAGTGTGTGAACTGAGGGCTTGTAGTAAGATAAGATTTACATGTCTCTCTCACTCACTAATATTCTCACTCAAAAATATTTTCCCACATACATTTTTCTGTAAATGTGGTTGTCTCCTTATAGCTTTCAGGTCTGTATGTAAAAGTTTCTTACTTTAGCAACTTTCACACTTCAATAACCCCCTGGTTCTTTTTCAGTCAGTAATTTCAGTCCCTGACTGTAGTGTATGTTATGTAGTTTCTCTGTGACAGACATGTGTTACTATGCGCACTGTTGTGCACTGGGGTAACATACGTGCAGTTGCCACACCGTTTCCGCTTTTCTCATGTTTGTGCAGTCATGATTCATTCCCCTTGTGCCTGAGCTTACACTGCGTGTGGCTTATAGCGAGGGCTTGGGGATATTCAAACAGAACGTTTGCATGGTTAATCTACTGTCCACAAAAGCTTTGTATGAGACTTGCTTTCACTTTAGCTGATTTAATTTATGAGAGCAGCACAATACACTTTTTTTTCACCCTCTGTTAAAAATGTAGGTTAGTGAGTATTTCCTTCAAAGGAAAGATGCAAATGCAAAAACTGCTTTGGCCTTTAATATCAGAGTCTGGTGAAGGGATTATTGTTACATTTATGATCATTATTACCAAAGCGATATGCATACTGCCTCCAAAATTGACAGAGAAATGCTTAACTGTATAACACTGCACAGGAAACAAACATACTTTCTTTAATGAAGCAGAAAGAGAAGAACAGGATTTTTGTGTATGTCAGAGGGCAGGCAGCGTTAAGACATAACAAGTAACATGGTGGCTGTAACAGAGATTATGTGCAGGATCAGACTTTATATTGCCCAATGCAGTCAACTGTGATTTGTAGGCAAGACATGAGCATATGCGGTTTCTTTTCCATCACGTATTTGCAAGATGACTAGAATCGGAATCTAGTTTTTTGATGAAACAAATACCGGAAAAATGTTTCCTTCTGATTGGGGAAAACAACATTATATTTGTAGATTTTCTGGTTAATCTGGCATTACAGGCAAACACACACACACGCACACACACACACACACACACACACACACACACACACACACACACACACAAATATAAAATATACATGCTCAATTGACATAAAAAACATAAGACAGAGAAAAGAGAGCATTGAGTTACAACAAAATAAAGCAATTGTGGGTTTCATAGTGAATGTGTATTCTTTAATTGTTCGGAATGAACTCACCCCCCACCGTTCTAAAAGCCTTTTCATTCATGAACAGTATTTTAACTCTTGAGAAGCACTGTTGATCACGCCATGCCTTCAGCCCTTGTGGTATAAGCGTATTAGATAAGCGTATAAGCGTAGGAAGGCTTGGTTCTGTCTCTTATTTACACTGCGTGCTCCTGTGCAGTCAGAATGCGGCAGGACTGGATGGGCTGCATGGTTCAGCAATGAGCTTCAGAATGACGAGTACAGGTCCTCCAGAGTGGGGGTTGTTGTCAGGCTGGAGGTCCAGGGGGTGGTGGGATTGAGGGGTGGTCCTGTAAACTCCGCAACCCTGTCAGCTTCATTTCTATTTTTTTTAAAAACGTAGTTTGCGCTTCCTCTTCCTCATACATATTCAGCAGAGTATGAAACTGTCGCCTTGAATTGAACTACGTTAAACATCCTTCCGTTCCACAAATGTGAAATCCGACTGCAAGCCTCCCGAAATCAAACTTTTTTCTTATCACCACCACCAAATAGGATTCATTGGCTTTCAGTCATGTTGTTTGTGCAGTCAGTCAGCGATGGCTGGTATAGCTATTATACCTTTGCTTTGTTTTATTTCGTCTCCTCCACAATGGCACTTGGGCATGACGGTATATTTGTTGTCGGATTCTTTCATACTTTCATGCTTCTTGGGTCTCTGAAAATATCATATGACATAAATAATCTGATGCTTATACAAATAGATCAGTCTACTGCCAGATCAGTCCTGCCTTGCGACTGGCCAACTGACATCCATTCACGTGCCTCTGTGTCCCACAGGTTGGACAACTGACAGTCGACACAGCCGTTGAACATGTCATCAGGTAAGTCTCAGGGCTGCCTCTGACTGCTTAGGCCAGCACTTGTAATGGCCTGGTAAAGACCCTGTTTAAGCACTCGAGGAAATCCTCTGCACCCGATCATATCAGCGCAGAACATTGCGAAGGGCTAATCTTACATTACATTTAGCTCTTTACATCCTCTCGGCAAATTAGCATAGCTTGTGTGTTACCCATATCCATTTGTAAATATTTTCTGAAGCTGGCCAGGCTAAGAGTAGAATGTGACATATAGGATATGAACCCAAAACCTGTTCCAGAAGAACTCTCACACACTGGTTGGCCACAAAATGCTTGTGACTAATTGTTACAACATTATATCCAAGGAAATCTTTTGAACAGCCCAGGCATATTACGTTAATTGTACCCTTTAACATTCCTCTCTCTCACTAACATTCCTTCTTCACACTCACACACTTGTCACTCCTCAGTGGTTGGTAACAAAAGCAGGATGCATACACGCTGATCTGATCATTGATTCCTCACTTACCTGCAAAAGGAGATCCACCTCTTTATTTCGTCTTCACATTCTTTCCATTCATTACATTCTTTCCCTCTTATATAACATTAGGTAATCAGTTCAGTAACCCAGTGTTCATACCAACATTTCACATTTTGGTTTGTACACTTTTGACAGTGACATTTTTGTATGTGATGAGTGTAGCTGTGTGCTGGGGTGTGTCAGGCCTTCTTCTTCATATGTCTGAGGTGTTCGAAGCCAGTGTTTTTACGTTTTAGTTGGTCTGACACACACTTGATTGTGTTTGTTGAATTGTGGGTGTGTTTCTTGTCTAGATGGTGTCTGCATTTTTGTAGTGTATGTCATGGTTATGTTATCACTAGGTTTTAAACATTCATAGAAACACAATGCATTGTTTTAAGGGGCTAATACAACATAACATGTTTGTAGTGCCATGGGAAAATTTATTGAAATACTCTTGTGAAACAGCTGAAACCAATCTAATCACTGTCTTTACAAACAAGGTTGCCATGGCTATCATTATTATATTACACACTTACGGCTTCTGTATGGCTAATCAATAAATCATCTTCAGTGATAATTATAAACAGCATCCAGACTATGTAATTGTGAATTGGAGTGTGTCAGTGTCCCTGATGTGCAAGACGGTATGTGTGTGTGCTGTTGGTGAGAGTGTATGCGTCAATGTGTTTAACAGTACAATGCATGCGTTTCTAAAAATGGCGAAAGTTGTTGTGTCAGTGTGAGTTGGGGTAAGCTAATGTGTTTTGATCTGAGTTGGTGTGCGTCGCTGTGTGAGGGAGTGACCTGGTGGTGTGTGCGTATGCGTCGGGAATAATACATGTGTTGATCCAGTGTGTTGTGTCAGCCGACGTGAGTTAATACGTTGGAGTGTGTTGGTGTGTGTGTTCATACATATGTGTCAATGTGTGATGTTGTGTGGAATGGGTGGTTGTGTAGATGTGTTTTGGTGTGTGTCCGTACGTGGTCCTGTTTGATGATATCATGCGTCAGAGTCTTGGTGTGTGACACGCTCCATGTCCGTGATTTTCAGAGGGAGACAAGCAGTCTGTGTTCCGGACCACAAAGGTTCGAACGGCGCTTAAGGGAGACAACAGCTGGATACAGCGTCGCGCTGCGGCGCAAGCGGAGCAAGCGGCGCAAGATGAGAAACCATGGTAACGTAGCACTCAGGAAGGTGGCGGGCCGGGTGGACATATTTTTGCTGAGAGAAAATAATTTTCCCTCAATTTAATTAAGAGAGGAGGAAGCATGGCAATACAAGGGTCAGGGAGATAGCAGGCAGGGCGGACCTTCATGGAACAAAATGACTCACGACAGACCTTGTGATGGCATGTTTTCTGCCCTGAAGATTATGTATTTGGGTTATATGAAATTTGAGCAAAGTTGGAGAAAACAGAAGATTTATAATTTGCATAAGTTACTAGCATTTGTCCAAATGAACAATTTCAAAGGAAATGCCTTTGAGACTGGACACAAGATACTGAAATATGAAGTGTGTGGAATCCAATGCCTGCGACACTAGAATTCAGCTGTGTTGTAATATGTAATACTATGCGGCTTAACCTGCCTGCTGTATGATATTTCCCATGATATTTAAAAAAATTATTCAGTAATAAATAAATGATATGCGTGTACATTCAGTCCTTTTTTTTACCTACAGTGCTAAGCAGTGCCTCTCTGTCTTTTGTTCCCCTTCCTTACTCTTTCCCTCTCTCTGCAGGATGGCAGAGGCTAGAGGGACACGCACTAATGGAGTTTTTAATGAAGAAAGTCCCGTGTCCCCGCCCAACAGCCCCGCCCCGGCCCCAGCCCCAGCCCCAGCCCCAGCCCCATCCCCAGCATCTCCCACTCCCTCTTCAGCAAGGTAAAAGCCTCCACATATGGACCCATGCTGTTAGAGGGATAGACTGTACACAGCTCCTTTAATCTCCCAAGGACTATTTTATTCTGTAATGTGCAAAAGTTTAGAATGAGGAAATTGTTAGAAAAATCTTCAAATATTCTAACACTAATGCGGAATAAGAAAGTGGAGTGAAGGTTGCCACAGTTCGGTATAGAACATGATCTACAATAAACATGAACAATAATCATATTTACATAATCTGCAGTACTGGTGTGTAATACAGAAATAATAATTGCAATTGTAATTGTACGATGACCATTAAACCCATCTCTACTCTCTCATTCTGTCTCCCTTTTATCTTTCTCTCTCTCTCAATGTCCCTCAATTTCTCTCTTTTTTCTCTCTCTCACAGCCCAAAACAAGGGTCCCCAGGATACATGATCAGGTAAGTCAGACAGACCTCAATTACAGAATAGGTCATGTCAGCTCTTTAAATAACCTCCACATATCCAGAGAGTAACAGTATGCTTTGTTTCTTGTCTTATAGAGGAGTTTTCACAAAAACAGACACCAAAAAACCATCTTCACCATTATCATATAATGGCTCTAGGTGAGTATTGAACACTAGTTTACACTTTCATGTTTCAGTATACCATGGTCAGGAAAGAGCTAATGACTAGTTGGGTATAGAATGTTACAGTTATATAGACTTGAGGCTTTGCACAGTTCTGTCATTTACCAAGCTTGAGTTCATCGGCCAGCGCACCAATTGTGCGTGTGCGTGTGCGTGTGTGTGTGTGTGTGTGTGTGTGTGTGTGTGTGTGTATGCGCGTGCATGAATTTGTGCATGTATGTCTGTGTATGCATATGTGTGTGTGTCTGTGTCTGTGCATGTGTGCTAGGAATCTGGATCCACTTTCCTGACCCCATGAGACCCTAATCTCTCTCTCTCTTCGCCCCTCCAGTAGTTTCATTCCCAAGAAGCCAAGTGAAACATACAAGAAAATGTGAGTCATTTGTTGTTGCGTTGTGCATCTTTGTGTGTGTGTGTGTGTGTGTGTGTGTGTGTGAGAGAGAGATGGAGAGAGAGAGGGGTTGGAGGGAGGAGCACTTGTATGTTTGTGAGTTTTCCCATGTGTTGTCAGTAGGGTGTATGTGTCAGTTGAGACGTGTTTGCATACATATGTTGCTGTGTGTCCTTGTATCTATGTATGAGTACCATTTATTGGGAACTGAGTGTATGTATCTTAATTGTGACCTCTGTGCCCGTGTGCGTGTGTGTGTGTGTGTGTGTGTGCGTGTGTGTGTGTGTGTTTGTGTCGGTGTGTTCCAGAGCCCCTCATTCTGTACGGACAACTTCAGAAAGCACCGCCCCAGCTGAGACAACACTGTCATCAGAGGAACAAGACAAGAGGTGAGAGGAGCTGCAGGGTAGGATGTCATGGTTACGGATCGTCTGCAGTCCGTTAGCTCTTTAGTTTTACTGTGGTTACACCTTGAAACATGGGCACAGGCCTGGATTCAATCATCATCTGGTCAAATACATGCAAGTGTTAGTTTTTTCTCACATAGACCATTTGATGAATTCATTTGACGATTTAATTCAGGTGATCTCTGAATTGTGAAGACTTATAAGACTTGCGAAGACTTATCTTTAATTGCGAATTATGGACTGATGTCATACCAACTGTGTGCAGGTTTCATGCTTATCGCTTAGAATTCCATACAAATACCAGATCCATTTGCAGCCTGTGAATGTCATATTCTCACAAAAAATCTGCCTCAAACTACTCCAACCTGTTTTGCTAAAGGGCGATGACCTGCAGCATTGCTTAGAGAAAAAGACGTGAAAAACTACTGCGTCTGATTAGTTTCTCCTCCCTCTTTCTTTCTCTTCTGTCTATTCTGCTTTCCCCGTCAGAACGGAGGCAGCTAGCACAGTTCTGAGGAGCTCTGCTGCTCGACAACGCTCCTACGTGCTCTCGGCAGCCAAGAAATACGAGCAAGTCTCTCCATACCTCTCCCTCCATCTCATTATTTCTCTTACTATATGATGAAAGCTCTACAGGGACACGGCCTTTTACATTTGATTTAAAATATAAGTCGTTGTGCTTGCCAGTACAGTAAGGATCTGTATATTTTAGAAGGGTTGGTTTTAACTGTGTGGACATTGATTAATTGCTGCAGTATGTGCTTCCCTTGTCACTTTCTTTAATGACCAAATAAAGTTTTTTTGAAAGTCTCTGTTTCCTACTCTGTCCTAGTCTGACCTGTATACATCTCTGCAACTTTCAGGTCCCAAGAGAAAGCAGACAGGCCACTGTCTCCTACTACCGAAGGCACTGTATCTTTCATAGCTAAAAGGTACAGTGCTTATGCAGTGCATCCGCTTATAGAAATAGTATACTTATTAAAATCTTTGGGGCAAATCAATAGGTCTGAACAAAGTTGGACCAAATGCTGTACTGAATAATCTGCCTGAAAAATTACCCTATTTAAGAATTGTCCTATTGCTTAAACATAAAATGCTACATTGCTGATATTTGTATTCTGCCGCATGTGTGTGTGACTGAACAGGGTGGAGATTAATGATGAGGAAGAGACTTTACCCACTGACACTCAAAATGATGGCAACCCTCGTGTACCCACCCCAGAGGACACAGTTCCGCAGCCCACAGAGCAATCGAGGTGAGAGTATATCCTGCTTTCTCTCTCTGTCTCTTTCTCTCTTTCTCGCTTCACCCCTTCTCTCTCCCTCTCCCTTCTCTATTTTCTCTCTCTCTGTCTGTATCTCTCTGAGAAAGACAATTTAAAAAAAAGTATTCATAACTTCAAGTAAAACTTTAAAGAAAATAACTATGACAACTGCTAAATCTACACACACGTTTTGCTGATCTTCAGGTACAAAATACGCTATGGTCCTCAGTTCTGTTTATGTGTTCCTGTTTTAGTCACCTGTTATTCTCTTTCACTCATGCTTACCTCTAACAAGTTCTTACTGTCTATCTCAACAGCCCTGCAGTGAGCACACTGATCACCGTTTCTGACACACTGATCTCTACTGACACGTCCAGGTAAAAATAAACAAATAAATAAAATAATAATAATAATAATGAGGTACTGAGTTTATGTGGAGCACAACTACCAGCTAACATTTTCTCTCTCTCTCTCTATGACAGTTCTGTGGAAACACAAGAATTGAGTCCTGCCCCAAGTCCCTCTGTCCCAGTCAGGTACTCCAGACAAACCTCTCGCAATGCCATTGTGAATAGCATGTTCTTCCTCTCCTTCAGTTAAAAACTACCCCTGGTCATAATTTCTGTTCTTTTGCAGTTCTGAAGACATAAAGCCAGCCTCAGTCGTGGATACAGAGGCCAGTCCTGATATAATCAGGTAGGAAACTACAATGATATTCTCAGAGGTGCTACGTGGTTTGTCATGGTAATACACTGGGCTACTACATAGGGTATTGAGGCTGGTGCACAGGGCTGCTAGGTAAAATTCCCAGGACAATTTTATTTCTGTGTGTATCATTCACTAATATTTACCAATATTATTTTCCAAGTGTATGATATTATTTTATCTTACAGCACAACTGAGTCATCTGAAACAGTCACGACCAGAACTACCAAGAGGTATAATCACTGTCCAGTAGTTGTAATTAAAATAAAATCATTTAATGTTAGTTGATATGCATCTCATTATGAATTACTGTCCTCAGTGTTACAGAGCTCATCTCTCTGTTGGAAGACTCTGAAACCCCCAAAGCCACTGAAGAGAGGTGAGCGCTCATCCACACACACACACACACACACACACACACACACACACACACACACACACACACACACACACACACACACACACACACACACACACAGGCATGCACATGCCAACCTGGTCTCACAGGAATCCGTGAAATAGCCACGGACGTTTAACTCAAAATCCGTGGTGGGCCCACGGAATCACTGAAATGTCCGTGAAACACACACGGATTTCGCTCCAATACAAGTTAATGACACTCATATACATAAGACATTTAATGTAAAACAAGCAAACAAACAAAAAAACGAACTGAATGTATCAAAAGTGTGTTTCCCAATGAGATAACAACGTCCGTTGAGCAAAATCTGCACTCAGTTGTTGAAACGGGGATCCGTGAAATAGCCACGGGATATGAGTGTCATTAACTTGTATTACGGGATATGAGTGTCATTAACTTGTATTGGAGCGAAATCCGTGTGTGTTTCACGGACATTTCAGTGATTCCGTGGGCCCACCACGGATTTTGAGTTAAACGAATGTCCGTGGCTATTTCACGGATTCCTGTGAGATCATGTTGCACATGCGCACCCACACACATGCACACACACACACATACACGCAAGCGTGCGCGCGAAAATACAGGGACACACATCCTTTCACATTTGATGGAAAGAAAAACATTTTATCATGTTTTTAAAAGGAAGAACACATATCAAATTCAGTTTGAATTTCTTAACAATTTTACAAAAAAGATTTAAGTTTTCTTTCAAATTAATATGCCCACTGTTAAATTCACACACAAGTTTTGCTGGTCTTCAGCAAAACTGGGTCATATAGGGTAGTGAGGCTTGAGCACAGGGCTGGTGGGTGAAATTCCCAGGACAAAATTTGTTCTGTGTGTATCATTTAATAATATTTATCACAAGTTCACTGACCACTGAGCCCCCCCTTCTCGACAGCGACCCTGCTGGTGCTTAATTGTCTGTAACCTCACCCAGTAGAAGAACGGATATTAGTATACCGGGTTGTCTCCCCTGGTCCGTCAGGCATCTGCCTGTGTTGACTGTGCATGAAATATACACGTCCAACACAATGACTGTGCAACTCATTCCGTGGGCTGCAGAACCATAAAAATAAGTGACTGGCTGTATGTGCTTCAGTGGAGAGTGTGTACACTCTTATGAACTGAGAGCAGCAATGAGACAGGCTTACAAATACAAATCAAATGTGGACAAATGAAAACATCAGCTCAATTATTAATGGAAGGCGCTGTGACTGGAATAACTGGAACAGGGAGGAGGCGGGTGAACAGGCCGCGCATGAGCAGCTGCTGGTAGAGGGAAGCTTGCTTTCTTCTCTCTTTTACTTCCCATATCAGAGCAAAAGAGGAAGAGACCAACTTTAAAATAAAAATGAAACTAAAGGAATGAGGTCATGCCATGCTTCAATAGTAAACAATGCACCATATACACAATGGAGATTATGCAGATGTCTATTTGTGCAAGGCATCAAGGGAAAGACATTAAATGAATAAATATTTAATGTGTATTTATAGAAATCTGTCACACAGCCCTTTACAGTGGACGTTTTCTGGAGGGAATAGACAACATTTGATTCAATAGGATAAAAACTGTGAAATGATTTTCGGACTCTTTAAATGCCAGTGAAGCTGAACTCCCGGAATAACTCCTCAATGCTTCCTATTAAACAGTCAGGGCAGGTTGGGCAATTGCAGGTTTTCTGATGACCGTCTCCCCTCTACAGTCAGGAGGTGGAGGCTGAACCAGTCCCTGTACCCACGTGTGACGATTCGGGAAAAGATGACCTCACGCTCACTGAGAGGTTGGTCACTGAGGGGACTGCTCTTCCAACTTTCTGTCTAATGGCTCATCTCCATCCTGGTCTCTTTATCTCACTTTCTCTCACTCTCTCTCCACCCCTTCTCTCCCCTCTCTTTATCTCACTCTCTCTCACTCTCTCTCAACCCCTTCTCTCCCCACCCCTTCTCTCCCCTCTCTTTATCTCACTCTCTCTCACTCTCTCTCCACCCCTTCTCTCCCCTCTCTCTTCTCATTTCTAACCATGCTTTCACACTAACTTCCCAATTTCCTCTGTCTGTATATATCTCAGCCTCTGTCTCTATCTCACTATAGAGGAAGTGCAAGTACACTCTCTCTCTGTATATCTCTCAGCCTCTGTCTCTATCTCACTATAGAGGAAGTGCAAGTACACTCTCTCTCTGTATATCTCTCAGCCTCTGTCTCTATCTCACTATAGAGGAAGTGCAAGTACACTCTCTCTCTGTATATCTCTCAGCCTCTGTCTCTATCTCACTATAGAGGAAGTGCGAGTACACTCTCTCTCTGTATATCTCTCAGCCTCTGTCTCTATCTCACTATAGAGGAAGTGCGAGTACACTCTCTCTCTGTATATCTCTCAGCCTCTGTCTCTATCTCACTATAGAGGAAGTGCAAGTACACTCTCTGTATATCTCTCAGCCTCTGTCTCTATCTCACTATAGAGGAAGTGCAAGTACACTCTCTCTCTGTATATCTCTCAGCCTCTGTCTCTATCTCACTATAGAGGAAGTGCAAGTACACTCTCTCTCTGTATATCTCTCAGCCTCTGTCTCTATCTCACTATAGAGGAAGTGCAAGTACACTCTCTCTCTGTATATCTCTCAGCCTCTGTCTCTATCTCACTATAGAGGAAGTGCAAGTACACTCTCTCTCTGTATATCTCTCAGCCTCTGTCTCTATCTCACTATAGAGGAAGTGCAAGTACACTCTCTCTTTGTATATCTCTCAGCCTCTGTCTCTATCTCACTATAGAGGAAGTGCAAGTACACTCTCTCTCTGTATATCTCTCAGCCTCTGTCTCTATCTCACTATAGAGGAAGTGCAAGTACACTCTCTCTTTGTATATCTCTCAGCCTCTGTCTCTATCTCACTATAGAGGAAGTGCAAGTACACTCTCTCTCTGTATATCTCTCAGCCTCTGTCTCTATCTCACTATAGAGGAAGTGCAAGTACACTCTCTCTCTGTATATCTCTCAGCCTCTGTCTCTATCTCACTATAGAGGAAGTGCAAGTACACTCTCTCTCTGAGGACCACAATTTTATTATTATTTTCTATTATTATAAACTTCTAAACTAATCTAAAATCACTTTTCTACAAAGCTGTTTCCAAATAAAAGAACAAAACTGCAATAAGAACAAACTCTTTCACTTTCTCTCTCTCACAGCCCAGAGGTCTTGGTGGATCCTCTGCCCAGCAGCACAGATCTCATCACCACAACAGTGAGGTAGGCTGACTGAGTACTTATAATGTCCCCTGGCTTTATCCCTGTCTTTCATATGATGCGGTTAGCAGAGCTCACTGTGCATTCAAGTCTACTGTGGCAGAGTTTGACCTGAGGTCTTTAGAACAGTGAGAGGAAGTCTGGGACACATGCTGTGCAGCTGCAGAGGTTGCCAGTTCCATTCCTCCTCAGGCTATGCTAGTAGTTCCAATACCATTTTTTATCCGGCGTCAAACAAGTCTTGATCGATTTTGTACCCTAAAAACAGCCCTTCCATTGATGACTGTTTGCATTCCCCCGCCCCTCCCCCATTCACAGTGTCACAGAACAGAAGACTAATTTTGATGACCTGATGAGCACACCGATTAATACCAGGTACTGTAACATTACATATTCAACACTGTTAAACATCCTTTACAACTATGATACCACAATTACTGGAAAAAGTAAAACACAGTCCTGACTAGAAACAAATGTTCAAAATTCAAATGTGATATTATTATATCTATGATATTATTCTATTTTACAGCGTAACTGAGTCATCTGAAACAGTCACGACCACAACTACCAAGAGGTATAATCACTGTCCTGTAGTTGTAATTAAAATGATACATTTTTATATCAGTTGATATGCATCTCATTAGGAACAACTGTTCTTAGTGTTACAGAGCTCATCTCTCTGTTGGAAGACTCTGAAACCCCCAAAGCCACTGAAGAGAGGTGAGCGCTCATCCACACACACACACACACACACACACACACACGCGCGCACCCGCGCACACGCGCACACGCGCACACGCGCACCCGCGCACACGCGCACACGCGCACACACACACACGCACACACACACACACACAATTGTATCATGCCTTGCTAATCTCCTCATCAATTGCAATATTATTAAATCTGGAATGTGACACAGAATGATCAGCAGAGGGAAGACATGCTAGTTTACCCTGTAAATGTAGACCATTCAGTAACATCAAAAGACAGTTGCTTTTATGCTAGTGAGCTGATCAGTTATAATTTCTTCTAAAACTGTAACAGTCCCAGAGTCAGCTTGTGCCCACTCCAGAGACACTCCTGTCTGAACACAGAGGTCATTTAGGTCAGGCCAATCTGACCAGACCCTGATGCCAGCAGAGCGTGTGTCCAGTTGTAATTAAAATTATAATTTTTAATATCAGTTGATATGCATCTCATTATGAACAACTGCACGCACGCACGCACATCCTTTCACATTTGATGTAATCATGTCATTTTGATGTAATCATGTTTTTAAAAGGAAGAACACATACAAAATTTGAATTCTTTTACAATTTTACAAAAAAGCTTTAAGTATTCTTTCACATTAGTATGCCCACTGTTAAACCCACACACAACTTATAACACAGCAAAACTGGGTCATATAGGGTAGTGAGGCTTGAGCACAGGGTTGGTGGGTGAAATTCCCAGGACAAATTTTTCTCTGTGAGTATAATTTAATAATATTTACCACAAGTTCACTGACCACTGAGCCCCCCCCTTCCCGACAGCGACCCTGCTGGTGCTTAATTGGCTGTAACCTCACCCAGTAGAAGAACTGATATTAGTATACCGGGTTGTCTCCCCTGGTCCGTCAAGCATCTGCCTGTGTTGACTGTGCATGAAATATACACGTCCAACACAATGACTGTGCAACTCATTCCGTGGGCTGCAGAACCATAAAAATAAGTGACTGGCTGTATGTGCTTCAGTGGAGAGTGTGTACACTCTTATGAACTGAGAGCAGCAATGAGACAGGCTTACAAATACAAATCAAATGTGGAAAAATGAAAACATCAGTTCCATTATTAATGGAAAGCGCTGTTACTGGAATAACTGGAACAGGGAGGAGGCGGGTGAACAGGCCACGCATGAACAGCTGCTGGTAGAGGGAAGCTTGCTTTCTTCTCTCTTTTACTTCCCATATCAGAGCAGGAACTAAAGTTGCAATAACTGATTCCACTTGGAACTTTCAAACGTCAATTGATAGATTTAGAAGCTGATTCCTTTTGTACTTGCACATGTTTTTTTGGGAACTCGTAACTTTTATCTTTTTTATGCTGCTGTCTTGGCCAGGCTTCACTTGAAAAAGAGGTTTTTGTATTTCAATGGGACCGACCTGTTTAAATAAAGGTTTTTTTTTTTTTTTTAAAAGCAAAAGGGGAAGAGGCCGGCTTTAAAATGGAAATGAAACAAAAGGAACGAGGTCATGCTATGCTTGCATAGTAACATATACAGCAAATGCACAATGTAGATTATGTAGACGCTTCAAGGCATCAAGGGAAAGGCATTCAATGAATAAACATTTGATGTTTATTTATAGAAAGCGGTCACACAGTCCTTTACAGAGGGAATAAAAAACATTTGAGCCAATAGGAGAAAAACTGTAAAATGATTCCTTGACTTCTTAAAATCAGGTCAAGCTGAACTCTTCAAAGAACTCCTTAATGCTTGCTATTAAACAGTCAGGGTAACTGTTGGTTTTTAGATGACCGTGTTCTTCTCCCTATCTTCCTTCTACAGTCAGGAGGTGGAGGCTAAACCAGCCCCTGTACCCAGTGAAGATTGGAGAAAAGATGACCTCATGTTCACTAAGAGGTCAGTCACTGAGGGGACTTCAAACTTTGTCTGACGACTTTCTCTCTCTCTCTCTCTCTCTCTCTCTCTCTCTCTCTCTCTCTCTCTCTCTCTCTCTCTCTCTCTCTCTCTCTCTCTCTCTCTCTCTCTCTCTCTCTCTCTCTCTCTCTCTCTCTCTCTCTCTCTCTCTCTCTCTCTCTCTCTCTCTCTCTCACACACACACATACACACACACACACACACACACACACACAGAGCACAAACTGATGGGGGAAATAGGCTAGCACTAATGTGACAAAGTGACTCATAAAGTGCAAAATCACAAAGGCTGTTTAGGCTTAAGAGGCCATCAGAAGAACATGCCCAGTACAGAATAAGAAAAGACAACATAAGCACACTGGCAGATCTTCAAGTTATACTGTGGTATTGTGGTACTTATGTGCATTTGTAATGGAGCACTGGGGTGAATTTCCTATTGAAAGGTCAATAGGTGAAACCAGACATCTAAACTGATCTGAGATCTGAGATCTAAACTACTGTTTGGGGGAAACACCTCAATACACCCTATAAAACAGGGTTATTGCAGGCTTTTTGATGGTAGTTTTTTTCTCTATCGCCCCCTGCAGTCCACAGGTGGAAGCTGAAGCTGCCCCAGCCCCCAGTGACGATTTAAGTAATACTGAACTCCGCACACTCGCTGAGAGGTTGGTCACAGAAAATGTTTATTGTCTTGTGTGCGTGTTTACTGGAACTGAGCTGACTTCTCTTCATGGTATATCTGACTTCTGTAGAGAAGGAAGTCAAATGTGTTTCAATATTACATATAGAAAAGCACAATCCAATATTACATAATAGAAAATAGAACACGAAATTTCCCTCTGTCAATATCTCATCTCTAGCGATACACAAAAGGGACAATGAATAATAAGAAGAGTAAAATAGGAAGAGATAAATATGACAAAGCAGTTAAAATGAAATCTTTAGTATAATGAAAGTGTGTGATACAAATACAGGACAACACGCTGTAAACTGCACTACTAAGCTTGCCTCCCTTCATTTCCAAACACCTCTCTCCTGGTCTTAAATACTGTTCCATTTCATTTATTTCAACCCCTTCCACTTCTCCCTCCCTCCATCTCTCCCTCCCTCTCTCTCTCTCTCAGTTCAGAGGTTTTGGTCGACCCTGTCCCCAGCACAACAGACAACGAGTACAGTCACGACCTGCTCTCTGGTCCAGAAAGGTAGGCCACTGAGTGCTGGGACCACCTGACACCAACATGTTTGTTTGTATCCTGGCTTTACCCCAGATGTTCTCATAACCTTGCAGTGCTATGCAACAATACAACCACATTTTGTATTTTGACAAGAGCATTGCAATACTACTTACGCCACACAAGTGCTAATCAGTTGCTTAGTAAAAGATTGATTCATACATACTTGGTAGAGTACAAACAGTTCATCACAGCACACTTCTGACTGGCATACTCTTTTGGCATACATATTCATGTCGCTCATAGTGGAGCACTGTACACATACCAAATGCTAGCTGCCATACAAGAAAGGATGAAAATGGAATTTTAAGTATTTTTGTTCCGCCTCTTACTCTGAGCAGCCAATCGGGAAAGACGGTGGTCTCACTGGATGAGCTGGCTGTTGATGTCATCCCCATTGACACTGGCAGGAACCGGTGAGAGAGAGGGAGAAACAACATAGGCTGTTTCATTCAATCACTGAAAGGTCCCAGTGTGTTCCTCTCTTTTTGCTCATCACCCCTCTTCCTCTGTTCCAACTCTTTATGTCTTGCTTAGCCTCAGCACAGACAGGACTTTTGAAGATATCAGTCAGTCTCCCACAGAGGAACAGCCGGCGGACACACAGAGGTACAGAGCAGGGAATGCAATTGTTCCCTTTCAGACTTTTCTTTAGATGTCGCATATGTTTTTTTGTCTCCTGCTCACAGAATCTACAGCCATGACGGGTATCTCCAATGTAACATATCTGATTGGCTAGGCGATTATTTTAAAAGATAGGGTGTGTTCTCAATGAACTTACCCAGTTAGCAAAAGGTTAAAAAATCTTCATAAATCAGATGATTAACTACCTGCGCTCGTTTGAGAGGTTAGTCATTACAAGAGGCGATTCCCATCACATTTGTTAACTGAAGCCTGCAAATCACAGTGATAACACAAGGGGGCACTAAAGGTTTGTGCTGAAATTGTGGCTTCATCTTGGGCCCTGTTCCTGGTATGTGGATAACTCATTTAGCTGGATAACTGTGCTGAGTAAAACCCAGAAACCCCCCGAATATGGAACATACAAACTAGCAAAAACAATTTTGCAGGTTTTACTCAGCACAGTCAGCCAGATAACTCAGTCAGCCAGCTATAAGGAACAGGGCCCCCCAGGTGAAAAAAGATTATACTTGAAATATTAATTTTCAAAGTATACTTTTAGTAGTTTTTGTACTAATTATGTATTTTTTGCTAAATTGGCAGCGCTTTAAGTATACTAAGTGCACTAAAGTTGTTCAAAAGTAGAACTTGTCGCACTTAAGTGTACTTCAAGTGCAGTGTGTATGTTAAAATGGGACTATTTTTTGTATACTCATGTGCACTATGTCCGTATGTTAAAATGGGACTGTTTTTAGTGTACTTAAGTATATTTAAGTGCAGTAACAAAAAGTATGATTTGTTGCAGCACTTGCAGTACAATTTCATTACCAGTGCATTTGAAACAAACTTTAAAAGTATTACGGTGTGTTTGAGACTATACTTGAAGTACACTTTTTAAAAGTACCTTTTAAACATACTTTAAATTAAGTGCAAAAAGGAAAAGTATACTTTTTATAACCTTTGTATACTTAAATTATATTTTTATTGCACTAAAGTATACTACTTTTTCACCTGGGCCAGCTCGACTGAAGTTAAATGACCCTCCTGAAATGGCACGCTGAACACACTGACTTATTATTATTATTATTATTATTATTATTATTATAAACTTCTAAACTAAACTAAAATCACCTTTACAGCCCAGAGGTCTTGGTGGATCCTCTGCCCAGCAGCACAGATCTCATCACCACAACAGTGAGGTAGGCTGACTGAGTACTTATAATGTCCCCTCGCTTTATCCCTGTCTTTCATATGATGTGGTTAGCAGAGTTCGCTGTGCATTCAAGTCTACTGTGGCAGAGTTTGAGCTGAGGTCTTTAGAACAGTGAGAGGAAGTCTGGGACACATGCTGTGCAGCTGCAGAGGTTGCCAGTTCCATCCCTCCTCAGGCTATGCTAGTAGTTTCAATACCATATTTTACCCGGCGTCAAACAAGTCTCGATCGATTTTGTACCCTAAAAACAGCCCTTCCATTGATGACTGTTTGCATTCCCCCGCCCCTCCCCCATTCACAGTGTCACAGAACAGAAGACTAATTTTGATGACCTGATCAGCAGACAGACTAATACCAGGTACAATAACGCTCATAATTCAAACACTGTTAAACACCCTTAAAAACTATGATACCACAATTACATGAAACAGTACAACAGTCCTAGCTAAAAACAAATGTTCAAAATTCAAATGTGATATTATTATATCTATGATATTATTCTATTTTACAGCGTAACTGAGTCATCTGAAACAGTCACGACCACAACTACCAAGAGGTATAATCACTGTCCTGTAGTAATTAAAATTATAATTTTTTATATCAGTTGATATATGCATCTCATTATGAACAACTGTTCTTAGTGTTACAGAGCTCATCTCTGTGTTGGAAGACTCTGAAACCCCCAAAGCCACTGAAGAGAGGTGAGAGCTCATCCACACACACACACACACACACACACACACACACACACACACACACACACACACACACACACACACACACACACACAGGCATGCACATGTGCACCCACACACACACACGCACACACTTGCACGCGCAAATACAGGGACACGCATCCGTTCACATTTGATGGAAAGACAAAAATGCAATCATGTTTTTAAAAGGAACAACGCATATCAAATTCAGTTGGAATTTTTTTACCTCAACAGTATTTTGATTCACTGAAACACTCCACTTACTCATAACCCCTGAGAACACCGTACCAATGACAAACCCAGCAACACAGAACAAGTTAGATTTATTCATAAATAATATTGCATCATGGGAATGGATACATAACAGTGCCACGTTAATTAAGACACTTTTTTTTTCCAGCTCTGTGGATCTTCTGGACCCCATTCCAGTGGACACAACCCAGAGGTACCATCATAAAAATACCGATCATCTTTTTCTACAAATCTTTGCTGTGATAATTTTAATAACCATAATTATTAATAATTATTCATAATCTCTCAGTCCCACAGAGCCTTTCACTCCACTGAGGTCCAGAGAGGCGATTCAGAGCTCAGAAGCCAGGTGAGAATTTCTGTGCACTTGAAGATACAGACCAATGCTCATTAGCACTGTGTGTGGAGCCTTTGCGTCCATGGGGCAATAGATCTTAAACTAAAAATAAGAAACAGACCTTTTTAGTGCTAAATATCTTGAGCAGTGCTCCATATATCCCTAAGGTATGTCTTTGTGCACATGTGCATCTATGTGTTTGTGTTTGTTAACAGGAAATATAATGACTCAAACAATGCTATGGACAGTCTGGCATATGATGTCACTCCCATCAATACTAACATTCAATGGTAAAGGCATAAGTCAAGTACTCTTTCTCTCTTTTTTCTTTTCTTTCTCTCTCTCTCTCCCTATTTTTGTCTAACACACACACTAACACACACACACACACACACACCCTCTGCCCTGCTCTGTTCAAAGCCTGTTTAAAGTTCACCCACGTGTTGGCGATGGTGATGTAATGCCTCGTGCCTTCGGTGTGTTTCAGGCACAGAGAGCCTGAAGCAGAGGGAGCAGACGACGCTGAAGATGTGCGGACGTGAGTCACTGTTCTCCGCGCTCAGCGCCTCGCAGTGCGGGCCCCGCAGCGTGGCGCGTTGCACTGCACTGGAAAAGAGCCTCAACACATACTCACCCTTCCCCTCACTCACTGCCTTCAGGCCAAATTCACAATCTGGCCCTCTTATCATCCCCCACTTCCATTGGCTGACAAAAAACCCTCCCTCTCCACCTTAGCTGTTATGTGGTAAGCCGTCTGGCACAAAATGGCTTCCGTATATCACCTAGGTGGAGTTACATTGGTGGTGGTTTATGTGAGTTACCCACCATCAATATATGCTATGAGCCCCATGTAAGGTATAGAAAGGCTGTTCTTCATCATCAACATCACCATCATTATCTTTATTATTATTACTTAATACACTATAACAACAACATTAATTTAACAGAACCTTTGCGTTCAGCTATTACAATTCTGTTGCAAGTTTATAATATCAGTATGTTGCAGTTTATAGTAAGTAGTCTGTAGTGGTGTCTTCTTTCACAGCCCGGTCATGACTCTGCTCCTTGTGTGATTGTTACAGGATGGATACATTGATGTTGACTCCGCTCTCTTAATTTAGTGTGAATTATTTTTGTACCTTAGTACTGTGGACGAGAGCATCTCAAACTGGAGAAGTTGGAAGACGCCTGCCATAACTTCTGAAACAGAGGCCATAGTGGAGAGGTGTGTCCTCCTTCCCACCACTCTCTGTGCAATTTTTAACACATCCGTATATAAAGCACACAGGACGGTACAAAAGAGGGGAAGATGTGAAGCATTTGAATTTGATAAAGTATATTTGTATTTGAACTTGAATTTGACTAGCACGTGTCCTCCAAAGGACGTTCTGCTGCCCGTTTCACTTTGCGGCCCTCCAGCTGAACTTGCGCAGCACTTTTTGCCAGAGTACTACATTTAATTCCCGACCCACGCGGGTAGATCACAGACAGGCAACAGATCAACCAAAGGAGGCAGTCTCGTGCGATGCAGTGGGGGGGGGGGGGGAACCCTGCTAAATTAAGCCGTCCCCCCATGTGCGATGCGATGAGCAATTATACGTACGTCCCCCTGTGGTAGACTCCCAGCGGCAGTCAGCGCTCGCATTGGTCAGGATTTGATTCTGGACAACGGGGTGCCTCACCGCATCAAGCATTAGTGCTTCAATTATACGCGACGATAACATCCAAAGTGTCTCACCACCAAAGACTCCTACTCAAATAAGGTCGCCGCCTTCAGCCCCGTTCGGTGACCGCCTCTTCCATTTTAAGTGCTGCTTTAACAGAGCTGCTGATCTGATCACATAACTTTGGAAGGTTAAATGTTGTTCTTTGATGTTTTCTTGGCTGATATAACATATATATTTGTAGTGAAGAAACAGTACATAATTAAGAAACACACTGTAGTACCTGGCATACTCTGGCTTTCGGATAGAGGATCGATGGCTGAGACTGACACTGAAGGACTGACTCTAAAGGGTTAATTTCAGTATACATGTATGAAGTAAAGCAGGGCTGTATATAAGTAGGGCAGTGGGGCTGAAACTCTCCCATGGAAATATTAGGAGGGACTCATTTCAATACCAATGAACTCCTCCATTCTCATGTTCACCTCAGTATTAGTACAGAGTGAATATAGAGAGAGGCAATATATAAGGAGTGGGAGAGAAAAGAGAGGGTTGCATTGACACCAGAGCATAGTTTGGAAGAAGACAGAACCACTCTTTTGGAAATGGAGAGATTTACTCAAAGAATTCAGTTTACCTACGAATACTGCAGTGGGACAACTATGTCCGAGCTGGTGATACAATCTCAACCTCTTCCTTACAGTGAACCCGAGCCACAGAGCCCCCCACCAGCCACCTTAGACAGGTGAGTTTGTTTTAAAAAATTCTATTAAATTAGATTAATTTATTTTAAAAATATTTTAATAATTAAATTAAATTAGAAATGCACCAGTGCAGTACAAGTTTATACGTAGATTAATTTGTTTAATTTAAGCTGGCAACACTTTTTTCTTTTCATTGATCACTGTTGACCAAGCAACACACACACACACACACACACACACACACACACACAGCTCAGCACAGCACAGTTGCAGCAGTCACACAGTGCTGTTGATTTATCTCTCCGTAAGGGAGATAGGACCTACCATGACATGCAGTTATGCATTTTCTGTCATTTATATGCACCAAGTTGCCTCCCACATGACACAACCGTTACACAAACGTGGCTTCGCAGTGGCGGTCCACAGCACTGCCTGTGTGAAAGTGGCATCTCGGCTCCCACGGCAAGAACACTAATGATGCAGAACACTGATGACCGTGGCACCAAACATTCTCTCACTCTCGACATCTGCTCTGCCTATGTGTGAAGCGACGTAACCGGTTGGACCTGCCTGAAGTCCGTCACGGTGATATCACTCAGTAGAGATGCTGGACATTAAGGATTTAGGTCAACTGTGTGAGAACTCAGTGAAGGAGCTCTTGGGTTACCGGTCATTATTGTGAAGTTACCTGTATGAAGTTACATTATCAGGGCTGATGCACTGCTCTTTCAATGCAGCCTCTATTCACTGGGCTCTGCTGTAACACTGTAATAATTCTTTGGTCTCCTACTACCTCCTGCATACTCCATTCTTTCATGTCTCCCCCCAGCAAACACACTTTTTTTTCTCATAGTGTTCCTGTAACCATAGATACAGAGAATCCATAGGTAATAACAAAATACCATTAATTGAATATCTTTGGCCATGATTTTCAGAGCTGTGATAACAGTGCTACCATATAAGGTTGCAGTCATGTGGTGAGAATGTTATCTGGTTAGCTGGATTGGCTGTTATTCATTTTGTGACACTTTTTCATAGTTATCTGACGTGCCTTGTTTCGGCAAAACACATTCAGCATACTATGCTAAAATGTGAAACAATGATGTAACAATGCCCTGTTTATCTCCTAATTTTGAAACCATAGCAGGTCCTTTGAGAGCACCAGCCAGGATCTCAGTGCACTAGAACCAAGAGATTCCAAGAAGTAAGTAAAAGAGAAATCAGGACTGCATGAGCACACAAAGGCCACAGACTCTCACATACTGCATCCTATCTGGAAGTGTAGAGGAAGGGGTTAAGGAAAGTTATTAAATTAAATCATTATTATTGCTGTTGTTTATATATTAAAATACAATAATAATAATAATAATAATAATAATAATAATAATAATAACTATGAACAAAAATACATTGCATGCTGCTCTTTTAATTTACGCCCCAATCTTTCCCCGCCACCCTTCTCTCTCTTAGGAATTTTGTATACGTGAAAGAGTATGTCAACTCAGAGCTGGCCCAGCACAAGAGCAATAATCAAGGGTAAAGACTGCTTTAAGAACTTGCATACTAACCCACCTGTAACTTTCCCACATTTAGTAGTGGAATTCTATGGTGTTCCCTGAAATAAAGCTTCATATATACAGTATATGGGTGTTGAGAGATTTGGAACAGCTGCTGTGTCCGTGTATCTGAGTGAACCTTTTTAAAGTTTAATTTTAGTACATTTGGTAGAGCAAAAGTTCAATATTTGCACTTTATGTCAACCATACCCTTGACGCACAAGTATCAGGTCAGACATCAGCTCAACCAATCGTAGCATTTTGGATGAACACCTAGAATTCATTTTGAAATTGCTTGGCATCATCCTTTTGATGATTTACCACCTTGTATTCCTGCCAGATAAATGTCATGACATAAATCTGCCCTTTAACTGTGGATATGACCACCTGCTCATGTCCTTTTCAAGTAATGACATTCACCGATTGTCACTCTGCTTCCAGAGATGAATACGTATCTTCACGCTCTTCCAACTACTCCTACAGCAGCCCCCCTTCCACTTCCAGGTGAGTTCTCTTCCACCAAACCCACAAAGCACCACTCTTCCTCAAAAACCCACAGTTCACCAGATTCAGCAGTCCCTTGTTTCTCTATATGCCTCCAAGCCCACAATGCACCCGATAAACTCTCCTTTTATGTTTCTGTGTACTTGACTGTACATGATAAATGAATCCTAAACTATAAGTTAATAATAACTCCCGTTCGTCTCATTACTGTACGCGTATTTAATCTTTTCAGAAACGCTCCATAAGCTTTATTTTAGAAAGATTGTGACAGCACTTCAGTGCCCTTTTCTTGAGAATATTATACACAACTGGTGCAAACAGGGAACACATTTAGCAAGAAAATTACATACTGTAAAGGCTGTGAATCTTTGTGGAAACCGCTTCAGAATTCTGTGCACATGCACGGTACAGTATGTACACTGATATATCAGACTGATTTTGAGGGATGCTTGGCTAGTTCTTTGGCACTGGTCTCTTAGAAGACATATTATCGTAAAATAAATAAACATGCAGTGTGTCTCCGTGTGTTTCAAAAAGGTGGATTGTGTCCAGGTCTATTTTTATAATTTTTCTATTTTATTCGGTCTGCCAGGAGCTGCACGTACTGCGGAGAGCTTGTAGGGAGTGACGCAAAGATCACCATCGAGGACCTCAACATCTACTGCCATCCCAGTTGCTTCAAGGTACAACGCACCCCTAATCCCTTACAATTCAGAGACTCACACTGCTGAACTGACATAATTGCACTATTAAACTTCACTTACATCACCATGTCCATTCAGTCAGATGTGCTGCTATTGTGAATCTAGTACAATAATGTAATATTGAGTTACTGCCTTTTTCAGTTGACTTGAGTGATATGTGATGTTCCTGTTATATTTTTACTATTCGTCTGACACAGTAGCTGTCAGATTTGATTGATGGCTGTAGCTGATGGCATGCTGATATTGCTGCAGTAACAGAGTTGTGTTCCTGTGTTTCTGTAGTGTGGCGTGTGCAGTAAACCCATGGGAGACCTGCTGTACAGCATGTTCCTGCATGGCTCAGTGGTCCACTGTGAAAGATGTTATTCCAATGTCCTCTAGGTGAGACATAGCACACTCTCACCAACAGGGGGCAGTACAAGGCAAATCCGCCATGACAATGTTCTCTCCGGCCGCCAGTTAAGGAGATGCAGGGTTATTACAATAGGGTTAAGACAAACTACGACATATCTGCCAATTTTTGCCAAACCATAACTAAGCAGATCCCTTAATTTATATTGTATTTAAGTTTGGCACCAAAGCATGAACATTTCAGTTTGTCATCCCTATTTCACACTATAAAAATGGAAATTTAAACCAAGAAACACTGCAGGTTCCTCCCCCAAGTCATTATTTTTCAGTGAGATGTGAACTTTCCTTCATAAAATGTAATCAAAATGACAATTAAAATATACTTGTTCCTAAGTAAGGAATTAGGCGAGTAATTTTCTTGATCACCCATTTCCTATTAACGCCAATTTTCAAAGACAGCTGTCTTTAAAACAATTTAAAAAATTTGATTGCTGAAGGTTTTCAAACTATTTTGTAAACAAGTGGCTTCTGATTCAGAGATCCATCTAGGAAGTTTCTTGATCTCAGCCTCTGCCTTTTAACCCTGAGGAGATGTAGGACGTCCAACTGTCACTCCCCTGTGATCTGACATGGTCCCTTGTCTGGGTTTGGCCACACGACCCCTGACTTTAAGAGTTCTCAAGCTATGTGTAGATTCTAGTGTATTACAGTCTATCAATTGGATTAAAATGAGTTTTTTTCAGAATGATTTTCACTATCCTACTACCATGACACTAATGCCCTTGTTTATTTGGCTTCCCCACAGCATCTTCAATGGGGATGAAAAAACTGCCGATGGATAAGGCTGGAGCTTTACTTCTCTTTTACTGGAAACAAAATACACTATCCTAGAGTATACATTGGATGATACTGCTCTGGAGGCGCAAACTCTGTTTATACTGTCTACTTCTGATGTTGGAACTACTTTATAAAAACGTGAAGATTACACTGGGAATAGAGCAATTGTAGCAAGAATTCTGTAGTATAGGGTTCTGATACCCAACACCCGTGTGTGTCTTGAGTGTTATATTTCATTATTTTCATTGATTCACATTGCCTCCTGTGTTACATGTATGACTTCATATATTGAACATTCCTCTATAGTTTGCTGCTTTTTTGACATATTCTATTATTTACATTGTTAGCAGCATTTAAAAAAAAACTATAATATTCTTATGAAATATGAAACCTAACCACCATACACATACTGGATTTGAGTAAAGAAAGAGGACTGCTGTGAGGCTTGCAAAACTACCATACTTTGAAAGAAAGGAAAAGCTGAAAGATTAATGCATCAATAAGTCAGGGCTGACATGTGAGTGAAGGGTGCCAACTGCAATGATGTACTGGAAAGGACTGAGATTCAATTAAATAAACAGTTCAACACAGGCAGTTTTTCACATTTATTTTTAATCTCATTGTTTTACTTTACAAAAATTGTAAAATAATCCAGTTTAATATGAACAAGATTTAAATATGCATAAATATTAAACATTGTACACATGAATACTTTTTATTACAGTAAGAAAATATGTAGATATCTTTGATGTAGCTCACTGCCAACACATCTTATCTGTACATACTTTGAGTTTAGGACTTCAATCAACCTCACGAATCCATCCAATCAGTCATTACAAATCTGCCACCCACAGAGACCTTCTAGTTCTGTTAATAAACCTTTGGTATTGCACAAGCTCATAGATATTAATTGCAACATATTTATAGTTTTTGGATGGATCTGGACTTAGATTCAGACTTACTCTAAATGAGCTAGACTGCATTTATAGATGAAATACAAAGAACAGCTGTGCACTTGCCCTGCCCAAAAACGATATTTTTTCCTGAGTTTATTATTAGTCAAAATTGAAGTTATATTGAAAGACTGTGGTTGTGTGCTTAGCTGAGAGTGTCTTACGGTTTTTATAAAAAATAAATAAAAAAACGAACAAAACAACCACCCTATCCAACCCGATCCCCTTTGCAGTGTACAACATGATGGGAGCAGACACTACATGACCTGATTTCAGACAGGTGCTGGGACCAGCCTCGAGTCTCACTTGTTTTCAGTCTCCATGGCCTTGCTGAGTGTCTGAATGAGGTGATGTACCCTTCTTCAGTGGCCCCCGGCCCTCTTCACTGCCAGCTCCTGGATGTGGTGCCACAGTAACCCAGGGTCTGATTCATTGTGCTGAATCATGGAGGCCAGACCCTGTGCCTGATCCAGGCTCTGCCAGTAATCCTGTGGCCACATCTGAAGCCAGCTGAAGGCGCACACACAGAAAAGGGAACGCTTCGTCATTGTCACTTAGTGAACACCCACTATGAGCAAATCCACTGTTAGAAAATGTCATTTCTTCATTTTCTCTTTAGGCAGAGATTACATCTGGCTGTACAACTGCAATACTGCAAAATGTCAGTACTGCTTTAACTCAGTGCTACAAATGCTAAATGGAAGGATAAGAGGCATGAAAAAGCAGCCAGACTCACCCATCGTTGGGAGGAACGTCATCAAAGCTCCCGTAGCCAGGGGCAGGCAGAGGGCATCCCATGTGAGAGTTGTTGGCCATCTTGGGCTCAGGGGGTGGGTGTTGCCCAGGGCCTCGCCGATGGGCTCGCTCAGCCGCTAGCCGCCGGTTCTCCTGGTCGCACACAAAGCACTCGAAGCCGTTGAGGTAGTTGGGCTTACTCATGTCATTGACGCCCCACTCTCGGTTCTTTAGCGCCTCCAGGAGGCGGCCATTGGTGACCCGCCGGGGGTCCTTGTACTCCAGGAAGCGGGCGTATTCTGCGTCGTCAGAATCCAGCGACCGGAGGTGTTCGGCGAGCTCGCGGGGGGAGGGAAAGTCGTCGATGAGGACGGCGGAATGGGCGTTTGGCAGCCAGTCGGCGACGGAGGGCGACCCTCGGTAAACAGGAACACAGCCCTGGTGCAATGGCCGCCACAGCTTCTCTGTCATGTAGTCCGGGCACAGCCCATTTTCCAGGGCCAGGTGGAACTTGTAGCGGGCAACAAAACTCATGAACTGGCTGTCCTCCCCCGTCGCTGTGCCCGTGTCCTCCAGATGCTCAGGCAGCGGCTTGTTGTTGAGGCACTTCCCATAAGAGTCAACCTGGAAACAGAGGCGGGGTTCGAGATTGTCAGATGAGGAATTACTGCATGTGTCTAGTGCTGACTGATTCTCCAGGTGTTATCTGCCATTTAGTGTGTCACTATGTGTGGTGTATGTAAACGGTTAGCTTGGACTGTTGTTATCTCAGTAATGTCCTCAGATGGAACTCTTCCTTCTCTGTTTATTTAGCCCTGGGGCTTCTGCCCTTTCCACGTCCTGAGTTTGTGGATCGCTTCAGCCATGTCCCTCCCCTGGTTCAAGCCTACGCCTTGACGCAACCTGGAGCCCAGGTGCATATCACACATCTCTTCATTTGGACTTTCTACTTTATCAGCTAGTTCAATACCTCAGACTGTAACCTGCTCAACCCTTTTGATTGGGATAGATCCCTCATTATATTTCTGCTACCATCCATTCTATCTTTACTTTACACCAGGCTGGCCAGCGGAAGATGGGCTCTCCCTCTGTAGCGGGTTTCCTCCTGAGATTTATTCTCTCTGGGGAGTTTTTTCTCGCCACCGTTTGAGTGTATTTCTTCCCACTAGGGAGTTTTTACCTCCCTCGCTTGCTTTCTGCCCAATTTGCCTTCTGTTTCTTTGAAAAGCATCTTTGTGACAGTTCTCTATAAAAAAAAAGCGCTATACAAATAAAATTGAATTGAATCGAATGAACGAGGGCAGACATTAACGTGACCACAGTTTAGTCTAGTTGCTGCAGGACAACGACAACATTATGACAAGGTAGGTATTTGTCAGGTGAAGTTTAACTCGACCGACCTGGTCAAAATGTTGTTTTGGAGCATTTCAATGCACACAGGTCAATGCACTTTGGAGCATTAAACTGTGTGTGTGTGGGGATAGGTTTCCTTTTTTGGGAGGTGACCTTTACCTCGATGTACTTCATGAGCTCGCGGACATAGCGGTCCCGGTCAGAAGGGACGTCGCAGTGGGACTGCATATACAGCACCGGCGCCAGTCCGGACCGCCGCCAGCGGTTCTTCTCCTGCAGCGAGACTGAGGGTGGGGCCAGCAAGTACTCCAGCGAGGGCAGCCACTGCAGCGTGAGTGGATAGTCTGACTCCCGGCGGAAGGTAGCGGTGTAGTTGAAGAGACGGATGCCGGGGACGTGGGACAGGACGTAGTTGTTCATGGGAGACTCCTCGTGGAACAGCGCCCAGGCCTGGTGGGGCAGGCGGGGCAGGGGAGCCTCATATGCCCGGAAGTCTGTGCCATAAAAGACGATGGCAGTAGTGCGTCGGTACAGCTGCACTTTGCGGTTGCGTGTGACCAGGCAGGACGAGCGGGCGCAGTCGACGCGCTCTGTGTCGCCAGGAAAGTGGGGGAACAGGCCTGCGCTCCACCACAGTAGGATGGGCAGTTCTTTGTTGCCGCGGGAGTCGTTGTTGCCAGGGCCACGGTATGAGCTCACTGTGGTGAACTCCATGTCAGAGAGAGCACTCTGAGGAAGAAACGCCTCCCTGTCCCCAGAGTCCACTGGTTCCTGACCCCAGCAAGGCACCGCCCCAAGCAGTCCAAACAACAGGGCAACCAGCATACTGCCCTGCACAGCCATCTCTGAAATAGATAGCATATAAAAAGTTTAACTGTGAAGCAGCAGGACCTAGACTCAGTTACACTTAGAACTAATATTTTGTTTTGCTCTGAATATGTCAAATAGCCTACATATGCCACCGTAAGAAGTATTCTGTTACCACACTAAAACAACAATCACACAATGTATGGGATAAATTATTTAGTACAGTTTTACGGTTTTTAATTGGTTCGAGTCAGAAAGAGTAGCCGCGAAAAAGCTTTTTCTCCCCATGGTGCAGACCATGGCACAGACTCAACTATCACTACCGATGACTATCCCCAAAGTCCATGTGGCAGCTTTGGACGAATTAGAAACCACTGTGTTGTGTGCAGTAAGTACAATAAAAACAGTAAGTCGCTTTATGAACGTTTATGAAACAAGATCGTCCAATTTGGTAACAGAAATCCTAAAAATGCGAGTTCATCCACGTAACGTTACCATTTATCAAAGAAGAACATCTATTCCAGACAAAGAAAACAGATTTCTAGCCTTCAGTCTGCACATCAGCATAGCTCGCATTCATTAGCTTTTTGGATAAGCGACATAGCAAAGATACAAATCTGCACATGGCCGAGTTACAACTAGTTATAACTAACATTACTGAATACATATATTGTGAAATAGTAGCCTAATTTTGCTAACGTATATCGTTGTCTCAGTCTGGGAAATTACACATTTTCTTCTTGTCCATGAAATGCAATTTCGCAGACACCTAGATAACCAGAAACTGAAATGCTGGACTGGCATTCGCCTTTCACCAGCCCAATAGACAAGACAATGCACAAGATTAGCATTTAAGATTATCTAACCGTTTTCAGTGTGGCGCAGACATTTCTCTTCCTTACGTGCTGACCAGGGAGTGTGGCTAACAGGAAGTGCAACTGGGAAATGGGTGGGAAATAAGGATATCATAGCTATATGCAGGCTGTATTGTTTCGGTGTCGGTAATGCTAAATAAATATGTAGCAACCTATAGATGCAGACATTTCGTATAAAATGCGACGGGTTGTTATTGATTTATATTTGCTATAACATATGCGTGTGATTAAACTGCACGTTTCACAAATACAAATATGTTGACACATTACTATCAGGAGGCTGCTCGTGCACGCGGAAGTGGTACAGCAGCTATCCAAATGGCTGTTCCCAAATAACCGATCTATTGCTTAATGTACTTTTGGACAGTAGCTACATATAGGGCCTTTATAGGGGAATACTTTTCATAATGTGTTTAAGACATGTCTATATTGGAGATACATTTTTTTTGGGGGGGGGGGGAACGTACTGTAGTACGCGTATTGTTCGGTTAAGACGCCTATGAAATACGGTCTCGGGGTTCTTGACCGGACTGCGACATACAGTAACCTACACATAAAACCCTGCAGCGACAAGGACCACTTTCACCCGACCAACAGTGTGCAGAAACCAGTCAAACCACTAACAGTCTGACTCAAAGTACGCGCAATGTGTGAAAGTGATCGGAGCGCGCATCGTCGGCGAGTGCACGTTAAATTTCAGCTCGTGCTTGTGGTGGTGCGCGCCACGACATCAGTAGTGTCTGTCGCCGTGCAGAATGAGGTAAATCGATGAACTTTTATAAAAACGAGTCACTGTTATAGTTGCATTTATAAATCATTATATTACAAAACCGTAAAATTCACTTGTACGTCTACCTGACTTGTTTAAATGTTTGCTGTATGTTTTTTTTGCATGCTAATACCAGCTAACGTAGTTAGCATTTCAGCAATAAACGCCGCACATTGACAGTAACGTTAAGTTAACGTTACATAGCTTGCGAATTACAAATATTGCTTTCAGTTGCTTCTGACGAATATAGTTATATTCATAGATGCACGTGTGGCGTCACGTGATAGTTTGTAGATATCAGAGCATTTGTGATGCCTATGGTATTATTGTTTGCTGTGTCAGTAGCAAAAAAAAAAGCCGTAGGCACAGGTGGATGCAAGATAGTGAGCTAGAAAGCAAGCAATGTAATGAGCGTGCGCAATAGCAAGCCGGCTGCTTCCTGCCATATATTGTCCACAACGCTATTTGCGTGCTCAGAGTGGGGGAAAAAACAACAACAGTAATTCCCTTCCATGTGTAACTTGTTAGCTCAGTGTCCTTTCTGTCGCATGTAAGTCATATGCACGACAGCTTGTAGCCAATTCAGATAAACATGATGACGTTTAATTCTCGAAAAAGGTAACACGAACTCCGAGAGGGACACGATTACGTTATAGTATTTGAAGTCGCTTGTTTCACATCCTCGTTTGTAGATAGGCACGTGATCATGCTTGCTTTGATGAGCCTTTTCCAGGCACGTAGTTAAAAGCGGTGTGTTGTAGTTTTCTGAAACAGGCATTGTTATCAGCCGAGTTTCGTGACCGGTTCTGAGTGCTTTGCCTTGATGTGTGTGTGCCTTAGCAGGTGGCATTAATGAGCGGGCCACGATGAGCGGGAAGAGCTTGCTGCTGAAGGTGATTCTATTGGGGGACGGCGGGGTGGGGAAGAGTTCCCTGATGAATCGCTACGTGACGGACCGCTTCGACTCGCAGTCCTTCCACACCATAGGTGTAGAGTTCCTCAACCGTGACCTCGAAGTGGACGGCCGCCTGGTCACCTTGCAGATCTGGGACACGGCTGGTCAGGAGCGCTTCAAGAGCCTGCGCACGCCCTTCTACCGGGGTGCTGACTGCTGCCTGCTCACCTTCGCAGTGGATGACCTGCAGAGCTTCCACAACCTGGGCTGCTGGAAGAAGGAATTCATGTACTACTCGGACGTGCGGGACCCAGAGCGCTTCCCCTTCGTGGTGCTCGGCAACAAGGTGGACAAGGCGTCGGAGCGGGAGGTGGGCGAGGAGGAGGCGCGGGCCTGGTGCCAGGAGGACGGGGACTGCCCGTACTTTGAGACCAGCGCGAAGGACGACACCAACGTGGGGGCGGCTTTCGAGGCTGCCGTGCGTGAGGTGCTGGCGGGGGAGGACCAGCTGGACCATGCGCTGCTGAGCAGCGCCATCGATCTCCACGGCAACCGCAAGGCTCCCCGCTCCTCCTGCTGCTGAGCCCCAAACGCCCCGCCACACCTAACCCCGCCCAGCCCTGCACTGCCCGACCCCTCTTCTCCCCCCTTCCCACCCCTGCTGCCTGTGCCTGCCTCAGTTTTCCAACGTCACGGTCGCAGCAGTACAGGTACAAGCCCCGCTTCAGGAGCTTACTCTGAGAATCTTGAAAGATCTTTCCACCCTGCTCCCCCCTCCCCCCCCCTTGTTGCGGTCCCACATGCCTTCCTACTCTGCCTGCTTTTTACACGACGAGCTCTTTGACTGTGTGGTGGGGGTCTGAGGGCCGGTACAGTCTCATCTATAACTGCCTTCCTGCGCCCTGGCCTTCTCGAGAGCACACATGCAGACCGCCTGTGGCACAGTAGATGACTCATACTTAGATTAGCCCTGGAAATAAAGGCTCTGGTTTCATGGTTTCACAAGGGCTCAGAGGAAAGCATCATCCTGCCAAAATGCCTACTTGCGGCATAGGGGAGGGTTTGTATAGAGGGGGAAAAACTGCAGAAATAATGCGCGGTTACGGGTTTGAATTCTTGGTATGGTTCAGAAGCAACACTGTGCTTTGACCCCCTCCGCAGCAGGGTGAATGTGAATACCCTGTCTTTTGGAATCATGTTTGATCTTTGCTTTTTGCTTAGCTCTTGTATTTCTTTTTATGTCATGTTGGAACGGAAAGGTTATAATGAATAATAACGGTACGCGTATTGCTGCGCAAGAGTATTTGCTGTTATCTTCCAGAAGAAAAGGGAACTTAATTTTATTTGTGTTTGTGTTTTCTAAAGCAACTTATTTCCCTGTTACATTTCTATGTTTACGTTTATTTAATAATGAGTAAAAATCGGTACTGGGCCTTTTACCTTTTTTATTTAAATTTTTTTAATTTGGAGCACTTGTTATACTTGCTGTCCTTATTTTAAATTTGTTTCTACATTTTGTCGATTGTGCGAGTGCCCTCCTGTGCCTACGTGGCTGTGTGTGTGTGTCTGTTTGCTGTCTGTGTATGTCTGTGACGTTGGGGGCTGAACTTTAGATAGCAGACTCTCCAGTTGCAGCACTGACCGTAGTGTTTTCTGTATGGCAAAACATTGGAGCCCTTTTGTTACAGTGACCCGGACTGCCCCATGTCTACCCTGCACCTTGCTCATCTTGATTTGTCATGGCTTTCCTGTGCATGCCAACTTAGAGCCTTCGCTGGACAGATATATTGTCTTCTGCTGCCAACAGATGCCACAGAATGTAGCACGCAGTCATAAATGATCTTCAGAGACATTTTTATAATCCAATCCATTAACCGCTTGGGACTGTCAGCTTGGCGAATACCATACCATACATATTTATCAAACTCATAGTTAATACTCGCGCAGGATCCCTTACCGAACAACAATAACATAGACTTTTGTAACGTGTATCCAGCAATCCGTTCTATCACGGCCGATCTCGTGAAAATTGTGAGCATGTTTTGTTTATCACCCCGTGCTATGGAATTGGAGAGCGGCGTTGGCTAAGATGGACATTCATCAGTGTTAATACAATGGCATAGACTTGTTGGAGAACAAACCCTCTCCACATTACGTCTCTGAGGTGAACTACATTAGAAATTACATTTAAATGACCGTATTAGCGGACAGCTGTTCTAAGCAAAGGTACATGCGTTGCTTTTATTGTTGTGGCACTTGTTGCTCCTAACTCTTAACGCTCTGGCACTACAGTCTGTATTAACCGCTCATGTTCTTAGGTGAATTATCTCTATTGTTTCTGGGGAGTGTTCTTATAGGAGCTACAAAGTCACATTAACAGAAGATTTGTCATCACCTTGGCTTGCATGCAAGTTTTACCAACATTTCCAGCCTCTTTCTGGCTTGTTCATTTATGGTCCTGTTTATGGATGCAAGTTACTGGAGTGAGGTATACTGTGAAGATGAGAATGAGGTACCTACAATTCACTTCGTTTGCTTTGCTCTTATCGCAGTGCGTACAGAGCTATTAAAGTCGGTACAATAGTAGACTGGTTCGTTTGGGGGGCGGGGGGGAGTGGTATTTTACTGACAGTTACCAATGGTACATTCCAGTGTGTGGTACATGAACATTTGATATGTCAGTGAGGCATTGATCTGCTGTTACAATGTTCACAGGGCTTTCTGTTAAACAGAAATGTTCAATTAGGACATATGCGGAAGTGACAAGTGGGGTCACTCCTGCCTATTAGAAATATTTCTGAACATTTTATTTTATTTTATTTTAAGCTCATTCAAGGTCAGATTGCACTTGGCTGCTTATCACACGTTACTGCTGTAAATGCCTATGAATAATCAGTAAACAAAGGTTTTAGCGCATTTGTAGATGTATCCCCCCCACCCCCCCACACACAAACAATACTGAGTACATGTGAAGAGATGCATACGGACTGGAGCGAGTATTGAACTCGGGTATCTTTGGATCTTAAGACGGATCAGTCCGGTCCCAGTTTGAGTCTTTGTCCTTACATTTGGACAGGAGATTTAAGCAGTGTTATCTTTTCATCATTAGATCATGTTTTTAAGTGGTTCCAAGTGATCACTGACTGCATGATGCACTGGATGTAGTAAAAAGTAACCCTTGCTACTCAAAATTGAGGCCAAACCACAAAGCTGTGGAATTGAATCGGGCCTTTAGTCGTCTATGATGGGATTTGAGAGCACAAGTTATTTAAACGGTATCATTCACCACAAAGGTATTCTATAAAACAAATATTGTCAACAAAATATAAGGATAGGGCATAACTATTTGGCTGTTATGGTTTCCCTCTATACCAGATGTATTGATGATATGAGGCACGTCTGAAGAGGCCCAGAAATGCTGTGTGTGTTAACTTGCCTTCACTGGCATGGCAGTGTTCAAAGGCTGCCTGGTCCATGTCATTTGGCCGATATTTATACCATGGGTGAGAGAGGGTGCAGCTAATTGTAGATCTGTTTTGTTTTTGAGCTGAATGAGATGATTACAAATGCCTGTGGTCCTTCAGATTTAAGAAGGATATGACAGCCTGTGATTATTACATGACACTATGGAGGTAAAGACTGTTTACAAACCTAATGCTGTCTAATATTAAATACCAACATTAATAAAAATTTAAAAAAGTTTAAAAAAAATGCAGCAGTGTGTGTCTTGTCTTTGTTTAGGGCATAGAACGTAATGATTGAACGCTTATTCTTTTTAATGTGGACTTCAATTTTGAAAAAATTCAAATATTTAATTTATTAAGTTGGTTTACAGAAGCCATCTAATAATAAAATAATGTCGCAATAATAAAAAAAACTTAATCGCCATTCAGTTTACTCCACACATTTTGCGCAGTGCCTAGCCTATACTGACAATGTACAGCAATATAGGAGTTATAAAAAGAAAATATTCAACCAAGTTAATATTTTAAGTAATACTTTGCTGAACATGTGTATTCAGACCACATTGCATAAAACATTGGAAATTCCATCTGAAAACTGAAAAGGGCCAATCTTTCCCCAACTATACTACATCACCCTCTGGTGGTAAATCTCAAAAAATGTGGTCGGCGCAGTTAACTGGTCCACTAGGCACTGATCCAAATTATGCCCACCCTCAAATGGAGGCTTTTTCAATCTCTTCAAATGTCCAAAGCAGGAGGGGTGTACGGGGAGCACGGACTTCCATTTTGCTCTTTTCGGAGGCTTCTGAAAGACACAAAGCCCTGGCTGGCCTCCGACTCCCGTTTGCGCCTCTCCTTCAAGTACACGCGACCCATACCCAGCCGCAGAAAGCACAGAATCTGTGAAAGGACGAGAGAGGGAGGGGAAGCAAGCAGAACCAAAACAAAGGCCCCAAACACAAGCCAGTGGGATCACTGCAGACATACTGAACTCATTCTGGCATAGACGATGACAGTCGAACCAGCTGTCAGTCTTCATATCGCCCCGAGCAACCCATACCATCGCCACGGCTCAGTTTTTTCATTCTTTTCACTGAAAATTTCATTTTTGTTTACGCACTGGAAATAAAACACATGCAGAGGGAAAATAGCCTAGCCAGTGAGTTTGTAGATTTTCATTCAGCCTAGTCTGTAGGCTGTGTTTGATCTAACACAGCCTACAGACAAATTATAAAAGGCCAGGCCATGTGTGATGTCACCCAAAAGTAGAACATTTTACATTTTTGTTTCTGGCGACAGCGTTTCAAAATGGCACCAGCCGTGGGTGGCTGTCGAGCACTTTAGCACACTCTACACATGAAATTTGACAAAAGCTGCCTGCTTGCCACTTTAACAAATCACATTTCAGTTCTATGCATCACATAGCTCTTGATTACTGGCACAAGTATCAAAGCCAACATGAGGTCAAGAGCAATGTCTGCATTGTTATTACCAAATATCTCAGCAAAGAATCACAAACATGACCCAACAACTAGAACGCAAAGCTTTCCTAAAAAAAAAACACTTGTCAGACGTGCACTCCTCTACATGATGGTTTAATAGGACAATAAAGCCGTCATGCAGGTATAGAGTAGTTTAGTACAATTTATTTAAAAAGACGCAGTTACACGTTTAGAAGTACTTACACTACTTAATGGTAAAATCACAGTGGAAAAAAATGGGACGTTGTTTAAACACTACTATTACATAACAGAAGTGCACTTCATTACCATCTACCCACATTTAAGGGAGTTACACATCACAGCTGCCCACCTATAGCACTAAAAGACTTCGGCGCAAACAGCCCTTAAAGTGGTTTGATTCATTGGCATTTTATATAGTTTCACGATCAGAGATGGCAGCTATTTAATGCCGTGTACAAAAATAGACTGGATTTTATTTAATCCCCCCCCCCCATCTTGTTTTGACTATGTTACTAACGACCTACCTAAAGAATAGAAAGCGCTACCTACGTGTGTGTCCATCTGCCTCGGTGTTAGAGAAAGGAGGCGAGGTGGTTAATTCCATCCCCTCCCCCGTCCCGTTCCCTCTCCATTCCTCTCCCTCAAACTGTCATTATAACAAGGCATTTGATTCCGACATTGTGCCCGTCGGAGAAGGGCTCTATTCAGCCTCCCTGAAAGGTTTCAGGCCCCTCTTTGTCCACGGGCTCTATCCCACTGACCCTCACGCAGAGCCCAGTGACAGGCTGGTCATGGGACACCCCCTACGATTGCCCCATCAGACCAGCAACGCCCTGTCCTATTGTGAGAGCCGCTTTAAGGCTTGCTGGAGGCTGTGAGAAGTGATCTGGGGTTAGGATCAGACTGCAAACACAGGCAGTCTGGTGCCATGGCAACCAGATGTGAGCGATGCCATGGCAACGAAAGTTCACTACGGAGTTTGTCTTTTGTGTGTGTGTGTGTGTGTGTGTGTGTGTGAGAGAGAGGGAGAGGGATAGACCATGAATTGTGGACGTTTCACTGGCTCCCATTTGTCAACTAATTGTTTCTGGTGCATCTCATCATCTGGTACATACATCATTTCAATAACAGTCTGTGGCACTAAAAAAAAAAAAGTCTGGCAATGGCCGGTTTTCCCACAAAGATACGGCTAGAAGCGATCATTTAGGAATATCCACATAGTACACAAAGAGAGAGAGGGAGAGGACAAAAACAAGATAGGCAACACCCTACAAACGACTAACAGCAAAGTCAAAACGACTCAACCCAAAGAGCAGGGTTTCAAATCTTAAAACAATAAAATGAGATTTACAAGCAGCATCTAAAAAAAAGAAGGCCACAATATTTATACCATGCCTTCCAAATGCACTCTCCAGCATCACCCTCCATAGTGAGCAGACAGTAGAGCCCGGGGGAGTGGGGGGTGGGGGGGGTGGAGGGAGCTTCGTATGAGGCCAGAGGTGCTCATCTCTTGGCTTTCTCTTCCAAGTGAAACACAATTCAACTGTGCAAGTCTTGGAGTACCCTTTGAGAATTGTAGTGCAGTAGTCCCATGTGTGGAAGTTTGCGAATGTGAAGGAGGGGAGTGGGAATTTGGTGGGTCCCCTCGGGGGCCTGTCAGCGGGACAGTAGAGACCGGGTAGAGACCCTAACACCGAGTGCCTATGCCCTTTCTGCCCAGATATCTCAGCACGGCAAAGTTATAGGTGGTGGAGACCATGTAGGTGAGCTGGATGAAGAGAAAGAGAGAGAGAGAGAAAAATTGATAGAAAAAAAATTAGGGAAATGCAGAGGTGTTTGCCAATTAGCACAATTCTTCAGACAGGAGGTAGAACTAATTGGTGAAAAAGAGTTCATGGGTGGAAGAAACACATGGCGGGACTTCTACTTTCTGACCCCTGGATTTTACACCTCTGGAGAAAGGTGGGAGTAAGTGTCTGGTGAAATCAACCTTGATACCCGGGGCCCCAAAACAGTGTCACAGGTTCAGTGTTGTGAAGACATTTTTTGTTTTTTGTCCCCCACAATGTTAAAATCTTAAAACTATTCCCAGCTAGACCAAGCACTACTCCCAATTATATTAGACTAATGCCAAATTTAGCGACTGCCACTGGCAAACTAATTCTTACTATGTTTGATGTTTTTATTTGAATCTAGATTGAACATCTAAATTATAATTGTGCATCATGAAAACATAACACTTTTCAGAAAAAAGGCCACATTGACTCTTTGTCCCAAGAAATCCACGTTCTCACGGTAAGCTGCATGCAATTAACCGTCTGAGAAATGAGAACTTGCACCCCTCCCCCCCGACTACAACTCAAAGGAAAATCACATCACCAGTCACATGACCAGTACAACAGGCCTACAATTTTCCTCCCTTATATTCTATGAGCTAAGGGAGGGAGCAGGGAGTCACGAGCCAAGCCTCAGACAGACATCAAATTCCCATACTCCCACATCAAGAGGGGTTACATGCCACATCGCCCTTGTGCTTACTTTATAACTCTGGCTCGGCAAACTCGCTGCCCGACACACCCACTTACCAGTGCCAAGAGTGTGATCCCTGCTCCGGCAAAGGCGGCTATGTAGAGGTCATAGGTCAGGAAGAACTGCAATGGCACAAGAGCGCAGAGTCAGTACCGCCCCGCATCTCAGGGTGACTGCACAACAATGGCGCATTATCCCTTTCCCCCACATGGCCCGCGCTGGGATTCAACAACGCAGTCACACGGAGTGCCCTTTTGTTCTTCCTCACCTCTCTCGTTTGGCAAACGGTCGACAGGGTCATTCCGCAAGCTTTTCCCGGCAATGCATTCCAGGGCAGCAATCCTGAGAGATCAATACAGAAAATGTTTAGCCGATCCCCTTTCTCAGCCAATATGAATGCGGTCCGCACCATGGAGGTCGCAAAGCCGCGGTGACCCTGTGACAATTTGCCTTGACAAACAACCAAAGGCTAAACCAACCCAATGGCCAGTGTCAAAAACATTTAAAAATATTGCATTAATATGGTAACTATTTATTTCTGAAAGAAGCTGATAAATGGATCAAACAACTAAAAAAAGAGAAGCGCTGCTTGTGAAGCCTTGATGAAGACCTAGTGTCGATACGCATTGGTCATTGTATTGCCTTGTTCTAGCCTGTGTAATAAAGACCTTTTTCATTTTTCCTCCTAGCGACAGAGTGCCTTGGTTTTCCTTGGTGCCGCACTTTTCACATCTTTTCACCTTTAAGAGGTATTTTGTGTTCCAGAAGCTGATAATTGTTTGACAATAACCCAAAGATACACAACCGGTCAAAAGTTTTAGTACACTTTACTTGTGTTTTAGTACTCTGTTTTTCATGTAATTTAAGCAGTTTAACTTTTGTAAATAACCTCATATGGCACAAGGTAAGAAGTGAGCAGTCAGAAGTTAAAAATAATATTTTACTTCACAGGATAGTGACCTAAATTCTGGAGTTCCTAAAAAAGCCATATTTGGCAAAATGAACGTGTGAACAAATTATTTCCAACAAGAGAAGTGAAATCAAGCTATTTTGGGATGAATTGGACAGAAAGGTCAAGGAGAAGCAACCCACAAGTGCAGCACTTCTGTGGGAACTTCTACAGTAGTGTTGGTGTGAACTTGCAGAACCACATGACTGCCCTTGTAGAAAAAATGGCACGAATATGCTCAGCAGTTATTACTGAGAAAGGTGGCTATTATGATTAATCTAAGACTTAGATTATTTTTTTTTTTGTAAAATAAAAGGTGATTTATTTTCATTTTTTTAAATCTCCGTTTGCTGTAAAATTGTAGGGGTACTAAAACTTTTGACTGGTAGTGTAGGTATTTTATTGGACCTGAAAGCACTCCAAGTCAAAGGGCCTTGGTATGTCCAACAATGTAACAGAACTACCGTACACAAACCGTATCTTGCTATGTCAAAATTGCTATACTGCAATGAGAGTGGCTAAGAAGAGCAAATGTATAGATTCAGGCAGACAGGACACAGAAGACCAGAGTAAGAGGAGTCCGGAGTAAGAGGAGAGTAAGAGCCCTGTGGTCTGTACGTACCATACTGTCTGGCATCTATGCACAGCTGGTTGATGCTGGTGGCCGTCTCAGACAGCTCGTCGATGGTGTGGCACGTGGTGGCCATGTTGTAGAAGAAGTAGACGGGCAGCGCCGAGATTGCAAAAACCAAGAGCCAGATGACGGCCAGGACGTAGGTCACCACGATGAACTGGGAGAGGGAGCACACGGTCACGCTCTGAGCCGTCGCTGCACACTACAAGTTAACTTCATAACCCTCCCCCCAGACATGCAAACTCACGTGGCCGGACTCAAGAGTTGGGAGTGTAACACCCAAATACAGGTGGAGCTGCTGGAATGGTAATAGTACTCCTAGGGTCTGATTTACTAAAACCTTTAGCATGTGCAAAACCTTTTAGCACACATAAAGCCAACAACATGACCAATGTTTCTGTGTGCTAAAAGTCTTCCGAAATCAACTTCCTAATGTACAGCAGTTTGAGCCTGACCAAGTTTTACTAGAAGCAGGTTACTGAACTGATTTGAAGATATTTGTTGGCGGTGCTCTAAAACGGCTTATGGCAAGGCATGGAATGGAACTTTCTATGCATTAAGAATATCCATTTCAACGTCTTTAGCTATGATGCATTATGAATGAGTCTCAAGCCACAGTGCTTCTTCTACAGAGAACTAATGTTTAACTGGTTCATGAAAGTCTGTGTTTGGTAGTAAATTGCAGCTCCACACATTACGTTCTCCATAAAGCCTCACTAACTCCCAGCATAACATGTGGAACCTGGAACCTGGAACCTGAACACTGAGGCTCCCAAATTAACGCTCTCACCGTGGTGCTGAGGCAGCGCCCGCACACCGTGCTGCGGAACTCCCCGAAGGTCTGTTTGACCGCGCTGGTGGTGTAGAAGCCCTCAGCCAGCAACAGGATGCAATAAAGGAAGAAGAAAGAGGCCAGGCCATAGATAATGTACTGGAAATACTGGATACTGGAAGGGAAAGAAGATATTAGAGTATTAACAAGAGTGCAAACTTTTATCCCACAAATCTTTCAGCTCCGCTCAGTTAAGAGTCAGCGATAGCCATGGCAACAATGTGGAGCAAAGATAAAAGAACTAGGCTTGTAAGATGAGTGCACGTGCTTAGATTTGACACTATTGTTATACCGTTGAGGAATGTACAGTGCCCGCCTAACCTAATTTGATTGTGAATAATATCCAGGTGTATGAATGAGTAATGTGGCTATGTAAAGTGCCCTAGATAAGGGCATCGGCAGTGAGAAAAAGAAGCAAATGTAATCTGTACCCCTCCCCCCTTGTTTGGACATTTTCCACTCAGCGTTCTTGTGCAGTACAGGTGCTAGTAGAGACCCGCGGCCATAGGACGCGAGCGACTCACAGGTAGGCCAGGGTGATGTAATCCTGCAGGTTGCGGGCGAAGTACGTCTCGATGAGCCGCTCCGTCTCCGCCAGGGCCTGGTGCCCGCAGCCGCAGAACAGCGCGATGCCCGAGAAGCACATCAGGGTAGCCACCAGGGACGTGTAGGGCACCCCGCCCAAACAGCGTACACAGCAGTCATAACAACCTGGGGGTCAGGGCGAAAAAGGCATTCCATATCAAAGCACCACAAGAGAGAGAGAGAGAGAGAGAGGTGGAAGATGGAATGAGATGGCAGAGCATAAGGACCAGAAGGAAGGTGTATTACTATCATTGTTATTATTAGAAAGAGTAGCACACTCTCTGTTCCACACATCATCAACATTTGCAAAATACACGGCTACTGATCATTTAGACCCGGAGCTACTAGTCTCCCTGAGGGCTACAATCCAGCAGGTCTGCAAAGTTCTCTATGAAACCGCTTCGCAGCTGGGAAGTTGCACTTGTTCAATCGGGACGATGATTAGTTGAATCAGGTGGTTCGGCGCACAGCTGGAGAGGAACTCTGCGGGCGCCGCGTCCCTCCATGACCGGGGTTAAGAAGCTGCGCTTGATACCGATCCATTCCGATGAGTATGTTCTCAGAGATAAACCCGGCGCACAGCAGCAGCACACATAATAAAACACCCCCTGCAGACATGCCCCTCCAACCCTGACTGCACAGCTGTTTAAGAAGCAGCTCCCGCGGAAAACCACAAAGGTGAAAACCGTGAATGCGTTACTTAGTCGAGGAGAGGGCTTGTCCAACGGGACGAGCACGACGCATGGCCTCTGATCCAGAGAACCGGAGGCATCTGGCTTTAATCCTTTATCGCTTTCCATCTTCTAGGCCGAAAAGAGAAAGAGAAAACAGCAGCACGGACACTGACGAATACGGGGTTCCTTGGATAAAACTCTCTTGCTACATCCCGTGTCTGTACACGACGTCCACCTGTGCGGCTCTTTGAAAGCGGCCCTTGCCCCCCTACGGTCTCGTTGGCCTCGTCACAGGGCTCTTATGCGTTCATTGAACAGGCCGTCTCTCCCAGAATGCCCGGCGATGGGGTGGAGCTGGAGTGGTTGGTGACCATGGAGAGTAGCCAGTGCCAATAGCATCCCTGCCCCGTCGGGTCAATGGCATCTTCAGAGCACAGCAGTGTGAGAAAAGATGGGAGGCGACAAGGCCCTGGGAGAGAACCTCCTTTTGTGGAATGGGGAGACAATGGCTTTTGTCTTGGTGCATTATGAGAGGAACAAGGGTCAGCAATGTCAAGTAAACAAAAGGCCAGAGCATGCCTCAGTCCTGCATGCCGGCGAACAAACACACTTTTGACAGGCGGGTGGGGGGCAGGACCGGCAACGTCACTGACACCCATGGCCAGGGTGCAGACGGGCCGGGACTGGTACAGCTACAGCTGGCACTGCGCCCTGCAGGGTAGCCCACTCTTTCGCAAAATTGCATAATCAGTACAAAGAACACATTTTTGGTTCCTGATATCAAAATTACAGGAAGTTTATTAAATGGTATGAGTGGGCTTAGACAGATTATGCTGTGAATAGAGCTATGACAAAAAGCAATACAAAGACCTGCACTTGATGTAGAAAATATCTTAACAGTGCACACATAGCCCATTGTTAGATACAGTGCTGGATACTGTGGCAAATTTTGCCGGATTAGAGAACTCCTGGTATTTTATATATTTTAATAAATACTGCCAGAATCCTGAAAACGGTTTATGCAATAATGAAAACAACACACAAAGAATGCCAACTAGAGTAAAATGTAACTTTTGTTAACTACGGTTGAAGTGGGAATAGTTTGTTTTCTTATGTAAAGACTAAGGAAGTTTTTTTTATTGTATGATAACATATTAGTGGTCTTAACAACAGTTGGTTTTATAACAAGCACAAACACGTAGGCTACACGTAACCTAAAGCAGCCGGGTCAACTGGAAGACGACACAATTCTAAATTAAACTGGATAAAAAGTTTTTAAATTAAAACAGTTTTAATTTCACACCTGGCAGCTAAATTAAATACCTCAGTTGAACTTTCACATTGACCTCTGTGGCATAAAATGAAAATGATTAAAACAAATTAATTGTTAATTAATTTCAGAATGAATAAAATCAACGTCTACTTTTTAAAACGCCATTATAAACATTTGAAACAAACCGTACCAGTTTTCCGTTCACTACAACCTAACTCTAAATGAGCAAACAGCCAATGAACGCCATTAACTGATTTAAATTAGTCATCATCCTCAACTACAAAACCGTAAGTCTCATTTAGCCTTCTGAGGAAAACTCCTAATGAGCCGGAGTTGCATTGCAATAGAAATATGTAATGAGCGTTCAATAGAAATATTTAATGAGCGTGTAATTCAGTTTTACTCAAACCGGCGGGCACCAAATCTTTAAAAAAAACTCTCCCAAACTAATAAGCCAGCCAAGTTTAGTGAACTGCTGCTTAGACACTGCATCATCCAAATACCTATTTGAACTTAGTAGCCTACATGAAACCGTAAAAGTTTAAACCCTGTTTAAAGACATGTCATTACCCTGAACGATTTTTTCGAACAGCCATTTACTTACCCATGATCCAAGTGTGTGAGGTTATTGCTAGTTTTGCTCGCCTCTGCACCGGGATCTATTCCAACTATAATATGCGCGACTTGTCCGCAGCTCTTCACTATCAATCTCACTCGTTCTTCTGTTTCACCAACAATGAACATACTCCGTAGATCGCCGAGAGTCGAATCTTAAAGACACAATGTCGCTTTTCAATGGACTGCCGGCCCACACTCGAACAGCCCGGGTTCAAGATGGGGAACAATGGAGAGGTCAAGGTCTCTTGCGCCTCAAAAATTTTACTCAGTTCATTGTAAGTAACCAGCAGCACGCCTATTTGCATACGGCTCCACTCCAATCTTAAAAAAAATAAAAAAATAATAATACAAACAAGAGGGAAAAAATATAGGCCTACAATTATTTGAACAATATCCATTGTGTTTACAACCACAGAACAAACTACTCCTGCCATCAGATATTGCTGAACTGTTTTCAGTTGCCTGTATGCACCTTAGACTTTTAACTGCATATCAGTTATTTGAAAAATGTATACTTGCTCCTGTTACATTATGTACCTACTCATAAGGCCAACAGTATTACATTTATTTATAAAGGCTGTTGGATACAACATGGTCATCCAGGTGTGTTACAGATAAAAACAAGGCAAATACAAAAAGACAAAACGGGGCATAGAGAACAACAATCAAGGTCATAAAAAGAAATAAAACTAAAAAGCCAGTACTACAGATTTTGCACAGCCAGAAGTAGAACTCTAAAAAGGCACATGTTCAAAAGAGATTTAAAAATGGTTGATTCTTCTGATATTTACAGGCAAGGCATCTCATAGCATAGGAGCCTGCATTAAGGCCAGATCACCTTTAGCCTTTTAGATTTGTGTTGAGGACAATGATAAGACCCTTATTTGATGGCTTATGAACAGTCTGGTTTTCAGGGTGTCCATAGTTCTGTACTACAGTCTGTGTCCAATAACACTTTAACATCTGTGGTAGTGTGCACTCATCAGGAGAGGATTCCTTGTGGTTCTCTTGCATTTCTCACCTATTTTGATAAAGTTGGTGTATTTGTAATGGGAACCACACTATTACTTCAACTACAAGTAATAATGAGACTGAGGGAGAAGCGTCTTGACGTCCAGAAGTTGCTACATGCTTCAGAAATATTTGTATCACATCTCAAGCCATTCAAGTAAGCGATTAGCTGCACAAATACAAAAACAAAGAAAAGACATTGAAAATGATGTCTAACCTTTAGCACTGTCACAGTATTCAAAACATACCCTGTAGAATATTTAAGCATGCTCACTGACAAATTATTTGTAATAAAGAAACCGATTAACTGGCACACCAAAAATAATGTTGGGACACTCGGAAGACAAACTTTGGACCATATTTCCCCAGTTTTTAAAAAAATATTTTTAAATTATGCGATACCACCCTGTGACCCTGCAACACAATCACACCCCGGCCCCGCAACACAATCACACCTTCAGTGACTTGTATTTGCTCTAAGAATACCAGTCCGAGATGGCTCGTTTATGCCACTTACTGGGTAATAAATAAGAGCCTGGGTCACATGTCTGCCTTGATCTTTGTCACAAGTCTTGTCTGTAATGCCAAAATTGAGTGCCGAATGAATGTGCTGCCTGCATCCACGCTGTGCACTGGAGTACAGTGGCTTTTGTAGCTGCCTTGTTTATTATTCAAACTGCAACAGGGACCATAGACTCCGGAACCCGGCCCCATCTAGCTCAGGACGGACCAGGCTGGCTCTGTCTTTGGGTCAGAGGTCAAAGAGGCGGAACCCTGGCCTTCCCCATTGGTCCTTTTCTTGAGGAATGGTGCATATAAAGAGAGGGGTATCACTGCATGGGATGGGGTGTCGAAGAGAAAGGACAACAGAGGCAACAAATGGCATGCAGATGTCAATGACACTGATGATGCAGATGAGAATGGGGACAATGATACCAGTGTTAGCCCATAGGCCCCTAGCTCCGCCCCCGCCTCTGCCTTATGCCTGCGACTGGCTTGGCTTTATGGCCCAGACATTACAATGAGTCCAGTGTGTGACCTGAGCTACTGGAGCTTGCGCCACAACCGCAGTGTTTCTCCCCCACAAAAAATGTTATTTTGTCTGACTAACCAGCAGGGAGAGTGAGTTCAAATGTTACATTTATCCACCTCAAAGTGGATCAGGGTATCTTATTTCTGATGTAGAATAATACATTTATTTATTTATTTTTATTATTAGAGGAACTGCAAATGACAAACAGTGAAGAGCAGGGCTCTCATGTCCTGAAATCAACAGGACATCAATATCTCTGGGTTTATGATTGACGTCTTTAAGGATAGCAGGAAAACACAAAGAGACATGAAGAGGCACACTGCTAAGGGTAGAAGACGCGTGCATTGCGCCTTGTGTACACTAACCGGGATTCAGCTGTACCTCAGCTTAGTCAGGATTTTGTGATGTATGCATCATCTCCACGTATACCTCAGCTGCAGCTGGACATGGATTGTCTCAGAACACCTTCCCATAGGATGCCCAATGTGGTCAAAATTGGAAGCAAGCATGGTCATGCTATGAAGAATCGTTATGGTTGTATTCACTCACTTGCCATGGCGTATGCCTCCCATGTAAGCAATGTCTTTAGATTTTGTGTGTCTCGTTATTGCAGGAAACATTACAAAATTAAGAAAAGAGTTAAGTAGCCTCATAAGTGGAATTACTGACTGATACAGGCATTTTGGGCTGTTGACTATTGGGCAGTTGGAGCAACCTCATTCACTAAAGTAATATAGTTGCCTAACAGGAAACTTTTGATTTTCACTAAGGATAGATTTAAACATTACATTTTGACACATTAACCTATTATTAACCTGACATCATTGAGAGATTTATTTTCTGCAATTACACTGTGCAAGCTTAATAGAGCACAAGCATGGCAGCAGGGATCAATAAAGTTCAGTCAATGAATATGCAAAATGAGGCAGGTCAGCAGTACTATAATGTGCTCGTATTGCCCACGTTTTAAAATCTTCTCATTTTAATATCCAAGCGCTTTGCTGTGATATATTCACAACTGTAATGTAAGGATGGAGAAAGCGACAGCTCACCTCTGTTGCTGAGGAATGTAAATAAAAACATTTTTAATTATATTGAGTTGACATGGCAGGTCAGTTACACTTGATTATGGCTTGTGAGAACAAGATGTGTTCTTTATGGCGGTGGTTCTCCACCTCGGTCCAAACTGGGGGCCCCTGTGTATGCTGGTTTTAGTTACAACCACAGTTGCCATCCCAGAATTTTAACACGCTGTAAAAAAAAATGTATGAGGTGTTTTTCATGTTTAGAGGGATTATTTACCCTCTTAAGCCACATTATGTTGGCAGTAGCTATGCATGTCATGCAGCATAAGTCCAATATTCACATTTTGCTATATTGCAAACAATTACGAAAAGAGAAGTAAATAAAACCCGTTTGAACCGATCAATGTAAAGACTGAGGTGAGTCAATCGGCTCCTAATTGGTGAAATTGTGGACACAATTAGGTAAATAATGAAGAATTCAAACTGCAACAGTTTGAATAACGAGCTAAACCTGCATTGTGTTAATACGTTTAAGGGAAAATTATGAAGGAACTTAAATCCGTGTTCAACTACCTAATTAGCAGCCTATTGGTTCACCTCAGTCTTGATCAATTTTTTTCTGTTTGCAATATAGCGCAATAAGCACAATGTGAACGTGGGGAAGCTATTTCTGAAGAGGATAATAAAGAAAAATGAACAGCTTGTTAAAATATTGAAATTGCAATTGTGCTCGGAATATACAGGGGGTTCCCACAGCACACAAGGTTTTTAAGGCATTATGATGTATTTATTTTGATGTCCACATGGGGGCAGACATTCTCTCTCAGTACAGTTCAGCTTGAGGAACAAGTAAAACTCCCAGCTGCCTGGTAAACTTGAATTTAAAAGGTCATGGATGTCATGTGAAGATCAATATTTGAGGTCAGCTGGGCAGCTTTGTCAGAGAAAAATAGTTTTATTGTGGCATAACCCTTCAAGCCATGTTCTGTGAAAAGACAGGATTTGGCAATTGGGGGCCTATACAGTAAAGTTATTTAACAATTCCAGCATGTACCTACACGTGTGCATACTGTAGTTATGTGCAGAGTAAGTCTCATAGTGAGTTTTTACCTTTTCATAAGGGAGGGGCTCATTAATACAAATGAATGCATTATAAATCATACGAACAGGAATTATTCTGTGCATGACAGAAACAAGGAATGAACAAACTGCCACAGGGGCAAATGTGTCACATTGCCTAAACTTGTTTTCAGCTAAAACCTGATTTTCAATAATAGTTTTCCAGAATTTCAGAGGAACATCTGCTGTTATTTTCTAAGCTGTATTCAAGTTTCAGTTGAACAGGAAATGTATCTCCTCAATCTGCCCTCACCACCCACATTCCCAGGCTTGCTGCGCCTCAGCCATTTCTTTCAAAATGCGAGTGGCTGAGGCACAGTGAGTGTGGGAATGTGGGGGGGGCGGTGCAGTTTGAGGATATGGGTGTGTACCAACTAGATGCCAATTCCAGCCTGCTACTCCACTAACTCAGAAATCGAGAGCAAAACATAATTGGTGCATTTCCAACCATCTGAGATGGAACTCATAAGTTACATTCATAGACTTTAAGTAAAATCTAAATTAAAAACCATGGGATATATCATATAAGACACCAGAAAAAAGAAAACCCTAAATAAATTATTTCTGTGTATCTCCACTATTATGCAAATAGAAATGAAACCTGATTTCTGTCAAACCAACATACAGTATGCTTTTGAGTTGCATATCTCTTTAGTTGTGAGACGAAAATAAAATTGGCAGGATTTCAAAAGAACATTTAGGATAATCATTAACATTTGAAATTACTAATCACTTTGCTTCTTTGGCAGATTTCCAGAATTTTCATTCTAAAATGGCTGATTCATCTTTACCCATTCCATTTGCACAGAGGCATTGAGATGGAGAGATTTGTGTTTTCCCTCAGTGCCTAAGTGTAAGCCAAACAGGAGAACGCTTTGCTCGGTGAACTATCTAAGGGTATAAAATGGAATTAAGTTCTGGGTGAATTCAATGCAATTTCCTCAGCATTGTCACAAACTCAGTGGAATGTATTACTGTTTCAGTTTAAAAGATACCAAAAAGAAAATGATACAGAATATGATCCTTTCATAACCATTGGTCATACACAACACAGATCCCCTTGTCAGGAAATTTGAACAATCGGAAGAGTTGTCTGCATTTTTATATGAAATATTTCTGAAGAGCCAACGGCACACATTTAAGCACTGCCTTTCAGCGCGATAGCAAAGACCCATTTGTCACCCGTGGGGAAGATAACTAAAACGTGAGCAAATTCCAATAGACTAACATTGGTTCTGTCGTGAACAAACGTTTAGAAATTTCTGTAGGATTTGGTTTGCCACTGTTCGAGCCTTTCTCGTGTCGGTCCAATTTGACATCCATTGCCTGAATATTTATACTGGGCAGATGCTACATGTTATTGATATGAATGAAACTTTACATGGATTTACGTCATATATGGATTTATGTCATAGTTTTTAATGATGGTATCATATGGCATCGTGACTTGTGTGACTTTTTATAGAAATCACTGGTGTAGTTACTTTTTAAAACATTGTGCCTGTAGGTGCACGAGTATTTGTTTGCATTGCTTAGGTTGCTATCTTACCACTATGGAGTTATATGTTCTAATTAAAGGTGCAGCAATGTACACATGATGGATACATTTTTCTTTAGATTGAATCACTCAAAGTTACTCATGAAAGGAACATGCAGTGGTTAAAACAGTAAATTACTTACAAATGTTTCTAAAAATCAACACCACCTCTTAACCCCTGAGGAAATTTTGTTTCCATTTAGTCATCAACTCCCTAAAGTGGCGGCTTTGTAATTTGCTTTTCTATTAAATTCATGCTCTTGTGACTCTGGCACTACTCCTGGGTAAACCTGTCAACATAACCACTCTATGAATCATTTGAATCTCTGTCATACTGCCACAACCCTGCACAACCTTCACAGGCTGTCACCACAGTGCTATAATGAATTCTTAGTTTAAAATGAATTTACAAATATTTATGACACAAACAAACACGCATGCATGTGCACATACACCCCCTACCCTGTGCTGTTTGTTTAAGGTTACCCTGCCTGTTGGTGGTTGTGTTACCCGTGCGTGCGTGCGTGCGTGCGTGCGTGCGTGCGTGCGTGTGTGTGTGTGTGCGTGTGTGTGAGAGAGAGTGCATGCTAAAGTGAGAACACAAGCAACCCATAAGTGACCAAACAAGGAATCAACTGCTTATTACTGGCATATCTCACCATTAAAAAAAACAACTACATTAAACATTTATCAGATAGTTTCTTACGTTTGTAGATTAGCTGTGAAAGAGGACAGCGATTCCAACAACAACAAAAAAAAATATGATCTAAATCTCATTCTCAAATGCCACTTGATGCCACAATGATTTTTTTTCGGTTTTCATCCCTCAGGTCTGTTCCATCATGCATAGGCTTTAAGGGGGCAGCGTGACAAAACAGTACACTGCTTTATCAGTTGATTAACTTTGCTGCTAAGTCATTATCTTTATTTTGTGTAGTCCAGAGGAATTCAGTAATCTAGATCAGCAATACCAAACTCATGAGTCAGTGATGGTCACAACCAATCAAAAGCTCCTGCAATTGCATTTCCACACAGACACAAATCATATTGAAAGTTATGCATCTAAAAAAGCCTCTAATTTTCCCTGTTGTTCCATCTTCAAGTATCCCAAGTTCATAAGAATTTAACTGTTGTAGCAATATAATTATGACCAAATAGGTAAATAACCTTGCATTTAATACCGTGCTGTTATGGCCATTTCACACAAAAAATAATCCGATTTGAAGTCAGTTTATTACAAAGTACCCCCGCCCCACAAGAAATAGGCTTACATAGTGAAAGTACATCAAACAAACGGTGAATTTAGAAAGCTATCAAACCATGCATATATGACCCTCCCTCATACACTATGGACCGCCAGTGATAGGTTAATTTGCCTTTCTGTGATGATACCCAGTTGGCTTACAAATTAAAACTACTTCCAGCAATGGCAAACCATCTATAAATGGAAAAGTGCTTCCCTAAAATGTCCTGAACAATTACCCCGTTTACAGTTTTAATGGAAACTGTCAAAACAATCTTACTAAGTCTCTAAGTCTGAACTAATCTGTAAGTTTGATCAATTCAATCAGTCTCCATCATCCAGCATGACCTTTGACTCTGTGTTTACTAGCTTTAACTCCATTAGTCTCCTCAGACGAACACCTTCAGCGCAGCTACGAGGGGCACAAACCGCCATAAACTATGGGACATGACACCTCTAGTTTGTGCAACCTGACCACAACAAAGTGAGTGAATAGCACACATGGGCTAAATAAAAGACGTAGCTTTCCATGAATGCTAATGAACTATCTGTGCATATGAATTGAATAATGTTAACCTCAATTTGTAAATTGATCATTGGTCTCAAATCATTACTGGCTCCTACCTGTTACAGAATTGTCCTTCTCGCTTATCCTTAAAATATCTTCCAAATGTCATTGAAAATATACATTCTGACCTTAATGAGAACCCTACTCTGTTCTGAATGATAAATATACATTCTGACCTTAATGAGAACCCTACTCTGTTCTGAATGATACATACTTTTAATTTACTTTTGCAGTTCCTCATCAGTGAAATTTGACACCCTGAGATAGTCAGGTGATCACGGTGCAAAGTGTAATGGTCTGGAGTGAAACCAAATCACTCTGGTGCCTTTTTTCTGTTGCGTGTGGTTGGAGAGGTAGGCGGAGCCCCTGAACTGTAGCAGGAGAATGCTTGCTATCGGGTAACGGAACACTTTGTGACTTGAGATGGTACAGTGTACGCCTCCAATTCGCCCACTCACCTGTTCACACTGCCCGGCGGGTCCCCTCCCTTTCCTTCTCCAACTCAGAGAAACTTTCAACGCCAACCTTCAATAGAAACCCTAAACCTCTTTGTGCTCTGAAATCCCACAAACAGCCACCTATTAGAGTATGGCATGTGTTAAGAGAGAAAGATTGTTCAAAGGATGAAAATAACTTTTCAGGACAATTCGTGCCCGAGGAACACAGCCATGTCACCAAAGCCAAATCTCATACAATACCCACATCTAGAGGATAATGGCTCACGGGAAAAAATATTTCTTTTAGTTATCTTACTTCTTGAGGGTTTCTTTGTTTTGCCTATTGTTGTAAGTATTTAGTTTTTTCGCTTCTGCGTGACAGAACAGGAATTCTGGGAAGTATTCAAAAACTCTAATTGAAAATGTCTCCTGTGAAAGAAACACCCCATTACAAAAGTGTCCTCTTGCGCAGTCTCAGACTCTTAGACATGAGAGAAATGTTATTGATGTTATGTTATCAATGTTAATAATTTGATTTGAATCTTCTGTGCCACAAGCGTTTTCCAACACAAGCCAATGCTAAACATTAATGGAGCACAAAACAGTTGTAAAAGTAGTTTATAATACTGGTGATCAACACTATAAAGACAACAAACATTTATTAGAGTCTGTAAACATACACTGCAATGATACATTTGTAATGTACACAAATAGACAATAAATTGGAAACAAAGATGTGTTTTTCCAGCTTGAGTTCAATTTGAATTGTACTTTTGGTTCTAACTTTATGAAATATAACTCTTCTGTATTTTTGTGTACAAATGATTAATGTTGAGCCTGGTTTGGGCCCATCTCACTGTACATCTGTCCACACGGTGTTGTAGGTTTCCTTCAGTTTCAGTGGGATATCACTACCTTTAGAAGCAAGTTTCTGGTGGCTTCTCCGCAGTGTTCGTTGTTTTATGAACAATATAGCAGTTCCCAGGAACAGAGCGGCAGAGCACACCAACATGCCAAGGCCAACTAACAGGATAGTTTGGCCGTATTTAATGTCTGATTGGTCCCCCTCACAGATGCTCTTTTTGGTGGGTAAGTGTGTAAAATGGAAGGGCACGGGCATAGGCACTGCGCTCAGAGTACAGGGCTGCAGCGTCTCATTGACCAGGAGGTTGACCCACACAGCAGACTGTAGGGGGATGGGCTGTCCGCCATCGCTCACCACAATGAAGAGGTGGTGCAGCCCATGGTCGTGCAGCAGCAGTCTCTGGGCGAGCGTGACGTTCCCCGAGCGCGCGTCAATCAGGAAAGGGCTGCTGCCGCGTGGCTCTGAGGCCACCATGCGGTAGCTGATATCCGCGTTGATCCCCGAGTCTTCATCGATGGCGTAGATCTTGGTGACAGTGGCACCGGCGAGGGTGGCAGGGGACACGGTCAGACAGGACAGGTTGCTGGAGGGGAGGACTACTAGGGGCCGGTTGTCATTGACGTCCTCCACAAAGATTGTGACCCGGCTGGTGGAGGAGAGCGGAGGGTGGCCGCCGTCACGGGCCAGGAGCCACAGCTCATATCGGTCCTGCATCTCGCGGTCAAGCTCGGCCACGCAGCGCAGGGTCCCCCGGGCGTTGTCCATCATGAAGGGGCCGCTACCATTCAGCACCTGGACTTCCACTTTCCCATTGTCCCTGGCGTCTGGGTCTCTGACGCCCACAACTCCAACCTGCCCCAGGCGAGGGAAGTTCTCTGGGATAAAGAAGATGAAGTCTGTGGTGACGAAGACGGGCTTGTTGTCATTCTGGTCTAGCACGCGGACGGACACACTCGTGGTAGATTCCAGAGCAGGAGAGCCGTTGTCCCTGGCTAGCACGGTGAAATTGTGGAACTCCTCTTGCTCTCTGTCCAGAGCAACTGACACTGACACCCGACCATTCACAGAGTCGATGCTAAATATGGCCGCTGTGTGACGGCCCAGGCTGTAAGCCACTTCTCCGTTCTCAAAGCTGTCTAGATCGGTTGCTCTGATGTGTACAAGGGTTGTCCCAGGTGTATTGTTCTCCTCTATGTCCACCTGATAATGGGGAAACTGGAACTGCGGGGCATTGTCATTGACGTCCTGCACGAGGACCATGATCACCATCTCCTCGCGCCCCCCAGGGAGCCGGCTGTCTTCGACCAAAATGGAAACGTGATATTTGAATTTCTTCTCAAAGTCTAGGGACTTTGATGTCAGCAGGAGGTAGTTGCCATTTTGCGGTCTCAGTAAAAAAGGCACCTCCCCTGCAATGGATGGGGCGCCTTTCACAGGGGACGCATCTTCCAGCTCCAAGAGGGCCAGGACTGTGGGGGGTTGGTTCTCCTCTATCAGTATAACCCCTTCTCGATGCTCTGCTATGTACCTGATCTTCATCACTAGCCTCTGGCTGGCTGCCGGGAGTATGGATACTGTTACCTCTGTCACAGCGGGGGTGCAAGATGGGCCGCTGGCCAGGACTCTCAGCAAATACTCAGTGGGGCCATCGCTGTCAATAGCGCCAGCTAGGGTGATTTGCCCACTGCCACTGTCCAGGGAAAACAGCTCCTTGGACTTGTCCGAGGTCTTGGGACTGAAGGAGTATATGATTACGCCGTTTGGGCCAAGGTCGGGGTCCACGGCTCTGACACGGGTTACTGCCGTGCCTCTAGGTGCCTCCATCCGGACAAGGACGGACTTGGGGCTGTCAGAGCGGAATTCTGGACAGTTATCATCGACGTCTGTCACCTCCACAACCAAAGCGACCACACTGCTCCGTGATGGGACTCCGCGGTCAGTTGCGGCCACAGTTAGGCGATGGGTGACTCGGGCCTCCCGGTCCAGTGGCCGTCTCACCACCACCACCAGCGATGGCCCCGCCTCGTTTGCGCTGAAGAACCCGTCAGGATCGTTCAAGCGGTACCACAGCTCTCCATTACTCCCTGTATCATCATCCTGAGCCTGGTCATCCAGAAGAAAACTGGTCCCCACGGCAACATCCTCAGCCATGCTGAGCCGAACCTCGTCCTCTGGGAAGTGAGGCGTGTTATCGTTGATGTCCTCCACCTCCACGGTGACCTTGATGATCTCCTCATCTGGGCCGGCCACGGCCGTGTGCTGGATCAGACACACCCCAGTTGTGGTCAGCTGTTGTGGGCACAATATCTCCCTGTCAATAATGTGTGCAGTGGTGTACAGGTCCCCTGTCTTTGTGTCCAGCCTCATGTGGTTATTGGATGTCAGGAGGTGATACGGTGGAGGGAAGTCTTGGCCAATTGTTCCGATTTTGATGCCCTCTGGCTGCTCCTCCTGGACAGACAGGTGGATCTCTGCACTGTTGCACAGCATATGCTGAAGCAGAACCAGGCCCAGAACTTTCTGAAGAGAAAATAGTTATTATTAAAAGGAACAGTCTATAACATTCTGTGTAAATATCAGCAGCATTATACAATGGATCCCATAACAATAGTGCATAACCAGAAGGCTTCATGTTAAAATCCTAACACTGTTATTATACATCTGCTAAATATATACTGTAAACAGCGCTCTATCATTTTTTGCTACCCATTCACTCGTGCTACAAGACACAAAGACTCTGCTTGGTCAGATTCAGTTCACACAGAACAAACTGAATATTTCTATTTAATATAATACATAATGCAATCCAGTATTAAATATATTTTTTCAATGTACAACTGAAAAAAAAAAAAAAACACCTGGCAAAAATATGCAAAAAAAGTTCAAATCAGAGCCACAAGATAATAAATCTATATGCAGGATGGAATCAGTCAGTTCACTTCAAAGTCGATGTTTAGAGTGCACCACTGCTCAGTGTGCTGATTGTACCTCCATCCTGATTTGCCAATTACCTAAACCAATTGCATGTTCAGCTAGGATACAATTATTTGAATTATGATCAAGCATAGCAGAAATCTGAAGGAACAACTGATGTTGTTAGTGTTAGGGGTTCATTTCACTACTGTGCAATGTGTGTTATTCCTTTACATATTCCAATTTCAGAAGATACCAGAGTCATCCATTTCACATTTTTTAAAATTATTAATAGTCCATTTCCAATTTATTATACACGTATAACCAGGTCCGGTTCAAATTCATATTAACTTGAGATACACTTAAATACTAACAATGTGGCCCAGGTAAAAGGGAACTGGTGTTTACTGAATAAGGTTGAACTTAAATAAACTAAACCACCTATGATTTATTATGTTAGGAAGCCATAATCAATGGCTGAGTATGTTTAGTTGTAGTACCTGGTGAATAGGGGTAAGATGACGAGTAAATTTAAAACGATGTGTGTAGCTTTGAAAAGTTTCTCTGCGAGTTGCTGTCACACAGGGATATGATCTAAGCCATGCTTTTTAACATTCTGCTCACACAATCTTACTTTCTCTCCAGCTTACAGATACGATAAAGTGCTTTTTTCTGTACACAACACACAATAAAGAATATCTATAATAGATTCATTGCTTCCATTTAATATGGCTGCTCTAACCTAGATTCTTAACTGAAATAACTGCAAAAACGTACCCATTATTCTCTTATTCTTGACTAACAGGCATCTTAAGAATTACTTTTCTGACAAGTAGCAAATCCACTGACAAATGTGAAGACAAGCTTAAATCTAACAGTGGATACCAAGGTTGCAGTACAAAGTCCTTCATATAATTCTTCATATAATTGTTATAAATGAACAAAAGCGTAACTATGCAACCCAAGTCATCAGTCCCATTTGTTCACAAGGTTTTTGTTTTATATCATTAAGTATATCTCGTGGATAATGATGTTTAATAAACCATACACTACTAAATCTAGAATGGACATTTGGTGTGGAACATTCCTTCTATGACTTAGTAATGTTTCAAAAAAAATGTTTATTGAAATGGAATCCATGAACAGTTTGATACGATTACAAATAACGTGCCCGTCACATTTTTTTTTTACCTTTTCTTGACAAGTGCACACTTTTTTTTTCAGTTCAACTCAGTTTATAGGTTCTTTTTTGCAAAGTTGCATTGAGTAAATTGCGTCACGTGAAAACGCTTTGCAATTGACAGGGAATATCTCTCGAGATAAGAGGTGCAAAGCCACAAACCCTGTCAACAACTGCTCTAAGGATAGCACGCATGGACTGACCTGCAGTGAAGTGCTCCTGCTCATGTTAACACATATCCCCTGGTCCTTTCTCACAGCACATGTTCCCATTGCCGGAGGACTCCAATGCACGGCAGACTGCACAGTAGCAACATTTGTCCCTGCTGTTCCTTCTTCTCAGGTGAGCAAGGCCAGGATTGGACAGTGTGCAGCCAATCATTCCTCTGCATGTTAACAGTATTATGTATATTGTGTGGCTTTCCAAGTAATCGTGTTACATTACATTCATTTTTTTATAAGCTTTTATCCAAAAGTAAGTACGACGTACAGTAAGAAGAAAATACAAAACAGTACAAGAAGAGACAGAAAGAAAGCCATTCTTCCCACACCAACCTAGAGCAGCTATCCTAGTAACACACACACACAATTCAAAGTGACTAAAAAAAATAAGCTTAATTCTATTCTACTATACTCTATTATATACACTATTACTTGAGTACACACACAAACACAACAACAAAGAGATCATGAGTTAGTATTAAGTATAGTGTGGTGTCTAAAAAAAGCGTTTTTTTTCACACACACGGAAGGCAGGCAGGTTTGGGGGGGAGGGAAGGGGGATGGAAGTTCGTTCCACCACTGGGGGGGGGTAGGTGAAAAAGCTCCGCAGTCGGGACGAGCGAGTGCCATTTACACGGAGGGGGGGAAGTGCAAGTCGCCCTGCAGTAGATGAGCGAACATTAAGCAGTGTTGATGTTGTTGGAGACAAAGCTTTGTAGCATTGCTGAACAATGTAATAGTGAAAACAACAGGGACTTCAGATAAGAGACATAAGTGTAGATCTCATGGTATTTTGTAGCATATGTATCACCATGGAACTATAAAAATATATTGTGTATGCTTAATAATAAAAAAATAAAAATCCTTATCACCCAGTAAGATAGAATATATACCCGTCTAGTAATTTCTGGTTTACAGAAAATTCCCTGACAGAAAATTAGTGTTAACGTTCCCAGAATGTGCATTTATTTGCTGGATGTCCCTTGTACATTACAATAAAGTCACATGGAACATTGTAGGACACTTGTGACATGTTAGAACTTTGTTCAGTTTTGTTAGTCCATTTTTTTTTGTATTGTTGATGGTCATTCGTTTTCATTTTATCAGGATGTTCATTCCTGTTAATTTGTCATTTTCTTAGTTTTCTGAATGTTGCAATTCCATTTCAATACGTGCATTCACAACATTTGACACGTCCTCCGTGATGCTTTTTACTACCAAAGAAACATCAAGGGTTGTTGACAATAAGTTTGAAAGTGACATTCTGGTAATGTTCTTCTCTGATTTTGACAGAACTGATAAAATAAATATGTCTAAGACTGCTTAGGAGAATGTTCTCATTATAATGCTGTCTCACAGATAAATGACAGTCTAACCCCATGTTCCCCAGTGTTCTTGAAACATTTTTGTTCTTCCTGGATAACATCATATAGGATAGCAATCATATGTTTTTAGCGTCATATCACATAGCTACCTTGTTGATCTTCAAACTAAATTGATCTAAACAGGTCTTTGTTCATTGCCAACCTTTCCCTCTCAAATTAATTGTATAATGAGCTCTTTTGGAAGACGGAAAATGGTCCTGCTGAAGATTGTAAAATATAAAAAAGGTTCAGGTAATCCAACAAAAATGGGAATAGAAATAGAGCTTTTTTTTCTGGTGCACGAGGAATAGGTGCAGTTTCACTGGACGTGGCTCCTGAATTTCCTTGTTTTCATGACCAGAGGTGAGGTGCGAACAGCTCAAAGGTTGAAATATTGAAAGGGATGGGGAATGCCTCATTAAATTGCTTTCAGCCCATTCCATCAACATCCAGGTGATGTGCGATGGTATGCGTAAGGTTACACATGTATCCTGGATCAAGCTATGACTTAGCCTATATTTACCAATAGTTTCTGTAATCTTCCGGGCAGACAATCTTCTGTTACAGGACAATGGCTATCCAATTAAAACTTTGCTGATAAAACCTATTTCAAGGCTAATGCATGAATTGTCATTTACACCTAATGTGTGAATTGTCATTCAATGGAAAACTCACGCTTTGCAATAGACGGACATTTGTAGTTCTGAAAATGTGCTTCAGATGTCACTACAATACAGCTCTCTTCAACAAGGCCTACCTGTAAGTAGCCTGTAAGTAAATAGAATGGTTTTGACTGAAAAAAGTTTCAAACCCTATCCAGTGAATATTGCATTTATTGTTTTTTCAAATAGCCTAGGCTACAGTCTAGGCTTCACTTTGTTTAAGGTTTTTTCGATAGCCTACGGAGATTAATTTAAATTTCACCATGTTAACTGAATTTTAACCTTATTCATCCTTCATATTTTTTTAATTACAATGACCAGGTTTCCATACTCTCAGCATATTAAAACCCTGCTGATTTCAACTGTTATTCCATAAGTGAACAAAACTATTTTAAAGAGAACTAAGAGACTAATTGGAAACAAAAACACATTTGCAGCACATTACACAATTAATTCACAATTCATTTTAATGCCATTTTCTGCATGTGTGCTTTAACTTCATGCAGGAGCAGGTCTGATTCCCCTGCTGTAAATCACACTTTTCACTGTCTTCTCGGGAAAGTGGACTTGTTTTAAAGTATTAAGCAACCAGTAAAACAGGTTGGTCACATTTCCATGAGCAGGACATTATAAAACAAGGGAAAATATGCGTGAACCTATGGGTTGCCAACCTGACAGCTTTATTGTATTGAGTGTCATCATTAAGGCACAATAATGGTATTTGTGTTATTAATCAATATTAGAAAGCACGTAATAAACTTTGGATGAAGCTTGAACTTGAGAACTCCATGAGAACAGCCTCATGAAATGGATGTTTGACAATGCTTCATTGTATAATCAAACAAAATGTGTTAAACAAGCAGGCTAATTTGGCATTTTAAGCAATCCACAAAGGTGGAAAAGCAGGCTTTTAAGGAGAATGGGATATGACATTTTGATTGGTTTATTGCATGTTACGACACACCTATAATTAATGAAGAGACTAAGTTCAACCCACTTGCACCTTGTGATGTACTTAGCGCTCAAATAACATGGCGTCTAACTAATAAAAGTGGACTGGGACACGCCCTAAATGCACTTGCGCCATGTGTTTAGACTAAGTGCTAAGATCGTCAAAATAGAGCCCAACGTATCTATTTTGCATTGATGTTGCAAAAAAAAAGTATACTATGTAATAATGCTCAATAAAAATCACAAATGAAGTTGGCCCATACTTAATCTATTTAAGTCAAATTTGTGTTTTAGTCCTATAGTTTTTTTTTTATAGAATATTGAAGTGCAGTGATGGCCATCAGATTGGATAAGTCAATAAATTCTACAAATTGCCACTAATCTGTTAGGTTATATAAAAAAATGTGTGCCTTTTTGTGGTAGTCTAGGATATTATAATAAAATTATATTTAAATGACCAACTAATAAACAAATAACCCATTTGGACAATGTCATGTGTGAATAAACAAGAATTATAAAAATCAGAAAAGTTAATCCATTCACCAAAGATGTCTTTATTCATAAGCACCATCGATCGCTACAATGATAAAACACAATCGACTAAACTGCAACCTGTAGAAGAAAAACATATAAAAAACAGCAGCAATGTTGCCAATGAAAGAGGGAAACTATGAAATATCTTTTAAAACAAGCTTTACTTTCCATTCATAATAAGTTCCTTCAAACGAGTAAATTATTCTCATTTTTAACACTTGTTTGCAGCTAGATTTGATAAATAACCTTCCGATATAATTCGAGAGGAAATAGAGTTTAGTATTTTACTCCCAACTCTGAACACTGACAAGGTGATGCATTTCATAATCTTTGATGACACGTATGCCAGATTCCAATGCCATGCATTGCCCACTGGCACTGAAACATTGAGATTAGATGTCAGGCACGGAACAATATAAAGCCAACTCAAGCAGAATATTACAGTGTCCACATCATAATCACACAACGGTGTTTATTGCCATTCTTCTCTTTACAGACGGGTGTAAGAAAAAGAACATAACACAGTACCCCCGGGACCAAAATGGCTATTTGGCTATAATAACAGCCATGAACAATTAAAAACAGAAATAAATACAGGAATCGTAAAAAAGAAAAAAGACAAATGTAAAGTATGCATTTTTCCTGGTTGGGGGATTTACAGTCAAGCCGGAAAGTCTGCCCACCCCTTTTCACCTTCTCCACGTTTTATTACATTACAGACATATTCTACAATAGATTGAGTTCATTTTTTGTCTCAAAATTCTACACAAAATAGCTCATAATGACAAAGTGAAAACATGTTTTTAGAAATTTTTGCAAATGTATTAAAAATCGAAAACTGAAATCTCTCATTTACATAAGTATTCATACCCTGCTTTAACATATTTTTAAAGTATCATATTTAATATTTGGTCGCATAGCCTTTGCATGCTGTTACTTCCTGAAGTCTGTGATCAAAAGACTCTCAATATCTTATTTTCAGGTACTGTTACAAGCGATACTATAAGCTCTCTGCATTTGAATGGATCTCTATGGGAATTTGGGGGTGGGACTAGATTCAGCTGTAAATTACGCTGGTACAGTATGGAACACATGGCTGGCTAAATGGCTGTAAGTCATCAAGAGTCTGAGCTATCGAACGAGCCCCAATCCATCACTCTGTTGCCAGATATGAATTTTGCGACAAAAAATGAACTCAATCTATTAGTAGAATATTTCTGTAATGTAATAAAACGTGGAGAAAGTGAAAGGGGTGGGCAGACTTTCTGGCTTGACTGTATATTAAATTCAAATTGGACAGCATAATCCACAAAAATGGCTGATTGTTTTTTGAACAGGTTATGATGGTGCATGCATTGCTTGGGAAAGCCTTGAAATGAGCAACTCACCATACTCTTGGCTGTGATTGGTTTCATAAACCTAGTCTGAGCAGGCAGGCGGTGCAGGTGCTAATCGCAGTCTAATCTGAAGGCAAAATTAGAACTGCACTGCTCAATCTGGACTGACATACCCCCGACAGCGGCTCTACTTCCATTCTGGCGCATGTGATTCACCAAATTACCAAATGGGCTCAGGCGCATGAAAATCCATGACAAAATTTGGCATGTGCAGGCCGAACAATAGAGCCCATAATACGTGCACCAATTTCTCAGATAACAGCAATGCTGCCACCATGTGGTCAAATCTCTATGTTGTACACATAGAAGGCAGCTCTTCTGATGTAAATCAGGAGCCTTAATTGACATATTATTTTACTGTAATCCAGCATACCTTTAATGTATTTTATATTGCTTTTAAATCCCTCCCAAATGCTTCTCTTGCTTCTTTGTATTATCTAATGTTAGTTGAATGGTAAGTCAAACTAAGTGTATTCATTGTTTTATTCTACAGATGAACCAGACTTGTGGTACTGCTCTCTCTCTCTCTCTCTCTCTCTCTCTGTGTACACAGGTGTGTGTTTGTGGCACACACACACACACACACACACACACACACAATGCCTTCCAAAATGATTTCCAGTTTTAATAAAGATGAATAAAAAAGACTGTATCATTTAATACAAGTACTGAGCTCTATTTAAATGTTCAGGCATGGAAAATATTCTACTTGATTCAGTGAAAACACATTTCTCAATCTATAAATGTATTTTTCAAAAAAATAAGTGCTTCAAGTATTCACACCCTTGTTTGCAGAGAATCGTCTATGTGTGCATCCTCCCTTTGCAAGGATAACACTACTGTGTGGTCTTCTATAATGTTTTACGAGATTGGTGAACATATTGTGACAGATCTTTGACCATTCCTCTATACAGAATCTTTCAACATCCTACGAGTCTGTGCTTGTGGACTGCCCTCTTCAAATCAAATCACAAATTTTGGAGCACATTCAAATCTGAAGACTTAAAAGGCCATTGCAAAACAATAATTTTGTGGTCAGTTAACTATTTCTTTTGAGGTATGCTTGGGATCATTGTCTTGCTTAAAGATCCATTTGTGGCCAAGTTTGAACAAATTAATTGTGTTACGTACATTGCTAACTTCAATACATTACCATTTACCCGTAGACGGAGTGGACTACAATTCTAGGACTGACCCTTGTAACCTTCAGTTTCAACCAGTTTATGTTCTGAGACGTGACATGACTACCTGCAATGTGTACCAGTACTAGATGAACAAACCTCCCTCGCGTCAAAAACATCCTCCCAGTTGGTATGCATGGATACTCACTGCCGTCTGCCGGCAAAGGTGCATTTATGTTTGGCTAATGCTCTCAATTGCAGTGAGAAAAAATCACATTTTACTAGAAAAAAGCTATACCTAGCTACGCAACCTATGACTCTGTACTTCTATTTGTGGAGTTTATTTATTTATTTACAATTGCTACCAGACCTAATGCACATCACACAGTATATAATTGTCAGGTCATCGCTTATTTAAATTAATAGACCTCCATTATCTTGGTTGTTTAATACTTCGATAAGTCATCTTACAATATTTGTAATTTGTGAGAAGCATTGCATAAAGGAGGGCTTAAATAACCAGAACCAAACGGTTTTATCCAGACTGAACGGAGGTGGGGTGCTTGGAAGCTCTGTTATTTTGATACTGTACACATTAGCCCAGTGGTGTAGTAGTGCCTGGAGAAGTGGGTGCCCAGCTAACAAAAGTAGGTCCCCTGAACGTCCCGAAATGTCATCAGGACGTCGCCTTGACGTCTTTTTGTTGGGTTTTCTAAACGTTACGTGGACGTCACAGAGAACGTTCCCAGGACGTTCTAGTAACATCCCCCAGATGCATTACATGACGTTATATTTTAACCAGTTACAGACGTTGTAGGAACGTCCCTGAATGTCCCATGAATTTTATGAGCACAACGCCATGTCTTAACCGAATACGGACGTTGATTGAACGTCCCCAAACAATTTAAATACAATGTCATATTGTAACCAAACAGTGACCTTCCTAGGACTTTAATAACGTTCTAGTAATGTATTTTAGGACATCCCTATAGGGAACGTCACATCATAACTTTGAGGGGACTAAAATGGGATGTCCATTGTTTGCTGGGTGTACTCTAGAGAACTGGGTATACTCTAATTTAACAAATCGATGACTACTAATAGATACGTGCACCAGTGGGGACTAAGAAGTGAGTAGGCTATACTCTGTGCCCACTAAGAAAGAAGTACTTTCACTACACTACTGCATTAGTCTATAATATTACTATAGTGACGCACTGCTTTCATTTATTTTCACCGAAGGAAGGGATATACAATATAATTCTGAGCAAAAACATTTTTCCCCTCTCCGTGAGCGGCAGGTTTGCGTCAGTCACTACTTGAAGTTTTACAGTAGCGAAACTTTCTCCATATACACATTGTTTCCGTTACGCCCACCCACGCACTGTAACCTCCGATTATCTGACACTTCATTGGCGAAGCTAAAACTCACTGCAATGTAGGAGGCAGGCTGTTGACACAATAAATGTAAAGCAACACCATCGTCCAAATTTACACTTACAGGAGGACTGCTGTCTGCTTCAGACTTAAGAAACATTTAATTCCTTAGTTAAGAATGTCATCAGTAAACTTTCCAGGTAAGATACATTTCTTAATTATATCACGACAGAGCGATGTCTGTCGTTCCAGTAATCAGTGGGCTACTACAACACAATTACAGATGAAAATCAAACAACTATGCGTATTTGGGCAAATTTGTGAAAAAACAAACAAAAAACATTCTAATTAATTTTCAACTATACAATAATGGCGTTATCAATGGGTAAAACGAATAACCATGTTTATATTACAATAATTAAAAGACATTGTAGCTGCAAGGTGTAAAATGTAACTGCGTGTCTGTTTCAACAACACGTTATTTGGATATAACTATGCCGCTATTATTTAAAAATAGCGTAAACAGCACACGCAAGACAGCTTGTGTTAATGCTTATAGACAAATTGTGACAACTGCTCATTCTAACATTCTACTTTGAAGTGGCACTCGTTCAACAAAACTAATTGTCAAGTAGCCTAGTTTGTGTACTGCATTGGATGCAAGGAGAACTTAAGTTTTAAACCCATCTTTCAGAGCTGGAGACTGAACTGGACGAATTGCTCCAAGAGTTTAATTTCGTAATGGAGGAACTCAGGGTACCTTCGCTGAGTACCCCCTGCGTTTACGAGGAGCATCTCAAACAGGCGAAAAGACGCAACGACACGAACGATGGAGTGAGCGACAGCGGGATAGAAGACTCAGACTACAGTGAGTGAACTGTCATCACGTCGGCCAAACTTTGCCTATCATTATTCTATTTAGTTCGTATTGTTGTGAATTTGATCACATACCACATGCCTGGTTTAACATACGCAGTTCAATAGATTATTTATACTAAGAATAGAGTGGCTGTGTACCACGTTGGGTCAGCAATCACGAAATCAATAGGTACAAATTTCAGCTCCTAGGCGCGAGCTGAACGCCCTTGGCGCCCACATTAATGTGCAATTAAGAACTACAAGCGCCACAATCGATTAACTACTGCGCCTCCCCTCTCAGTCCGGTGCCTGCCTTCTGACTTTGTAATTTAAACGAATGCAAAGAACAATGAGACATATAACGATTGGAGCTTTCCAATATGTGTTTATCATACATTTAACCTAATTTAAAAGCTAAACGTAAACCAAAATGGTGCTTGGCTTAAACGGTGTAAACAACTAGATTTATGTAGTATTGTGTTATGGCTGTAACATAAAGTACATGTATTTTAATATACTTGGTTATGTTTACTGATAATGTCAATGCAAACACTTGCGACCCCTGACATGGCGCAAAGGTAATTTGCTATGGGGTTTACAGTAGGTGTCTGTTTATGGTTACATTGATGTACATGTATGTGTTTCTCTTTGTTTGTTTTTTTGCAAAAATAAACATATACAAACAGTAGAATGTGTAACACCTCAACAAACATACAAACAACAAAGATGATCCAACATGTACACATTAAATGTAAGATTAAAATAAAACAAACAAAAATAAATAAAATGTACAGGGTATACAGATAACAGAAAAGTCCAAGACAGCTTAGTCATCTAGCAGTCCAAGTCAATCAATACTAATTCTAATTTGTCCATACATTTCTTTAGTAGGCTATTCAGGATGTTTTTAAAAACATGCTTCATAAAGTAGTATAAAGGCATTTTAAATCAACATAAAATAATTTAATATTTGGTTTACATTTAAGCACTCTGCCTTTATGAATACGAGACTTTACTTTCCCAAGAGACATAGCGAGTTTAAGGCAGCATCAACATTTGTATCAACAGTAAAACAGTAAACAAAGCAAAGCACCATATGATCCGCAATGTGCACAAGTTTGTTGAATCCTGAAAATATTAAAAGAGGAATATTCACCCCAAAAGATTTAGAGTAAAAGCAATTATAAAACAAATGTGGGTTTGTCACATCCTCTTTGCGACAGAATGTACACGTAGGTGACAAATTCACAAAAAATCGACAGGATTGTACTAATAACCATTAATGATTTTGTAATGAACCTTTTTACACTTATTGCGAATGAGACATTTGTTACAGACCACATACTTTCAGAGGTGACGGTAGGAAATTCAAGTTTCCCTTTATTGCAAGCTCTTGGTATGCAGCTGCTGTCCGATGTCAATGTTTTCCTTATAAGCATATTGTTATATTTATGGTTGCATAACTCCAGACCACCTATTACAGGCAAAGGAACCATACCCGACAAAGAGCCACACGGTAGATAAGCCGCATGTGCACGTATGGTAAATTGTGTGATTTGTACCTCCGTCTCCCAGGCAGGGATCAGTCATTGGGTGGTAGCCTGAACAGTAGTGAGGAGGACCTTGACATTGCGAGCATGACTGCAACTCCTAAAGGTATTGTTGAGCACATCTTACTGAACATTTTCCCCTCGTTTGCACAATAAACACCTAAATAAAGGTTAACCCAGCATAATTTGCATTTGTTTGGCCTATGGCTTCCACAAAACAGGGCTGTTACTTAATCCTATTCATTACATGCACGTTTATTTGGGGAACAGTGTTTGGGGTCTGAAATGGATGTTGGAACGGTTGAGATGTTGGAGGGATTATAAGGAGGCAGATGGTTAAAGGAAACTTTGCTCATTTCTAATTTACAAGTTTCTTTTAAAAATTATCATCCCTCCACCATCTAGGCTTATATAGGCTGGGGAAGAGGTTTCTTGTATTTTCTATAAAAATGCATTACTTCTATCTGTTCTTCTCTCATTCTATTTCTCTTCTATCTCTTGATAGAATACTGTGAGAAATGTATGTTTGTAGGTATGTAATAAACTGGTGCAAAGCTTCTCTATAATGTGAAGAATCATGGAATTTCATGGGACATTGAGTATAGTAATTGTTAAAAATGAGAAGAGTGGGCATATGAAAGCTTCTGAGCGGTGGTTGCCTGGGTTTTGAATTTCTTCCCCGTTATATCATTTTGGCAGTGAGCTAATGTTTCTTCCACTTGGAATTTTCCAAAGGAAATGCCATTGCGTTTTCTGGTGTGCAGAGTGCGGCATTCCTGACTTCTCACATTCTTTCCTCTCATTCTTTTTGCGCAGCCAAACTGGGCGACACCGGGGACCTCCAGAGCTTCATAGACAGCCTGGACAGAGAGCTTGCTGGTATGCCATTTTTTTTCAGGAATACTGTGATGAAGGGAAATCTTTTATATATTTTTTGAGAGTTGGTTAATTCCGAAAAGTGCTATGCGATGAGTATTGATGACCTAAGATTAAATGCATTTCAACAAATGTTGAACATAAACTTCCTCAGTCAGTGTTAGTTCAGTCCCAGTGCTGTTACAACTGCGCTCAATTCATATGTTGGGTGCACCTTCACTTGAGTGCTGATTTGTATATCTACTTATTGATCATGTTGATGTGCTTTTTTTGTTCATCTCATATAAATTCTGGAATCTGTTTGCTTTAGATTTTGTCTTTTACTGTCCTATAACCTGATTGGTTTAGCACTATAATGCATGGTTTTGGAGTAGTTTCATTGGAAGTGGTTTTATGTTCAAGCCTTTCTTTTTTAACTCAACATTCTATTTGCGACTGAAATATTTCAGAAAATGGTGTCAAAAAAGTAACAATAAAGTGCTACAACCTGTTTGAACAGACACAAATAATGTCTGTTTAATTGCATTTCAATATTGAACTATTTCGGCTGTAAGTCGCCATGGAATTAACGGAATTAACCACTCTGGGCTGAGCAGCTGTGTGAAAATAAACAACTTCAGAGTAGTTAACGGCCTCTCGGGTTTGGTCTTGGACTGGTCATAACCCGGCTCAATGGCCTTGACATAATGGGAGGTGCACGTTGAAGTATTTAGAGAAAAAGTTGCAATCTATTTTAAATAACCTAAATTTAGAAAGTAGGAAAATATAACTGTGGGCTGTGAAAGTGAGCGGCTGCGTGGAGAGTGTGGTGAAGCAGTGTTGCACGGTGTAAGACGGAAAAGAACAAAGAGTTCACCGCCGAAACAGAAACCAAAATGTGTCGGTGGGGAGAGAGCTATCTCAGACTGGAGGGAGCCGCATCTTAACATCTCTCGGCGCACTGGCCACAGGTGCTCCCAGTTGTGCTAACAACCCGCTGCTCTGCCCACCAGGCCCCTGTGGAGAAACTTTAGAACAAGCGTTCATCACAGACTGCACAGCCCTCTTCTGGTTTTTTTCTTCATACAGCTGCATAACCCACTGTGGATTATCCTTACATATTTGTGCGCTTTTTAGTGAGAAAAACGCTGATTAATTTTGCACAGTTGGAGATGAAACTGACATACATGGCGATCAACCAGGACCAAGACTGAGAAATTGACATGAGTGGCAATTGTCCACGAGTTACCTACACATCGACCTAAAACATAAACCCCCGATGTGTAATGAATGGGGAACTGGGTTCTGACCAGAATACTGAAGTTAAAAAATGAGGGAAAACCAGTTAATGGTTCAGATATTTACCATTTATATGGTTGTATGTATATTATCTGAAGCACATCGATTTAAGAATTTGTCCTCAAGGTGTTGCCGTTGCCGTCCCTACCACAGTGACCACTGCAGTGGATGCCTGTGTTCCCTATCAGCAAAGGGCCTGTCGCATTACAAGGCTGATGCTCGCCTGCTAGCACTATCAGCAGGTGTACCTCTTAGCACTGTTCATGAATCATAACTCTCCCTCCGGCATCTGTGCTAGGGCTTGGGTATGCAAATCCGATATGCAAACCAGGCCACTGTTTCCATGCTAAACTGTCACAACTTTATCTCCCCGACAGAGATGTGAGCTGCCAGCACTCAGGTGAATGAGAGAACAGACAGGAGGCTACTGTGGCTGTAGCAGATGGAGGGAAGTGTGCAAAAATGGACCGGCTCCTCCATGCTGCCCCCAGGGAAAGAGATTAACATTGATCGATTAAAGGAATAATCTCATAGATTTAGATATTAAGTCCTTTTCTGTATTTTAAACCTCCAGACACCATCTTGGGCCTCGAGGAAAATACTTGGTTAGCTACGAAAGTCTCCAAAGTTTCTAAATCCTCCTCTAATTAGATTGTGAAGGGCTCTGAAGTTAAGTTGCACTGTTTCAGCAGACAGGCTCACTGCAATAAGTGAAGGAAATTAGGCATTATATCAATTTTAGGAAAAGGTTTTTGATTTTCTCCCTAAATTGTGATACGTTGCCTTGCTATTTCCCAGAATCGTTGATTAGTCTACCCAAGTGTAAATAGAACCCTTGACCCACCTAGAAATCTAAAATGATAAAAAAAAATTGTGATCCGTGAGAAATAGATTGTTCATACACTTTTCTGTAAATCCACTTTTAATTGATTGTACGTCCAATAAGATTTTTCAGTGATTGTAATATTATTTTCCATTCAAATTAAATTATTAATGTTTGAAATGTATTTTCTACAATGAATCTGATGTACATTAATTGTAAAATATCAAATGCATTATATGTGACTGTAATGTTGCCTGCATTTTATTTAGCAGGTGTTTTTTGACAGTTGACAGTCTGACAATGTTACTGAGGATGTACATATTTTATGTGAAAGTAATAAAATGTGCTTATGTTTAAAGAAAACTTAGTCCTATTTTAATATTGCTTAACATTGCTGACCCTGGGTTTCTAGAATTTTGCTTTTCAATGTCAAATAATCTACACAAATTCCTAGAACCATTTAGCAAAATGGGGAAAAAATAGGTATAAAAAACATTTTCTGCATTGAGGCAAAATACAGAACCATTGCCCATTTTTGCATAGCGCCTGGTCTTGCTGTGCTTGCTGTAACATTACATAGAGCATGGCTGAAATTGGTCAGAGAAATGGGAGCAGTGGGGATGGGTGAAGTGTTGATCTCAACCTGGATTCAATATTTGGGCTTTTATGGATGCCGGTCAATGCTCTTTCATGGTTTTGAAAGTGAGTTGTATTTATTTATTTATTTATTTATTTATATATATTTTTGAAAGTGCACTTTCAAAACCATAAAAGCGACATATCCAGGGTGGAACACTGCTCTTGAGGTTGCCATTTAATAATAAAAAAAATTTCCTTAAATGTCCAGCTGTATAAAATGTAAAAACATGCTCTGGATAAGGGCGCTCACTAAACAAACACTCGGCTCCATTTCTGCCGAGACTCTCATTCGGTGCTCCTTTCAGCCTACCTTCAGTTCCTTTCACAGAAACCATGTATCATTTCTAGAAAAGAAGATTGTCCTTACCCACCCCCAACCCCCCCTCCATTACCACAACTCTCCCCAATCTGTGCTTCACTTCCTCTTTGCCTTTGAGTTTTCTTTCAGTTGTCAAACCGTGCCTGCAGACAAACAAGGACATCCACAAATTCAAGCTTGGGGCTGTTAGCAGATGAGTCAGACAGGAAGTGCGTCATTTGCGCTGAGAGCAAAATCGTTTTGGTTTGGACTTCTTATCCTTATTTATCCTTTCAGGATTCATGGATAACCACGTTGACAAGTTGGTTTCATTTTTACAGGTTCACCAAGCAATGGTGGTATAATTACAATATACTTAACACTACTGTCTTACCAGTGGTGACTGCATCCATTGAATTATTTACTGTGAACAATTGAAAAAGTGTTGAGGGCAGTTTGTAGTTTAATATATGCCAATAGGCCTATAATAAATGTAATCCCGATAGGTAATCCCATTTTACTGAAAGAAATTTATAAAAAACTGATAATAATAGCAACAAGCAACAACTATAGGGATCCAAGCACACATTGCAGAAATAAACAGATATTATGGAACAAAGACAAGATAGATAGACAAATAAGCAAAGGTTATTTGAGGATTGGACAAGCAGTTGGTAAATTATGGCTAATCTTGTGTTAGGCTATGACCTTTCAACATGTTTAAAAGTCAAGGACATCAGAAATCTACTTACTTGCTGTGGGATCTTAGTGTGACAATTGCATTTTCATGTGTGAGTTTATGAAAATCATTCTGGTTGCACTGACAACTTCTTGTTAGCTGAATGCTTATGTCTTGGAGATGGTAGCTTTGGAATTTGAACCAACAACCTTGTGCTTCAAAGGCCTGATCCTCATCAACTAGGCCACTCCCCAGTTTAGTGTTTGGGAAGGTGGAGGGGGTTGTAAAAGAGGGGAGGTTCATGACAGGCAAAGCTATGTTGAAAGCATCAGAAATATATTATATTTTTATTAGTCCTTTCCATCAGCCAATTTAAAAACGCTTTACAGACATCATTTTGAGAGTCCAGACATAAATCTTTAGTTTGAAATTTTCGCATTAGGAGGCCACCACTGTGGGATCACAATCAATTTTGCTATAATCAGAGTGGGTCAACTTCAGAATCAGTGGTAGGTAGGTAGTACCAGGCTGCAGGCAGCATACGGAAAATTTGTCTCACTTCAGCTCTCTAGGCCAAATTGTACAGATTTTATACCCATTTAATCCATTGTTTTAAATTTTGAGTTTGGAAGGCGATTATAGCGGCATTTATGTAGTTTGCCACAATTTTCAGCCAAATGGTTCATGCAACAGAGTTGGTTTATGGTATGTTTGTATATCTCAGACTTCTGAAGTTGTATACCAACTTTGACGCAAATAGGACCAATAATAAAAAAGGGAAAAAACTGTTTTGTATATGAAATAAAACATGGCAGTAAATCAAGATGGCGGATATAGATAGTCCCAATGGCAAGATTTAAATTTATTCAATGCTGAAACGTGTGTATAAAGTTTGGCATCATTTGGACTTGCGGTATGAAAGTTATGGACCAAAATATGAATATATGCATTGTAGCGCCACCATCTGGCCAATACGTGTGTGATACCTTCCCTGAGTAGTGGGGGACCATAGCAGCGCACCTGCCGAATATGGATACTAGTCTAGGCCTTATGGTTTCTGACCTACAGATAATTGTATTGTACAAATAGAAAAAGAAAGAAAGAAAGAAAAAACAATAGGTTCCAGCACTATGTACTTGGACCCCTAATGATAATAATAACAATAACAACAAAAACTTTACCTTTTAAATGCCACTCCCTGGGGAGAGTCACAGTGCTGTAGTACTTACATCATACAGCTTATACAATGCATTATATAACAGTTGAGGATAGCGGGACTCTTGTTGTTCTGAGAACAGCTGGATGGGAAGCCCAGGAAACAGACTGACCCCTCTGATAATCTGACCTGTAATGTCAAGTGGGTTCTGAGGAACAGCTGCTATAACATCACTGAGTCTGAATCTCCTGATCATGTCCACTGTGCACTATTAAGATATGTTCACCCTCACCATGCGACTCCCTGGTCATCATCCACCACAACTGTGACCCGTCAGCAATCCCAATGCTCACGCGCTCCTGATTTCACAAGTCAACATCTATTCTCTGAATGATTCAATGATCCTTTTTTTAGAAGCTGCTAAAGGCAGTTATCGTTTCCTTTTTTTATCGCATTTATAACAAGCATTTATCCACCGACAGCTGTACTTGGTTGAATTACCCACGGTGAAGAATCGCAAGTTATCGAAGGCGGTGGCAGATTTGCTCTTTCATCGTTCAGATATCGCAGTTTACAGATGTTGACAGGATTATTTGTGCCATACAATAATTTTGATAACATATTCATAATTGAAATTACCCTGGGGATAGACTTACAAGGTACAGTGTCAAATAATGTATGGCTTACACACTCCACTTTACGTTATTGCCGTTTAAGAACAGGGAGCTGCCGCTTCCTACAGGGAAGGAAGACTGGACATTCTTCACATGCTGTACTTTGTTTGTACATTTCTCTCTGATGACAGATTGTTCTGGAAATTTCCAGAAATCCACCACCAGAAAGCAGTCTCAGCTCGAGGAAATAGCAGGGTGGGTGGGGGTTCTTTGTGAATACTTGTCCCCCCCAGAACTCAGAAAGGGTTTCCTGATGCACTCAGATAAACAAGGGGAGATGAGTGAGCCAAGCGCCAGCTTTTGTTTCGGGACTATGAAACTTATGGTTTTAGCATCCGTGAACTTCCCCCTTTTGGCTGCAGGCAGGGGGGGGGGGGGTGGAGGCGGGTGGCCTTTCTGGAGGAGAGGTCTAATGCAGAGCTAAAGGGAAGCCATTTTTCAGGGTGAAAACAATGCTGGAAGCCGGGTCGGAGAGCTGACCTGCGTCAGTGAGGGTAGAGCCAGAGCGGGGAAACACTAAACCATCCCTAAAGGGCCTGACTTCTGCCTCTAATTATTTAATCCATTATCACTGAGAGAAATGACTTCTGGGAGATTCCTGCCATTACACAATAGAAACTGTACTACAGAACTTACCAGCTTGGAAAATACCCTCTCTGTGCTTTAGTTAACATAAAAAGTGGAAGCGTGTTTATCCCCATCCACAGAAAAAAAAAGAATACTAATTACAAAATAATTGCATCAAGATTTATGATGTTGACATTAAAAAAGTGTAGCTACTAGTAATAGTAATAAGCTAGCAGAAATAGTTTATTATCGTTGATAAATGCATTGCGGTATTTGCAAAGTATGACTTTTAATTTCACTTAGAAAACACTTTGTGCTGTGGGGAAATATGTATAACTCATACAGCAGAGACTGGGAGTCATTAAAAATATACCCCTGCTAAATGAAGTTTTGCTTTTTTAAATTGCTGTCCAGATATTTACATTTGCATAAAGTATAGTCACTTTCTGACCAAAAGCCATCCCCTAACCTAGAAATGTTACCACCTATGTCCTTGCTGTTTAATGTCTGTTTATTCAGTGTTTCAAAAATAAATGATTACTTGTTAAGTTGTAATATTGTTTATAGAAATATAGTATGAATATACCCTTCAACTCAATTATCGTGGGTTAGAGTAGGTTTGCCCAGTTCATCCTAATAAGAAGAGTGTTAGAGTGACCCAAGACAAACAGTCTAGGGAAGATGGTGAAATGACGTATATAAAATGTTGCTAGACACAAAGTAGCCTTTTGAATGATTTGGCTGATATGTGAGACAAATCACTTCTGTGTGGTAATGTGAAGAGAGACAGTACAGCTATAAACCTGAAGGATGTCTGAAATGCAAATCAATGCAGAAAATATGATTCCATTCATATCTATGCATGAGAATGATGGATGAAAATACAATTTGTTAAAATGAGAAACAAAACTGATAATGTTATATTTCCAGAATACAAGTCCTATCCTTAGTATGCTCCCAAGGATGCATAAATACTTGCATGACATTATGTCTGTAAATATTTATTCTGTAAATATTTACTGAGAATGGTCGAGGCCTGTTACCCAATTGTATATACAGTATTATGTAAGAATGCTGATGAGAAAATTATTTTTGTTTTTAAGTGGTGAAAAGAAAGCTAGTTGTCATAACTGAGGTATTTGCAGAGTATGAATTCTGGGTAATATAATGATGCTGCCTGACCAATGGGATACCAAGGCAGCACAAATCGCATGAATGCACACATTTCACATGAAGTTATCAACAGGAAAAGGCTCACAAAATGTTATGCATTTGTTTTCACTAATGAACACAGTTAGCAGAAAGCATTTCGCAAAGAGTACAAAGAGTACAAGGGATAACCTCGATGGACCTATCTTTTTCCCAGAGATTTTCATTTATACAAATAGACCTGTGAGTTCGAAGGAGATACTTGACAACAATATTGCAACTACATTACATGGTAGTCTGTGCTTTTATTTTCAAAATAACTTTGAAGCAGAACTTCTGAGGATGATTTCATCATCATGCTACTTATAACTTAAAGAAGTCAGAACACAGACTGAGGCATATTTGTCTCAGTAAGTTGAGCGATCTATGAGAAGTCAACAGGCTAATAAAAATAAACGTTTCGTAAGCTGTTAAAGGGCACCTCCGCTGAAAAGAAATTAACTCAAAATGCAGAAAAAAATATCTCCCATTTGGTTCCTGTTTCAAAATTGCTAAAGTATTTTGCTTTTAAAAAGTGAATTTCATTCCATGTCTTGTTCTCAAATCAAATTTGTGACTGTTAAACCACACCCTTGGGTACCAAGAGCAGTCACCTGCCCCTTCAAAAAGGGAGACTTTGGAGCCAGAGAGCCGACAATCCCATAGTTCATAGCTATATGATAATGAATGAGCCATTTACCCAAGTGTAGCCATTTTTTCCCCATTGTGTGTGTATAAAAGAGAAAAAGAGAGATGGGAAAACCTATTCACCATTGATTATGTATTAGTGAGTGTCCACATCATGACCATAAACAAAATGTACACTTGCATATATATATATATATATATATACACATGTAGGGAGTGGACAAAATATACTGAATAAATAGTAACTAATAACGAGTAGGCCCACCCCTTGCGTTAAAAATAGTTTCAATCCTTCTAGGAATGCTGTCATACGATTTATGAACTGTGTGTAGTGGGATATTAGCCCATTGTTCAAAAAGGACAGTCTCCAGTTCTTTGAGGGATGAAGAAGGTGGAAATCTAGTTTCCACTCTGTGCTCCAGAACTTTCCATAAAGGTTAAATTATGTTGAGATCTGGTCATTGTGCAGGCCATGGAAGGCATTTGACGTCATCCTTGTGTTCTTGCAACCATTTTAAAATGTTTTTAGCAGTGTGTATTGGGGCGTTATCATGTTGGAATATGGGGACATCATGAGGGAACATTGTTTGCACTGTAGGGTGCACCTGGTCTTGAAAAATGGTTTGATATTGTTGGCCCGTTACACGTCCATGGAGAGCAATTATTGAACCTAATGAATCCCATGAAATGGCTGCCCATACCATTACAGAATCACCACCATACTTAACAGTTGGCAACAGACATTGTGGATTGAATGCCTCTTTAGGTTTTTTCCAAACATAAACCCGTTCAGATGTATTAAAAAGAGTAAAAGATGACTCATCAGACCATATCACTTTTCTCCATTGCTCAGGGGTCCAGGTTTTGTGTTCCTTAAATTGAAAATGGTTTTCAAATGGCAGCCCTACCATAAATACCAGCTTTGTGAAGCTCACGATGTACTGTTTTTGTTGAGACTGGTTCAGATATGGATTGATTGAATTCTGTGGTGATTTTTAGAGCTGTAGTTCTGTGGTTATTAGCAACTATCCTACGAAGTTTGTCTGTCTGTCCCTGTCTGAGAGCTTTGACTTAATTTTTGACACTGTTACCCTTAAATCATTTTACCATTTTTGTGACCGACGCACCTGCAATTCGGCAGAACTATTTGGCCCCTTTGGAACTCTGTTAGTATCCTCATCTTGCTTTGGAGACTTACCTAGCAAAGTGCTGCTGGTTAGACCTCTTTTAAGCAGATATATGCTGCTAATTAGCATTAAAATGAATAGGAATCACCTGTGTAGATGGGGGTTTCAGGGTTTCCGATATTTTGTCCACCCCCTGTATATATACATACACAAGGACTGTTTTTACTCCAAATCTGTACAATTTGTGTGTGTGCATGCATGCAAAACATTCAAATCCATCGGGTGTATATTCTTCAGTGATTGGTCTTCCCAATTATATGAATATGCTGCAAATGTATTCATATTTGTTTTTATTTGAGATTTCCATAATCAGCGCAGTGTGTTGAGACCAATACAGGATACACTCACTTCAAAAGAGAGCCAGCCTACTCCATGAAACAGAGAAGAGTGGAGCCCCACCCTCAATGATCACGAGACTCGTGTGTGTGTGTGTGTGTGTGTGTGTGTGTGTGAAAGCTTTCTATAGGCTGACCTCTGCTGGTCAGATGCTACTGTTGCAGATTTGCCCTCCAGGCTTAAAACCTGACACTTACATCCTGCCACAGTCTCTGTAGTTCCTCTCACTGCGCACAGACCTTTCATGTTTGTGTCATCGCTGCACGCTCTCTCCGGATTCACCCATTGGCCAGAACCTGTTATCGGCTGATGAATCAGTGGCTGGGTAACATGACCCATCTGGTTCAATTAAAACAATAGAAAGCTCACGCTTATAACTTGCCAAATGTAATTGTTTCTGGTCATTTTATATCTTTGAAAACATAGCCTACCACCTGATTAATTAATTACTTGACCTTGCTGCCATTACAGGTGCAGCTCAAAAAATTAGAATATCGTGAAAAAGTTCAATATTTTTTTTTTTCAGAAAGCGTCTTACCTGGGCTAAGGAGAAAAAGAACTGGACTGTTGCTCAGTGGTCCAAAGTCCTCTTTTCAGATGAAAGTAAATTTTGCATTTCATTTGGAAATCAAGGTCCCAGAGTCTGGAGGAAGAGTGGAGAGGCACAGAATCCACGTTGCTTGAAGTCCAGTGTGAAGTTTCCACAGTCAGTGATGATTTGGGGTGCCATGTCCACTGTGTTTTCTGAAGTCCACAGTCAACGCAGCCATCTACCAGGAAATTTTAGAGCACTTCATGCTTCCTTCTGCTGACAAGCTTTATGGAGATGCTGATTTAATTTTCCAGCAGGACTTGGCACCTGCCCACACTGCCAAAAGTACCAAAAGCTGGTTCAATGACCATGGTATTACTGTGCTTGATTGGCCAGCAAACTCGCCTGACCTGAACCCCATAGAGAATCTATGGGGTATTGTCAAGAGGAAGATGAGAGACACCAGACCCAACAATGCAGACGACCTGAAGGCCGCTATCAAAGCAACCTGGGCTTCCATTACACCTCAGCAGTGCCACAGGCTGATCGCCTCCATGCCACGCCGCATTGATGCAGTAATTCATGCAAAAGGAGCCCCAACCAAGTATTGAGTGCATAGAAATGAACATACTTTTCAGAAGGCTGACATTTCTGTTTAAAATATCCTTTTTTATTGATCTTATGTAATATTCTAATTTTCTGAGACACTGAATTTGGGTTTTCATTAGCTGTAAGCCATAATCATCAAAATTACAAGAAATAAAGGCTTGAAATATTTCTACACTCTATGTGTAATGAATCTATATAATATATGAGTTTCACTTTCTGACATGAGTGACAAAAAATATTGAACATTTTTACGATAGGGGGGAGCTGCATTGTAAAGATACTGTTCGACAACGTGAAGGTTGAACGGTTTTACATGCCGTCATGTAAAACCAAGAAGGTATCAACCATATGAACTGAAAGTGTAAGAGGGTCACATTTCACAATCACAAGATCAGTCACAATGGAGTATAATAATGACATATTTTTTATAAACCTGAAGGATGTATAATATGACATAGTTTATTTTGAATAGGATCAAAGTGCACTGGTATAAATACATTCTATGGCCTTATTGGATATGTCTATGCTCAAAAACAGGGATTTGTTGTTGTGTTTTGTACAGGGACTTTTAATCAGGTATATAATTAGCATGATCAGACCATGTACACGAAGTCAGAGACCAAATTTTAAATTGATTTAATCTTTATTTTCACTTACAAATGTTTTTTTTTTTCTTCAAAATATTGAAGGTAGGTGATTGACACAGCTCCAGTACTGTTGCGCTTATTCAATTTCAATTACAAACCTGAAAAATATACCAAACCTTTGCTGTTGTGAAAAAAAAAAAAAATTTAGCCTACTGTGGGTGCTGTTTTTTTCTATTTTCCCCCCTGTAAACCTCAGAAACATTTGGCAATGTCCATTGCTGTTCCAGAAAAGCAGGCTAATACTTCTGGAGTTGCTTCATTTTCTGCAGATACCTGTCTACTGTACACCTGATACAATGGCACCATTGTCTCTCTTATACGCCAGGTACATGCAGCAAAGCAAACAAACCAGAGAGAGAGAGAGAGAGAGAGAGAGAGAGAGAGAGAGAGAGAGAGAGAGGAGAGAAACAGGTGGTAGGGCAGGGTTAACACAATTAGCAATGACAAAAAAGTCGTCAGATGTTGTGACAATTATATCAGTAATAGTTGAAATAACCATAAGAAGAACAAAATAATAATACAGTTGCTTTTATTATTTTTAATTATGATATTTGTTAACAGCTTGAAATTCATAGCTTTGTATGGCATCCCACTGCAATTAACTCGGATGTACAGATTCCAACACCCTGCAAATGTCCTCGACCCCGTTCACCAGTTGGAAAATGTGGTATGGTACTGCTGCAGTGCACACAATGTGGAAAATGCACATCCTGTGTGTGCGCGTGCGTGCGCGCGCGCGTGTGATACCAGCCTGTGTACTGGCAGTGTGCCCAGGTCTACAACCTGAGAGACTCGTATCACACCCACGCACACACAGGCGCACACACACACGCGACACGATCACGCACGCACACACGCACCCACACACACACACACACACGCATGAGCATACACACACACAGAGTCAGGTCCCTTCTGGTGGTGGAAACGTGTTATTTGGCACATGCACAACATGTTTGCTTGGCATCGTTTGTGTTGCTGTTGTGAAAAATATAGTCAAGGTTGGGGGTGGGGCGGGCGGCTCTGACTCTGAATGATATGTCATACATACGGTTACAAAGTACAAAATACTCAGAATAATGTTAATAATTTTAATATATTACAGATGAGGACACAAACACTGAAAACTATATGGGGCTATACGGCGCTTCATTTCGGAGCCTGTACTTCCTTTTGAGTGCTCTTCCTAGTTGCAATGGTGGATGTTTTATGATCAGTGAAATTTAGAACAAAGATCTAAACAGGGAGGGCTATAATATTAAGGCATGTGGTAAGTAATCGTTAAAAGTCCAACCATATCCGTCCCTCAAATACATTACATGGAGATACATTTTCTCAAACTGTTTAAACCTCAATATGACCTATGATTGGAACGTTAATAATTTTTCCGAAATTAATGACAATGTTTGAATCTTAACCCCTTCTCTAGCACCACCTTTTTTGAACACAAGCCCGAAAATAAAATGGTTACTATTATTGAACCCCTTTGACTGCAAGCATCAGAGCTTGACATTAAGGCTGGTCCTATTGTCTGGGGCAAAGTATATTTTTTGGTCGGACAAGCAAAAATTCCCATCCACTTGTCCAAAGGGACAAATGAGAGATTAAAACCTTCAATTAAAAATGATCTGAACAGAAGTAGAAATTGCATGATGCTCATTTAACCTGCCAGCCATCCTGGTTGTTCATGAGATAATTGTTCATGAGATAATTTTGCTAATAGGAATTGAGAAAATGCAACAACAACAACTTGAATCTATTTAGATCACAAATGGGGGCCTTCGGACAAGTTGACGAGGTCTTTTGGACAAGTGCTGACAAAGCTTAATGTCAAGTGCTTGGGAGTTACCTTACGGGCTGTGGCTAGTTAAGGGAGTTAGTATGCAATACTGTATCTGAGCATAAAAAATTATGCACATGTATCTTAGGTATTTCACCCTATTTCATTTGACATTTACTGTATGTTACTTTGCATTTGAATGTGTTAATACTACACCATCACAGCCACTAGGGTCTACGCTAACAGCAGCCAGATGTCCAGTGTTGACTGGGGCTTGTGCGAGCCTGAGTCAGTGTCAACAGGAAAAGTTGGCCGCTGTGCACCACAGCCACTGTCTACAGCCACTGCTCTCTGACACTAGATATCAACTGCAAAAGAACAGACCATCTCAATATTTCCCTGACTTCAGCTGCTATTCAAACCCCTACCCACAGTGCATCTCAGTCCATAAAGTAGCAAGCCTGTCCCTGTACCCTGCTTTCAATCGTTTGTAATGTTCCTACACAGATCTCACACGTACACGTCTACTGTCCAAACAGGCTCTTAGAGTGCAGTATCCTAGGGCTGAGGACATGGACAATTTGGTTTCCCCCACCCTGTCTCCCCCACCCGTCTGATGGACAATAATGAGCTGTGGCCCACTGGGCTGACATATGAGGCAGCGGCGAGCACGCTCCTCATTGCTCCTTAAGCCGGCTCCCACTCTCCTCAATTTGACACTGATGACTTAAATGGGCTGGAATTAATGGCCTTCACCAGGAACCGAGTTCAAATCCAGAACTGCGCAAGAGCCGAGCTCTGCTGGTGACTGTCTGAGTGCTTATTCCGTTCCGCACAATCAGACTTAAGCGAGTAAGTGGCTGTGTGTGTGTGTGTGTGTGTGTGTGTGTGTGTATGTGTATGCGTGTGTGTGTTTACGTATACATGTCTTACTTGCATGTATGCAATGCTTGTATGTTATTTGTGTTTTCCCTAGATAAGAGATGGCAAATCCCTTCAAAAATCGGAACATAAACCAGTCAGCGTGAGACTTTAGCGCTGTACATGGATAATGTTTCAGGCAGGCTGATTGGATGGATAAGGACAGCTATGGCCTCTGGGTTGGGGGGTGGGGTTGGTTGTGTGTGTGGGAGGGAGGGGGGAGCAGTAACAGGGATGACATTGATTTGCCCGATGGTGTTGATGCCTTTGTTGGGAGACTTTAAACCTATCACCATATCGCAGAGCTAATAAATCTTGATACCACTTCAGTGCAGTTAGGCTAACTGTTAGTGAAGACCTGGTGGGAAAGGGACTGGCGATACTAAACGCCCGTTATGCTGAAGCAACTGTGGTGGCTACAACACCATTATGGAGCCGAAGAGGTCTGAACACAGACAGGAGAGTAAAATGAAGCTGCACATTATGTGTGTTTGGAAAGAAGGCTGAAAAACACGTCATCATTTCTTCCTTCTGACCTGCTTACTTGCTTTTTTATGCCTTCTTCCCATTCTGTGTCTTGTTAACAAGCAGATCTTTACCTTAACCGTAGAGTGCACACCAGTAACTAATCAGGGAACAGCTGGGTGGCCAGAACTTCACCTTACCCCTGGGATTTGGATTTTGCTGCTATTAAAAAAATAACAAAGTCAAATTAAATTAAAAAGAATTGTTGATTTTTCCAATTCCATTTTTTTTGTCATACATCACAACACCTATGGCAGTGAAATTATTCTTTTTTTGTCACGTGCTGTTTGCCTACTGTTTACGCAATTTCAAATATGTTAATATGGCTTAAAAATAAAATCTTTAGTGTAGCCTCTGCCTGAAAACGGAGAAGTTTCTCTGTCTTGGTTTGTTTTTCTAGCTACTAGGCTCCCCAATGAGCAGTCAGGTTTGAGAATAATGTTTTGATGGCTAAGCAACAGAATCCACATTTCAACAAGGAAGAAACTTCAAAAGCCAGCGCAGCCAGCTAAGCATAAATGGTAACATGTTTGTGTAAAACTATAGCTTGCTAGATAACTTTTTAGTGATCCAGCAGAATAAATAGCAGAAAATATTGTCATTTATATTGTACTGAAAATGAAAGTGGGCAGTATTAGGTGAAACTGAACTTTTGTTACAGACAGAATGAGCCTTAGTTGATTACATACAAAGCGATATACAGTTTTAAAATTGCCACTTCAATTACTGGAATGATAACTTGTCCATTCTATGACATTATGCTAAGTATAAATGGAAAATAATTTTGACGGTAGAAGATAACAGGCAGCTTATGGTAGTAGGCCGTGGTAATGCTGAAGAAATATGTTTCACATTGGGCGTTGGGTTGGCAATTGCACCTAGATACAAAAGATGACATGTTTGGGCCAGGCTCAGGCATACCTGAGATCAATGTAAAATAAGGTACAGCGGGGCTGTCTATGTAATGCAAACAAAGCTGCACAAGGTCGGTGTAGAACCCATTAACCTCCAGTATGTTAGCCTGTGAAAGTGACATGTTCTCATCAAACCATGTAGTGTCATCCCTCAATGCATTCAGACTGCATTGATTTCAGTGACAAATGAGAATTTTTTTGTTGCCCTTTCCTATTTTTTCTTCAAGCAAAACCCACATGTACAGCAGTCATCGTATGCCTTATGTAACTGGGGGGGGTTTATCCCTTTGCATTGTCTCCACAATCTCACCCGTAATCTCCCGGCCCCACACTAATTGAAACCTGTTCTGTAATGGGCTCACAGAGGTGTTAGCCTGTTTTTCCAATGGGTGCAGTGAAGAACAAGGGAGCAGAGGTCGTTTTGTTCTTGAGAAATCATCAAAACCCCACTCGTGATATTTCAACACAAGCTCCTGACATAAATCAAAGCAAAACGAAGCATAAGCACGAACAGAATATTTATCAAAATACAGAACTCTGCGGCAGAACGATGGACCTAATTTGGCACACGGCACAATTAGCACGTATACATCTGGTATACATAAATAAATATTAAATATATTTGTACATAGATATACATATAGAGCTATTATAAAGACATCTGCTGTAGCATCAGTTTGTGATGTTCAAAATATCAATGATGGTATATGCACAGTAAAGACTTAAGTTCCTCTTACAGCTACTTTCAGTCTTATAATTAATCAGTAGTACACCCAATTGCAGCCTATGTGAGCAATATCTTCATAGAAGCCCTATACATATATGTATGCCTGCTCATATTTATGTATATTTCAAAAGAAACAAATGTATGTGCTGGCCTAAATTCATTCAGCACAAACAGGCCACTGTTTCCTTTTGAGTGGAGCAATTACAAAGTCAATATAATGGTGTCAGTTAGTTCAGTTGCAACTTTTAACTACTTTTTTTTCTTACTCTTAAAATAATAGATTTATCTTCTCATTTGTTTTAAGTAAAATTAGATGTAAATGACTTTTTTTTGTTTAAAAAAACAAAAGTGCTATTACGCAAAGACAGACAGCTACAGACGCAGCTGAAACACGACATGTGGTGATTCAAATCAACAACAGGATAAGAAGCCCCTCCCGAATCCATCACACACATTTTCTACAAACCAAAAACTGGTGCAAGCACACACACACACACACACACACACACACACACATACACGCGCGCACGCACGCACACACATACGCGCACACATGCACACACATACGCGCACACATACACACACACACACACACACAAATACAGGCGTACGTACACACACACACACACACACACTCACAACACAGATGCCCAGGGCATGGTGCGCGAGTGTGCATTTCATGGAGCGATAAGATATATAGCTCGATAGATAATTTTTTTTTTGTAAAAGATGCACTTTTTCTTAACAAAACAATCACACCAACATTGTCCTTATCTCTGTATCTGTGTCCTTAGGCAGAGTCTATTTCAGACGAATCATCTTTATTGTAAGTTAAAAAAATGATAAAACAACTTGCAGTTGTATTTTAAAGATATGCAACAGACAGACTGGTTGCTTTTCACTGTATTTCTCTCTGTGTTTCCTCTTGCTCTGTGAATCCTGTCATCCATGGAACACACACGCTTTCCACACAGATTACATGTTGCAGGTCAGAAGAACAGAAATCAAGAAAAAAATAATAACAAGCTTCTTTTTTCTTTTTTTGTTTTGTTTTTTCTTCATTTTTTTCTTTTTTTTTTGTAAGGCATTGAAAGAAAACAGCTTAAATACACATACTGTATGTCATCTTCCAGGCAATTGTTTGGAAACTGTTTTTTTTTTTTCTAGAAGAGACCAAAACATGAAATAAAAAGCACTTCTCATTTTTGTTATTTTGTTTGAGAATAAAGAGTTAATTTCTCCCCAATCTGCTTAAAAAGGCCGTTTTTAAAATGATATTTAGAAAAGAAAAACACTGCTGAAAGCCTTCTCATCCTGTTCGGAGAAGAGAGGCAGTTCTGTTTTGGCAGTTCTGCACAACCTGACATCCAGAAAGAGCTTTCTTCACTCTCTGTAGTAAAAGTCTCTTTAAAATGACTTATTTTACCCTCCCACCACCCCCACTCCTCTCCTCTCCCCACCCCTCCCCTCCCCTCCCCCTGACCCATAATATATTTATAAAAAGAGATTCCTGCCTTCCACCCCTCTTTCTCCTTAAAGCTATACTCGGGTGGTGGAGTGTGACTGTGGCAGGCCCGTGGAGTTGAACCCCGCGGTGAAGGTGTTGTAGGGGTGGAGGTTGGGCACACCCACCAGGGAGTTGGGGATCATGGTGATGGTGTTCGGGGTCATGAGCGGGATGTCGTCGGGCGAGCGGCGCAGGGTCAGGGTGTAGTCTGGCAGGGAGGCCAGGCGCAGGGGGTCATGTGGAGCACCGCTCTCGCAGTCGTGGTGGGTCTGGTTCATCTGCAGGGACATGATCTCCTCCTCGGGGGCGTGGCCCACGTCGTTGGCGGAGGTCTGGTGCTGGGGGCTGGGCTGGCGGTGCGAGTCTTGCCGGCGCTTGTCTTTGCGGTAGTAGAGGGCGGCGAAGGCCAGCACGTTGAGGAAGAGCAGGGAGGCGCCCACGGCAATGGTGACGCTCAGCTCCGTGGAGTAGTCGCGCGGGTTCTCCACCACCAGAGGGCCCGTCTCTTCGTCCCCGTTCCACGGCTCCTTACCGTTCTCGCTGTTGTAGGCTGGTGACATGGGCGGCCGCTTGGTGTTGAAGGGCCAGTTCTTGCCATTGGGCCTCTTGGTGGACAGGGAATTCTGCGTAGTCTCTGGTGGGGGCACTTTGGTGGTGGTGGACGTGTAGTGGAACATGTCATGGAGGTTGTAGAGGTGGGGGACCAGGTGCTTCCAGAAGGCCACTTTGGTAGCCCGGTAGTGGTCCCGGACACGGGGCTTGAGTCCAATATGCAGGTACAGCTGGTCCTGGGGGTTATACTTGGACCAGGCCACCTCTTCGAAACGGTTTGCCTTGGTGTGAATGAACTTGGTGTCCTGGGGCACTGGCTTGTTTGGATCCCTGAGGAGATAGAATAGACAGTATTTAATGTCACTGTGTTGCCGACTCTGGAAGCAAAATCACGTGAAACTACCTGGGGAAAAAAACTGTTATAAATGTATTTTTAAACATTATTCAGATTCTGTGCTGACTTCGAAACATGCCTTCTTACAGTATGTGCCGTGTACTGTTAATGTACGTTTGAATACCAACAATCGTGAATCCCATTTTTTCTCTTTGGTAGTGCTAGGCCCCCCAGTCAGGGCGGATTTTTTGGCAGCATGTTTTGAATTAGGCCTGACGGTGCCCATCCCTGCTGTTATGCATAGAGTAAGGGCAGAGGCTCTAAAAGTGAATATATAAATAAATCAATGTGCTTAGACATGCTTAAGGAAGCAACTTGTTGTTGATAACGCGAGAGAAGGGCAGCCCCTTTGCTAATTGCTTTGGGAAAGCGGCGCAGTATGCATTAACAACAACTGCGCTGATGTACATTGGACCAGATTAATCAAGACAGAGTGGGGGAGCCTGTGGCTGTGTGGGTTGGGAGCGTCAGTGGCACACATTCGCCTCCAGGGGTCAGTGTTTCCCACTGAGTGTCACTGACACAACCCGAGTCCGGCCATCCATTAAAATTACATGGCAGTATTGATTTATTGACTGTATTAACATATGGCATTCAAAAGGCACCGCGAGTCTCTTTGTTATAACACAGCCACGTCCTGGAGGCAGAGGGAATTTGGACAAGCCTGCTGTTTTCCCTCGGAAGGATCACAGATGCATTTATGAAGTGCTGCAATGCAGAGAGGAGGAAGTGTCTGGAGACAAAAAAAATAGACGGCGAGGGTGTTTGCGCGCACGGCACACGCCGAACGCCTCTCCGAGCAGAGCCGACGGCGGCGATGCCACTCAGTTACCATGAACCAATTCATGTAGCGTGGATTTGGGTTTTAGGCGATCTCTGATCACCCTGCTCACCTACACCACTACGAAAAGAAATACTCTTGTCGTTTGTCGTATAGTTAGGGGTTAAGTGCATGGAATGTTATCAGCCTTAAAGTTAGCGTGTTTTTTTTCCGACTCGATCCCGGTGTCAATTTTCCCTTTTCAGGTCAGCGCTTCTGGGAACACTGGAGCGGATTGAGCCGGCTCAAGAAAAATCCCCTGTGCCACTGGATGTCAGTGGAGCGCGCCGTAAATAACCTCTTTTATTAGGCCAGTAATGATCCCCAATGAATATTGACAGCTGGAGTATGATGACTTTGTAGCTGAATATCAGTAATTAAGTTTCAAAGGAGGAAGCGCAGGAGGTAAGGTCATATTGATCTTCTGTGTGCAACATGCCAGCAAACAGGATGTCAATGTGGCTGCGTACACCCTCCTTCTGAATTCTGGAGGCATCTCGCATGTCAACAACGGTCTCAACCCCCTCCCCCCCCCCCCTTCTCCCTCCCCACCCCCCAGAGCAATCTCAGTTAATGGAAATTCCTGGCCTCACAAATACACAGCAAATTCCCTCTCATGATGATCAATCTGCGAAGAAACGCAAAGCAGTTTCTGTTCAATTTAACTGAGTGTCCTCCACAGTACCTGCGCTCGGGAACGTGCGGGTTTTTTGTTTCTCGGGCACGTGTGTCGGGCGCCTCTCTGCAAATGGAGAGGAATAATTCAGGGCTCCCGCACACGCGCACAGATATGCGCACACACTCGCAACAAAGGGGGGAGAAGGAAAAAAAAAATCAATCCACCGTCTTTGGATAATTTGATCGGTAGCATTAAAGAACAACTGCTTGCCTTATCTAATTACACACATACACATGCTAGGCACTTGCTGCTGTGTCAATAATAAACAGCTGACTTGCCCCTTTGGAACGTTTGAGCTAATGACTGAACGGTCGGCTCGGTTTTCTGCCTCTAACACAGCCTGGGTATTGCGGCGCTCACATTAGCTGAGAGCAGTCTGTTCTGCCTCCCACTTAAGCGCTGCTCTAGATCCCAGTCAGTGACAAGGCAGAGCCGACCCATTATTATGGTCGTAAAACCCGGCGTTTTAATGCCGTTTTAGATTTCCTCTGATGTTTTCATATGGCGAGGGCACTCGGTCTTGCACAATAAACCAGCCCCTCATTTCACTTCTGCCCCATCACCTACGTTCAATGATCCCTGGGTGATCCTTGATTGACCCCTGGGTTGGCCTATGATTGACCCCGGGCAGCTATGGAGCAAAAAGCCCACAGTGGGGGGAAAAACAAAACAAACAACAACAAAAAAATAGAGGGGGATGGGAAGGAGTGGCGGTTGGGGGTTTCCAAGTAAAGAAGGAGTTTAGCTCACAAGAACGTAACATTTGAAGGTGAGAACATTCCCTTCCGCTCATTATTTTGCCTACTGTTTTGACTATCTGGCACTTCATCAAGCCCGATACTGAGCACCCCAATGGTGTCTCAACCTGGTACTTTAATAAGCAAATATGTGTACGTGAGAATGTAAAAGAGAAACTTCTTCGGTCTCTAACGTCTAGAGCTGTCGACCACTGACTCACATGAGTCAAACAAACAAAGGGTCATAGCCAACAAACTATGCTTCAAATGAGAGAGCCATTGACAGCACACTATACAGCCCCACGCATCTCGTTGGGCATTCATGAAGCCTTATTCATCCATCACTAATGTCTATAAACCCAACACTACATGGTTTTAAAAATGCAGAATTCATTGATCCGTGTTGGAATGCAAAAGGCATGATCGTGTGTCTGTTACGTAGTCCTTTGAGGAAAATAAGACAATACGTATAGGTCACCATAATAATCATGTAATATTCTAGCAATTAAAAGAAGGACCAAGACGGTAAATGAACACAATAAGATTTCTAACAGTGATTTATCCTTTGTTCCATCCTTGACTAATTCAGAGCGTTTGAATAAACATAAGCCTCACAATCATCAGATCTGAGAAGGCACACGTTTCAAACCCCGTAGGCGCAGAATAGGAATCTATTTTCACTCTGTGGCCTTTCCATTCCTGTATCAGGTTTACCTACTTAATTAGGACCCACTGCTCCACACTAAATCATTGCCTTTGATGTTAACCGAAGTTAAAATAATACACACTAAATTTAATAATTTATTCATTCAATTTCCCCCCCTTTTTTTTATACTTCAATATTTGGCCCCAGGTGTCCTCTATTTGCACTACTGGGACTCACACACAGGAACTTCACACACCAGTGTACCCACATTATTCACTTTATAGTGTCCCTATTATGTATTTATGCATATTATGCATTCGTGTCTGTAATGTGTCCTTAGTAAATCAGCGTTTTGTTCTCTTTGGTTCTGAAGTCAGGCGCCAATAAGGTACCTCATCTCACGGCAATGCAAGCAAATGGGTGAGCAAATGGGTCCAGTTTTGCATCTCTCCGTTAGGCTTGAAGAGGATATGGCCACTGCTGATTTGTTTACCAAATGTGGCGACAGATTTTAAAGCGTGTTTTTTATCCGCCCCCCCTTTACTGTCGCGCAGAGCGCTTATTGTGAGCGACTCGGAACGGGGATTAGCTCAGACCAGACGACGTGTGTTTAATGTTTAATGACGGGCTTTAGATGTAGTTATGGCGCAGGGAAAAGCTGCAACGGAGACGACGGAGGGCTGCTGGAGGACACACAACCTGCTCCCTCCTCGTTATGGCCGCTATCGATCGGCTGGATTGCGTGAGTGACAGCCGACACATGTCCCGGCACCTCCCCCCGTCACGTCCCCCCCCCCTCCTCCTTGCTTCGTTCTCAGGATGAGAGGCCCGGAGGAAGAGGAGAAATCTCTCCCCCTTGCCTCATTACATTCGGCTTGCAATCAATGGCTTCAATGCCCAGTAATAAGCCATGTGACTTCCTGTCGCTTTCATGCAAATCAGGATATTGGCGACAAATCTCACACCCGCGAGTGTTCAATTTAATTGAGTGGGCAGTGGGGAGGCGCAAACCATATCCTTTCAAATGCAACAGGACTTTGTCCGAGCAGAACAACAGGCATTTGAGAGGGCGAACGCGGGAGGACCCAGGGGTTTAATTACTGCCAGTCCGTTGAAACCCCCCTGGGGATCTTGTGTGAGGAGAGCCTCATAAGGCTTTCCTCTGTAAACTTAACCAGGCAAAAATGACGTTTTTTGAAGCAGTTAACCTCTCGGCCCTGGTTGAACAGTGAAGGAAAACACTGAAATGTATTTGTAGATGGAGGAGGCGAGGGCTGAAGCAGAAAGCTTGGGGGGTTAAATATCTTTTGGGGAGGGGGTGGGTGGTTGAAAAACAGAAGGATTTGCATTCACCTCACTGGAGTCCTAAGATGTGACATTTACAAAGTTGCTTATGTTCATAAATCAGACACAAGAGAGTGAAAGACAGAGAGAAGGGAAAGAGAAAGAAAAAGAGAGAGAGCGAGAGAGAGAGAAAGAGAAAGCGAGAGAGAAAGAGAGATAATGGAGGGGGGGCAGGAAAATATAACAAATAAGGAGGTAGGAGAGAGTATGTAGAGAGAGGGAGAGGAGTAGAGCAAGAGAGAAGAGACAGAAGAGGGGGCAGAGAAAGAAAGAGAGAAAGAGAGAAAGAAAAGCAAGAGGATACAGGGTGGAAGTGGGGATAAGATGGAGAGAAAAAGAGAGGAGAGGTAGAGGAGAAGTGGACAGAGAAAGATGAAAGGGAGGGAGAGAGAAAGGAGAGAGAAGGAGAGAGAAAAGGAAGGGGGAGAGGAGCGAGAGGGGGAGAGAAGAGAGACAGAAAGGCGGGGGAGGGAGAAAGGGAGCCACACGCGATCGTGTTTTGCTTACTAACGACCCTGGCAAGCCACAGCGCATGCAGCATCTCGGCACAAGGACGAGAGGAAACGGGAACAGAGGCGCCCTCTGAACAGAGCCCAATCAAAGACCGCGGGACGTGCTCGAGACGCGCCAAACACGTGCAGCGCCCGCGGGCCATCTCACATGCGCCATTCGCACCTTACGAGGGGAAAAACATCGCCGGCCCTTACGTCCCAAAATAAAGATTTCTGAGGAAAAATCAGATGGACGGAGATGGCCTTTAAAAAATGACAACAGACATAAAGTGAAATAGGATTCTCAGACATGGTTAGAAGGGGGCGGGAGGCACGCATGCCGCTCGCATACATTGTGGAGGCCTCTGGTTCAGAGGAATAGAAGGGAGTGGCATCTGTCTGAACCCTCAAAGGGCTACACTGGGTGCATCTCATACAGCAGCCTTGGCAGGCCTGCAGTCTACACATCTACAGAGACTTCATTCACAAATGCGTGCTTTTTTTTCCTGGTTCATTTTCTTTTTCAGGGGGGGGGGGGGGCATGAGCCTGTGCATCTCCGGCTGTGTGCAGCAGGTTGGGTTGTGGGCAGCAGTGACTGTTTGGAGGGATGCATTTTGTGTATATCTTTTATAGGTTTATATTTTCTTATTCCCTCCGTCCCCCTTCCCACATGCTCTGCTGGGATCCATACAGTCAGCTGTGCAAAATTACCCTTTGAGAAGCACTCAGCGTTTTATATTATCCTGCCATCTAATCCCTGGCTTTTTACAAGCTCAGGCCCTGCTGCTAGACCATACATAATCCCCCATCTGGAATAATACCTTTGCCGCGGGAGGACTCACCATGGCCATGTCTTGGAGCCCCTTGTCCCCTTACAGCGCCAGTTATGCCTGTCACGCACGCAATCTCCCCAAGGGCTTACGGCCCAGAGAAAGACAGGGGTTGGTGCTGGCCACTCCGAATGTCTATGGATGGGGTATGTACAGGCACAGAGTAGTAACCCCCTTGAAAACCCCAACGTTGTGGAAAATTAGGGGGGCTTTCCAATTATGCGTGCACAATATGTTGTGCTACATTCATCGTCCAATACAGTGTACCAATACAAAGGATACGATTGCATCGGTTATGAATGTTTCACATAGGAATATTTACATGAATGTAAATGTGCCTTAGCTAATGCCAGATAATCCTAATATACACTATCAGAGACGGTTACTACTTCAAGAGATCAAGATCCGTACAAGCCGTTTACAAAATCTTTAGCTCTTCCGTGCAATGGACCGATGCAAAGTTATAGCTATTGCCTATGCATTTCCATGGACGTTTGTTATCACTTGATGCTGAAAGAGATCAGGGCAGACAATGCGGTCACCTTGTCACAGATCAAACCTGAGGAGACATGCTTATCTTTTTAAAAATGTGCATGTCTACAAACCACAAAATTTGTAAATGGGCCATTGTTGTGTAGGAAACAAATGTTGTCTTTTTCCCGCCCACATGCGCAGGTGTGCATTATTAATATGACAAAAGAGCAAGGCAGAGGAGATAAAAACTGGTCTTAAAAAAGGTCTTAATCTCATACAGTATGCATAGATTTATCTGGGCCATGCAGACCTTTGCAGCTGATTAATGCAAAGCCGGTGTTTACCGGGGTGCAATGGTTCCAACCGCACCTTGTCCCCAGCTCCATGGGGCTCGATGCTGCCAAAAAACAGTTGTGAAAAATGTACATTTCCAATCATGCTAAAGAACACTACCCTCTATTAATTATCCTGTTAAATCAGAGAAAAATGTTTTATTGATGAGGTTGGGATATTATAAGATGCGAATGCATTCTCTCCTTGCCCAGTAATAGTCAGAAAGAATTACTTGAAATGTGAACAGTTTTTAGTTTTCGACTGACGGAAAGCTTTCAAAGCCACTAGCTAACCTGTCTAAGCAATCCTTGTAGCAGTTGCCAGTATTGAGTGCTCCTTCCACCTCAATTAAAAACGTTCTACAATCAACGTGTCCGAGGAGAGTTCTCGCTTTAATTTCCATTGAAAGTGCCAGGGCCAGACAAATGGTTTATAATACAATGCCATTAGCCAGTTTGCAGCCACCAAAGTGTGACATCGCATCAAGTTTGAATGAGGTGGGATATGATTAATTTATACTATAGCCTGTCGACTGCAAGGTGTGAACGTTTCTTCAGACCGTATACAGGCAAAAGTTTACCGCTACCGTACGGGGAAAGCACTGTCCCCGACTGTACTCTCCGTGTTTAATTAAATTCAGCAAAGTGGGTGTTTAATTGTACTGTATGAATATAAATCAGCCGACTACAAAATATATGATGTCAAGCCACTGCTACTTTTCACTGCGGCCCTTCAGTTAAGCTCACACAGACTGAGCGGCACGCTTCCTGTGCAACTTGTAGGCAGACTGCGGACACCTGATTGATTACAGGGCGGCCGCTGGATGTCCTGCCGTCTAAAATCCCTCCCTGCCAATTATGCCCTGTCCTGCAGGGCTGGCGGGCGCAGTCAGCGCTGGCATGGCCCTCATCCAACACCAGACTGTGGAACCCATGCTGACACAAAAATAGTGCCTTAACAGAATGAGCCATGAGGCGGCTCCATACAGGAATATTAACGTTGCAGTTCTAAAAAAAAATATTAAATAGCCATGGTTAAATATTCATACCTGAACTTTTATAGGTTTGTTCTGAATCCCAAACCAGGAGGTAATGTACAATAATAGTTTAAGCAGATGTCTCTGACAGGTGAGTTGACGAAAGGTTAAGAGCACACCTTTCTCTTCACACCAGAAACAGTCAGACGTTCAGAATTCATACATAAATGTAATTTCCTTTTATAGAATGATGTTATGGTGACTCTGGTATAAGAGGGAAACAATTAAAGATGCCAGCCTTTGCCAATCAATTTTCCTCTTGTAAGGGTGGTTGTCACATTGAATTTGAATGGCTGGGTGTGATAAGACATGCTAAGTTCTTCCTACACGGTGCTGCATTGGGTTGTTTTGTGCTTTGGGCAAAATTGGACTCAATAGAAAAAAATAGAAAAAAGAAAGAAAGTCAAGTCGCAGCAGGCAGCAGTGATCGACTGAAGGGAGCATGTGTGATCAATACCGCCATGGGGTAGTGTGTGTGCCCGTGTGCGCGGCGTGTGTGTGTGTGTGTGTGATGCGTTTCACCAACCACTTTCTGTCTCTTGAGGGACTAGAGTTGCTCAACAATGGCACCACTCCTTCCCAAAGTAACACGATAGATTATGAAATCATTGCCCATCATAACTAATCATAACATTTCACTAAGAAGTTATGCAATTTATTAATAATCATATTTATCTTTGTGAGATTCTTCCTTCTTTATTTACTCTTAATTACCATGGCATAATACTGAATGGGAGCACTAAATAAAATCCACTAACTTACAAAGTGATGCTGTAGTGTGTGATTCAGGCTGGGATTTGCCCTGAACTTTGAAAATTAAATGGGAAAATGCTGGAAAATACAAATGCATTTGAAATTGTACATTTTGGTGATCACTTGAAGGTATAGTTCACCATAAAAAATGCATTCTTTAGCTATCTCACCTCAAGAAGAGTTTTTTTGACTGGATAATGTCAGCTCTTTGTAGTGTCTTTTTGATGATTTGATTAATTAACGAAAAGACTCCGCAAGACCTGTCAGAACTAGCAGAAGTCTATGACCCAACTAAGGTTCTGCCTTAAAATCCTCTATCATGTCATCTATTGTGAATAGTGTGAATAGGCTTTAGTGCAGTTAAAACCATATCCTTAATAATGTAATTGCTAAATAAATTATCCTGTTTGCAGTAGAACCTTGCATAACAAACCTAAGAGGCTCAGTGGCCACACATGATGCCTCAACAGAAGCTAGGGAAAGAGGCCTTTTATAAATGATAGCACTACCATGGACTCTGTACCTCATATTAGAAAGTTAATTAGTACTGTCAAAGGTGATTGTTTACCTAGTAAATTTCAGCAAGACAAAAGATGTTTACAGCTTTCTAGGTAGGCTTATCAATCACTAAAGTGAAAGTACACAGTCAATGGTTTTATTATGGTTTAATAAATAGTCCTTGTTCTCCAGCTTCTGATGACTGAATAGCCACATTATTTTAGAAGTTTTATAAGTTCTACCATTAGGGATATGGCTGTAACTGCACAAACAGCCCTTGAACAACTTTTGAAAATGATGCACATTTGTGCTCATCATATTTGGTCGTTTAGATGATATTCTAATGTAGAACTTGTGTTAGACTTCCACAGTCTTCCTTTGGCAACTTGAAATTAGGTTTTGTGGAGCCTTTTGACGAACTAATCATATCTGCAAAAAGAGAGCTGCCATTGTAAGGTCAAAAGACATTTCTCGAGTTAAAGAATATATGAATAACATTCAGTTTTAAGGCAAACTGTCCCTTTAACTTGACTAATTCAGTAATCACCAAAGGAATTGACCTCTGGCTACAGTAATCTTTCCCCTGCCCAGCCAGGTAAATGAACATGCATTAATCTTTTAAAATAATGATAGTTTCTTTTTTTGGGGGGGGGTTGGAGGAGGTCAATGCCCTGTTATTACACACTAAATGAACTGGGAAAGAGTAAAATGTTCCTACATCCCAACAGCACTCACCCGGTCTTGGCGAAGTTGGTCCAGTACGTCATGACGACAGCGCTGAGCATGACGTCGTTCTTGGAGAAGTTGCAGGGGAATAGGTCAGTGGGGCCGATCATGGGGATCCCGAAGACGTATGGCACCTCGTCCCCGTGGGCGGCGTCCGACCAGGCGGGCTTCATCAGGCTCTGGCAGTGGTGGTAGAAAGCGTAGAAGTAGGTGGGCGACCCGTAGCGCGCGTGCAGGTCTGCTGTCACCACGGCCGGCTCCACCCACTGGTGGTCGGTGAAGAGCGCCACCAGGGTCTTGCGACGGGTCTCCGGGTTGTCGCGGTCCGCCCAGTCGGTGTACATAAACTTGATGGTCTCGCGCAGGGTGTCCTTGCCCTCGGGGTAGCCGTAGAGGCTGTCGACGAAGTCTGAGACGGAGAAGTCGAAGTCGTTCCCCGAGACACCGTCTTCCGAGTCCACCACGTTCTCCACGAAGCGCAGGCCTTCGCCCTGGTTCACGCCCAGCATTATGTCGTAGTTGAGGAACTCGCCCTGCTCCATCAGGATCTCCGGATCGTCGGGGATCACGTCTCCGTCGATCACCGGGCCGAATGCCACGTGATAGCGCGCGGGCTGGATGTCCTGCTCCACCAGCTCGCGGGCGTTCTTCTTCCGCAGGCAGTCCACCATGTCCAGGGTGTCCAGCACGTTGCAGCCCACCTTCTCCGCCAGCATGCGAGTGTACTTGACAGGCTGGTAGTTGACTGCCCAGCTGGACAGTGCCGAACCACTCTGGATAATGGCTCGGTGGAAAAGGCCTGCAGAAGGAATAAAGGCAAAGATCAGTGTGGTGCCTTGTTTTGTTTTTAAACCTGCTTTGTGAAATGATTTATTATTTTCCATAATGGTTTTATTTAGTTTATTATGTGTCTGCATTGTTTTTTTGAATTTTTTTTTAACTGTAGTTGTTTTTATATTATGCACAAGCTTTAAAGGTATCCATTAAATCCACAGAATTTTTCTTATTATCATTGTCTCTGCCCTGCAACGCACACTTTACCCTGTTAAAAAGAAGTCTGAGTCACAATCTATTTCAATGATGCTATTTTTCAGGACAAAGAAATGACATCCTTCATTATTCAGAGAGACAAATTTGTATGCATGCAGGCTATTACAGAAATAAAAAATGCACACGCACACATGCACGCACACATACACACACACACAATACCAGAAACGGCAAGGTCTATATGCCTCTTTTCAATTAGATTTTTGATCTAAAAATAAGAAAAGATTCTATGTGAATAAACACATTCTCACTCACAATAGGTTTTTGTCTGGTTTTGAACGCTCTTCTTGTGATCGAATGCGCAGACGGCTTTTTTTTTCACCTACAGAGATGCAAACGACTGGGGGACAGAGCTCTGTGTTTTCGCAAAATTTTCGTCCGTATTTGCAATTTACGCCACAGCAATTTGGAAGAGCCGAATGCGCAGAACACTGCGGCAAATCAGGACGTCGTTTTAAAAAAAAAAGCCCCTCCACTCTGCCCGAGCCCCCACCCCACGGTCCCCCCGTCGTGCCCCCTCCTCGCAATCATCTACCTGATTGCACAATTGATCCGTGTTCCTGCTTCTTTGTGTTGGCCCGTCTCCAATGTGCACTGCGCATTGTGAAAGTTTACACACTGCCTTAACCCGGCGCTTCTGCCATACACCTCTTTCAACAAAGAACACCGTGGAGGACATATGAACCGCAGTAGCAGGCTCAGAGCGATTCTCACTATTCCTTTTTCACGTAAAAGAAATTTCAGAATAAATGACAAAGGATATGTTTTCTTCAAGATTTTATCTTAGGCGATCAGAAATTAATTTCAGTCAAATTTAAGTAATTGCATATGGCCCATCTCTATTGTGTGCAAGTAGGATTTAAGTAAAACGGTGCATGTGGAATTTCACTTTATTATAACTCTGCTCTGATGCAAAAAGGTACCTCACAAAGCACAGCACTGTGAGTGAGAGTGGAACCCGCACGTTGCTCGAGCAGCTTGACTTTTTGAGCGGCAGTGTGCTGGTCGTGGGCTCCGCTCTCTTTGGGCTACTCTAGAGGGGAAGAGAGCCTCACATCTGTCCAGGAAAAGGAAGCAGATGCCACGGTTAGAATACAGTTTAGAGAGGGGGACGGGAGATGAAAGATAGCCACCCTCAAGCACCAGTGCCCCTAACTTAATCTTGTACCTCCTCTGATATTGGCAGAAAGCCCCCCCCCCCCCACGCACACACTCACCCCTACCTCGTTTGCACTCAAGATACACGGCGGCCTTGGGTGTGCATTTTGCATACTAAAATGCATTTTAATAACAGAATGCTCTTCACTTTTTAATGTCTTTTCGCTGACATGTTTATTGTCGCCATTAAGAAAATATAGTAACGTATCATCATATAGTACGTGAATCACCCTCATTAACCGCAATTACGTCTCATTCGGCTGAATACTTGGGAGCTGTCTACATTTAATCATGGTAATCAAGTTCCTTTCATCGATAATTGATGTAATTTTTTTTTCCCCAGGTTATTAACACCATTTGAATTGTATTAAAAGAGAGGGTTACCAAGCCCACGTACAACACATATTTATGAATGCTCACTGTATAATTCTACTTTGCCGTTGGAAAAACCTAATGACACGTGCATGTTACTTATTCACATAGCTAATTGTATTATTCAATTCCCTGTTTATGTGTGGATTTGGGATAGAAGAAGGGAAAAAAATGGTTCTAGTGAGGATGCTGGAGCTGAACGGACTAGTCAGATCCTGACAGAGTTTAAGATAGATGTATAGATGTCTCTACTGTCCAGCTGTAAGAGAGAGCCTATGGTTAGAAGAACAATTTTGGGTAAACCAGCCTACTTGAAAGAACCTTGTGTTCTATTACCCAACATTTTCTGATTGGGTTAGCTGATTGTTAGCAAATCCCTACCAGGGATTTTGGTGTGGCGTCATTGTAGAATCTCACTACATTAGATGAAAGTCCATCGGATTCTGACGTCCCACTTTGTGCGATCGAAAGGGGTTGTCGGTTGCCACCGTAGTCCAAATTGCAGTGACTGAACGATTCAATACAAGGTTCAGTACGAGCCAAAAACATCCACCACACAACCTGACAGCAGGACCAATGGAGCAGAACATTAATTTCAGACTGAAGCTATTCTCTTGGCTTTCAGCACAATGAAGAACTAAATAAATACGTGTTGCTACTGTTCTGTACAGTCGAATAAAAAGCAAGAGCCCGGCATTCACCACTTTATACAAGGCTAAAGGAATTTAAAGTGTGCTAGCTGCTGCTCAGTATAGCCTTAAATGGTTTCTGCTGTTAAAAGCAAACAAAGAAACGCAGCACTTTTGAAGTAAAGCCGTGAAGCCCGCGGAATGCAAAATGTAATCTTGCACTCACTCACATTTCAATCACCTTGGCCTTGTGTTTCTTGCTGGGATTGCTTTAATATCCTTCGGACAACATCCGCGACATTTAGTCATAAATGAGTTTGGAAACGGAGAGTGGTCTGAAGTTTACAAAATTTTGACTTACATGAAATTCTGTTGCCAGCCCTCAATGTTGAATCACAAGAACATTGTAACACCGGTTTCAGCATCGGGGTACTTTCCCCCCTCTATATGGCTTTGTATTCCATGTTGTCGGTTGTGTAAAGGCAACAGGCAGGACAGATGAGGTGGTGTTAGGGTTGACACGTGAGAGAGAGGTACCTAAAGCGTGAGGAGATCCATCAGACAGCGGGTTTACTGGCAGATTGAGGTCAGCGTGAGTTATGTTTGGAGCTCTCAGGTGATCACTCATTTGGCCCCACTAAAATGCTGCTTCAGTGCGGGTTGTCAGCCTCGGCCACCTGCGACTCTCATGACACGGGTTAAATGGCCGCAAAGCAGATTCCACGTTTGGTGAAAATCTAGGATAACTCACTACACCTGTAACACAGTGACCCAGTGTCACATTTGACGTGTTTCTGAAATGGTGAGACCTGCTCCTGTACTATTTCTCCCCCTCCCCCTTCCCCATTGTTTCCTTCAGGTTTGTTTACATTTTAAGAGCAGAATCTCAGAATATGTTTTGCCAAAATTTACCTCATGTCGTGTGCTCTTTATCACTCAGTTCTTGAGACGTTTTGCATTGCATTCAAACAGCATCATGTTTAGACCTCTGATATTATCTCATTGCCACTTTTTTGGCAGGGGTGAGAGTCATAGCAGCGTAGTAAATGCGACATGTGTGTCTTCTTTTATGAAACCATGCCCTCAGGAACATCGGCTGGAGGTGTGTTGCGCTGCCTGCTGTTTTATGCTGAATTGAGGCATCATTTAGTCATCTGTGCTGCCAAGATATTATTGGGTTGCAGCAATTATGTACTACAGGCAGAGCTGAGGTCATGGTGACCTTGAGAACTGTCACCTTGCCAGGCTGCCAAACCACTGAGAAAAATTAGCAGTTCATCCAAATTCAGACTTTTCTCTTTTTTTGAGACGTTGGCTGACATCCAGCTACAATTTGTCCGACTCGCTCTCCATCTTGGATCTTTGTAGAAAAATGCTTCAGGCTTGTATCATCGTGTATGCAGCCTTCTTTGAGCATGATATCTACAGTGGAGCAAATCATCCCTTTAAAGCCAGCTCCACATCTTTTCATCTCGTCTCGGGTTGGCGCGAACGCTAAAATTTGCAATGCCAATGGTCAAACACTGTTCGTGCTGCGGTTCTTCTGTTCTGCTGAAAAAGGGATTCCCATTCCTGGCTCAAGTTGTTGCTCTTGACCAGCTGTGCCAAATCTATATCTCTTATATATGAAATCAGCTGAATGTTTGTGCACTTCCCCGTTTAAACTCGGACCTTCGAGGTTAACCACAGCACAATGCCAAACCACAATACATTCCTTTAACCGTGCCCATCCTAAAACAGTCCCCCCCCCCCCCCCCACTGTGCCCCCACTAAAACCAAAGAAAAAAGAAAAAAAACACTGAAGTCCTGTCTATTTGCATGGACTTGGCCATTCATTGTTTGCCAATACATTTGTTGCGTTTTTTACCCCCACAAATGTATTGAGGTCCTATCACTAAATCAGATGTTGGGTGCCGCACGGTCCTCCGTGTCCCATTTTAGGCCACATGGTGGAGCAGTTGACTGAACTGCATTCATACAGTTTTTCCTTGCTCATTTCATCCTATCCCCTATTGCGTCTGTTGCTGAGGCCTCCTTTGCTGGCCATTGGCAGGGTTTACTTGGTCACCGGTTTCCGAATTGGATCCCACCACGTGCGAGTAGCGCCGCGAGGCTTATCCGCAATTACAGCACGCCGGATTTTCCTACGTCTACCACTTGCACTCTCAAGACACTCCCCTTTCATGCTATCTCTCAGGGAATCTTAATCAATTTCTCTTCTGTTACAAAGGGCGAGAGCCATTTTCTAAACTGTTGACAGCTCCATTGAATATTTTATAGTTCCTGGTTTCCGCGGTCTAGTCGGGTCATGGTACGAGCCACAGGTTTTGGCAGGGACCGAGCATCGAAAGGCTGGTTCTTTTTTTGTGCGCTCTGTTATTAACAATGAAGCATGGCTTGAAATGCTAAAAAAATAGGTCAGCCCTGCCTGTGATCCATCAAATACACATGATTTTCTTCCCTTTCCCTGTATGGCTCTGTTCATTGTGTTATATTCTTTGTGTCCTTTTTCTCGTATTACAGGCTCAATCAGAATTTTTTATGTCTAAATCCTTTGTATCTGGTAGCCTGAAACATGACCCCAGTATCCATTTTGCTTTATTCAGTGATACTTGGTCTTAAATAAGTCATGAGTCTGTTACCACATCAAGGGTTATGATGGTTCATTTGCATCTGTACTTAAATCATAACAAAGGTAACAGGCCTAGACCATCAGACAAATGACCACAGAAAGAGGCGGCCATTACCTCAGATCCCGAATATGTTACAAAAGCTCTGTATAACAGCTAAGCCATATAATGTCAAAATGAAGGTCGCAGGGTATAGCTACATCCCTCTCTCTCCACATCTTCTCCATGCTGGACAAACTGTGAGCATCCGCAACTCTGTCTACGGCGATTATAATGAATGTGCCTGTTCATTAACATCACATTAAGCTGGAGTTTAAAAGAAAAGTGCATCGCCCACTTGACTTTAAACTTGGCACAGATTAATATTAAGTAGGATGCTAATATCCCTATCCAAAGCATCAGTAACATTTCTGTAGCTCAGACAGTATTAGTGTCTCTCTGATTTCTTTAAATCATAATAAGGATCTCTATGATTAATATTTTGGAGTTTACATTACCATCATCTTTATTTTCATAGCATTCTGCTGATGACTGAAATGTGTGATGTTCTTCGAATAAAAAAAATGTTGAAAAGATATTACTCCTTTGCGGTGAAATGAATGTCAATCATGTGACATTTTTGACGTCAAAATATTCTGCCACTGGTGCAGATATGTATATGTTACACAACATTGCATGCTCGTAATTAAATGGGTGTGTATTCATTTAACATTCACTGAATATAAACAGGAATATTTGCATACTAATTTGATAAGGCACTGCTCAACCGGCAAACTGCAAATGGATAATTGTGAAAATATTGAGCAACAAAGCTAGGATTATATTGGCTTATGCAAATATAATTACCTTTAAGAAATACTAAAAAAAAACTAATGAAAATAAGTTTTGAAAATCTAAAATAAGACCATAAAGATTTATCTAAATATGTACTTGCATGTATTCTGCTACATTACAGACAGTATTACCCAGTAATGTCCCACTGCAATTGGTTAATGTCTTCATCCAAGGTGATTATACACCACTTCTTCATAGAATTGTATTGTTTTCTGCACATTTATGACACTTTTAGGGTCTGATATACTAAGACTTTTAGCGTGTGCAAAACCTTTTGTCACACACAAAACTAATACCACAACCAATGAGTGGTACAAAATAAACACCGTGAACAATCATTGGTCATGTTATTGGTTTTGCGTGCGCTGAAAGGTTTTGCACACGCTAAAGGTCCTAAATCAGGCCCATAATGTCATAACATCTGCTTGTCTACAAAGCTATAGTATTGCACACAATCACAACACATTCTCTACTTCAGTTTAGTAGTAGAACATTCAGAAATAGCCCAGTCCTTCAATGCGAGGTGTAAGACATCACAGCAGATCAGAGAGAACAGGGCGACTTGGCTGTGAAACAATGAGAGCGAGTGGAATCACTCAGGCCAAGTGAATCCAACATTTCATGCAGAAAATGAACCGGCTTTGATACAGATCTTTGAGTCATCTTCTGTAGATTTACCTCTGATAGCAACAGCTCACTAAAAATAAAAGACAGAAAAAGAAAGAAAAAGAAAAAAGAAAAAAAAGCTGTCGTTGGCGCCAGCTCTGTAACTCTCTGGAAGCGGGTAGCCGGTCAATGTTTTGAGTGAGTTCCCGACCTAGTCCAGCAACGGCCACCCCCACCAGAACCCCCCTACCCCCACCCCCACCCCCACCCCGGCCCCCGGGGCACTCTCCGTCTTGATCTGATCCGGAGTTCAACTTCCTCTACACTGGCCCCGGCTTGGCCCTCCTCCTCTCTTGGGAAGGCCACCAGCTGCTCGGAGATAAAGAGTCAGGAAACAGAGGAAGGGAGGGAGGGCGGTGAGAAGGGTAAAAACGACCTGATCGACAGAGTCGTGGTTCCAGGATCGATTCCCCTCCCGGACCCCGTGAGAGTGATATCTCCTACTAATCACAACCTGACGTCCAGCAGTCGATGCCCACATGCCCGGCGGGCCCGTCAACGCGCTGCCCCCCCTGTCCGTGTCACTCAGCGCCGCTTTCACGCTCTCCCAAAGACTGCTTTTCTCTTTTGACGGAAATCTTTATTGCATTATCAAATGCAATTATTATTAGATCTTTTATTCAAGACCGGGCTTAGCATAGGGCTGGCTAATCTCTAGACTGAAGAGCCAAATTGGTATAATCATGGATGGAATGGGTACAATGGTTATTCCCATTGTAAGATTTCATACTGTATGTTCTAATTATTGCGTGATGCATAATGAAATTACGACACAATCTGTATGCTATCACAAGTGCACGATCTAATAGACTAGTTGCAATAATAGTTTATCTGCATTCATTAATACGGTGAAATTTTCAAATAATCTGGACACACAATTTACCGTTTGAAAGTGTTAAAACTTACGATTCTATAAACTATTTTATGTTCCCAATGTTATAGCGACAACGGTTTCTTATTTTGCATCATGACACAAAAAAGCCTCAATCAAAATGACGACTCATGGAAATCCACAGACGACACAAATAATGACTGTTGCAAAAATGAACTCCCAAGATTTATCCTTACAGAGGAGACCAGGATTATGCCTGTCGTCAAAGGGGTTCAAAAACAGTAACCATTTTATTTTCGGGCTTGTGTTCAAAAAAGATGGTGCTGGAGAAGGGGCTATTGCTGATTGGCCTATTGCTGCATGCCAATTGTGGTTTAATGACATAAAATAGGTGACCGCTCAGCTAAACCAACAATGGTGCAACAGAATAAAAGGAATTCTGTGCATAACACAAGAAGCTGAAAAAAGCTGATGTTGAAGAGGGAGGAATAATTAGGGGTTATCTGTGTTTATCTCAATGTCACGATTGCGTAAGTTCCCTGGCTAATCTCATTTGATCCACAACCCGTTTAAATGTTTTCCGTTTTCACTCCGTGTTTAATGCACAAAACGGACTCGCACAACCATTGTGTGCCAATTATTATTTTTGTTTACCTGAATCTCCAAAATGGATTCTGGGATAAAAATTCTTAACACTGTTATATTCAGGCACCACAAGACATGCTGCAAGCATCAGGGAATGGCACATGAAAAGAAAAATGGATTATTCTGCCGAAATCCCTTTCCAAATATAAATCAATGTTCCATGTACATTTCCACCATGCCGTCCAGAGAATCCCTGCAGTCTTACACACTGAGCACCAGAACACTTGATGCTGCTAACAATGAGATGGTTTTAAATTACCTGGACACTAAAAAAACTATAAATCAAAAGCATTTGAAAAAAGGCATGTATAGGATAAGAATGAACAATCTCACTCAAACAGATGAAAATAAATAAAATAATATAAAATAAAATGAATGTGGGAAGAGAGGTAGGATTCTATTCCTGGCCGAGCTTTGCCGTAGAGAGCCAGATGGGATGGCAGAATCACATTTTCGGTTGTTAAGAGAGCCTTGTAGACAGGGCAGTTAAATGTGTGACAGACAAATGATTGAAAATGCATACAAGTGCCTGAGGGGACACAGAGAGACCCCAGCAGAGAGGTGGGTGGGTTGGGGAGGGGGGGGGCATGTCAACAAGGATGCAATCCTGGACACATCTGGATCCCGACCATTACCTGGGGAGAGCCAACAGCCAACAGCTCTGCTGTTCCAAATGGCTAAGTCTGACTCAGGAAGCCAGGGAATGCAGTAGTGGTTTAGGGGGGGGGGGGTTTCAATTTCAAAACCAAAACAGGTGAACAGACTTGCATAACAATCACACCGTTCCACAAGTTTTCAATTTATAATTTTCCCCCCCAACAGTAGCTTATTCAAATGCTAACATACAGTTGAAGAAATAGACATGAGTTTCATAGCACATCCCTGATCAAAAGCAGACCCTATTTTCAAAAGGTACAGTGTGTGTGTGTGTGTGTGTGTGAGAGAGAGTGAGAAAGAAAAAGAGAGAGACCGACAGACAGACAGGCAGAGACAGAGAGAGAGAGCACGCACACACTTATTTATCTCATGTATGCGTTTGACTGCAAATGGCAAACTGTTACCCCGACTGGCTTGGTTAAATGCAAAGAAATACCTTTCGACCATCTGTGCTATGTAATGTGCTCTCACTTCCCTACCCACACACACTGCACGTCCTCATTAGACACCCCCCTTCCCACGAATTGCTAATGGAACGGCATGTTTTATTTAAAAATATCATGCAAGAAAGATGGTGAACGAGGCTTTTTGAGTATCGCTCTGAAATTAATTCAGTGAAGCACTGTTCCTAAAGATTCCCTTTAGAAATAATTTTTTTTAAATCAAATACCTTTGTGCTAATCAATATGTCAATGTGTTTTAGAAAAAAATTAATTCCTGCATATGCTCTACGGGCACAGTTCATTTTAGATGAAATTACATTAAAATGACATTATCAAAATAATCCAGGACTGCGTGAGGTATTTTCGCGTAAACATCTGCACACGACTGGTCCACAGCATACTAAACTCAGGCCACTTCCCCCGGTTCACAGCGTACTAAACTCAGGCACTTCCCCCGGTCCACAGCGTACTAAACTCAGGCCACTTCCCCCGATCCGCAGCGTACTAAACTCAGGCCACTTAACCCGGTCCACAGCGTACTAAACTCAGGCCACTTCCCCCGATCCGCAGCGTACTAAACTCAGGCCACTTCCCCCGGCTCACAGCGTACTAAACTCAGGCCACTTCCCCCGGTCCACAGCGTACTAAACTCAGGCCACTTCCCCCGATCCGCAGCGTACTAAACTCAGGCCACTTCCCCCGGTCCACAGTGTACTAAACTCAGGCCACTTCCCCCAATCTGCAGCGTACTAAACTCAGGCCACTTCCCCCGATCCGCAGCGTACTAAACTCAGGCCACTTCCCCCGGTCCACAGTGTACTAAACTCAGGCCACTTCCCCCGATCCGCAGCGTACTAAACTCAGGCCACTTCCCCCGGTCCACAGTGTACTAAACTCAGGCCACTTCCCCCGATCTGCAGCGTACTAAACTCAGGCCACTTCCCCCGGTCCACAGTGTACTAAACTCAGGCCACTTCCCCCGGCCCGCAGTAACACAGCTTGAAGGGAGAGAGCACACACATGCTCTGGCTAATTCGAGCAGACACTCTCTGTAAACAGTGGACAAAAATAGGAGGACTGCCTCCTCTCTCTCGTGCTCATTAATGATTGAAACAGAGCTACCGAGGTTGGGTGAGATTGCCTTGTGATCCCTTAGCCTCACTGTGGAATTGCCTTGTCCCAAGCCGGCCGCCCCCTCCGTTTGGTGCACATCGAGTGTCGATCGGAACCCGGGAGGGCCGTCATCCATCGTTGCTCACTCCACGCAGCCCGCGGCCCTCGCTCGCATCCCCAAACACACCCCACGCATGTAGACGCTCTAAATATACCCTACAGTTACACATACCGCTTGATTGAAAAGGTCCATTTGCAAACAGAGGACAGAGGTTCAATTCACTCCGGTGGTAATGAAAGCACTGAAATGGATGATAACGAGGAAGCAATGCAGCCATCTTTGCCTGATGGTGCGTGGTAAACAGTACACCTGGGACGCCGCCGTTTGGTCTCCTCCACTGGTACTGTGTAGTACACTTCCTGTTTTACAATGAGGCTTCATCCAATAATTTGGCTTTATTTAACATCCTCCCAATTAATCTACTGAACTGAGAAATTCACAAGTTATTAGATATATGTTTGCAAATATATAAAAGTGCTATCTATATGTATATATACTGTGCCCTCCACAATTATTGGCACCCCTGGTAAAAATTAGTAAAAAGGGTTATAAAAAATTCACACACTGAAAAAATGAGGAAAATCCAACCTTTAATTGAAGTAAATTTATTCTGAAAAAAAAAATCCCTCATCAAAAAATAATAATTTTTAACAAAACCATGTGTCCCACAATTATTGGCACCAATGCATTTAATACTTTGTACAACCTCTCTTAGCCAATAAAACAGCACTGAGTCTTCTCCCGTAGCATCTAATAAGGTTAGATAATACAGAGTAAGGAAACTAAGACCATTCTTCTTTACAAAATCTCTCGAGATCATCCAGAGTCCTAGGTCCTCTCTTGTGCACTCTCCTCGTCAGCCCACAGGTCAGGGGACTGAGATGACCATGGCAAAAGCTTGATTTTGTGTTCAGTTAACCATTTTTATGTTGATTTGGACATATGTTTTGGATCATTGTCCTGTTGGAAGATCCAATGACGACCCAGTTTCAGTTTCCTGGCAGAGGCAACCAGATTCAGATAAGAAATTTCCTGGTATTTCATAGGGTTCATGATGCCATGTTTATGTATGAATAAAAAAATATGGCCTCTGTGTCACCTCATATTTATACCCCAGTGAAACAGGAAGTCATGGATTATTGCTTGAAAGTTCCTAAACACTCTGATCAACTTAAAAAAGTAAAATATATGCTTCAGTTACATTTTGTTCATAAGAATTTCTAGGGGTGCCAATAATTGTGGCACATGTGGTTTTGTTAAAAATAATTCTTGATGAATAAATCTACTTCAGTGTGAGATTAAGCTAATTCACCAAAAGGTTAATTTTTTATAACCCTTTTTACTCATCTTTACCATGGGTGCCAATAATAGTGGAGGGCGCTGTATATATATATGTATATATATATATGGCCAAAAGTATCTGGACACTCCTTGGTCTGGGGCTGTTTTTCACGGTTCAGGCCCCTGAGTTCTAGTGAAGGCAAATCTTAATGCTACAGTACACAATGACATTCTAGATAATTCTTTTCTTCCAACTTTGTGGAAACAGTTTATGGAAAGCCCTTACCTGTTTCAGAATGACAATGCCCTCATGCACAAAACGAGGTCCATACAGAAATGGTTTGTCGACATCGGTGTGGAGAACTTGGCCTGCGCAGAACCCTGACCTCAACCCATCGAACATTTTCGGGATCAATTGGAAAGGCGACTGCAAGACAGGCCTAATCGCCCAACATCAGTGCCCAACCTCACTAATGCTCTTCTGGCTGAATGGAAGCAAATCCACACAGCAATGTTCCAACATCTCGTGGAAAGCCTAGTGGAGGCTGTTATAGCAGCAAAGGGGAGACTAACTCCATATTAATGCCCATGATGGAATTGGAATGAGATACTATTCTAAATATTCAATAATATATACAATTATTTAATACATTTATATTTTTATACCGCAAGCAGTCGTTTACTTTCAACTCGTTTTCTGACCATTTAATAGGATGATTTCTAGAGCTCCTTTTTCTCAGATCAGGGAACAATTGTTTCAGTTTTTTCCCCCCCTGACTGATTCAAAAATGCATAGTAGCTGATATGTTTTGATAGACGTCTTATTAACATGTTTATAAATGGTGCATTAATTTTGGTAATGAATGTGTTTCGAGCCAAAAAATTAATCATAACATCTTTACTCCTTAAGGTTCACCCACTAATTACCGTAATTTAACACAAAGACATTTCAAGAGGCATAAACTACCTACATTAAACACCTACATGCAGTGCAGTGCCTTGACACACATCAATTTACAGTGTTTGATGTTAGGGGATGCAAATCCACGAGGGAAAAAGAAAACAGACAGACAAAGCCGGAACAGACATACACCAATCTGCGCTTCAAGAGTTTTTGCGGCACATTCGGGTCGCAAAGCAACAGCATGCAATTGCAAAGTCACTGTGGTCCTCATGTATTTAGAGTAAAGCCGACTGCCAAGCCTTGCTGAATCAACCCACACAACAGTAAACAAAAAGCCTAGCATAATATGATATGCTTGCGGCAACATTTTGCATAAATCGCACTGGAGGGATACATGTTAAAAACTGTGGTGGAATTTATTTCAATATATTGCGCGGTGTAAAAATGGCATTTGTACACGGAAACCAAAGTAAAATTTTAGATTATTTCTCTAAATCTTCCGTAAAAAGTTTGGCTGTAATCATTTTTATTACAAATTAGAGGGAGAGTTGGTTGTAGTAGCACTTCCCCAGCATTGTAACCGAAGCCAGGAACCTTGCAAAAATGTGATTCTTAAGACAGAAATGCAAGCGCATCACTCGTCCATCAACCACTCAGAACATAAGAAAGCCGCCAGAACCACTCGTAAGTCCTTGGGAGAAACGCGGGTAGGCTGAGCAGACAAGGGCACAGAAAAAAAGGTCATGAAAAACCATATAAGCCTGAACTAAGTGAGCTAGCTGAGTTCTAACTCTACAGGGACGACTTGTGTATAAGACAAACCCAGTTATGCTCTGACACATTCAAATCTACCTAAATCAATTAATTTGCTATCTGTCCATCTGGTAAAATCACAGGCAAATATATGAATAGCAGGTTGATATATTTTGGAGCTGTGTGTTAGGAAGGACAGGGTGGATGCATTTGATTTATCACTGAATGGATTAGCAAGGGTTTGGAGCCAGTCGGAATCATGTTTGAGTACGAGGTATGCATTGCTATGGTGGAAATGATTACAATGGCTTCAGAAAAGCAGGCGCCTCTTGAGAACCTACAGCAGGAGTGTGTCTCACATGGCTGAGGAGCATGATGCAAGCAGACTGCTGTTAAAATCCCCCCATTGAGACCCAATGGGCCATGTATTATATGCCTTGCATACCAAGGCTCTCTGCGTGGAGAAGAAAAAAAAAACGAATAAAAATGATACGAGGGCTAAAAATGACATTGCATCTTTTTCTTAGTCAGACACAAACGGCTTATTCAAATGAGTGTTTCTAATGAGGGAAATTATTGACTTATTTATTTCTCTTGGGCAGGGTGTTTCCTGCAGATCATATCAGTTGTTGTTGTAATATTTATGGTGGGGAGGGGGAGGGGGTGGGGGTGGGGCATGGGTGGTTTGCACTGGACTGGCAAATACACCTGATCTCTCACGGTTACTCATAAAATTGTCCTTCAGTTGTGTAACATGAATTCAAATGTACAGTGTGGGCACCACAATTGAAAACTATAATCAAAATGTTGCCTTCATGTCTGAACTCTTCTGTGCAATTTCCAAGATGACAGTGCAGTTTTCATAGACCTATTTTGTGTTTTCCTCAACTCCAGCTATTGGGTGTGCGCCAGTAATTCTGCTAACAATTTGTGACAATCATAATATTCTTCTTGCATTTTCACCTAAAACATTTCTGCTTCTGCAGCATTAGCTGACATCTACTAACCCGAAGAGGGATCAACTCTCTCAGTATCATTGCTTGGCCCTGAAACAAAAAATGCTTAATAAATTATTTAATGGTGAATTATGACATCACCGAAATGTTGGACCATTTAGCACTATAGCTTGGTGTTAACTGCACTGGCTGGCCAAAAAAAAGTCGCACACTCTGATATTTCGTCGGTCTGACTTTAGCTTTGATTACGGCGCGCATTCGTCGTGGCGTTGTTTCAACAACCTTATGCAACGTCACAACATTTATTTGCACATTTACATTTGAATTGCATTAATTTTTGGACAAGATCTTGTATTGATGACGGGAGAGTCGAACCACTCCGTAAAGTCTTCTCCAGAACATCCCAAAGACTTTCAATGGGGTTAAGGTCATGACTCTGGTGGTCAATTCATGTGTGAAAATGATTCCTCATGCTCCCTGAACCACTCTTTCACAAATTGAGCCCGATGAATCTTGGCACTGTCGTACTGGAATCGATTGATGGGATAACCTGGTTATTCAGTACATTCAGGTACTCAGCTGACTTCATTTTATTGCTGCATGATGTTGCTGAGCCTAGACCTGACCAATTGAAACAACCCCAGATCTAACACTGCCTCCAGAGGCTTGTACAGTGGCCACTATGCATGACGGGTGCAACGGCAAGATTTTTTTTGGCCAGGCAGTGTAGTTTCTACGCTACTGTTGCACACACATTGTTCAGAAAGTGTTGAATACCCAAACACACACACACCCACACAAAACAATTAAGCAACACAATAACAGGAAGTGGTACACTAAATTCCAAAAAAAGCAACCTCGCAATTATTTTTAATTATTATTATTATCTCAAGTAGTTCTGAAGAAAGTAAGTTTGGTAATGTGGAACAGCCACAATCAAAGTAACTTTGCATTGCACAGCCAGTCACCTGTGCATCTAATTTCATGGGACACAAAAGCAACAGCGATACTAAAAAGTAACCAGATGGAGCAGAATTTGAGAAGTTAAAGAAGAAGGTTATGAAGGAAAAAAAGTATTTAATTTACTTAATTCCAAAACTGCCAACCGTTGCATTCCACATGTTCCATCCCAAACTGCCAAACAACCTTAACTAATTCTGAACATTTTATGTTCGGCACACAATGTATCACCATGCACCACCGAATAATCCAGTTTTTATCTGTCATTGTAACGACAATAATATCACAATAATGATAACAATAACAATTGTATAATGCTACATTACATTCATACTATACTACTACTAGAAATAATAATAATTATTATAATAATTATTACTATTATTACATTTTTCAACCATATACATATGCCTAGATATAATAATAATAATAATAATAATAATAATAATAATAATAATAATAAGCTTAACTTACGTATTGCAAAAAGACCTTAGTATATGACAAAACACAGTCAAGAAACAGTATATTTCCTACCACATTTTTACCGAATCCTTTTAGTTAATTTTCTTTTATTTTTAATGGCAGAGAGGCCTTGTCAACGTCTTGTCACTGAGTGGCCAGGGCCCATAGAGATGTTCAATAAGCTTCATAGTTGATTGACTTGATTAATTGAATGATTACGTGGTTGGGGGTGCCTGCCCAGGAGGATTTATTGACTGATTAGCTGGGCGAGAGAGAGAGGTGATATTTCTCTCTCATGTATGGCTGGCTAATCCATAAATTACCCAGTTTAGAAAATTCATTTGACACTTTAAGCTATTTTGATGGACCAGTGAGTTGCAAAGAAGAGGGATCAGCCATGCTTATTATTAATGGAAGGAAAAATAATACTGTTTCTGTGGTACTGTACGGCACATCAGAAGCCTTCACTTTTCTTGTCCACTAACAACCAAGCACACGCTATAATTACAACAAAAACAAGTACAATCACATGTTGTCTTATATGGATCTTATCTTATTTCACTGGCTGATTTTGTGCATGACTGAAATTCAAAAAAAGCTGATGTATTTTTACATAGGGGCTTTATCCAGACTCACGCACTACTGTCTGAGATCTTGAAGAAAAACAACGTGCATATTTTATGCTGCCACTCATAACCAAATGTCCCATAGTTTTTGTGAAAAACCTATTCAGAAATGACATGACATGCTCAACCTTTTTCTTTCATTTGGCATGTGAGCTACATTTGTTGGAAATGAAAAATGAAGACAGAGAGGGAAAACAATGCTATAAGAAAATCTGTAACAGATTTAAGAAACTTTGAGAAAATGAAACTTTGAAAATCTCAAGAGGAATTAAATTAAAAAAATAAACCACATTCTCATACTGGTTTGTAAAAAGCAGATAAAATATTTCATAAAATGTTTAAAAAACAAATGGTTATTTCGGCATAGTCGGTTCATAGAGTATATGCCTTTTCTCCATTTTCCAGTTTCTTTGGAGGGGGTGTGGGTGTGTCATACACAAGCCCAGCTGGAGAGAGGAAGCCAGTGTAACTGGGCTTGTTTGTGCAAAGGCATTGATCTGTGCCTTACCCAACCTGAGGTGAATGATGCATGGTGAACTAATCATCTGCTATTAGAAGTTAGAAGGTCTAATGAAAAGGTGCTTGGATGAACCCCACTATTGGTGACTGCTGTTTACCAAGTTGGTTACACTAAAACCTCACTGCTTTGGTCAATGCCTTTTCTCTCTCCCTATAGCTGAATGCTGAACCAAAAGACAGTGGGTAGCTACAATTTTTAGTCTTTAGTTTGACTTGGATAGTGGCTGGACCTACACCATACTAGTTTTAGGGTGAATACAATGGAAGCACAATTACATCTGACCATTTAAATGCATTATAATATAACAATACATACTTAAATTACAATCAAATAAATACTCAATAAAAATATTAAACTTTGGTTATCTCTTGTATGACAGGCTATGGTTGTACGAGTGATTGTATTGCATTTCATAGAATAGATTCATATTGACAGAACTTAATAACACAAAAAGAAATTGTGGCAGTCACAGAGAATGCTCACAATAGCTGTTTCCTCATAGAGCAGGTGAGAGAAAACGAAAAACCAGCAAGCGGAGTGTAAAAGCTGCGATATGCTCCGACAAATAAGTTGATGTTTTTGTTCAATGGATTAGCACATGCCAGAGGTCATGGGAATTCCTCCAATGTTTGACACTGCATTCCCTCAATTCCACGGAAATGTCTTTATGGAAAACTGAATGTATTTTCTATTCATGCTTTTGTGGAGGCAGAACTGAAAGGGCGCACTGACTGAGCGGAGCTGTAATTCCCGTTACTGTCGCATAAACACAGCGAAGCGAGGGCTCGGAAAACAGAGGCAAGTCTCACGGCGGAGGGTTTAACGCAAAACGACAAGCCATGACTCCGTAAGTTCGGCTCGGAGCCGAACTTCAGCGCGGCCCGTGGATCGACGTGGCCCGGCCTCGTACGAGAAGAATGGTAGACGTTCAATAGTCGCCTTTACGCCTCAGCGATCACATCTGAGATTATCAGTCTCACACATTCAAAACCAGGCTGCCGGCAGAAAGAGAGAAAATGAAGAAAAAATTATTATGGCCTGGAAACAGCCCTGAGTTTGTTTGTGCTTTCCCCCCCTTTTCCCCTCCAATAAAACGAGGGTTTGATTTTTTCTTCTTCTCGCCTTATGTCAATGCCAACAGGCACACAGCTGCAGTCCCTCGCCTGCCCTGATATCTCCAGACCCAACGTGGGCACATGGGGGCACATAGTGCCAAGCAATAGGGCATTTACTCACGCTATCTATTTTTTTGCTGTGTTTAGATACATGGCTTAGTTAGCATCAAGGGCTCAATTGGAGACAGACAGAAAAATAGAGGGGGTTATGGATGTAAAAAAAATCCATATATTTTCCTCTCCAGTTGATATGGAAGGCAGCCCTTTTGAACTGCCTTTTGCATGGCTACCTACATTAATTCTTTATGGTTACCTCAACTGCACCCTGGGGGTGAACAATCGATAAGCAAACACTAATAAAACTTCTAATGAAACCACTGCGCTGCATCAAAAGAAACCACTTCTCCACCTTGCCAGCTCAGAACTTCGGGGGCTGCCACTTCTTTTAAGTGCTCCATAAATGATTTGCTCTTTTTGGTATCATTGTCAGAAGAGCGGACCCAATTTAACCTTAAAAGGGGTTCTCTAAGTGTATTGCTCAATCTTACATGTCAAAGCATCAAATCAGCTCAAATGCAATTTCAGTGCAAATGCAATTTGACTGAACAAAATCCAAAATGTCCAACTATAAGAACATCAATTAAGAAGACAAGGGAGCTATATGTGAAAATTGGGTGTTAATACAATATTTTGACAACTTGTGATAACAGGAAATACATTGACTTGGGCTCTTTTAGAATCATCTGAAATCCACATCGGAAAGATGCTTCCTTTAATGACTTGAGGCGACACTATCTCTTTAAAAGGTTATACTTTGTAGTCAAAGCTTAATAAATATTCAGCAAGGTTATATGACCAGTTTCATCCAAGTAGTTTCAGGGAGACATCCAGGACAAGTGTGCTGGAAATCATAATATGAAGTATTAGAAGTGGAAGGTCCAAACAGAGATGCTTTTCTTAACATACTGCAGTGTAACCTCACAACATAATGAAATGTACTGGAGATGGGTCAAAGAGAAAACAACTTTGTGTCACTATACACATGTTTCCTGAACTCTTGACTTTCATAAACATTCCTTCCACGGATATAGTGTCATCCATCGAATTCCTTTATTGGGTTCATACCAATAAAGTCAACAACACCTTTGTGTACAAGAAAATTTTGACACAAATCGTATTCTTGAACCCAAAGGGCTTGTCGAAGCAGTTGGATGTTCATGTATCATGGGTCTCAGGCCGTCTAGTTGTCATACATGTATGTTCGCACACTCATACAGCAATAATGAGTTCAGTTTCTAGTAAGCTAACGCGTTTGTTTAGTGGACTTTTTTTAAACCATTAAAGTAGAAAGCAAGTTGCTTGCTATTTAGCTGACTAGTTTTCCAGCTACTTGGTGTCTGCTCTTTTTCACTACTTAGCTGACTATTCATCATGTCTTGCACCAGAGAGGGGGGCTATAATCACGGGCAGTCTGAAATCTGTGCCTTCCTTGAATGTGTGTCACGTCCTTTATCACTCTTGAATTGTGTTGACGTTTGCATCATTGAAATGCATTGATAGATAGATACAATGGAATTGTCCACCATACTTGCGCCTTAGACATGGTGATGCCCATAATTGTTCCGAAAACTCAAGGACAACTTACTCACCAAAGACAGTAACCTAACTCAAGGTCTAGCATGCATTACAGGGTGGTTATATAATACTGCTATAATAATTGGGGTGTTGTACCTTTCAGCAGATTTCAATGAAATCCGTATGGCAAACAATTTTTAAGATTTTATATATTATATTGAGGACAGCAGCCAAGACTTAATTCTGGGAGACTTCAGCTCCCTGAACATGTCTCAGCTGGTCCTTGGTTTGAAATGATTATGATTGCACGTCATCTTTCATATGCCTGTTCTAGCCTTCTCACCTAAACAGTGCAGAGCAAAACACTATGCAAAATGGAGGATACTGCATGAATGATATGATGATTCTTCATAAAAGTGAATGTCTAGACTCAGATTCATTATCAGCAGAAGGCATAGTGTTACACCATCCAACAACTAAACTCTAGACCAGAGCTTGCATCTGACAGGCAGTGGTGTCTGTTATCACACAAGGGGGGTTGTGGGGGGGTTCCGCTGGATCATGCATTCTAAACGTTGTCTCCTCCTGTCTCCATTGCTCATACAACAGCGAGGCATTATCATTTCTGACTCTTTGCTTTTGATTCTCATTAAATTAGAACAACACAATTACAAAAAAAAAATTCTTGAGTGCTTTCAGAGCTAGATAACCAGAAAACAACCTCTGACTCTCTCACCATGAAGCAAGAGTCACAGAACAAACTGCTTATAATGTCAATTAGTCCATAAAGAAATTGCTTGCCATGTTCAGGTATGGCTAAATGTACAAATATTTTTTTTTTGAAAACAGTAGATGGTACTGTCTGCTGGAGGAAGCCAACCTAGCACTGGTCTCCACAGGGGGCACAAGCATATGTCCCCTGCCCCCCCCGTCCAGGTCACTCAGAGTGAAGATTTAGATGCTGAAAATAGTGGTGTAATGTGGGATGGGAATTTAATGGGGACCTGTGGGAGGAGTACACAGGAATGACTCAGAGAACAGCAGTGCCGCTTCTCATCCAGAAGAAGCTGTCTAATGAGGATAATATTAGCAGACAGGGGACAACAGCAGCAATAAGGCATACGGAGAAGGCTGGGAAACAACACCAGCGGTTAGCAAACAGATGTTCCCACTGATTTGGACCCCATCTCAATTAACAGGAAGCCTACTCCACTTTGCAGCCAGCCCAGAACACTCTGGAGAGCACCTTTGACGGCCTGGCGGAGAATTTGTTTTGCTGGTAAAACACACATCTGCGTTTGCTGAGGATTGTGAAGCAGAGACGCTTATCGGCAGTTGCTTAGGCAGGGCTTCTATGAGACCCACCAGCGGTGGACAACGTGTTTTCCCTGTGTCAATACCACAGCAGGCCGCTCGACCTTTGACAGCCGACGTGTCTCCTGAGCAGACAAGCAGGGTGATGCAGTTTCACAAACTCTGTCCTTCACCAAAGATTAAAGTTGCAAAGGGTGGGACGGAGCAAATGTGGAAAAGACAACCAAAGTATGTTTGCGTTGGCTCTCGAGACACAACTTGATCTACACACAGTGCAGGCACCTTGAAAGGGCCACGTTAATTGCTCAATGGTAAACCCGACAGGAAAGTAAAAAAAGAAGTCTTTAGGATTTGTTGTGGAAATTATAGTACTCTTTGTGGAACAGACAACAGTAGAACAGAGTTGAACAATTTGCTTGACTTAATCTAGTCTATATAAAGTATTTAAGCATTATTCCTGGCAATGTGCATGTCTATCTCTAAACATGACTTGTTCACATTGTGAAAAAATGAGTGTAAAAATTTCCCACCGTAGCTAAAGATTGATACCGTTTTATTTAAAAAAATATTTGTTAAGTGTGTACGCAATGGGCCCTGCACAACAGCTTTTACAATTCATCATGATTACCATGGTTCTTTTCATTTTGGGATTTAATTGAACTGTCTTTTAACCTGCATGTGCATTATAAAGCCCAGCTCACACAAAAATGAGCATTTTCTTTTGCTGGCTGATGTGTTTCTAAAAAAACCTGCTATACTTGTGAAAAACAGATCAGCTCCTCACTTCTTCTCCACACAACATTGTTAAATTGACAATGAGTACAAAAAGACACTTGGATATCCACTCTGTGTCATTAAAAACTGTTTCCATGAAGCTGCTAGCTAGATGAAGAAGCTGTCAAAAGCCTACAGGTAATATCGACCTTCCATTGTCTGGCGATTTTATTCATGACAATAATTTTTAAAAAATAATTTAAAAATTTGGCAACCTTGAGGACGACAAGCAACAACAACAAAAGGCATCACCATGATGCTAATGCACCCAAAGATCACTTTAGACCAATGGTAGAAGTGCTCATTGATTTGAATGTGGGCAGCCAGACAGAAAGCAACAGCATCCACAGTGTGTGCACGAAAAAAAGAAAAACGAGACGAGGCAACGGAGCACCATGTCTGCAGGCACAGCCTGCCGGGACGCTGCAGCGTGACTGGGGCCAGGAGGTGGGGGTAGTTGGGATTTTCATTTAGGGCGTCTTGGGAAAGACAGCCAGTCGCTTCCAAATATGGAGCAAGACTAAGAAAAATAACAATTGTGAAGGTCAGGGTGGCACAGCAGCTCCAGGGATAGAAAGAAATAAATGAATTTTAAAAAGTTGACAGAAGGGCAGCCAATGACCCGCTAACTGCGGGTCTAATGATTATGACAGCATTTAAACTATGAATAATGAGAGATTTGATTTATTGGTGTCTTTGTATGAATCGCCATAGTTATATGCACACAAAGGCACTAGGAGGCATGCTGAGATTGAAAGCCCCTTTAACGAATACCCATGTACTCTTTAATCTTGACTGCACATGTATGACCCCCAATGAAATCCTTTCTTATTAATATAGGGCAGGGGTTCTCAACCCTGGTGCTGGAGGGACTGCTTGTTTTGTATTGTTACACAGTACTTAAGTTATCAATTATAGTAGTTTGTTACATAGTGACCTCACCTCACCTAGTTTCTTGGTACTGAATTGCTGATTTTATGGGGGTAAAGAAAATAGTGCCAGCAGCCCTCCAGGATCTGGGTTGTGAACCCATGATTTGGGAGCAAGCCTGATCTCAAGCATTCTTGTAGCTGACCAGTACTACACAATATAAAACAAATGTCCCAAGAATATATTGCACACACGATTGCTGAGGTTCGCGCAGATTCAGAAGTTGGCGTTTCATTCTCGGTGCTGTTTGATGCGATCAGATGCAGTACAAAGAGCCAGTTGACAGGGGGCGATGGCAGGGGGTTGGGAGGGATACATGGTGCTAGGCTGCAGTGCTCAGCTGTCATTGCCTTTGTCAGAGGCTTCCTGTGCAGGTGGGCTGAAGCGGACTCTGCCAGCTCCTCTCCAACACAGGCACCCATGCACTGGCTCATAATAGAATCCTTTCACCCAGCCCAGTCTAAGCAGGAAGAGCGAAGTTATACTATTAGGACAGGAGAAACGGGGGAGAGAGAAAAACAGGGCGAGAGAGAGAGCAAGAGAGAAGAGAGAGAGAGAAAGAGAGAGAAAAAAAGAGAGAAAGAGAGAGAGAGAGAGAGAGAGAGAGAGAGCCCAACCGGTCGCAGGCACAAGGCGGAGAATGCATATTAATGGGACAGGAAGCGAACAGCCAGCATTTGCTGGAAGCGATGCAAGATTAACGCTCTCTTAATAGAGCAATCACGCCATGCTGCTGGGAAACAGAAACGGCATCCATACGGTAATGACCGTAGTCTCTGCAGGCGTGAAAGCCACTCCGATAATAATTTAAGGGCAATAAATAAGCATGATAAAGCGATAGCTCATGATAACGTGCAAAGTGTCCTTTTGTTGAGTTACAAAAGCTACATTGAGCCTATCAGGTTGTGTCTATCCCATGTGAAAATAATGCCTCTATGCTGAAATGGAGGGGTGTTTGGTTTGTAACCTGCCTACCGGAACAGTGATGGGTCTCTTTGTAAGAAGGGGCAGAGAAAAGTGATACACATTTGTGAATGCATGGCTTGTGTGCACTTCCTTGTTGTGTTTCCCTCTGCCGCCAGGTCACACTGTCAGAACGCATGACTGAGGTTGGTTTCCTGCTGCTCGCACCTGCTCAGAACCATTGACCTGGATCCTGAACATCCAAGAAGACAGGCGAAGAAATATCTCCCACACCCCTCCCCTTCTGTCACACTTTATTTTAAGGTCCTGTTTATCCTCTTAGAAAACCATTGATAATTAAACTGCAACCTGTTAATTAAGTATGACTTATGTTCTAAATGTGCTTAACACAAACAGACAGTGAGCCATCAGCAAATAGACAAACAAACTTCAATCAATAGTTTGGAGTTGGGAATAACATTTTGTTCTAAAAATTAACTTGTGATAAGATGTGATGTATGTTTTGAATTAATGAAACATTTTAGCTCTGACATTTACAGTTTACTAAAATATGTTTTATTTCTAACCAATGACAAAATTCAAATTTAATGGAAACTTTTTGTTATTTTGTGCACGGCACCACTTTGTCTTTTTAAGTCATACTTAGCTAATACGTAATAATATATATTCAGATAATATCAGTTATTCCACAACTGAACAAAACTATTTTACAGAGAATTAAGAGTCTAATTAGAAACAAACAAAATCTGCAGCAGATTAGACAATTAATTCACAATGAATTTTAATGCCACTTCATGCAGGAGCAGGTCTGTTTCACCTGCTGTAAATTGCACTTTTCACGGTCAATATTAGAATGCAGGTAATGAACTTCGGATGAAGCTTGACCTTCGAGAACTCCATGAGAACAGCCTCATGGAATTGATATTTGACAATGCTTCATTGCATAATCAAATAAAATTTGTTAAACAAGCAGGCTAATTTGTCGTTTTCTAAGGTGAGACGGAAGCCATTGGTAGCTTATTCTCAGCTGTTGCAGGTACTTTTAACAAAATTTTATGACATACATTTTCTAAAATAACTGCACTGTTGGAAATTACCGGGAACCAATGCCAGTGTTAAACCCTCTCGTATCTCTCCAAAGCTTGTGACAGTGATGCAGGTGAGTTTGATGTGATGGCATCGAAATCTCTTTTTCTTGGTTCGTATAGAAATCTCGAATTAGAATTTCTCGGTAGCCGCACAGGTCAGGGAGTTGAGGGCATAATCAACCCTCCACCGCGTCAGGTTGCAGGCTGTGATGCAACGGAGAGCGGCTCCAAGGTCTTGATTGGCCCACTCCGTCTGGCCATTAGACTGCGGGTGGTAACCGGAAGTTAGACTGACTGTGGCTCCAAGGGCAGGACAGAAAGCTTTACAAACTTGGGAGATAAACTGCAGACCTCAGTCCAACACAATGTCAGCAGGGATGCCGTGGATCCGAAACACATGGTATACGAGAGCATCCGCCGTCTCTTTGGCTGTGGGTAACTTAGGGAGTGGCATAAAATGCACAGCCTTGGAAAATTAGTCAACGACCGTAAGGATGGTGGTGTTGCCGTCAGAGGGGGGGAGTCCCGTAACGAAGTCCCCACCAATGTGGCTCCACGGGTGACTGGATTGGTAGGGGTTCGAAGAGATCCGCAGGGCCTTTTGGGAGGCTTTGTTGCGGGCACAGGTGGAACAGACCTGCACAAATCTTTGAATGTCCGAATTCATGGCATTCCACCAGAACCTCTGTCTGATGATGGATAGGGTGCATGCAGCTCCAGGGTGGCAGAAAAAACAAGAAGAATGGACCCACTGAAGAACATGGGAGCGAGCCGAAGAGGGCGCAAACATCCGTCGACCCAGTGTGGTTCTGGGGTCAGGTTCATCCCTCAGCGCCCTCTGAATCACCGACTCGATCTTCCACAAAACCACACCCACGGTGCAAGGGGGTAGGATGTTTTCAGGTTCCGTGAAAAGGTAGTCAGTGTCAAATTGCCTGGAAAGTGCGTCAGGCTTGACATTCTTGAACCCTGGGCAATATGTGAGGGTAAACCGGAAACAGCCAAAAAACAGAGCCCACCGAGCTTGTCAAGAATTCAGCCTCTTGGAGGTAGGCTAAATTTTTATGATCCGTCCAGATGATAAACGGATGTTCAGCTCCTTCCAGCCAATGTCTCCATTCTTCCAGTGCCAACTTTACGGTTACCAACATCATAATTATACTCAGCAGGAGTGAGCTTCCGTGAAAAGAATGCACATAGATTGAGACGGTTGTCTGTCGCAGATAGTTGAGACAAAACCGCCCGACCCCACTGTCAGAAGCATCCACTTCCACGATAAATTGTCTCTTGGGGTCGGGATGGATGAAGATAGGTGCTGTGGCAAACAGTTTCTTGAACTTGAGAAACGCGTCTTACGCCTCCGGAGTCCATTTGAAAAAATGTGTGGGCGAAGTTTGGCGGGTAAGTGGTGCCACCACATAGCTGTAGTCTCAAATTAATCTTCTATAGAAGTTTGAAAATCCCAGAAATTGTTGCAGTTGTTTGCGTGCAGACGAAGTGGGCCAGTCAGTGACTGCCTAATAAATCTGAGAAATTCAGATTTTAATTCAGTCGCAGTGAAAATAACATTTATCTGTCTTAAAGTATAGTCTGTTTTCAAAAGGATTCCTTGAAGGACTTGTTTTACATAGTTCTTGTGATCCTCAGGAGGTCTTGGAAAAATTGAGGATGTTGTTGAGATACACAAAGACGGTTCGACCCAAAAAATCGCAGGGCACATCATTGATTAAAACCTGGAAAATGGCTGGAGCGTTAGTGAGGCCGAATGGCGTGACCAGATATCCAAAGCGTCCTAGAAGAGTGTTAAATGCCGTTTTCCACTCGTCCCCCTCACGTATGCGGAACAAATGGTAGGCGTTACGGAGGTCCAGCTTGGTAAAAATGGTGGCTTCATGAAGGGGATGGAAAGCTGAGTCGATTAAAGGCAGAGGGTATTTGTTCCTAATGGTGATGTTGTTCAGACCCCGGTAGTCAATACACAGGCGGAGTATCCCATCCTTCTTTTGCACAAAGAAAAACCTGGCACCAACTGGCGAGTTGGAGGGGCATATTAAGCCGCTAGCAAGAAAGTCCCAAATGTAAGTCTACATGGCCTTCCTCTCCGGCCTAGACACATTGTAGAGACGGCTGGAGGGTAGTGGAGCGCCAGAAAGCAGTTCAATGGCGCAGTCATAAGGTCTGTGAGGGGGCAGTGCTTGAGTTTGATCCTTGCTAAAAACTGACTTGAGACATGGAGTGAAAGGTTCAGCTGGAGCATGGGTGCCTTCTGTTGGTGCAGGAGCGGAATTTAGGCAGAGTCTGTGACAGTTCTTACTCCAATTCAGAATTTTGCTGGTGGACCAGTCAATGTGAGGGTTGTGTTGTTTTAGCCAAGGTAGACCTAAGATGATGTAGTTATGGGGAGACGAGACGACATGGAAACGAATGTCCTCCTGGTGATTTCCAGAAACGATAAGTCGGATGGGTTCTGTGATGTGGGTGATGCGACGATCTTAGTCACCATGGCGACGTCGATCAGATTTTCATCAGCTCCCGAATCAACGAGAATGAGAACCTGGTTTGTCTGCTGCTGATGCAAGATGGTGGCTGGGAGATATGGTCTGGAGTGGTTATTGGGATGTTAGTCTTAGCTCGTCAGGGATCCCACCCGAACAAAGAACCTTTTTATCTTTTTACCCACCCCTTTATACCTCTCATAAATTTAAGACAATTAAACTCTTTTACCTTGAAAAAAATCTTTTGCAAAATTTTTTAAAAAATCTTTTGTGTAATAATTTTTTTTCCTGCTTTCTTTTAAAAAAAGTGTTCTGTGTTTTTATAAAACTGTTCAATTGATAATTGCCTTGTTTTTCATTCTTTAAAAAAAACTCCATAAAAAAAACTAAATTAAAAAAAAAAAAAAAACTAATTAAACTCAAAAAAACTCTAGACCTAACTAACTAAAATATTTAATACAAACCTACCATTTATAGGTAAGGTAATTTTTAAGGTTTATTTTTTGTTTTGTTTTTTATCTAAGTTTTTGTTTTTTTACTTTTTTTTCATTTTTGACTTTCTCCAGTCAGGTTTTTTTAAGTACTAATTAGTTAACTGATTTAACTCTGACTCTTAACTAACGACATTTAAATATTTACTTTTTTATTTTATTTATTTATTTTTTTTATTTGATATATATTTGATTTATATATTAGTTAGGACATATTATATTATTAGGACTAGATAGAAACGGGTCGTCTGACTATCTGGTCACTCCCTCACTGATAGAGATTACTTACAGTCAAGAGAGAGGCAACTGTCTCTCTTGGAAACTTTTGGTGTCTCCAGTTCCTCATCCCTGTGGAGTCCCTCTCCTCTTATTTAATCTTTTTTCCTCTTTTCTTTAATCTTTGCTTTACAGGAAAACCTTTGCGGGACAACATATACTGCCTAATATAACACAAATTCTGATACAATAATTAAATTTATATTATTCTAGTCCCTCTGATTATTATTGAATTGATTCCTATGTCATTTGTGTACTGATAAAAAAATGATGGATGTGCCAAACAAAACACAACAACAGGTAGTAAAACAGAAAAACAATAAAAACAAAAATAAAAAAAAAAAAAGTCATTATCTAAAGGTCATCTACTAATCTAAACAACTCATCACTATCACTACAAATCAATTTAAGATTTTGATTTAGATTTTGACTTAAACTTAACCTTTTAAACCAACTTTAAAATATTACCCAAGTAAAATAACCTTAAAAATATAGCACCTACTTAAAAAACCTACCATAAAAAGCTTAAACAGCTTAAGCTTTATTGCTGCAATCTCTTTAGTAGGCTATGCAATGGGCTTGGCTTTAAAAAAAACCAAAAAAAAAAAAAAAAAAAAACAAAAAAATCAAAAAAAAAAAAACATAAAACCAAAAAAAAAAACAAATAAAAACACAACACATCCACATCATTATCACCATCTTTACACTGGCTCCATTATTTTATTGAATTTATTTATTTAATTTTATTTTAAATTAAAATAAAAAAAAATCTTGGCTGGGGCCAAATTCCTACTTCTCTCTTCTTCTTCCTACCCATCAGAACCAAGGGAACCCTCTGGAAAGGAGAACTTAAGGGAAAATTAAAAATTTACTAAACAAATCAAAAAATTCATCAAAAAATTATTATTCTTCCGAACACCTGAAACAAACTCCCAGAAACACTTAGATACACCCCAAATGTGGCAACTTTTAATTTAGGCTCAAAACGTTCTTGTTTTGTAGGGCTTATGAAACACTGACTGCTTTTAACTAAGAGTAGCCCCCAAAGGTGTAATTTTATTTGTCTTATTTTTTTTATGTTTTTTTTTCAGTTACTCTGTTTTCTGCTGCAAATCTCTTATCTTTTATTTTTTTTATTATTTTTTTTTTTTATTCTTCTTTCTTTTATTATTTTATTTTTTTTTTTTTTTTTTTAAATTTTAATAATTTCCTCGTTTAATCTTGTTATTGTATATGTAAAGCACATTGAATTGCACATGTGTATGAAATGCGCTCTATAAATAAAGCTGCCTTGCCTTGCCTTGCCTTGACGAGCTTAATCCTTTTGGCCGCACATTACAAGTCTTTATTGAATGTCCCATCTGGCCACAGTAAAAACACGTTCTAGACTCCTTTTTCCTTTTCCGCTAATCTGGCGTGACTTTCCTCCTAATTTTCCCACAGTCCATGGTCTCTTCTGGCTGGGCAGAATTCTCCCTGGTGGAGGGCAGAGGTGTGGCAGGAGCGGAGGTAACGTAGCTGCCTAGGGTTGAGAAGCGGCTGCCTCTCACGCTTATGCTGTCGGATCCGGTTATCGTTCCGGATGGCTAAGCTGACGAGTGACTCCAGGTTATCCGCTCGGTCCCGAACCGCCAGTTCGTCCTTCACCCCCTCGCTCAAGCCAGTCAGGAAGACATCGATAAGGACCGCATCGTTCCAGCCAGTGACTGCGGCGAGAGTACGGAAATTGATGAAGTAATCTGCCACGCTCCTCGCAGCGCGAGCAGTTTCAGCGAGATTGTTTTACTACTGGAGGGATGTTCGAAGACTTTACGCATCTCCTGCGTGAAGGTGAGGTAGGTGAAGCCGGAAGCCTTTTCTGCCCAAATAGCAGGAGCCCAGTCGAGAGCCTTCCCTTTCAGCAAACCCACGATGTAGCCGATTTTCCTTCCATCGTCGCAGTAGGTCTGGGGCTGCTGGCGGAACACGAGGTCACACTGCAACAAGAAGGCCTTGCATCTATCAGGTTCGCCGGTGTATTGCTTCGGCGCAGGTTGCTGCGGTTCCCTGTAGTACATGGCTCCTGGAGGGACTGGGGGGGCTGCAGGTGGAGGAGTGGTGACCACTGGAGGTGGGGGCAGAGGCTGCAGAGCGTTGGTCAGCCTAGTCAGTTCGCCGAACATCCTCCTCATGCATTCGTTGAGTTCGGCGAGGCCCCTGGTGTGTTGCTCAATGATGGCTCCCTGGTTCATCAGTGTGTCTTGGACCAGGTCGGAGTCCGCTGGGTTCATCTTGGTGAGATTGTTCTGTGACGACCAGGCACAGATGTAGAACCCAAAAAGGCAGACTCGAAGCCAGGCGTAAAATAAAACTCCCGAAGGAGGTTTTATTACACACAGTAGCACGGTACAGAGCGTTAGGCAGTTCGTAGTAGGTTCAATGCAAAGGTCAAAAACACAGGCTGGCAATCCGTAAATGCAAAGTACAAAAATCTGAAAACAAGGCTCGTGGTTAAAGTCCAGGCAAAGGTCAAGATCCAGGATATCTGTCAGCGGAGGCACGGTACTGAAAACGGCAGGCAGGCTCGTAATCAGTAGGAGAACAAAGTTCATAACAGGTAGGCAATCCATGAAGGCAAAGATACAGATATGCTAGGCAAAGTCGTAGTCGGGAAAACAAAACAGGGTCAGGAATAGAACTGGCAGAAGACGTGGTCGTCAAAACGTGGAATCATAAACAATGGCAAAACACTCAAACAGTGCAAACAGTAAACTGAGGCAACAATCTTGCAGTGAACACAAGCCAAGACAGGGTTTAAATACACTCACAGACAAGCGCAACAAATTGGAGAAAGCAGAAACGAGAATCAGCTGTAGCTAGATTAGTATCTCCAAACATTACAAGGAAGTTAGTCATTAATAGATTAGTAAACCTTAATTCTATGAAGTTAGTAAATTAGTAATCATTAGTACTGAAAGAAGGAAATAGCAGGAAATTACAGAGAACACCGAAATTACCGAAAACACAGGGAAATGTGTGACGGAGTGGGAACACAAACGTTACAACCCGAATGTTAAAGATTATTACTGTGTATATCAAAACGTGTCATAATGGTTTGTCCGAATAATATTTATCATACTATTAATCTATATAGCCTATTCCTTTCTTGCACTACACACGCACATGCATGTCTGTTTCGCCATCATATAAGCAATCCACCAAAATGGAAAAGCAAGCTTTTAAAGGGAATGGGATATGACAGTTGGATTGGTTTATTGCATGCTATGCCCAAGACACACCTATAATTGTTAAAGTGAAGAGGCTAGGTTCTGCCCATTAGCACCTTGCGCCTTACTTAGCACTCAAATAACACGCCATCTAACTAGCAAAAGTGGACTTGGACACGCCCTAAATGCACTTGCGCTTAGCATTTTAGACGATACGCCAAGATCGTGAAGATAGAGCACATTATGTTCTAACAAAGTTCATTATGCCTTTAATTATGTAATTGAGCCAGTTGGCCGACATCCTAAAATATCTGAAATGCGTGTGTTCATTCAGCATTTCACACATCTGCTTACCTCACATAAAAACATATTACCCCTGTTTTTCCCTCGCTTGGTTTACGAAATGAATGAGCCACCTTTTTTTCCGTTCACATCGTTGTTTCACAAAAGTTGATTTAAAATGTCTTTTCAATGTTTATAATCTCAATAATTTAACCAGCCGCCACTGTGTTTTCACAAATATAACAAAAAAGTAGTCAGGAGTTTGACGTCTCGTCATCATAGAGACAACAGAAGTTACAGAACCCTCCCGCAGGCCTTCGCCAAACACACTGCTTGGCTAAAAATATGATGCCAGTTTATACCGTTGGCAAATAAGGCTTTGCGAGCCTGTTAAAGAAACGATACCAGGCAGATCCCCTCAAGAACGTGGAATGTGGAAGAAGAATTATTTGCTACTATGACGGATCTTCGGTAATTAGCCTATACGTTAGTAGGGATGTGCGCGTTTAGTCGGCTAGTCGATTAAACGTTGCTACCCTCGCTAGTCGGCACCAGAAATACTAGTCGGTTAAACTTATTATTTTATTAATGTACACATTAAAATTACATATTGACATAATTTGCACTGAAATGTCATGTTTTCCTGGTCAAATGTTGCTTTCTAAAAAAACGAGCATCCGTTACTAATGTTAACAATGCTGGATTAAAAAAAAAAAACGAAGGAAAAAAACAAAACGCATTAGCCTGTTCGCCCTGCAAGTTAAACCAGCGAGGTGGAAAGAGTAAGTAGGCCTATCGCGTTGTTGAATAGCCCAATAAAACTAATCTAATGTCACGTCGATCCGTCGGCATAATTGTTATTTTTTTGTGTTCCTATTATTGGTAGCTTTTCTGATGACCGATTATTATTTTTTACTGTATTTGCTATGCGATCGCGTTCACCCAATGAAAATGCCGTTGTAATAATCAGGCACGTTTCCTAAAAATGTTTTGTTACATTGAATATTGTTTTCAATAAATGTTATTTGTTAACTTTTATTTAGTGAGTTGTTGTCATGTTTTGTAGGGTAATGTGCAATGTTCATAATGCAAGGCGCAAAGTGCCACACATTTCAGCGGCATTTAAAATACGATTTGGTTATTGAAGAATGTGATTAACGGTTTCAAATGGCTCTTATAATATGCACAATATTTTTTATATATATTATTTTGACTGTTTTCTGAGTGTTTTCTTACTTTTAGACTAGTCGACTAGTCTAAGTTTAAACTTCCGTTTAAACGTCAGGGAAATTAGTCGTTAGGAACATCCCTATACGTTAGTATTTTGTTTAAGGAGAGATTGCACTGGTGCTCTTTAAAAAAAGAATTCAGGCACATGTAAGCCTTTCAAGCAAGCTAGACAAATACAATTAATACTATTATGATTAATACTAAACTACTCGAAAAAAATGCCAATTATTTCCATCTTTCTGGCCAATGTTACTATATTATTTTTGATGCTTTGTACCAGAGTCTTGATCTCATAATCTTGGTCTGGAGACCTCTCGAGACTAAAGATGCACCCATACCCTTGTTTTCACACCGAGTACAAGTACTGAGTACTCAGGGTTGGGTACTTGCCGAAAGTTAAAGTATTCAGTAAAGTACTTATAATAATATTGCATTTTTGTTACCATAAAAGTGAGACTGCTGGGTTTGAAGACCCAGGAGTCTTTATTATTTTTCATATATTTTTGTGTTTACTCCTTGATCAAAAAGAACACAAAACTCTCACTGTGTTCCAATAAAACATAAGATGGAACTGCCCCTGAGTTCCAATAAACAAACATGGAGCTGTCACTCAGTTCCAAGAAAACATAACATGGACTTGTACCCAAGTTTCAGTAAAACACCCTATGAATCTGTGACCACATTTGAGTAGAATAGATTATGAAACTGTCAATTTACAATAAAATGTTGCCTAGGCCCAGTGTGCGAATTGACGGGGAAGGGGGGATTTCCCTGCCACTCCTCACAACGTCCTGTCCTCTGCTTGAATAATTTTCATCCCAGGCTGGGATGCTATTATTCCCCCCTCTGATACTTGTCGCTCATTCTGAATCTGTGTTATAATAAATTCCAAACAACAAATAAAGTTATACATTATTTATTTGTGTCACAATTAAAATCTTGGCTATAATTTAAAAGTTAGGATGTTTATGGCCATCTGTGCTGCTCAGCCTGCTCTTGTCAGGCGTCGCCTAGCGGTACCTTTTACAGGTTCGCTTTTTAAATGCTATTGCTCTTGCTCTTTATTGTTATTACGGTGCTTTTATTAATTATGTCCTAATTAAGCAACCGTAGTCTAACAACTAATTGAACCTGTGGCAGCTAGATAAGGTCAGGAATCTGTAGTAGCCTTCTAACTAGCTCTCATGCCTACAAAGCTTTATCCAACAAACATTCTATGCTATTAATAGCATCGGGACAACATCGTCAACCAAGTTAGCTGTAGACTATGAGAAAGTGAAGCGAAGCCACTTGCATTTGCATTATTTTAAAGGAGAATAGGTAGCACAGGCTTATTCACTCATTTTGCTTGCAAACGTATTGTTAAATTCTAACATTCTAGCCAAATTGAGGTAAGCTGCATCTAGACATTTAGCTAGCTAATTACAAAAATAGCTTAAAAGTCCATTTTCGATTTTTTTTCATAACTGTAAATTACAGTCAGCTACGATGTAATCAACTAGCTCTTCTACCTTCTCCTCGTTATCTTTATCGGCGACTCGAGAGATTGCCAGACTATTAGTCACCTCACAAACCAAACGCTCCCACCTCAGGACAAGATGCATTTCTTTTAAGACACAGGCAAAATGGTGTGAGACATTTTTTTTTGCCCATCAAGTGCAGCAACAATGTCTGGGATGGCTCTGGTTTATAAGCAGGAACAGCCAAAAAGCTTGCATCATCAGATAGGCTGTGCAGTGATACAAATAGTGATGAATGCTTGCAGACTGCCATGCTTTTATCAACTTTATCTAAAAGTACTTCCAAACTGCTGACATTTTTTATCTCTATTTTCTTTTCTTTTTAGCAGCAACTCAACGCCATATAAAGTGTTGGTATCGGGTCTGGGTATCAGAACATTTTCATAAGTACAAGTGCAATACGGTATCAAGAGCACAGTATCGGACCCGTTACTGGATACCAGTATAGATGCATCCCTACTTAGTCTGGATATTGGTATCAACACGACCCTGTTGGAAAAAAAGACCATTGAAACCATTACAGATTCCTATTGGTTTCTGTTGGTTTTTGTGGGTTTCTGCTGGTATTTTGGGCATGCTTGATAGTCCATTAGATTTGGGTAATGGTTCCTACTGCGTTCCTGGTGTAACCATTAAGCCAATTCCCATCAGGACATGAAACCATCACGTTATTTGCCCTGACGGACTCAAACGTTTTTGCTGAAAAAATCCATTGAAACCATTAGAAACCCTTACAGATTCCTATTGGTTTCTTGTGGTTTCTGTTGGTGCCTGTTGGTGGCTTTTGATGGTATTTCTTCATGCTTGATAGTCCATTAGATTGTTGTGATAGTTCCTACTGGGTTCCTGGTGTAAACATTAAGCCAATTCCCATCAGGACATGCATATTCTTTCAGCAGGGATGGCAAGGCTGTGGTCTCACCAATTTCTCTATCTTCAGCATGCTGAAGATAATCAGCACTGCACAAACATATGTCATATTATGTGGGAAAATACTTCGACTAAAATAGCAATTTCTTTACTGGAACCAGTATGGAACACAATTAAAAAGCTCCAGGATTATATGAAAAGCTCAAAAACACAAAAACTATGTATGTGGGCCTTTTAAAACTGGCTTACTAGACTCTTAATTTGATGCAAGCTAACTGGAAAATGTGCTAAATTTGCTTGGGAAAACTTTGAAGAGGACTGGAGAGAAATGGAGGGCATCTTGCAAAATTAGTAAGGCAACTTTAAGAAAATTTCAAGGTACTATGCCCACTTTCACAAGGTATGTTCAACTTGTCATATTACTTGAACAGGATATTTCTCAGTTGTCAGTCTTGTCAGCCAGGTAGGTTTAGCTGTTAGATGGCCTAACTACAACATAAATGTGATTAGTCAGTGCTGGCTTAATGTCTGCTAACGTTCAACTTGAATACTCTCAAAAGTGTCACTGTCCGATCTGCGTAACATTTACCCCATTTAATTTGTTCAGCTTTTCCCTACTTGAAACTCTTAGTTAGTCTCCTACACATAAATTCAACCTCTAGAGTGCTTCAAAACAACATTTTACATTAGCAGAATTTAAACTACCTAGCTAAATTAGCATAACAAATAATAGGCCTATTACTTCAACATAAACACCATTACAATCTTGAATGCCTGCAGTTTCAAAATCTCAATAACCTATGCCAGATCATTGTTCATTTAAAATTTTTTGGGGTCGAACTAGTATTTGTTCTCCTTGTATTTTATTTTAAATAAAAGGGCAATGTGAGGTTTCATTTTATAATGATTTGACTAAAATCTGTTTTATTAAAAATGTCTAAAGTTTGGGGAAGAGAAGTGTGTTATAATGACATTTTATAAGTAAAATGCTTTACTGGGATTTTCCATTTTGCATAATGTTCCTGCCTAGCATTGATGAAAGTGGCCGGCCTTGGTCAATGGTATCGGTCTTGGTCTTGCCAAGATCTGCTATGTCTGGTCTTGGTCTTGGATCTTGATCTTCTGGGGTCTGATCTTGATCTGGGTATTGGTCTTGATGGGGTCTGGTCTTTGTCTAGGATTTGAGGGGTCTGTCTTGACTCCAACTCTGCTTTGCACACAAAATAAATACTAACTGCAGTGGCCAAACTCAAACAATGAGAAAAAATAAATAAATAAATAAAAATAAGTTATACATACCACGTGCAGCTAGCTAGATATTCTATAGGACACGTGATAATTGTTGAAACTATTGGGATAACCATAGAGCAGGTTAGGATAGGTGACATAGTAGTATGGCTTAGCCTGTTCAATGTATAAAAACTTGATCCCACAGAAACTAAATGGAAAAAAAGGAGAAAAGGCACATTTCAGTGCCCTTTAAAATAAGGGTTTCCATAGGCATGACAGATACTTGCATCACTGCCCTCAAATGTACAGAACAAATGAATCCATATACTCACAATGCTCCACTGCACCCTGGCATTACTGCACTGCACAATGCAGACTCCGTCAGACGGGAGTACATTTGTTCTGTACATCAGAGAACAGTGTTGAGAGTAATTGTTGTGCCTTTGAAAACCAGGGACACTGCGGTTTAAGGTGGCCTTTCATGTTTTTCACGACATAAAACTATAGAGGGTTACAACAACGCACTTCCTGATGTGTATCTTGGCACTGAATCCAGCAGTGTTTTGAGAAAATTAAAAATGTGTCATGTTTCTGTACTGCGCCACTTTCTTTTCCATTCAAAACCCCCATCCTTTACAGTTTCTTTTCGGGGGCGTGGGTAGCATTGTGCTTCCCTCTTGCAGTCATTTAAAACGGGCTATACCTCATTGGATAAAATGACTGTGGACATTGTTCAGAATTGCTTTCTGCCAGTCAAAATTTGACTCTCTTGCGTCCGGAAGGTCCTTGTGGGGCGGATTGAAGCTAAGTAAGCGCAGCACCACTGTTCCCCCAAATGTATTTCTCTTTATATGAAAACTAATAATGTAATCAGGAAAGCCTGAAAACGCACAGCTTGGGGCTTCGAAAAAAGGAAAACGTGACGTTCGGAAAACGTGTTGCCCAGATTTCTTACCTTTATTGGGGTGATGGCGGAGGGGCTGTAAGACCGTGAATAAAACGCGGCAGCTAGGAGTAAGGACTTTTGAAGATGCCGAAGATATTATCTGTTTGCGCAGTCTGATGTGCGCTCGTCTCGTCCCCAGCGTCCTGGCCTTTTTGTTCGGCTCTGTTTTCGGAACAAAGGGCATGAATCTCTTCATGGGCTGGGTTGACTGCTCCAAGTGGATAACAGACAGGCTACAGTCGCAGGATGAACTGCTTTCCCTGCGGTAGGGCAATTTCTCACTTCCTCATCTCTCCCTCCATCCCTGCAGGGAAGGAGAGCGATGAAGAGAGGTAGCCAGAATGAGTACAGTCTCCACCTACTATTATTTGTGCAGCTTTTGTATACTACCTACTTTGCTCTGGGCATCCATCCATTTCCTTCCATCCATCTCACCAGCTCCACCTCATCTGCATTTCTCCATCCCCTCCATTTTAGCACTCAGCCCTCACCTTGGACTTCCATTCATTCTCCATCCTCCCTTCACCATTTCTGTCATCCCATCATGTTTGTTTATTCAAGCCCCTACCAAATCATTCCTTCTCCTTTGCTTTACAGTAGATGAAACAGACAGCCTATTAACCTCATAACCTCATTAATCCCTTGCTTAAAGCTGCAGGAGGCAAGTCTGAAGGAAATGCCAAGAACCAACAAGAATTGAAGAAAAGATACAAGAAGATACAAAAAGACTTCCCCCTCCCTCTTATATCCTTCCTATGCCCATCCCATCAAAAACAAACAAGCCGTGCACGCAAACTTATTCTATGGGGAGGATCTTTTGCTTGTAGTTGCCCTGATTGGTAGCTACGTAGCTAGCCCTGATTGGCTGGTTTTTGTAAGACCGGGGTGAGATTTTTTGACAGCTTAATACAGAGCCCAGGACACTCACAGAAACCGGATTTTTTCACAGAACACTTGATTTATTGATAGCTGCTGGAATGTAACGAGTAAATGTAATTTAAATTTAAATGTAAATGTAAGCTTTAAAGTGCAGCTTTCATTTAAATATTTTTTAAAGATCTGCAAATAAGCATGTTTTTAACAACTGATTTTAAGCTTGCTGTAAGTGTGGGCCACATTTTAGCTGTACCTGTGAGACATTTATAAAACTATGGAAGATAAGATCTTGAGATCGCTGGGTAATAAAGATAGATGAGCTGAGGTAAAGTACAAGCCTTGTTTGAATTGAATGAAAATATATTTTTACATGATACTTTTTTGAGACCTTAATCAACGGAAAATACATCAGCTCACTGTTAACACATTAAAAAGAGTTTAAATTCAAGAAGAATACTTCATATTAAAGCTACTTGAAAATTATTAAAATGATTGAAAAATTTAATAAAATTCTACACTCAAGAAAAGAAAAACAATTAATACGGCTGAAGCAATATAATATGAGGCAAATGGGAGCGTCTGTATGATACTCCCATTCGTGTTTAGGAGTAAGATTGTAAGAACATATCACATCCACCTGACCTTTATGGTGCTGCTGTCCTCATGAACACAAGCATCTATCAGACCAGCTCAAGTCTGGTGGAAATATAAAAATCCACTGTGTCCTTTATGCTTTATCTATGCATTTGTAATGCATAGCTTCAGGATTCTTATTACAGTGTGCTGTGGCAAACCACACACACACACACACACACACACACACACACACACACACACAAACACACGGACTGTGAATATAGCACACATCTTGGGGGCTTAATATGACTGCATGTGCCTTGGTATCGAAAAGCTGTACATGGCCATACTATAAAAAGATGACATTTATGTTCACATGGTTCATATTCATGAAGCTGTGCGCACACGTATGACTCAGATGTGAGCTGCAAAGCAAAAGCGCCCATGTATCCAACGGTCGTGGTAATAAGCACAGCGTCTGCAGAGATGTAGCAGTGCATTGTTCTTTACAACAAAAATCATCGTCATCGCCGTAAATCTCTGCATCATGCACATACACACACACACATCCACTGTGGATGTGAATATGTGTTTGTGTGTGTGTGGGGGGGGGGCATTCATTTCCCATCTCACCTCATCTTTGCCTCAAGTTCTTTTTCTTTAAAAAAAAAATTATCCCCCTTTTCATTTGAAAGAAAAAGCAGCGGCAATCGAGCACTTTACTCACAGCCAAGACTTAAAATGTACTGATGGCGGCAGAGGAAATAATGTGGGGAGCGGCTTGCTGTCTCCAGACACAAATGAAATGTAAAATAGTCCAATGCACGTTCCGCTCACAGCCAATCCCAGAGGTTTAATTATCTGTTTTGTCAATCAAGGTGAAAGCAAACAACAACACCTGACGCCAGGGAGTGTCGCAATCCTCTGATGTGTCACAGATACGCTGAGAGGCTATAGACTCAGCGGTGCCGCCTGTGTACAGCTGTATACTCTCACATAAAAGCATGTATTTCTGAGATCTCTTCTGCATGAATACATCACATCTGTAAGTATATGCGTTGGAGAATTATAAACAAACGCACACATGTATACAAAGTGGAACTTCAGAGATACAAATGCATGGGAGTTATGGACTAGCCGGTCAACCGAACAGGGTATGAACTCGGAAGTATTATAAGCAATTGTGCCTTTTGAATTTCAGCATTGCACAATACATAGATTCACTTTGTTATCACAGGAGGAAAAAAGTGAACATCGATGGACATTACCTTCTCATTTACGATTAAACACATACTTTAATGCATTTCACTTTGACAGATGCATTTATGAATTAACTGCACAAAGAAGTTTTGTGATGGCGAGCTAAGACTGAAGCTGCTTGTACGTCTCCAGACTGCTGCTTCCAGAATGTTCCCTCACTGATATTTCTTCTCCAACAGGCAAGAACCATCACTAGCTTGCTTTGAACTCAGTTCTCCCCATGTAGTCTTCTTGTGCTTTTTTTGGTCAATAAAAAAAGCTCTCAGCTTCTCTCTAACTGACACACATAGGCTACATTCGTCTTGACGTTAAACTTGCAGTTAATGTTTTTATTTTTGAGAACGCAAGTTTTTTTGCTAACGGTTGTCAGCTGTAGACAGGTTTTTTTTTAACGTTGATTCTTATAAGGCTTCGTCCATCAGGAAGCTGACGTGGGGAAAAAATAATAACATTCTAATGAGCTCCTCTCGCAGCCTGTTCCTTTATTGATCTTTAACTTACAAAAACGATTTACAGCTAGGCAATGAGAGCCTATTACCCAATTCCAATAAATGACTCCAATTAAAATTGGTGTATTTTTACTTCAAAGATATGTTCGTTTTAGAGTTCCACCGTGTGTGTGCGTGTTTGTATATGTGCAGATTTAGAGTGATTACAGCATGTATTTATATGCTATATATTACAGTGTTGCAGGTGAATCTTTCAAAAGTGCTCGTGCTACTCCCCAGACTAACAGTACTCAAACTTCAGGCTCTCACCTCATCATCACCAGTATCATTCTCAGATCCATGTTTTCCTTTCAGCTGGCGCAATATTTCTCATTTATCTGTGGGTGGCAATGATGCAGAGCTGAGATGACTGGCTGCGATCCCTGTGCAGTAAAAGCATCACATCTAGATGTGTGTCTGAACCGGGGCAGTCAGTGAATCAGCCCCAGTGTGAGCTCTTCTGGATTTCATTTTAGGGAGTAATTCACCAACACAGAAAGACTCGTGCAATTTCCTGGGGTCAAATCCAGATGGTAATATCTCAATTTAGCTATTGATATACATTTCAGTTTTTATCTAGCCATGCTTTCCTTTTCTATTCATATCACTGATCTGTCAAGTGGGGCAATTTTTGTTTAACAGATGGTCAATATCTCAAGACCCTAGTAGGGAGGAGTAAGAAAACCCATTTGAGAGAGAGAGAGAGCGAGAGCGAGAGAGAGAGAGTGAGTGAGAGATGGTTCTAAGAGTACAGACAAGGTACATTTATTTTATAGAAGTGAAATGATTACTCTAGGACAAAAAGAGATATGCGGATCATAAAATATGCACTTAAGTGCAAGAATGAAACTGAGACAGTTGTGCGTGTGTGGGAAAAAGACCAGTTTCATAGATGCTACTGTCGAGCTGTGGGTGTGCACATGAAAGTCAAGTGCAGGCGCGCTGAAACGCCTTCACCCTGAAAACGTCTGCAGGCAAAGATTTTGAGCTCTCTATTTACTTTCCACTCCAGTCCTTATCCGTACTACTTTTTTCTTGCGAGTTAGATTATTTCCAATAACTATTTTCACTGAGCTGCCTTTAGCATGTATATATTTTTTTACTGTTCAACACAACTACTTGATATCAAGAATAGCTGTTAAAACACAAATAAATAATAATAACATATGACTTTATGCACCTTCTGTCCGATTGTAAAAACACAAAAGCAATCAGGTGTCGTGTTGTTGTTCCGTTAATGCGCCAGGAGCCACTGCTCGAGAGCCAGCCCTCCGAACGACCGAGCATCCCGTGGACTGTGTCCCTGTAATAAAGCTGCACCATTTAGCGAGTGCATTTATGGTCTTCAATAAGCCAGAAGTCTTAATAAAAATGAGAGCTGACACAGGCATGAGGAATCCTCCCCATCCGCACTCTTTAATGTCTGGGACTTTCCATTAAAAGGGGAGCACTTCTTCAGAGGCAAGGCTTTTAGGCTGATTAGTTACAGGAACAGAAAAAAAAAATGACCTTCACCGGCTCCACAGCCGCCGCCCCAAGCCCCCCCAACCCCCAACTCCCCCCCCCCCCCCCCCCCCCTACCCGGCCATGCTCGCTTCTGAAATTTCCTGCTACTTAATATTCCACTGGCACAGTCTTCAGCCATCTCTTATTTTACATCATAATTATTATTAGGAGAGAGGAAAAAAATAACCGAAATCTGCACGTTCAATTAGAAAGAGCCTGATGCCAGAAACATAATGCAACGTGGGATCGGCTAACGTCCTCGCTTTAGAACCTTCCCCACAATTGACGTTGGGAGCTGGAACAACGATGAAAAATACACTCTCTGTGGGGGCACAACTGTTGAATCCTGTTATTAAGTCTGTGCTCTTTCCAGCTGTGCGTGACTTTGCTTTAATGATTGCTTTTTTTAAGCTTCACATCTTAGATGTTTCACCAGATTCATTACAGCCACACGAGGTATGGCCTAGTTAACGAAGACCCATACATCTTTAATCAATCCAATAAAGGAAAAAAAGAATAAATAGCTGACGTTCAGTGAGGTTCATTGACATGCTTATTACTGTGCTCTTGTCTACCTGCTTGTCCATCCCTACAGGAATAAGGAAAATGTCCATCAATCTGTAGATTTAGCAGAAACTTTAAATTAATCGATGAATTTTTTGGCGGTTTTGACACCAGTAAAGGCTGGCAGAATTATGCACTTGCCCGAGCGCCCCGGCAACAGCATGTGCACAGTATTACTGTGATAAAATAATGTGCTTAGAAATGTGCAAGGATATTCTATAACACTCGGATTATCGAGCCATGCACCTACAGTGCACCTTGTGGCAGGGACTTCACGAACAGCTGCATCGCCTTGGCAACCCACAGCTATAGATGGTTACCCACAGATGTCCACCCAAAGCAAACCCAGATGGGGGAGCCAATGCGCTCACAAAGCCTGAACCTGGTCAATGGAATGTGCACATAATTGTTTTAAGAGATAAGAATTATTCAAGCTAAAATTAATGAAAATAATTTTTTCTCTGCAACCTCCTGCTCACATTGTGTAGTAATCTCCCACAATGCACTTTTTACTGTCCTGCCCACATTACCACAAAAAGCATGCATTAGAGTGAAACTGAGGCAGTGGAGAAAACAAAATAAAGATTACTTCTCATGTTGTGTTAAATTTAACAAAATACTGATTGTGATGTAAATAGGTTAACATATCCAATGCACACATGCTTGGAGGCCCCACCCTGCACTCTAGTTCTCAGAACTTGTCGCAGAGAACGTAAAAAAAGAAACACCAATCCAAACCCCAATCGTTTTACTGCCATTAAGGGTGGTGATGATTCATTTTTTCTTTAAATTGTGAACTTGCTGATACAATGTCTAAATTAAAATACAATTGGTTTTGCCATTTATGGGGGTAATAAAAGCAACACAGTTATATTTCTTTTAGGGATGCGCCGATACCGATACCAGTATCGGTATCGGGGCCGATACCATGCTCATGTACTCGTACTCGTACTCGAAAAAATGTACCGATACTCCAAAACCGATACCAACGTCCAAACGTCCGCACGCTAATGCTATCACCTTAGCAACACCTAATCCTGACCTGCGTGCTCACGCTCACGCCACGCCCTCCTTCACGAGAAATCAAGACAAAATGTCAAAAGTTTGGAAGTACTTTGAGGTAGACGAATCTGACTGTTGTTCGCCGCTTCACCGCCTGTGATTCAAATTATTTTAAATTGTTTTTTAGCTATTTTTAGTCAAGTTTTAATTTTAAACCTACCCCGATTACGGTTCTCCGGCTGTAATTTTAAATTATTTTATTTTATGTTGTTTTATGTTATTTTAGTCACGTTTTATTTTTAACCTAGACCGATTACAGTTGTTTCCTAAACTGTTTCGTGTTAGCCTTTTAGCCGTTTTAGCTACGCTGTAGCCAGCCACCTACAGCAAACGCCTTCATCTACAACCTTCATTGGAGATCACAGTTCAGCTTCGACCAGGTACAATACAAGCACCTCAAGTGTTGCTACCTGACCAGCTGGCTTCCACGTCGGGGTTGCGGACCGGGCGGCTGCCTCGATCACCACCACCAATGTTAGCTGGGGAGCTAACATCACCGGCAGCCTTCAGCGGGGCTGCGCCGACGGATAACGTTAGCCTAGCAGCTGAGAGGGGGCTAACAACACCGGCAGCCCTCAGCGGGGCTGCGCCGACGGCTAACGTTAGCCCAGCAGCTGAGAGGGGGATAACAACACCGGCAGCCCTCAGCGGGGCTGCGCCGACGGCTAACGTTAGCCCAGCAGCTGAGAGGGGGCTAACAACACCGGCAGTCCTCAGCGGGGCTGCGCTGACGGCTAACGTTAGCCCAGCAGCTGAGAGGGGGCTAACAACACCGGCAGCCCTCAGCGGGGCTGCGCCGACGGCTAACGTTAGCCCAGCAGCTGAGAGGAGGCTAACACCACCGGCAGTCCTCAGCGGGGCTGCGCTCACGGCTAACGGTAGCCCAGCAGCTGAGAGGAGGCTAACACCACCGGCAGTCCTCAGCGGGGCTGCGACGACGGCTAACGTTAGCCTAGCAGCTGAGGGGAGGCTATCACCACCGGCAGCCAGACCTCGCCCCTTTTGCAAGGCCAAGGACGAGCAAAAAAGTTTGGATTTGGACCTGGAAGACATACTATCCTCAAACGGACTGCATGTTATCCATTTAAACACCAGAAGCCTCCTTCCCAAGATCAGTGATCTGCGGCTTCTCTGTTTGAGTGGAAAGGTGGGAGTATTTTGTTGTACCGAGACGTGGCTTGACAGCTCGGTTAATGACTCTCAAATAGAAATAGAAAATTATATCGTAATTAGAAATGACAGAGACCGAAACGGGGGTGGGGTGTGTATTTATGTTAGGGCCGATATATGTTTTAATCGCAGAACAGATTTAGATCATGATCAAATTGAAGCAGTGTTTATTGATATCCTTTTACCCAAAAGTAAACCAGTGATAGTTGGTGCATGCTACAGACCGCCAAACCAAAACAACTTCTATGAAATACTTGAAGAAGTGTGTTTTAAGTGTTTAGATTTGATCAACTCTGAAGTAATCATCACTGGGGATTTTAATTAAGACATACTTAAAAAGGACAGTCAGAACTTCAAGGCACTCGATAATTTTTGTCGCGCATTTGACTTTGTACAGTTAATAAAAGAGCCCACGAGGGTTTGTGAAACCTCTGAAACTGTCATAGATCTCATGTTAGTCTCAGACCAGATGAGGATTTCTAAAAGTGGAGTTGTTAGCTACCAAGTAAGTGACCATTGTCTCATTTTCTGCACAAGGAAGATCCCTAGAAACGTTTTTAATTGTCATAACTCCATCAAGATCAGATCCCTCAAGAGATACTCCAAGGAGATTTTTATAGATAACCTTAGTGAAGCAGACTGGACCACTGTTTTGCGTTGTGTAGAGGTAGACAAAGCCTGGGAGCTTGATAGACTGTGCTCCATCAACAGGAGAAAATAAACACAGTATCTTCAAAATCAGCCGTCTCATTATTGTGGTATTATTATACAGTATTATTATAAAGTACTCATACTTAAAAAAACACACAAAAAATGGTATCGGTATCGGTATCGGTATCGGCGAGTACTCAAAAGTGAGTACTCGTACTCGTACTCGGTCTGAAAAAAATGGTATCGGTGCATCCCTAATTTCTTTGTATCCAATACTCTTGTCTCAATGATAATAAAATAATCGATCACAAAAAAAAAAAACAGAACTATTGATTTTGAGAAGAACATTCTTCATTCTTGACATTGTTTGATCAGTTCAATGAGAGGCACAAAATGCAGAAAACAATTTACTGGGACTGACTGACTAACTAACTAACTAACTTTCAAGGGCCCTCCTGATTAGTTCTCAGATATCTCAATCCGTTATACCTACACATATCTTGCCCAGCAAGAATTTTCCTAGATAAATGTCAAACAAAGTGCAAAGTTTGGATTTATTATGAATAAACAGTCTAATTTCTCAAAAAACCTTTTTTACTCTTAACAGCCTATTCTGAGCGGCTTCACATGGCTAATACATGTACATGAGACAACCATCTCCCCAGTTACACTATAGCTCTCAAAAACAGAAGTTAACACACACTTATACTAATGAAATACCCAATTAAACAGTATTTGTAGATGTTAGTATTTTTAGTTATTGGGCTGGTATTGTGCGATAATCCTTCTGTGCTTTGACTTTGAAGGCGATGGCATCATAAATGTCTTGTGTCACTTTTTATTTGAACTAGCGTGAATAATCCTGCTAATGTGCATGCACCAATGTTTTATAAATTAATCTGGAAAACTGTTGATGTTGCATGATGGAATAGAGAATGTTGTATATCTGATACCTGGGTAGGAATGATAATGTATTGCCAACAAGAGGCATATTGCCCTTGGACCCGAATAAATAACTTTTTCTCCTCTCATCTCAATTGAGTTTTTTGACTAAAGGTCCCACTCATTCCTCCCACATTGGTGTTCATCCTGAATCAGAACTCCACTCATTCCTCCCACATTGGTGTTCATCCTGAATCAGAACTCCACTCATTCCTCCCACATTGGTGTTCATCCTGAATCAGAACTCCACTCATTCCTCCCACATTGGTGTTCATCCTGAATCAGAACTCCACTCATTCCTCCCACATTGGTGTTCATCCTGAATCAGAACTCCACTCATTCCTCCCACATTGGTGTTCATCCTGAATCAGAACTCCACTCATTCCTCCCACATTGGTGTTCATCCTGAATCAGAACTCCACTCATTCCTCCCACATTGGTGTTCATCCTGAATCAGAACTCCACTCATTCCTCCCACATTGGTGTTCATCCTGAATCAGAACTCCACTCATTCCTCCCACATTGGTGTTCATCCTGAATCAGAACTCCACTCATTCCTCCCACATTGGTGTTCATCCTGAATCAGAACTCCACTCATTCCTCCCACATTGGTGTTCATCCTGAATCAGAACTCCACTCATTCCTCCCACATTGGTGTTCATCCTGAATCAGAACTCCACTCATTCCTCCCACATTGGTGTTCATCCTGAATCAGAACTCCACTCATTCCTCCCACATTGGTGTTCATCCTGAATCAGAACTCCACTCATTCCTCCCACATTGGTGTTCATCCTGAATCAGAACTCCACTCATTCCTCCCACATTGGTGTTCATCCTGAATCAGAACTCCACTCATTCCTCCCACATTGGTGTTCATCCTGAATCAGAACTCCACTCATTCCTCCCACATTGGTGTTCATCCTGAATCAGAACTCCACTCATTCCTCCCACATTGGTGTTCATCCTGAATCAGAACTCCACTCATTCCTCCCACATTGGTGTTCATCCTGAATCAGAACTCCACTCATTCCTCCCACATTGGTGTTCATCCTGAATCAGAACTCCACTCATTCCTCCCACATTGGTGTTCATCCTGAATCAGAACTCCACTCATTCCTCCCACATTGGTGTTCATCCTGAATCAGAACTCCACTCATTCCTCCCACATTGGTGTTCATCCTGAATCAGAACTCCACTTTTGCATTTGTCATTTATACCTTGGGTCACTTTTTTTTCTCTAAAGCATGTGAGCAACAGAGATTTAATCTCGCATTACAATCAATATCTGCGTAGGTACCCCGATATCCTGGATTAGTACAATTACTGGACTAATTACACATTTAGCGGTTACTTGTGACACACATAAGAGCAATTTGTTTTCCTAACACATGGAGAGGAAGAAAGTAAAATATGGACGGAATGGCAAAAACAAATATTTAAGCAATTGAGTACATCAGTATCCACCTGGCACACAACACACAGATGGACTTAGTATATTCTCTACAGTTTGAAATTTATCCATACACAAAAAAAAAACAATATAGACAAATTGATACTTAAACTAAATAAATAAAATCAACTACGGTATGGCGACCAACAACAGGGGAGAATCCTTTGTCAGCAGAGCTTGGATAGATGCCATCCACGATTTGATCAATGCATTTTGAATGCACACATTCCTATCTTAGGATAGAAAGGATAACCACAAATTAGGCAATGTCTATTTCTCAATCAGTATGTAACCAATGGCAGAGCAGTCCTCTCTGAAAACCGCATAGGCCGAAGTATGAGCCACAGCTGATGCACAGGAGAATATAAAGTAGCTGGTCAAGCCAGCTCACAGCATGTCTGTGGACAAAGATGAGTCTACAGATGGCACAGATAATTATGTTTTGAATATTTGTTTTTCCAAGGGAAGTCAATTAAAGGCGATATGAAAGTAGCCTAGCCCTTGCAGACATAGTTTACTTTACTGTTGTAAATTACTGTTCAGTTACGGATAGCGTCATGACATGCCTGTTGGACTTTTATTTGCATTTAAAAAATGTTGCTGCAAGTTACACGTTGAAAGCCTACCAGCATACCCTCAAAGGCTTGATGCCAAAAAGCAAACGATTTCCCCACATTGACAAACTCATGGGAGCTGTTAAAAAGGGTTGTAAGCATTCTCCAAACAGAAAGCTGCACAACACAGTGCTTCTAAGGACCAAAATAACAACGCAAGGTTCAGACCTACCATTAAAACTCCACCATGCAAAACGATATTGGGGCAGTTAACATTCTGTGCTGTACCATGCCCAGTATCTCGATTTCTATTCCAGATTTGTGCACCTGGAGATGGAAATCTGGCTAAAAACTGCTGTGCTTCACAGTTCAGGGAGTTGTTGTGTGACAAGGCTTTAGGAGCAGAGCTCATGTTAATCACGGAACATGGCAAAAAGCCTTGTCGAAATGATCCACCGGTTGACAGAAATCAAAACACATGAAATGTACAATGATACTGAGCCATTTAAAATGAACAGGCTCAGCAGAAGCGCAACTCAGTAAACAATAAAGCACCAATGTGCCAAAACATTCAGAGAAGAAACTGATATTACAACCCCAGTGTGCTCCAAAGTGTTTCTTTCAACTGGCGCACGCATTCTTTCAGGCTGTTTTGTTTTTGACCCCAAGCAATTGTGCACACTTCACTTGACAAAAAAGGATTTCGCAAGAACTTTTCTTCCAAGCTTGTCAGTCGCAAATGATTTGCACTAGAAAACAGCATTACAGTCAGTGGCACTGGGGGAGTTCTGGGACAGAGGCGAGCAAATATTTCCAAAGAGAAACACGGAAAGATGCATCTCTTCACATGGACAAACGTCCATCAAGGACACTAAGTGCCGTCAAGGATTGACAGAGGATGTTCTGAAAAAATATGGCCACAATTAAACACAATTAAATCACAAAGCTTAAATTTCATATTTTCTTTTAATTTCAATCTGCTTTAATCTATTTTATATTTTTATCAGCCTACCCCTGCTGCAGCTCATTTCATTATTATGCATAGCCTTCTATTCATAATTCTTCATGCAGGTGATAACTGCACCTTTTGTGTGTAGGTTACCTTCCACAGATTAAAAAATGAACAATATAGCACGGCAGTATAACACTATGCTACTGTCACATGTCTGTGGTTCTAATAACTACACTGAATGGATTACTGAGGAGGTGTAATGTGATAATTGTGTAAAATGTGTGAGCAAAGAAGGTTCTACTGACCTCAAACTGAGAAATGACTGCAATGCAGGAGAGAAAACGCCTTTGGAAAAAAAAATTTGTTCACCTTAGACAGGGTTTATTTGTGACATTGGTTTACATGTTCTTGTCACCCAGTGTTGTCAATCTAAAATGGCACTTTAGCTAAAAATGTGGCTAGCTGCTAGGGTAAACTAGATTCATTTCTTTAATGTATCTTTGATTGTTGTCACAGTTATGGGTAAGAGAATTTCAACTATAGAAAAGCTCAGAGAATAATTAGCCTAGGTTATATTATTATATACTTTGGCTTGCTCGTTGTAACTTTTGAATTATTTGATGTTATTCTGATAAAATACACTTTCACTGCCCATGGCCATGAAAGGAGAGCACCGAAAACGTAGCCATATATTGTTAAAGGGTATTGCTTTCAAAAAGCTGACAAGTGCTGCAAATACATCCTTGGTATGACTTTTGCTCTTGGATTTCTTATCACTCTTGGCAGCCCGCTTCCATCAAATACTTCACATGATTGCAGAAACCATTACTTTGGTGAATATTGTCGAGATGTATGAAAGCTGATTTCCACTGGTAACCCACACCTAGATAGCGTTCTCTCTGTCGGAAGCTTCCGGTTTCAATTTCCTAGGATCTATGTGGTTTACTGGGTCTCTTTTTTATCAAGAAAAACCAACTAAGGCATACATTTTCTGTTCTATTCAGGGAAAAAAAAGAAATCAGCATCAGTAATATCCAATTTGCTGCAGAGCAGAGAGCTGGTTTCTCTGGCAGTATAATAACATGCTACGTGGAGCATGGCATTATAGAGTATGAATAAAAAATGCATTTATAGTAAAATTTCAATCCAAAAGCAGTCATCATTCATCAGAGGAAATCAAGGCAATTAGTAACACTTTGATGCAAATTGGAGGATGGGAACACACAAAATCCCTCGTAATAGGAATCAAAGTGGAACTGTTGAAATTACCTCATTCTAGCCATGGAGACCTCTTAATGGAGAGTCAAGCCAAGCATCCCTCAATGTCCAAAAGCTGAGCATAAGAATCATCTCCTTGCAATATATGCAGAGGCACTCAGCTACGATTGTGCTTAGTTTTGCACAGATTTGCTCCAACCTGTACTCCTTTTTACCCATGCATATCCTTAGCTCTCAGCAATGCCGTACTTATGCAGGTCGCGGAGGTTAAAGTGTGCAAAATCACTGTTGCTGCCACATCAAATATGAAATTACTTGATTAAAAGCAATATGTTGAAATTATATGATTTGCCGTCACAGCCGATGAGAGAGCCACTCACCAGTCTTCCCAGTATTTTTTCTCTCCTTTTATACAAGTCCAGCTACAACCCTTTAACTTACTTTACTTTATTGTCAATAAGCAGATGCTCTTAGCCAGAGCAACTTCCCAAAATTCTGTGAGGGTCTTTATAGAGAAATACTTTGTAAATACTGCACCTCATAGGACAGCAGACTCCCATGAACCCATACAAAATGAAACAAATCAAAACTACTAGCTTCTCAGACTTGGGGTCCCCTGTATATGCTTGGTTAATGACTCCTCATTTAATGAGTTGTTACTCAAGCGGCAGTCTTCAACGACAGCTCAGCTTTTAAACACCTAATTAACAGACTGATTCATTAATTGATTGACTGACAAGAAATATCACATTGCAGTCCTGGTAAGATACCTGGTTAGTGAGGCTTAATATCTGTTTGCGGAAACAAATGAGGCGTCGTGTGCGACTCTGCCAAAACGTTAAACCTTTCAGGAGATTGCCATCTGTATGAATATATGAAGATATGACAACACAAAGGCCTGAGTGCACCTGTGAAGACGCCTGCCTCCCAGCACACTAGCTCCCCACTGCCTGCACATGAGAAAGTGCTGATTGAAAACACAGAAATTGCTCACATAGAGGGGTGTTAGCAACTACCCCTGTGTCTCAGGTGACTGGGGTCACCATCTAGCTCGAAAGCGTCATATATTTTGTAGGGAACACACGTTTTATTGAGAACAACTCCCAAAGTACCAATCCATGATCAGCTTCCCACATGCCATGGCAACCAATAAAAGTTCAGCGTCTAATTGTTGCCATTGTCGTATTGTTGTTGTATGAATGGCACTGCTGTGCAATTGTGAAGAATTCACAATATTTTAACGAATGTTGTGATAAATGCGTAAGAAAAACCTAAGTTTATTAGCTTTGAGTTAGGGCTTGTGATGGGTTTAGTAGCGGTGAATCAAACGCAGAGGTGAGGGAGATCAGAACAAGTCACCCACACAGGTGAGGACCAATAAAGGAAATATAACACGAAAAGAAGAAAAGAAAAACAGGAACTAATTCCTGACAGTTAAACAGCTAAATTAAATCTACCCAGAAAAATAGGGCGAACTCGAATAGAAAGAGTGAAACACAAATCAAAATCTCCCAAACTCAATACTAGAGCCCAAACAGGAAACTTAGAAAAGCAAAAATGACACCCTCGGAACGTAACACTAAGACGTCCGATAGAAAGTGAAACAAAACAAAACTACAAAAAGAAAACACTGTCTCGTAGAGAACAGCACGGGGAATAATAGCGCAGAATGCTAACAAGAGGGAAACAATCCGATACCGCAGAAAAGCTATAAGCAAGTCCCTCGTGAACAAAAACAAGTTAATATCATGAGGTTGCTTAAACCTGGCTATACCTGGCTCAATGTACAAATGAATAACAAAGAAGCACCGGAGAAGCGGAAATGAGGAACTTAAATACCCCGCAGGTAGCAGCACAGGTGATCTGAATAATGAGCGAGGCGAAGCAAAACCCAGAGAAGGAACGAGAAAAAAAATCTGATGGATTCTCAATGAGAGATAAAAGACGAGAACTGCAGCGGAAAAAGAAAACAATAACCATGAACCATGACAGGGCTGCACAATTAATCAAATTTTAATTGTGATTACAATTTTGGCCTTTCACAATTAAACTAATAAACTACTAAACTAATAATCGAGAATGACGATTTTGAAGGCACAGTCTGTTTACAAATGAAAACTCTCATTTTACTGGACTTTCTCTGGTGTTCTATTAAATCAAGCCTTTCTATTGTATCTCCCCCACAGTAGAGGGTTAGGGTTAGAAAATGTGAAAATATAAGCATTATAATGTTAATTCATAATGTTAAAGGTGCAATAAAAGTATTAAGTTCTGAAAACCAATTAATAATTGTATTAAATAATTGTGATCTCAATATTGACTAAAAACAATCGTGATTATAATTTTTGCCACAATCCTGCAGCCCTACACAGGAATAGTATGGAACCCACGGTCGGCTAAATGACTGTAAGTCATCAAACAAGCCTTGCAGACATGCAGTAGATATGGATGGATCACTTTAAGGGTCGTTTCTCCTGACTCATTTTCCTATTGAACTGAATGGAAAAATAAGTCAGGAGAAACAACGCATCAAGTGATCCATCCATATGTACTGCATATCTGGCTGCAGAGTGATGGTTTCAGACTTGTTTGATACCGCATACCCTTGATGACTTACAGCCATTTAGCCAACCATGGATTCCATTCTATTCCCGCGTAATTTACAGCTTATTCTAGTCCCACCCCCCAATTCCCATAGAGATCCATTCAAATGCAGAGACGTTGCCTAAGAAACATAAACAACAACAATAGCAACAGCAACAGGGTGCTAGCAATTTGGTGATTCCGAAGTAATGAGTTAATCAAAGGTTATTGTTTAAATATTTTTTTGCATACTAAACGTTCATGTTAACATTGTTGTATAAAAGCAATAGATCACACGAGGTTCATGCGTTATTGGATATAATCACTGCTGAGAGTACTTTTCAACTCGACCTGCGGTCTCGTTGCTGCAACGTCACAGCAGTGATTATATTTCCATAACGCACTCCCTCTCGTAACAGTATGAAAAAATATAAAAATACCCTTCAATGAAAGCTGAGCTTCTGCACATTAACCACATGTGAATTGTTTGATTACAAATCTTAAATTGTGGAGTACAGTGCCAAATCAAGAAGAAATATGTATTTGTCCCAAACATTACAGAGGGCATTGTATATATAGTACATTATATTTATGTACCAGCATAGTAAGGGCACACACACCTTATCTTTGAACTACATGCATTATTAAAGGATTGCTCTGATTCCAATCCAATGCTTTACTACTGCTGATATATACCGAACAAACTAAATATAAATCCTTAAAAGTACGCTAAGCAGAAGGCCCAATATCCCTTCAAATAAAACCAAAAAGATGGTTGAGGCCTAACTTCACAAACAGCACCCAGACACATAAACATTTTAAACGCACCTTTTAAATGGACCAGAGGGTGTTATATTTCTTCCCTCTAACTTCACGTCAGTGAATTGAAGCCCTGACTGACTGATTGAAGCCCCTGAGGATATGGTTTTTAAACGTGTCAATGATTTATTGTATTTGTCCCCCAAAAAAGAACAAATAACATAAAATAAAAAATAAATGTTCAATGAAGGGCATTACTCAAAAGTAACTGCAGAGACTTACCTTGGAGGCCAACCTGCAGCCTTCTGGTTGTCTGCTAAATTTGCTAAACACTGCATCTACACATTAAAGTATCCTTTCATTCTCACCAGAATCTAGTCATCGTAACAGGAAGTGCCGTTTGATGCTGGGACAGTTGCCTGACAAGCATTGATTGAAAACAAACAAACAAACAAAAAAAGACGACATCCAAGGCTTTATTAAAATAATGCTTGTCTAGCATTATCTAGAAATCGTCCAATGTGGTTTGCAAATATTTGTGGGACTGGGCGATATTTTACTGCCAAAGCTATTATTTTCAGGTTGCACTTGTGGTTTTTGTTTTCAAAAGCTGCAGTGTCAACACTGAAAAAATGTTATTGATTGGTCTTATGTTTACAGATATTTATTGTATTACATTCCACCCACAATGTTTAAAGTTTTTTTGTTTTTTTTAAGCATAGCAAAATAATGCTGCCAGCCACACACAACCAAATGCCTGGCTTAGCTGTTGCACCTCTACTCTCTGCATGTAGTACAAGGGATCGTGTCCTACAATGATTATCTCACATTTACTATTACATTCTTATCAAAGCACAAGAGCGGACAGCATAGAAGAGATGGTGCATAATTCATTTTGTAAAGTGTTAAGTGAGCAAACAAGCGGAAAGGAAAATAAATCAAGCAGCAAAGGACACAACAAATCAAATTTGTAGCGTTTCTATTATGCAAATAGCAGTTATTGAAATGCAGTGAAACAGGTGAACACAGGGTGTGATAAGACAAGTTATGTTTGTAAGATGGATGCGGCCTCGTAACCAACCCTCCGACATGACTGAATAGCAACATCCTCATGATAAAAAATGTCATGGGTTACTGTTCTTTACTCACAACTTGTAACTTATATGTAAGATAATTCACAATCAATTGTACTATAAAAAAGGCTTATCAAGGCAACATCTTAATTGTTTTGAAAATTGTTTTGTGTTGACTGAACCTCTAAATAACCTTATTCATTAAGGGCAACAACTCTATCTGTACCTTGGAGTGATACCTGGGAGAAATGTATGGTCTATTAGTTGGAGATATGCTCTCTTGAACTTAAGGTTGTAACTTTGGATATTATAGATTCTGCTGCAGTTTTGTAAGCCTGACGTTATTTAACCTTACTGGTAATCGCCAAAATAAAGAAAACATGAACCATAGTACTCTCTTTAAAGTTCTTAGCCAGTCATTCTTGATGAACATGACTGCTCACACCCTAGATTGATATTTGTAGTCAACTGATTCAGAGTAGTTTGACTGTTTTGCCAAGCATCTCAAAATGCGTAGACATCATGGTTGAGGAGTATGTTTTTTAAACCAGAGTTGTCCCTCATTGATGATGTTTTTCTCTCAGACTTTCTTACTAATATCACCTTAGCCGCTGTTCCTCGTGAAACACCAGCCAGTTCAACCGTCGTAGTCACTGAAGCTCCTGTACCTCAACAATAACCCCTCTTTCAAAGTCACTGAGATCTCTTCTTCTATGCCATGGTAGCCAAAATAATGGGAAGCTGGCGTGCCCAGAATTTTATACAGAACCGTGAGCATGCTCGGATGCTAATTGCATAGAAACTGTCATGGTCCGTGGTTTTTTTTTTTTCACTGCGGTTCTCGTCCTTTCTCTCTGGTTGGGAATCTATCTGATTTTTTTCCACGTTCCGTTCCAGGGTTTTGCTTCACCTCGCCTATTATTCGTTTCACCTGTGCTACTGCCTGCGGGGTATTTATGCTCCTCACTTCCGCTTCCCAGTGCTTCTTTGTCATTCCTACTTACATTGAGCCAGGTATAGTTAGGTACAAGCAACCTCGTGATATTAAAGCCTTGCTTTATGTTAACGAGGGACTTGCTTCTTCATGTTAGTTTTTACGTAGAGGATTATTCCTCGTTGAAGCTATACTGTTCAACCTACTCCGTGCTGTTCTCCCTGAGACAGTCTCCTTTGTCCTTTCATTTTCATTTCACCTTCTTACCGGCCGTTTTAGTGTTACGTGCCGAAGGTGTTTTTTTTCTATTGTTTTCCCATGTCAGCTCTAGTATTTGAGCTCGGGAGACTTTGTTTTGTTCTCTCGCTCATGTTTTCAAGTTCGCCCTATTTTCCTGGGTTGATTATTATTTGGTTGTTTAGCTACTAGGATTATTCCTTTTTCTTTTCTACCCATTAGCGGTTTAAGTTCTAGTGGTCCTCACCTTTGTGGGTGACTTGTTCTGATCCCCCTCCCCGTCACATTTGATTCTCCGCTACTGAAACCATTACAAAAACTCTTTTAAACCCAGGGCTTTTTGTAAAAGTTTCCACCTGTTTTCCATTGTCTTAAATAAACCATTTTATCTCCAAAACTGTATACAGTACAGCCATGCTTCAAAACTTGAAATAAAGTGCTCTTTAAAAAATCTGTCCAAGATAAATCCATTGATTGTATGGGAGTCACACTCAGTAAACATACAGAACATACTGTATATATTCTGAAAAACAACAAATTGTTTTGTATTTTCTTTATTCTGTAGTAAATACATGTACTGCTGACACTAGGTGGAACCAGATACCTTTTTCCAGTAGTACCCCAGGAAGTTTACAATACCGGGGGAAGAATTTGGAGGTAACTAAGTGACAAAACCTCTCCAAATGGCACTAAACCTCTCCAAATTGGAACATTGTGCATTTTTATTTCTCACCATATTCCACTTCCAGAAGTTAATTCTAATACCTTCTGGAACCCCACAAACCACATATTCTGTATTTACACATACTTTACTAACTGTGGTAAGTCCTGTATTTCGGTCAATAGGTGTCCTGTTGGAGGGTTTCTGTGTACTAAACCTATTCATAATGTATTTTAAACAGCTCAAAATATTCTATATTGAATAATCATTTGTTTAATATGGATTTCCCACCAAATATGTTCAATAAATTACTCTGCATCTCTATACCTTTACCCACACTGAGAATGCCAGAATATATGAATATGCAAATTGGCAATGCCCTCATGGGCCCCACCCTTTCCCCCATGTAAGTCAGCTAAATAACACTGCACTTCATTCCATGATGGCAACACAAGTCAACATTGGGGAAATAATGTTACTACATTGTCTGAGCCTTACTAGGACTTGGAGTCTGAGGAAGAGCCTACTGTTCACCAAAATTAGAGGCTCGTTGATGTATCTGAATGGTTTAGTTCTCGTTTTGCATTTACTAATATTATTTGCTATCGGCTTGCACTTGTCAACTACTGCAGCTAGCTAGGTAGTAAAGTAGCACTGGTGATTGGTGATAGGTAGATGGATTTCAATATCTGAGCTTATATAACAATAATTATTTTACTAAGCCATTGATAGTATGTCTAATGTCCGTTACGGACGTTATCTGTACCTTGCTCAGCTTACTGACATCTGTGGTCCCAGGCTATATGGTTGGCATAGTATCCGGACTCAAAATCAACTTTTTAGCGAGACCCATCGACTTGTGCATGAGGTTCTGGAAGCAGTCATCTGTAAAATGTGCTCCACAAACACGGATTACCTCTATGCTATCAGGCACATCCACACGATTTTTATAAATAAAATCCAACCATTTTTGTTGGAGAATGGGCTTCATTGGTAAAGAGAGGACTGTGGAATTAAGTTCTAAGACTGTGCAGTCTGCCATGTTTGACAGACCAACTGTGACAAAAATGTCACTCACGTACGCTGTTTCAGTTGACCACATCGCTCTCCTGTAATTTGCATACACGTATCTTTGCGTAGTGGACCATGATAGGTTTGACATATTTGTGACGTCACAGCTCTAGGTCATATGTGCACGGTACCAACTCAGATTACAGAGAATGTTTCCCTCTACAATGAAATAATGTGAAAACAGCGCTCTGTTGACAAGTTCAATCAATCGTTATAGTTACAATCATACCTCCAAGAGGAGTTAACCATTAAAAATACATGTTTTAGAGTGGAGGACCTCTTTAATAGAAGCTAACCACAGAGTATCTCCACAGGTAGGGTTGGTGTCACCCTCTCCCAAGCATCCAGGAACCTTAAAAAGCAAGAGAACAAGCAAAGCAGGGGAGTGCATAACAGAGGCAACCTATGTCTTTCCTCGGCTGAGCAGCTCACCAGTCCAGAGCGACGGTCGCTTTCTGCCGCTACTTTCACCTCTCTCCAGTTCCTGGAATACTTTGTCCAAAAGTGAAGGTTTTACATCCCTGTTCCTTCTTACTCTTGCTTGCCCAAATTTGCTTCATGCAAGCATTCACTGACAAACAAAGCTCCGATAAAAGTGTACAAAGCTGTCACTACTGCGTTCTTAAAAATAGCTATCTGCAGCTGACTATTTCAGCTAGAAGGAAGTCATAAACTGTGTTCAAAAGCTGTGGAAATTAACTTGAATAATACGAGACTGTCAGGTGACTGCAATGTACACAGGGTTTCCAGCAAGGGCAAAAGCCATGTTCAGGGAGTCAGGGAGATCATGGAGTAGGTGGATTTTTTCAGGTATGAGCTTGCTTTCATCTGATTCACTCCACATTGGAACATCTGATTGAGAGATGTTTTCACTGTTTGTAAGGTAAGAATTACCTTTTTTTTTTTAAATTTAAACGTTAATTTACGCCTTTTTAAATTGTATTTACATACACAGAAATGCATTCAGGTATTCCTGAAAACACCATCAGCTCATTGTAAAATAATGCATTGACATTTCCTAGCCTATGTGGAAAGAGTGGATTAAGGCTCAGGGGGGAATTTGTTTACATCAAAGGCAGTAGAGCAGGATTAGCAGCCGTTTGTCCGGTTGCAGACTGTTTCTGGATTATACAATATCATAATCTTCAACGTGAGCTGTCAACATTTCTTGGTGAGTACTGCCTAGTTATTGCTTTTGGTATCGTTGTGTTTTTACTGATCGTGACGCGGCTTTTTGCATCAAAGTGTAAAGAGTCTAAACTTTACAATGGTATTGGGGTTATAGCGCTGTATCTTGAATCAATAACAGATAAAAGCAGCCATTTAGGATTAATGTTATTGTTCGATGCTGGCGTCTAATCAACATGGCCACTGGGGGCACAATGGGCTACTGAACTCAGGAACCACACTTTAGTGGAAGCGTCTCCTTTCAGTATACTTTGTATCCCTCAGAAGTTTCCTTTATTTTGGGCAGTTACCTATTTTTTAAGTGTAAAATCATCACAAGCTGTCTGAGATACAGCAAACACTAATCTAATGTGTACACTCTTAAAAGCCAAATATTTACAGCTCCAATGCATGGGTACATTCAGTCCAACAAAGCTCCTACCTTCAGAGTGATGGGATAGGGTGAGCAAACTGACGCAGGAGGCCCCAATTCCCGATCCGAAAACTGTGATGCGATTAGAATCTCCACCGAAGTACCCAATATTCTCGCTGATCCAACGCAGGGCCTGTATTTGGTCCAGCAGACCGTAGTTTCCTTTAGCCGCCTGGTCACCTGTACTGAGGAATCCTGTAAAAGATCATTGCAAGGTGATGAGTCACCGGGATGTGTTACCTGTTTAGCACTGGGTTTACAAATAAGAAATCAAAGAGACTGGTCAGTGAACTAGCCTGTGACACTTGCCTGATACCTAAGGATACTTGCCTGGTCCGAGGAACAATTTCATGACAAAAGGGGATTGGACCCGGACTTAATAAAGCCCTCTTTACTGTCAGAAAGAAAGTATATATAAACTGTAGGGCTTATTCCCAAGCTTTCGTCTTTCCCAAATAATGAGTAATCTATATACACACATGCACCTAAAAAGCTATGTTAAATTATCATTGTGTCACTAACCATGCAGTACTAAAATGTTAGTATCTTGATAAAAAATATATAACAAACAAAAAATGTATCAAAAAAACAAAAACAAAAGCTCTACTTGGACCTGGGAATGACAGGTGCTTATTGGTAAGGCAGGTAGGCAAACACTAGGAGACAAATTCTTGGGGAAAAATGCCTCTGAAAGGTGGATAAACCTGAAAAAGTACGGCACCAAGGCATTCTGTCTCAAGGTGAAAACATATTTATCACCTTTATTAAATGGGCTCGAATACTCTTTACTGTATCCTGTTTAGTATGGAACATGCAGTATGCAAAAAATATCCTCAGAACCCTTCCATTCTATTATTGAGTATGCTTATTGAGTACACATCTTCTCTAAAAGCAGTATACTTAAAACCCCCAGATGATATACTTACTTCTGGGGTTTCACTAAGTATATTCTGGAGCATAAGCAATCATTTTGGTCAATAAATATGACGTGTAGCTCCGCTTTAAAAATAAGACACAACTTCGCTGACGTTTTCCTTCAACAACAACACAAACAACACGTGACATGGCCATGTTTATTGACATATTTTCCACAATACAGTTTTTGCATACTGCATGTCACATACTAAACAGTGTACACAGTAAACAGTACACAGCTGCTAGTACACAGTACAGAGGAGCTGCATATACGTGGCACACAGCATATACTGTATGTGTGGCAGCCTGAGAAACTCTTCACATTTTTTTTAAAATTTATAAATTCTTTGAATTATCCTGAACAATAGGCTCATAGTTTTGTTTTGATATCTCAATCAGAGCCCAAGTTATGATGTTTAAAATCGAACAACAGCCCAAAACTTTAAGATAACAGCATTTAAAGATTCTATTGCATTTTGTTCTAATTCCATTCAGTATGAAGACATGACCACACACTTTGGTTGCTTTGTAATATTATTTATTTGTATTATTTATTATATTTATATGTGTCTTTTAGCTCATGTTGCAATATTTGACATCAATATATAAAATATACTAATAATATATAAATACAATTACAATGGCATAGTACATTATTTAGGTAGTGCTGTATTAAAGCATAAGGTTAAAAATGTGTATAAATTGTCAACATTGTGCTAAAACAAGTAAGTAACAATATCAGTCTTTAAATTGAACAGAATGGTCTTGAATATTTTCATAACAAATTAACACAGCTACAGTGGAACAGTATATGAAATAATGTTACTCTCTCTCTCTCTCTCTCTCTCTCTCACTCACTCTCACAGACACACACGCACGCACACACACACACACACACACACACACACACACACACACACACACACACACACACACACACTGTGCTCCTCAAGCCTACCCTTAAACCTCCTTTTGGTTCTCCCTACATAAAAAACAACTGCATGGATATACATGGAATGGTAAACACATCCAAAAGCCTGCCTGTTTTGGATAAACAACAAATTAATTATTACATATGATTTATGAACTTAAATTGTATTTTTTTTTATGTGAAAAAATAAATGTGAACTTCATAAACACAGGCCTCCATAAATCAGCGTAGGCTACATATAAATATGCAAAGGGTTATGGTATATTTGTACATAATGAAATTAATTTAAATCATCAAATTGTATGACGTGAACTGAACCACCTGCATTATCTTATTAGTTACAAAATCATATCATACATTCTTCCATGAATGTATAATTTGTAGTTCATTTGGCAACAGATGCATTAGCACAAACCCTGCCATGCACTTATTTTTTCAATAAGAGACATTTTAACCTCTTCTGTATTTATTATTTTTTAACTGACTCTACATCCTATTCAACATAGAGTCTGTGTACAATGATCCATAGTGTCCTTGGCACACTTACATTATGGTGACACTTATGATATTTTAAGGTGATTATATGAGGGGTTTTGTGAAATACTTGTGGAAATCCAACACAGTCAGGTCTGACCAGTGACATTCACCTTGAGGTTCCGTCATGATTGGAAAAGGCTCTTGTTCAGAAAAGAGTTCCGGCAACTTTTGCAACATTTGTAAAATCGTGCAAGTAGTGTGAAACAGAATATTTTCTGTGATAAAACACAGTGTGATAATTCTGTGAAAATGCAAAGTATCCGTTTTCCTTATGCTTTAGAATCAAAAAATGTGAAGATTATTATTTTTTTTTACAATTTAACTTGCACATACATGCCTACATAATGTTGTCAGAGGCATAACCTAACACAGCCATAATCATTTATCTCCAGACACTCTCCTCAATTACAGTTTCTGACTAATGGCATGCCATAGATGGTTTTGACACAGACAGAGCTGGCTTCCACTTGAGGGCTTCTAGGTTTTTGTAGCAGCTCTTTAATGAGAAGAGAGACGTTTGTCAATTTAAGCTTGTTTTTCCAAGAACTAATGCTAATTTGTTCCACAATTCTACTGGAAAAGCCTATTTTTATATTAGATTTTGATGAACGCTCAGTGTCTCATATGCTCTAATGCAATTCCCCACCCCCCAGTAATAAATGTATTAACAGCAGTGGCAACATAGCTTTCCCCTCAATGTAACCTAAATGTGTTGAAAAAGTTGTCAATGGCAACATTGTGACAAGTAAAGCAAGACTTTCAAAATTTTGAATTTTACCAAAAAGGTACATGAAGCTGTTATGTTTGTGTCATTACTGCTAATTATCCCTGTGGCTGGTAATGCTGCTGCAGTCAAGAGCATAAAGACAATGTGACAGGTGCAAAGGTACTTGAATTGCACCAACTACCAAAATAGAAAATATATTTTAATCACAGTGTCTCGGATGTTTACGCAAGAGAATGAAAGTCTGCTTGTTTTTACAAAGTTAAAGTACCGCAAGGAATAGAAAACATAGTTCTGTTTTCTCTGAATGTAAACCTCTAGCAAAAACTGATAACATAATTTGAGCACACTCAGAGGATACATCTTTAAGCTTAGCAGTAAATCATATGAAATAAAATATTTGTTGATGTCACTTCACTTTAATAACTGTGATTACTAAACAAGACTAGGCTCCATAAGAAAGGCTTTATATGCAGAATCCTTGTGCTGCATATATTTTGTAACTTGCAATTCTTACATATTTTGTCCGCTATTTATTTGCATAGTATTATTATACTTTGAGCGATGTGAAACTGTGCAAAAGCTGACATAATTAATTAGCTGTCTGTTAACACACCACACTCATTTAAATAGTAATAAAAAATGTAGATAAAAATACTAAACAATCCTGAGCCACAGTGTGCATTTGCTTTCTCTAATGCACTGTTGCCTAGCAATGAGCAAGCGTGAAATGGAGAGCGGTTAGAGACAGCGTTTTATTTTTCACCGAGATTGCTTCAAAATATTTGAACAACAAGAGATTTGATGAAGTCATAAACCAGCAAAATTCAAAGAAAAGGCCAACCATGAAGAAATATATGTATTCTTTCACCTTTTGTGTTTTAATGTAAAGCATGCCTTTTTATACAAAGATAAAGCAATCCGTGGGAATAATGTGCGTATATAAACCCAAAGTTCCTATTATCTCTTACATTTTTGGGTTTAGCCATCTTTTCAGTAAATGTGTGATACTTTGATTTTTTTTCTTCTGAATTTAGGCATGTGACCTTTACAATTAGACAACTGATCAACTGACTGAAATGAGAAAGGATGTCACTCCCTGTGTTAATTAAAGGATTTGGAGAGATATTCTGTCCATTCTGATAGTTTACACTTTGTTCCAGTTTTGTAAAAAGGTTCAAATAATAAAAAAACAAAACAAATGTAGAAACAAAAATGGGAGTGTAGGATTGAATATCTTCCATGAAATTACAGCCTATATTCTATTATTTTTCCATTGTGACTCAAACCTAACATGCAACACCCTGATGTGATGTGACAGCTAAAGGGTGATAAACCGACGTGTACCTTGAAGGCATCTGAAATCATACAGCTTGCTCAAGCCTCTCACAATGCAGCCATTTTTGAAATCATGGGGTAGATGAAGGATGAGCAACACGACATCGCTGTTAAAATGGGTCAAATGTATGCTGTTTGCAGCGTGCTGTCATGCAATCTCTATCAAGAGCAGGAAGGCGAAACCAGGAAATGACAGAGATCTACACGTGCAAGCGATTTCTACTTTTCGCTCCCCAACAGTCAAAAAAAGGAGGCATGTTTTAAATATGCCTGGAAGCACTGACTACTACTGAATAGGTAAAGGATATAACCCTTAGTTGAGAATCCTAGGACATTTTTACATTTGCAAGGCTAAGCAATCTGTTAACGGGCACATGATTTTAAAATTATTGTCCCATCTATTTATACCATACCATTTTGTGAATGTGCCACCACTCTAGCACTGCAATGCCATGCAAGGTCGGAAAGGTTTTTAAGTGTTTAACACACTTTTCCAATGCACGGCCACACTTTTCTAGCCTATTAAGTCTGTTTGTCTCACAGTATTATGCATTCTGAATATGAAATTCTGCTTATGTAAAGATCTGATTAAGACCAGCGAATGAAGAAGTATGCATTTTGATTCTATCACATTGGGGAACAAAGCTAAAATTATTATTTTCTTTAAACTATTAAATTTCCTTGATACTTGTACTTTAATTGTGAAAGTCATAAAATTGCTGTTATACCAGCTTTTCTGTGAGTCTCTCAACATGTCAGTAAATTATCCACTGGTATAATTCAAAGATGAAATTCAAAGTACACAAAAAAAAAAAAAAATTCTGTCCAACTGTGATGCCAACATAATCGTTCAGTGAGTTCTAAGATATTTCATCACAATTGATAAAAAATATAGAACTCGTAGTCCCGCCCACTTTGGTGACGAATGTCTGGTGTCACTTTTTGGAAAAAATATAATGGGAGTCAATGGACTGAAAATGTTTTTTTTTTCTATATTCAAGCAGCTAGATGTTCAAAACACCCAAGAGAGGGGTTGTCACATTTTAAAATAATTAATAAAATTGGTAACTTGAAATTATGTCCAACAAATAAACAACAAACACGTTTTCACAACAAACGCTCACCACCACTGCTGGAGTGAAAGCCATAAAGCTGACACTTTAATTTGACATGGCCAGACTGACAGTCATTCTCGCCCTTGGTGATACTCTTAGTTTAACTTCCATAATAAGACAAAGTGATTGCCATTTTCGCTAGCAGAGCGGCCGGTAGCTACTTTTTCGGCCCGTAGCTACTTCCATAATAAGTAACAAGAGCAGACCAACTGATAGCCATTTTCGCTAGCAGAGCGGCCGGTAGCTAGCAAAAGTGGGAGCTGGCGATGTACGACCGGGGATTCTGGGTAGTGAAGTTATGTTACTCAAACTCTGTTAATTATACGATTCAAATTTGATTTAAACGTGGTGGTGAGTATATAATGGACTTTGTATAACATATATGTCAAACTTTGGTCCATACAATGCCATAATATCATAAGGGTGACTGAAAGATCCCGAAATGGGGGCAGGTAATGGCTTCCGGCAGTCTTCCGGGACCAGTGAGGAATAGAAGGGGGCGGGAATATGGAGCTCTATAGTTGATGTAGATTTGTCTTCAGATCTTGCAACAGCAAAAATCAATGGTTAAGTTGATTCATTTTACATAATGTAAATCTTGTTTTTAAATTCATGATATTTTTTTGTACCCACGTAAAATTCCAATGTTTTATTGCCTATAACAAGTAAAAACAAATGCCTGGCAATGCTACAAGGCCTTTAGTTGTCGTGCAGAGAATAAGAGAGATGGTAGATTTGTTATGAGGCTTAATTAATCCTCACTATTAAAATCCTAAGAGATTTATGTCTGTTTGATATACTTCAAAGCCTGCCAGTGAAATATATAGTGAGGGAATGGCACCATGGGTCTTAGGAATGGGCTCATCCAATTCAAGTAATGTTTGCAGGGTGACTGAGGGGAATGCATGTGCTTTCAATGTGTGGCTCTTACTGGTATTGAGAAGAGCAGCAGTGAAGTTGGACATGGTATAGGAAGAAAATCATTCTTTATATTATATGCCTCGTTTGGTATACAGATGTAGCCCTATGGGAATTTGGGGTATTTCAGTATTTCCTCATTGTAATTTAAATTTGGTTATTTTACTTTCATACGGTTTTTCTAAATGCTAGAAATGTGTAAATAATGTTTACATGCATTAAAAAATGTGTTAGTTTAAATTCAAGTATTTGGAGAAAGAACCAATCAGAAGTCGGGGTGAGAGTTCGAGAGGAAGCAGGAAGAGAAACGGGAAAGAGAGAATGAGATGAGAGACCGGGGAGAGAATTGCGCAGTGCATGATACAGTTAGAAGTTGCTAAAACGCAAGTTTATGCTTATGGTGGCGAATGTGCTTTTGGACTGCACGAACAGTGAGTCTTATAGACATTTTGCAGTAAGTAGCTTGTGCGTTATATGCAATTATTGCGGAGAACTCGGTTAGAGTTTCCAACGAGGAGAAAACGGAAAGCTAGTCAGCTCGACTTAGCAAGAGGAGTTTCAAAAGACTTTGCCAGCGAGTAGCCTGCTCGGCCGCCCTGTGTGCATTGTCTGGAACGAGGGCTGATCGTGTGGATCACCTGCTTTGCTTTGCCGACTTCACCAGCCCGCCAGAACAGCGTGCAACGGCGAGGACGACATCGACCAGCACTACGGTAGTAATTCTTTTTTGTTTGCGGCGCCACGGCGCGAAACGGCCATTTTGTTTACGGTCTCTCCGCTCCCCAGCAACGCTACAGGCCTGCATCAGTCCATGCATCTATTCACACGACAAATGGTTGGGTACCCAGTTAATTTAATTAGTAAAATGCCGGCTTAGTTTAGGACTGAAACTGTGTTGGAAGGATTTGTTATGGACTGAACTGTTTGAGTGAAACTGAAACTGAAAGTAATCTATGTGTATGTTTGTGACTAATTTTCAGTAAATAGTTCAAACTTATTTCTCTTGGGTATTGTGTATGTCATTGAGTAGTTTGAGACTGATGTGTTGATAGATAGTAATGGTTAAAAAGTTACAGTAGCCTCATTTAAAGTGATTCTGATTTATATGATATTTCATTTGTTGTTTATTACACTGGTAATGAGAATAGCTATTTAACAAGGTTAAAATAGTGATGTAACTGTAAAAGCTTAATTTAATTTAAGAAATTTGAATACATTTAGTGAATTACTATTAGTGCATTAACTAACCTTAGAGAGAGAGATCTCTCGCCATCAGAAGAATTCGGGAGCGCACTCCACACTAATAGCTAGACACGCTAGGGGGCGCTACATAAAATGGGGGCTCGTCCGGGATGGTTAATTAATGCAATTAATTAATCAGTCATTTGATGCTAATAGCTGGTGGCATTAGCTGTTAAAATTTTTGTTAGTTTCTCAAAGAAATTCCAGTAGTTCAAATAGTTTACTGAGAAGCTAAAAGTCTATGCTAATCTAAATTAATAGCTGTTAACTTTAGCCTGGAATTTGTTATTAGCTTCTCAAGGGAAAATAAGTCAAATAGTTTATTGAGACCTAAAAGAAAATGGAGTCGCAGAGTAGCACTGTAGAATTAGTTAAAGAGCTCAAAGTCTGGTGCAGAAGAGAAGAATTGGATGAAGACCATGCCGTAATGGTGATGATTCCAGAAGATGGAGAGAATGCCCAGATTGAAGAAAACATGGGAAACATCAAAGCCTTAGGCCGAGTGCGAGTGAGAGGACGGACACTCAGTCTGAAGCTGAATCTACTAAAAGTGCTATGCGAGTGTAAGGAAGTGGTGGACCCCACCAAAGTCCCTCCGGAACTGTTGCCGGCTGGCAAGACTGAAAAGTGGAGGATCATTATTGCTTCTGAAAATCCTGTTCCTGGTGACGGTGCTTCTCCTAGCCCGTTAAAGAGTTTGTTGGATGATCCGCCAGCGGGTGGCTCGGCTGAGTCTATTATTCGTGCGGTAGGTGATTTGTTGACTAAGATGGGGAAACCATCAAGCGAGAACAGCAGTTACCGTCGTCTGAGAGTGTTCTCCGGTACTTTGCCAACTCCAGTTGGAGAAGAGTCTCTTGAACATTGGTTAGAGCATGCGCGACTGATGGTCGAGGAAAGCGAGTGTTCCACTAAGGAGAAACGACGGCGTATCATGGAAAGTCTGAAAGGTCCTGCGTTAGCTGTTGTAAAGGCTGTGCGGACTGCTGATCCAGAGGTTAGCCCGGCTCAGTGCTTAGAAGCCATTGAGAGTGCTTTTGGGTCTGCTGAGACAGGTGAAGACCTGTATTTTGCCTTTAGGTTGTTACAGCAGCAGCCAAAGGAAAAGTTGTCTGACTTTCTTAGGCGCTTAGAGTTGTCGTTGACTAAGGTAGTTCGTCGCGAAGGTCTCCCTACAGGCCGTGCTGACCGTGCTCAAGTGGAGCAGCTGCTGAGAGGTGCTGTCCATTCCGATATGATGCTGGTCCAGCTCAAACTCAGGGAAAGGAAGGAAAACCCTCCATCATTCTTGGAACTGCTGAGCGAGATCCGGAGTGAAGAAGAGTATGAAACTTCTAGGATGAAGCTGAACACATCTGTGCAGAGAGTCCATGCTAACCCTGCTACGGACAGTAGAAAGGAAGACGTTGAGCATTTGAGATCTGAAGTTCAAGAACTCAAGTCAATGTTCACCTCCATGAGAACGCTGCAAAGCCAAGTTGTAGCAGATAGCAAAGACCCAAGGTCGCTGACAAAAGTGCCCTCCCCAGAGACAGGCGGTGAGGATGAGGTAGCTGCCTTGAGAAAACAAGTGAAGAACCTGCAAAAGCAAATGGCAGGCCAAAAGTCTAAAGTCTCTGAATCCCCTACTACAGTTCATAGAGTAGAGTCATCAAGACAAGCCCACAGTGATAATAGAAAGCAACCATCTAACTACTCGGATGGGAACTTTTGTTATCGCTGTGGTGAAAATGGCCATTTCTCTGCTAAATGCCACAATGCAGAGAATCAGGCCAAAGTTATCCAGAAATTGATCAACTCTCTGAAGAAAGCTAAACAGGGTGAATCACCAGTAAGCCGTCCCACAGTGTGCTCCGCTAAGAAAAGTGAGATAGCCACGCTGAGAAGAGACATTCCTCATGGACTGATTGGCCCCTCTTCAATCGTTCCAGTGAAGATAAATGGCCAACATTGCGACGCACTCCTTGATAGTGGCTCACAAGTCACCATTATCTTTGAGACCTGGTACAAGCGGCACTTACATGATGTCCCAATCCAGCCAGTGTCAGGATTGGCGATATGGGGGCTAAGCGACACCAGCTACCCCTACCTCGGATATGTCGTAGTGGAGATGGAGTTTCCGGAGAAGGTCACAGGCTCGAAGGGGACACTGTCGGTCCTGGCCCTGATATGCCCAAGTCCTCAAAGCCCTGAGAAGACCTCTGTGATCCTAGGAACTAATGCTAACCTGTTCCAGAGACTGTCTAGACTCTGCAGAGAGACCACGGGAGTGGACATTGCTCAGACACTTGGCATAAAAGCAAAGAACTCCATCGGGCACACAGTCCAGCCAACCAACGAGGGTGGAGAGGATGAAGTAGGATATGTGAAGTGGATGGGCCCAGGCTCACTTACCCTACCTCCGGGTGGTGAATGCTGTGCCATCTGTGAAGTAGAGTTGACGAAGCCTCTGGATCAAGACCTGCTGATGGTCGAAGCCTCACCCACTGTTCCATTACCATCTGGAGTACTGCTGCAGCCTATGGTCATGCCGAGTACCGCAGTGGATGATCACCTCACAGTTCTTATTCAGAATGAGTCTCTGAAGGATGCAGTCATCCCAGTTGGAACCGTCTTAGGCCAGCTATGCCCTGCTGATTCAGTCGTCCCATCTCTTAAAGTTGAAACCGAAGCTGTGACTGTTCCAACAGAGTTAGACCCTCAACTGATCCAGTTTGGCGACTCGCCCATACCACGTCAATGGAAAGAGCGACTCCGTCAAAAACTATGTGAGCGAGCTAGCGTATTCTCCTTGCATGAGTGGGATGTTGGCCTGGCAAAGGATGTTGAACATCATATCAGGATGACAGAACCAAAGCCGTTCAGAGAACGTTCAAGACGCCTAGCTCCAGCAGATATTGACGATGTCCGTAAGCACTTGCAGGAGTTGTTGAAGACTGGCATAATTAAGGAGTCACGTAGCCAGTACGCATCGCCAATTGTGGTAGCCAGAAAGAAAACTGGGCGTGTCAGGATGTGCATTGACTATAGGACCCTCAATAGCCGTACGATACCAGACCAGTACACAACTCCTCGCATAGATGATGCGTTAGACTGCTTGACTGGGAGCAAATGGTTTTCTGTCCTCGATCTACGCAGCGGCTACTACCAGATTGCCATGGCGGAGGAGGACAAAGAAAAAACCGCCTTCATTTGTCCCCTTGGATTTTTCCAATTTGAAAGAATGCCCCAGGGCATAACAGGAGCGCCTGCAACGTTCCAAAGACTTATGGAGAAGGCGGTCGGCGATATGAATCTCCTTCAAGTGTTGGTTTATTTAGACGATCTCATAGTCTTTGGACGTTCGCTGGAAGAGCATGAAGAGCGCCTCCTGCGGGTGTTAGACAGGCTTGAAGAGGTAGGGCTTAAACTCTCCCTTGACAAATGTCAATTTTGTCAACCCAGGGTTAAGTATGTGGGTCACATAGTTTCCGCTGAGGGCGTTGCCACTGACCCTGAAAAGCTGGAAGCAGTTGCTAAGTGGCCTAAGCCCACAGACCTTAAGACACTGCGATCGTTCTTGGGTTTCTGTGGGTACTACCGACGCTTTATAGAGAACTATTCAGCAATCGTTAGGCCCCTCACGGAACTGACCAAGGGCTATGCACCTACCCGGCATGGAAAGAAGCAAGTCCTGGACAAGACCAAGACCTACTTCAAGGATTCAGAACCCTTCAATGACCGATGGGACCTGTCCTGCAGGGATGCATTCAACCAAATCATTCAGTGTCTGATTAACGCGCCGGTGTTGGCATTTGCTGATGCCAATAAGCCATATGTCCTACACACAGACGCAAGTTTCAAAGGGCTCGGTGCCGTCCTCTATCAAGAACACCCCGAAGGGTTAAGACCGGTGGCGTTTGCCAGCAGAAAGTTGAGCTCTCCTGAACAACGATATCCTGTCCATCAGCTAGAGTTCCTGGCGCTTAAATGGGCTGTCGTGGATAAATTTCACGACTACCTCTACGGAGCCAAGTTCACGGTACGCACCGATAATAACCCTTTGACGTACGTACTTACCACGGCTAAGCTCAGTGCGACAGGTCATCGTTGGCTTGCAGCCCTAGCCACCTATGACTTTGACGTAAAGTACAGGCCTGGTAATGCAAACATAGATGCTGACCTGCTCTCTCGTAACTTTCCTGAAGATGGTGAGGAGTGGGATAGCATGTCTCCAAACGTGGTGAAGTCCATATGTCGGCGGATACAAGTTGAGGAATCCTTGTATACTTCCCCCAGATATGTGGAACAATTAGGAGCTTCGCCAGCCTGTATTCCCGATGTGTATGCCTTTCCGTCTCAGATACACCTGAACTCACTGGAGCAACTGTCAAAAGCGGACTTGATGGCTGCCCAGAAGAAGGATAGTGTGATCCGACGTGTGATTGAGGCAGTGAAACAGGGAGTCTGGCCTAGCAACATAGATCTACACCCAGAGATGCGGCTGATGAAGAGGGAAGTTGGCAAACTTGTGATGAGAGATGGACTTCTGTACAGAGCAAGCAAGAAAGATGAAGAGGAGACACTACAGCTTGTGCTGCCTGCTGAGTTCAGAGAAGTAGTGTTGCATTCTCTTCATGACGAAATGGGCCACTTAGGAGTGGAAAGGGTCACTGAACTCCTAAGAGCAAGATTCTACTGGCCCAAAATGGCTAATGATGCAGAGGCATATGTGAGAGACTGTGGGCTGTGCATCACTCGTAAAAAACCTGCCAAGAAAGCCGCTCCCTTACATCAGATCACCAGCAGTGGTCCTATGGACCTGGTGTGTATTGACTTTTTGTCAATGGAATCCGATTCCAGAGGCATTAGTAACGTCTTGGTCGTGACCGATCACTATACCAGATATGCTCAAGCCTTTCCTGCGAAGAATCAGAAAGCTCTGACGGTAGCCAAGATCCTTGTCGAGAAGTATTTTGTCCACTATGGCTTGCCTGCTAGAATTCATTCCGACCAGGGAAGAGATTTTGAGTCGAGACTGATAAGAGAGCTGCTGACAACCTTGGGCATACGGAAATCACGAACGACTCCGTATCATCCTCAAGGGGATCCCCAGCCAGAGCGCTTCAACCGTACGTTGCTCTCTATGCTTGGTACGTTAGGCCAAGAGAAGAAGAGATCCTGGAGCCAGCATGTACCTTCATTAGTGCATGCTTACAACAGCACAAAAAGTGATGCGACGGGATACTCTCCTTATTACTTAATGTTCGGTAGGGAAGCTAGACTACCTGTAGACCTGTGCTTTGAAACCTCCAAAGATGGAACTCAGGAGAGAAACCATTACCAATATGTGGAAAGCCTGAAGCGTGACCTGCAAAGAGCATACCAACTTGCTAGTCAAGCTGCAGACAAGACTCACTTGAGGAACAAGAGAGCCTATGATCAGAAGGTCAGCTTTCAGAACATACAGGAAGGAGACCGTGTTCTTCTGAAGAATCTAGGACTCAAAGGGAAACACAAGCTTGAAAGCCGTTGGAGTTCCATACCCCATGTAGTTGTAGGAAAGATGCCAAACTTACCGGTATTCCGTGTAAAACCTGAGGGAGGCAAAGGCGGAGTAAGGACCATCCATCGTGACCACATCTTACCTATTAGGCAGTCTGTCAGGATACCAGTCGATCAAGCATGTGAAGAAACCCCTGTGAAAACAAGAACACGTTCAACCCGAACAAGACAAAGACAACAGAACCTGAGTCAAAGAGAAGTCCCAGAGATGACAGATTCCTCGTCTGATGTGGAGTGTGGCCAGTCTCGTACACCATACCGGGAGTATCTGGAAAGCCTACTGAAGAGGAGAGTGTCAGATCGAGTCTCTGTAAGCGCAGAATATGAAGACGCCATAGAGCCAAGTCCTGTCCAGTCAGCTGAAGAGCTTGATGCCGACAGAGAAGACGAAGGGGTTAATGCTGTGACAGATTCAGACCCCTATGAGTCCGAAACAGACCTGGATGCGAGAAGAAATGCTGTCAATGCACCCAAAGAAAAACTGAGCTCTAAAACCAAAGTAAATAGAGTACTTAGACCAAGAACAACTGAAAAAAGACAAGTAAAACCAGTATTAAGACTTACTTATGATGAACCTGGAAAGGCAAGTGAGCAACCACTTACCATAGTTCATAGAGGCATTATCATCAAGCTAGGTAAAAACTAGTATTAGTTCATGATAGGAACTTACAGTTCTAAAAAAAAAAAAAAGGGTATTTCTCTACAGAGTTCAATGTTGAGAGTATGTTTTATGTCTTATGAGGACATTTAGACATTTAGTAAGGGGAGGATGTAGCCCTATGGGAATTTGGGGTATTTCAGTATTTCCTCATTGTAATTTAAATTTGGTTATTTTACTTTCATTCGTGTTTTCTAAATGCTAGAAATGTGTAAATAATGTTTACATGCATTAAAAAATGTGTTAGTTTAAATTCATGTATTTGGAGAAAGAACCAATCAGAAGTCGGGGTGAGAGTTCGAGAGGAAGCAGGAAGAGAAACGGGAAAGAGAGAACGAGATGAGAGACCGGGGAGAGAATTGCGCAGTGCATGATACAGTTAGAAGTTGCTAAAACGCAAGTTTATGCTTATGGTGGCGAATGTGCTTTTGGACTGCACGAACAGTGAGTCTTATAGACATTTTGCAGTAAGTAGCTTGTGCGTTATATGCAATTATTGCGGAGAACTCGGTTAGAGTTTCCAACGAGGAGAAAACGGAAAGCTAGTCAGCTCGACTTAGCAAGAGGAGTTTCAAAAGACTTTGCCAGCGAGTAGCCTGCTCGGCCACCCTGTGTGCATTGTCTGGAACGAGGGCTGATCGTGTGGATCACCTGCTTTGCTTTGCCGACTTCACCAGCCCGCCAGAACAGCGTGCAACGGCGAGGACGACATCGACCAGCACTACGGTAGTAATTCTTTTTTGTTTGCGGCGCCACGGCGCGAAACGGCCATTTTGTTTACGGTCTCTCCGCTCCCCAGCAACGCTACAGGCCTGCATCAGTCCATGCATCTATTCACACGACAAATGGTTGGGTACCCAGTTAATTTAATTAGTAAAATGCCGGCTTAGTTTAGGACTGAAACTGTGTTGGAAGGATTTGTTATGGACTGAACTGTTTGAGTGAAACTGAAACTGAAAGTAATCTATGTGTATGTTTGTGACTAATTTTCAGTAAATAGTTCAAACTTATTTCTCTTGGGTATTGTGTATGTCATTGAGTAGTTTGAGACTGATTGGTTGATAGATAGTAATGGTTAAAAAGTTACAGTAGCCTCATTTAAAGTGATTCTGATTTATATGATATTTCATTTGTTGTTTATTACACTGGTAATGAGAATAGCTATTTAACATTCGGGAGCGCACTCCACACTAATAGCTAGACACGCTAGGGGGCGCTACACAGTATAGGCACGAGCAGATGGATATGTGTTTCAGGTGAGAAAATAATTGATCTGTTGATCGATTTTAATGGGAGTTCTTTTGAAGTTTGCTTGCGTGTGAACTGGATTGAGAAGGGTTTCAGATTCTTAAAAAAAAGATTAGATTTACACCCGAACAGGCAACACACATGCTTTTTATGTTGCATTGAGTCCTCGTCTGTGTTAACATCAGCAATGTGCTACCGTGGGACAGGTATAGATCTCTTTCCATTGCTTCCAGACAATGAATATATGCACGTATTTATCCCCACAGACAGCCCAGGCATTCCCATTCTAGACTTTAAGGTTAAGTATAGCAGCATAGTCATAAAGCATGAGGCTGTTTCATAATGAGAGCATTCCTAGCAGCCCATCTAGGCTTCTGATTTTGCCTGCAAAGCATAAACCATGTACCGATGTATACAGTGGTTCACAATACTGTAAATGTAAGCATCAAAAACTTGACAGTCTGCCAAAGCCAGTCTTTGAACAAATGGTTGGCAAAATTACTACGGCACAATAATGGAAGCCGCTACCAACAAGCTCCGCAACAGTTCTCCACAACCACACCCCCCAATCCCCTCCTCCTCCATAATCATTCTGTGCAGTTTTGCTCCCTGCCTCTCATTTAAAATCTCTGACATTCATACACTTTTTAACTCAATCTCCTTCCTCACTGTAGGTTTCTTAGCATTTGTATCAACTGCAGGAAGAAGCAGAATCGCTGATGGTCCCAGCCTTGCCATCTTCACCACAGTCAGCTTCACAACACCAGGTCGCTTTCTCACGTCTATGTGACTTTATTACAATTATCAAATTGGTTAATTTGTGCAAAATTGATATTGAGATGATCTAATATGTTATATCTGGGACTTCCTGACCTCTCCCTTTTTCATCTTTTGCCAAAAGCTCCCTCGATTGTTTTTATATCCAGAAAAGGTAACACAGACCTGTTAAGGCCTCTACCTTAAAAATAGAAGAAAATGCACTTGATCCTCTGTCCAGTTATCACTCCAGGACCCTTTCTTTCCAAAATAACTTTCTTGTTTTGTCCTGCAATATTATCTTCTGGACCCTGACCAGCTTGCACTGTCTCCTGCCCTCTCCACAGAGACCACAGTCACGGTTAGTAACCACCCCATGTGGCAGGAACAATCTTTAGAAAAAATACATCTTTTGCTTTTTCCTTTAAACTCGGTTACTTTATATCCAGTGGATGACCGTTTTATAAAACCCATAGCCCCGTTATCCCATAGTATACCTAATATACTGTACAAGTTATAGCTAGGGCCACCAATCTAATTTTTTTTTCATATATATGATTTCATGGGCCGCTATTCAGCATCCTTTTTTGTGGGGTGCGTTCTTACAACTTCTTCTATTGTTCGTAGTTTAACCACGTAGCCTAAACTCTTTTCTATTCCTCTCTCAATTTCTCTTTCTGTCTTTACCTTTCCTTCTAGTGATGTGCAGTTCACGAACGAATCGGTATTTTTGAACGACTCTTTATGCTGAGTCGTCTGAGACACTCCCTCGAGACACTCAGCAGTGCTTAATGCGCGGCGCGCAGTTTCTGATTGCTAAATTAGAACCTACGTAAGAATACATTTTAATTTGATCTAACAATATTGCACACACTTTTGGAAAGTTAATAATCGCCCCAGCTCATTCCAAAGTTATTATGACTACTAATGGTTAAAAGAAAGATACGTAGCTACAGTAGCTATACTACCCAACTGATCAGCACAAAATCAACTCGACTGAATTTAAGAGCCATGAGCCGCAGCAATATTCCACGGCTCCAGAGCCATGACACAAACCAAAGTCCTTTTCAAGTTTTAACCACATAACTGTTCTTATAGAGTTCTGTGGTTTTAACAAAGGGCAAAATGCAGTACACAATTAAGCCATTAATCTGGTTTACTACTCAGCGTGATTCAAACGGAAACCCTATTGACAAAGGAATTATGTTAGCCTAATATCTAATGATATTCCGAGACGCCGACTGTATATTACGAAATTATGAAACAATTAGGCCTAATATGCGATATTGCAATTGTGTTCAGCTAGATTAGGCTACAAAAAAATGACAGAAAACACTTACTTAAAGCGGTGGCATTTTTATTTTAGAACTCTTGACCAACAACAACAGTGAACAGAATAAATAGCCTACAATTATGTATGATATAATAAGTACAATTAAAATAAACACATTTAAATAACCCTATGGTGTCCAAATAAATAAATGACATAGGCTCCTGTACATCATATGCACACACTGACACACACAATAAATATCTGGCTTGTTTGTCAAATTTGGCTGGCTATCTCTCTTATACAGTCTTCCATCCACCTCATTTTCTGTAGACCTAGACTACTGGATTCTGGGATCTGATTTAAAAAAAAAAAACATTAATATTAGCATAGATTAAATAGCTCTATACAAATATAACCATTCAATGTCTATTATTACCTGTAAGATCTAATGTTACCATCTATGATCGAAAAAACAGAGATGGGAAAGTCGTAAATAAACGTAACCTGCGATTGCAAACTAGCTTGAGACAGTAGGCTACTGTACATTGAGAATATTAGCAATGAGTATCATTCAGATTATTTGGGTCTGAATAAAATATCAAGGCTAGTTTACAAACTTATTTTATCTACTTTGTTACCAGCTAGGGTCTGCTGTCTGAAACAGCTTCTAATTCCAGCTCGCGAGTCGCGCCGCTGAAAGAAAAATATGCGGCTCAAACGGCTCTTCTGTATTAACCGGAAGTACCAAAATTGCAACTCCGACTCCGACTCTTAAAACTGAATGGTACGAATAGAGCCGACAGAAAAAAGAGCCGAACTGCTCACTATTAGTCATCTAGATTTCTGTTCGTGAATTTCTCTTTGCGTGTTGCATTGGGAAGCTGCTGAAGAACGTTGACAGTACCACGTATGACGTTTTGACAAAAAACGTCTTTTTTTGTAATACGAAAAATGTTGGAGGCTGGGCGAAAGCGGTACTGGAAACACTTATTAAACGTCGATATCCAACATTTATATAACATTCATATACTTTATGATTATGTAATTTCATATCAGTCATTTTTTGAATTTGCAGCGTTTTAAATTATCTGGTGCTTACACTTCAAGGGAAAAAAACGAAAACCTGCAGACTGTGGCTCTCCAGGACCAGGATTATCACTGCAGTAAAGAGAAAAATACATCCAGTCCAATCTTATCCGAAAAGGGCCGCTGTCTGCACAGGTTTTTTTAAAATTTATCTCGGCACTAAGACACTTGATTCTACTAAAGGTCTTGATTGAAGTCAATGATTAGCTAATACATTTTTTTTAAACTTAAGTTAAAAGTTAAATGTTATATTGCTGCTCTTATGTGAATGCATTTCCCCACTGCTTCAAACAAAACCTAACATGCCCCTGTACAATATTTAGAAATACTGCAGCATGTCCATGGTAGTACATAATCTAACTGAAATTTAACATGTGAGTGTTGCTGTCAGTCATCTTCTGTGCTTAATTAGTGGCATTTACTTTATCAATTGAGATTATTGAGGTGGTGCAAATGGGAGAAGTTGCTTGAGAAAGAGGCTATCACAACCTATAGCTGGCAGAGGACTGAAGTGCCATGCGAGAAAACAAGGGGAGACAACTGGTGGCCCTAGTTATAGTCCTCCGTGGCTTTAACACATGGCTGTCTCCACTCATCTTCACCTATTACATGCCTTCATTGATCTCCTGCCGATTCCTCAGTTCAAACATTCAAAAAACCCTGTTCCTCAGTGAAGGTGCTGGTGCTCTCTCTCCTGAGTGACACTATTTGACTCTTTGACTTCCTCTTTGGTCACTGCCAAGAAGGATCTGTCACTTAGCTGGTCTCTTCACTACCATCCTACGCTAGAGCCATTATGTTCTCATCCCCCACAACCAACTACTTACCACTGCCTGGACGCATTTCAAAACCATAATTTTGGCATAACGTTCTCAAAACTATCACCCCCGTACACTGACTAATCTTCATTTGCAATCAGCTAGTCATCTTGGCTTCACCCCTCCATTTAATAATCAACGCACAAATCCGATGTGATGCTCAAAAGAAAATTCAACAGTGTGATGTGGTAGATGAGAAACAACACTGCGTGTCACGTTACGGAGAAAAAGAAGCACATGCGTCTAGGAACAGTGAGAATCAGTACTCCATTTAGCTGAGATAGAAGTTGCGGGTGAGTACCTGATTCTAGATCTGCCATATTGCTGATCACAGTTCATATGTGTGGCATGACATTAACAATGTTGCAATATGTACAGGTTTCTCACACAATTACTTTGAGGATGAACCCATGGGTGAAAAATCCAAACCCCGGGTAGCTGTTAATTGGGATACTTTTAGAATGCACTGAGGGTGCAATCAGACACTGTCTCTGGTGCAAGAAATGATGCATCTGCTGGTGAAAACCAGTCAGGTGTAATGTAGGTACAGGGAAAGTTGGGGGGAAAAAATAAGGATATTTTCTGCCAGACATTAATCTAGTTCGCATTAGCACGAGATGAGGACTGCATGTGTCATTTGGTGAGCGATTAAAACATTTTCTACAGTTTGGAATGACTAGTCAGCTACAATATAATTGGCTCATGACATATCAATATTGTTGTAAGGTTAACGGTACCATGTGTCATCTTTGAAAATATTTGGTTTGTTATCTAGCTACTAGCTAGTGAGCGATTAAGAAGACAATAAATGTAGAGTTCCTGATATAGAGGCTCAAGTGATATATTTGAAATGATTTTGCTACTTGTAACATTTATTAAACACAATAGTCAGTATGTACAAAAGTAGATAAGTTGACACTAAGGATTGTACAATCTGATCGTAGGCTACAGCTCGTTCGTAAATGTCTGACAATAATGTAGTTGGCCATCTTTAGCTGCAATTAGGATTAATCTGCAATGCCACCATAACTGTCCAGCACTTCCTGTGGTAAATCGGCATTTGTTTAAATGCATCTGAAGCATGTTGAGTTCCACCACTGTTAAGTCAATGAAGACCATTTTTAAAATTGTGATAGGCTAACTTAAAAACCATGAATTGCCGACTTTAGAAAGAATATAAGAATATAGGGTTATGGAAGTTCATAATATATTCATTTGGTATGTCTAGGTGAGAAACTGTAACGGAATAAATGTCCAGAAGAAATGTAATAATAAAAAACAATAGTTTGTGCTTTTGGCAAGAAAAACAAATAATCGCTTGGTAAGAATCTTTTTGATTTATAGAATTGAGAAGTTACAGGCTACCTGTTGGAAAGTGCTTTGAATGTAACCGCTTGAACATGTTGCATTCAATAAATAAAGACAAGCATTATTATTGAGTTGCACATTTATATTTATGTTGTTGTGTTTATATTTTGAAATTGTCAATAGTGTGTTTAATGAAAGAGTCCTATTAACAACATTGGCATATTAATGCATAGGTACTTTCCACCAAGACTAAATAAATTCCTGCGCAACAACCATGTAAACTGATTTGTTCATATTAAATTATGTCTCAACATAACTTAATTTGAAGCAGTGAAGTTGTTTTGAAGTCGCATGAGAAAACGGGGTACTGGGTGAGTACAGAGACGGATCGAGTTAACTTTCATGTTTTTGCAGCAAAAGCAAATTCTGTATTTGTTGGCAATGCACAAATTCCCTTTGTACCCGGCAACGTGATATTGGTATTTATAGTGCTAAGCTGAACACTTCACAATGATTAATGTCAATGGAACACACCTAAACCACTCCTTGTCCCCACCCCCCCAACCCCCCCCTCCACAAAAATAAAAAAGCTTAATCACCGTGAGGCTAAAGGCTACAGCTGCAGGCAATAAGCCACGCCCACCAAACGCTGACCTCCTCATGTCACACATACACAATTTGGTAAGGCGGCAAAATAATAAAACATAAAAATGGTTATAGCAGATTATTGATGCAGGAGCCTTGCCGCTAAAGGAAGCGGAGCAGGAGACAAATGGATCAACAGATGCTCTCCTTCAGAAGCCCTCCGAGGATGACAGAGTGCTCAGTAGCGACAGATTCTTTCCCTTTTTTCCCCCCTCTTTCCACAGGAATAGTGACTGTGAGCCGTCTCACCAGTGTGAAAATCCCCTCATCTTTTCTATCCTTGCTCATTCTGGTCCTGGGAGAAAATAAATTCCTCGTGCATATCGGAACATCGGGGAATGACGCTTGCCGAATGGAATTGTTACTATGAACGTCCGCACACATCACATAGAATCAGGCATGGCAAATAAATGAGAATTACTGTAGGCCATTATCATAATGGCTTTGCTGTAATTGTATGATCAGTTGATGTAATGGATTTTAAACAACAAACGTGCAACATTTCATACTGAGGCTCTATGACATGTAAATAGCCGTGGAAATCTAGCTCAACCCGTGAGTGTCAGACCACAATCCTTTCTCTGGGCAATGTATATCATTTAAAATGCAGAAATATGACTCAGAAACGGTTAAGGTCATTTCCAGTCTGATATCAAATGCAACAATCATACCAGGACATTTTCTAATGTATTTTATATAGCTTGTGGTTATTTTGTTTATTTATGTTTATGCAAATAATGCTACTTATGAATTTGTATTCCTATGTGGTCTTCGCCTTCATGAGGATACAGTTTTTTTATACATTTCTAATGCTCACGTGTGAATCCAACATTTATCTGTGCATTTCTATTCATCTCAGGTTGAGTTGGGAGCTGAAAGATCTTTTCAAACCATAAATGATCTAAGGATGTCTGCAAAGTGACTGAGTATATATGTAGACTAGTTTTTACCTATTGCTACAAGTATATTGTAAATCTCACAATTGGGTTTGGAAGGTGCTGAAAATATTAATAAGTAATATAAATGTCCGAGTATATCTAAAAATATTAATCTAATCTAGTTCTCTGATTAAAATTACACAAGAGAAACAGATCAAGTTAAATGGAAATCTCGATATTTCTTTTTATACACAGAAAATGGCACTGTAGTCAATGACAAACTGGTACGCTAGCAATGCTGTGACATACTGCATATACCATACTTTCCTGAGCAATATGCAGTGATTCTATCTGGCTCTCACTTTAATGTTAAAAAGCAGCCGTAAATCATGAAAAAGACATCCACATCAGTGGAGTGCCATCACGTTCCCTACTCATACACATCATTTGTAATTCTCTTCAACACAGCTGCCGGGGATCTTGAAGGCTTAATTGGCTAATTTGCCAGCTTGAGAAGGAGGCATGTTGCTGCTGCATACCATATATGGTAGGATGGTAAGCCAATTATACACCTTGGACCATCTCTACCATAACCATTAAAAAATCTTATTACAAGAGATCTCAGAAAGTAGCTTTGAGCCATGATGACAGGTCTTTTTTGTTATTGCAAATGCATTATTTATCTCCTCAGTAAAGTCCTTTGCACTCGACTTAGCATGTAAAATATAATTGTGTGTAATTATATAGACTATGTAGTATGGTAGTAGGCGTACTGTGTCACAAAGTTTATTAAGCACTGTAGTCTTACACCAAATTTAACAATGCCTATTTATTTGCATATTTAAGCAGTGCCGATGTGTCTGGCTTAAATTTGGTAAAAAAAATACTAAATCTAATTTTCTATTCCCCCAGTTGTGATAACACTGCAGCTGAAATGAGTTGAATCTGAGTAAACATCCACTCCACAAGGCTGTATAGTTTGGCAGGGTTTTATTTATATTCAATAGCATATATACATTATACTATGCAGTACATAATTTTCTAAAAAGGATGGGAAGAGACACCCATCAATAAATCGAACAATCAACAGCACCTGGCTGTGTGTCATCGTGTAATCCACAATAAATAAATGTGTGTCGGTGTTGAATTTGGGGAGGAAAATAAATCATGCCAAGTCTACTTGCTAATGTGGGATCTAAAGCCTCTGATGGGGCATATATCAACTGACAATCACTCTTTTATATTATCATATCATCACAAAAGCACAGGCTAGAATTTCCCCAAGGCATTCATTATGAATATTGATGTAGACATATTTTTAACAGTTCTTTAGTTTGAGGCCTTTAAAGTCATGTCTTGCAATACACTTTGCAAAACCTGCAATTTCACATTGAATATGTTTCACACTGAAAGCCACTAATGTAATTCCATGGTAGAAAATCGAGCCGTATCAGTGTCCTTGTCCTCAAAGGCGCTGGTGGCTTTTACTATTTCAATGCACAAAACCAGAGTATGTGACTGTAAGGTTGGCGCTGTGTCGTGGCTGATTTTTTTTAAACATAGAGGCAACACACAGATGTGCGTGGAATGACAGCCATTGATCAGTTTGAGATCAGCACCCTGACATTGATCAGGGTCAACCTCCGGGCTCTCAGCTGTCTGCGGCCGTCTCGTTTGCATGATTAAACGTCGAAAACACGGCCGTTCTCCTGAGATTTCATTGCATTGGGAGAGTTGAAGGTCTGCCGGTTACTGTCACGCTGGGCCCTGTGCAAAGGGCCTTGGTCATTACCCTTGACCTTAACGGAGACCCTGAGCTTCCGAGTATCCCCATCGATAAATCTGAAAAAAGGTTACGGCCAGCGTTGCGGAAAGCCTCAGAAAAAAACGCCACTTCCTTCGCGTGAAGCCATGGGAGTAAATCTAGTGCTTTTCGAGGGTAGACAGGCATGTGTCCGAGTAAGCCGTGTCTGTGATGACATCAAGGTTCACCTTTCAGACACAACCAGTGGTCCCATGTGATGATCAAGGAAGAAGTCTGTCTCAAATAACTGATAACCATCTTGGTACACAGCAGTTGCGTAGCCAGGAATTGATTTTCGGGTGGGCCTCAGCAAAAGTGGGTCAGCTTTTTTTTTTTTGGATCAAATACGCACTCCAACAGACAGCCTATTACAAACCATAATGCATTGGTTTGCATGGGAACACCCCTACAACAATGTTGTCCGCATACAAAATAATAAAAATAAAAAAATAGGCTGTCTTTTCTAATGTTATACTATCTATAGTATAAACCAGGAAACATGTGATCTGGCTCCCAATATGACCAGACAGTTGCGGGATGCCATTTAGGAAAGTAAATGTCCTCACAGGGATTGTGTATAGCACAGCATACAATTACTTTACAACCTCAAGTGGAGAGGCAATGAAAATGAATGCAAAAGCTCATGCCGATTAGCATGCACACACCCCTACGAGATTATTAGCGATATAACTTTCCCTGGTCTGGTCTGAGCTGCTTGTCACAATCTGGTCCAAGCTGCTTGTCACAAAAGCTGCTTTTTTTAACAAAGTGTTTGATGGGTTATTTGTTTAGCCATGTTAGCTAAGCCGATGAAAACTGGGGGTATTCCACAAAGCAGAATAAGCAAGTTACCCAGATAACTCTACAATAATACCATGAAATAACCTCAGAAACCTTTTTCAATATCAGCAGCAAACAATATGAATGACTAAATCGCTCTCCTAAACCAGATTCTAGGGCATTTTCATTGACTGAAATCTCACTAACGTGACGTCTAGTAAGATAGCAGCTATCTTACTTGCAATAACGAGTTAATGTTAGACTAGTGACGTCTTTAGATAAATTTGAGTTTGACATGAACCAATACATCACATTAACCTCCCCATTGCATTTATTAAAAACTCTCTTATTGGCAAGCATCAGAAATATGAAATTACTTAAAACGGTAAGATCAGTGACAGCTTTGGAGACTGTTGGAACTAAGACAGCGAGTGTAGAGTGTATTTTATTTCAATAACTGGAGAGCGGCAACTGGAGAGCGGCAACATTAATATTTTGCTTAAAAAAGTAAAGGCATGTTATGTAGGATACTATTAAGGTGGCCGTGGCCCACCTGGGCCCACCTGTGGCTACGCCAGTGGTACACAGTCACACAGAGAGATAAAAAAGCAAAATAAGTCAATGGAAAACATAAAGTATATTCCAGGAACAGAAACGCTGCTCCTCAGAATTAATAATACTTTCCATCTTTCACGTGGTCCATTTAGTTTGTTAGTAATGAGCAGTGGGGAAGCTACTTTGAAAGCATAGCTTTGCAAGCAACCAATTACTTCACACTAGAAGAAGTTGAACTACAGCAAATCTACCCTAGGGAGAAATCTAGTTTGGTTAACTGAAGCTACTTAGAAAACATAGCTCAAACTACTGATCAAATTGACAATGTATACAAAATTATAACAAAATGTAATACAAAAAAGTCACATGCCAGCAAAAAATTAAACCCAATTGAGTTTATTGCAAAAAGTGCTCACTTTATACATAAAGTGTTCACAGTTCATACATAAACCAAAAATATAATACCCCACTATTCATGGGAAAGGAATGTCAGCTTTGGTTTTGCATACAATGTCCATCAGACACCTGCCTTCCAGAAACTAGAGTCCAGGTGGGGGTATTGCACCAAGCAGGATTACTCAGTTTGCCAGGTAACTTCTAAAATAACTAAATAAAATAAACTAAATAAATACATGCAACAACAAAATACTTATGACTAATTGACACCTAATATATTCAAGTTAATTTTACAAATTCAGATTCAAAACATTAAAAACTAGAGCCAAATATTTTTCACAGGTGAGCTGACAATCCAGCTTCCTGGAATACCCCAGAGACCTAAACCTGTCTTAAACAAAACAATCCTTTCTGGGCTTTTCACAAGGACAAAATTGCAGTTGTAGTTTCAGTAGTTAACTACACAAAAAATGTCAAAAAAGTAATTTAACTCACTACGCAAATATGAATGTAGTTGAACTACCAGCAAGCTACTGCAGAATGTAGTTAAACTGGTAATGAGGTAGCAAAGTATAAGTTCAAGCATCATTATCCATCAGCTACTTTAGCCAAAACCATTATTAGCATACGTTTATTTGTATTACTGAAGCCCCCCCAAATGTTTGACTTTCACATGGTTGGAAAATGGTTGTTTAACAATATTCAATTTCCTCTCTGACACTCGTATTGTCGCAACATCATATTGAACAGCACGGTCTCTCTATGTGTTCTCAAATACAAAATGTTGAAAAAAAAAAAATCAATACGCCATATTTACAGAACCCTCAACAACGGCCTCACAACACATGATTACTGCCACAGATTGCAATAATTCATTGTAGAAGTGAAACGAGAATTTCCCTGTCGATGAGTAAAGACTTTCTGCACTTTACCAAGTGGGATATTTCCCCCCTCTGTGTCTCCAGAGGGCTAAATATATTGCAGTGGCACAGTAGCTCAGCAGCAATTTCCTTTTGCCATGATTCTTGGCATTGATATTTTGATATTGATTATGATTTAAAAGTCTGTTTCCTTAACAAGAGGTCGTAACTCAAGAGTGTTATAGAAGTTGGGGGGGGGGGGGGTGCTTTAATGATCTGTCTATTCCTTTGCAGATCTCTTTACATTCAGGGTGGCAGATAATGGAATGTGTGTAAAGTGATGGGAGGGTTGGCTGAGAGTTGTGGGGTGGGGGGTAAAGGGGGGGTTAATGTTTGTCACTGTGCCCCAGGGGAAAGTCTGGCACGGATTAATGGAGGGGAGGGAAAGGAAGAGGAGGAGGACAGGGATGGGATCAAATATGATGACGCAATGGAGGAGCCGCATTGGCCTCCTGCCAGTGTCCCTTGCTAGCTGGCGTCGCTCTCTTTCTCCCTTTCCATCTCCTTTTCTCTCTCTTTCTCTCTCTTTCTCTCTTTCTCTCTCTCTCTCCCCCCCACGGGTATCAGCTAACAAGGCCGCCAGTGTGTCCGAACCAGTCTTTTCCAGAAGCCCCTGTCCTTAGTGGTTGGGGGGTGATCGGACTTAAAAAGGACCACACAATCAGAGCCTTGACACTTTCACAAAAAAAAAGAGCCCTGTGACAAAGGACCCCGACTTCCCCTGGCCAGACTGAGGGCTGAATGGGACACTCTGGGCTGTGGGTGGGGAGGGTGGGAGGGGTGAAACACCCTCCTACGCAGCAGCATAAAGCTCCAGTGTATGGGTCTCACGATGTGGTGAGGAGACCCGAGCTGCCCCCCCCCCCCCCCCCCAAACCCACACAAACTCCTAACCCTCCGGGATAGCGCCATTCCCACAAGGTTTAGTCAGTTTTAGGTCAGGATTCCTGAATTCCCAAGCACATGATTTATAAAAAAGGGAGGGGGGTGGGGCCCGAGCTGCTGAATGAGAACATCGACCAATGGTGTCATTGCACGCTTCGTCTGTTTACTGCACACTGGTCAATAACACTGCTCAGAACTCTGAAGAAACCAGGACAAGCAAGCTTTTCTACAGTCAACACACACACACACACACACACACACTGCATTCCAGTCACTTCCTTCCGGCCCCCCCCCCCCCTCCCTGAGGAAAAAGGGGACTAAACTTATAAAGTGTGGAAATGAATCGTCATGCAGTTGTGTTGCAAATGGCGAATGATCCAAATTTGTTAGCGATGCCTGAGGAAACATCTTGGAGTTCAGAGGCATGTTATACATCGAATCGTTGCATATATTCTCCACGGACAATGAAGAGATAGAACTTTTTTTTGCATTTTGTGCAGCAAGTTTATTCACTTCCACATAATAAATTATGCATTACTGCTCAGCCATTACAAGTGTGTGACTGCTTTAAAGGACTTTTTAAACGGCAAAAGTACGGATGCAGAATAATGCTGTTCAACAGAAAGAGAAAAAGTGACAAATGAAAAGTGATGTATTAAATATCAATTTCAGTGGGCTGGTCATTTCATAAACATTACTGTCATAAAAATTACAGCCATAGAAGTAAAATTAATACCAATATATCTTAATGGATTTGCACAGACAGAGAATCACTGTCTAGTATTGAAAAGGGAACCCAGATTTGCAGAAGGTTCTTGAGATTACACATTATTGAATTTATTTATTTTATTTGTAGCTCAGAGACAAAGCTAATGTTTCATTTGCATTCAATTTACGTGCTATTTGGTGGGTGAGAGGCAAAAAGAGATCTGTTGATTGTTTTATACTTGATCTTGCAAGGCAATTTCACACACATTACATCTGTCTATTATTATGCAGAGGGAAGCGGACATATACCCTGCTGAAACAGGATAGATTTCTCATTTCATTTGATTTATTTATTTAGTCTTGATGAACGTTAAAAAAAATAATATCTCAATCAAAATACTAAATGTGCATCTTGAACCACAGGTCATTTTTTAGCTGATTTGAGAAATTCAGAAATGATCACCTGCTGCAGCACAGTCGAAAGCGAAATAATTCCACTGCTATTAGCTGATTTAAGTTTCCCCAGGTTCATAAGGGGAAAAAAGTTTTACTTTTTTAAAACGCGGACCACCTCACTGTACGGATGCTGCAAACCGTGCATCAAAAAAAAAAGGAAAAGAAAATCTGTGCTACAACAAGATGTAATCTCGCGCAGTTTAGAAACCTGGAACCATCCGCGTGAAAAATCTCGCTATGGCTGCCACAGGCCATTGCACAGAATGACATGTCATGGGGGAAAATCCACAGTAAATCTCATCCCGTGTCAAACTTCTGAAATCCAGATACCTCACAACAAACGGGCTTGGTTTAGAAGACCAGAAAGAAATCTGAATATGAAACAAATAAATAAATCACGGGAGCCGGAGCAGCTGTTGGGTGGCGGGCCCGCGAAAGCGGGAGCCTCTTAATGTTATTGCATGATGTGTTCTCCCGGCCAGCCAGAGCTTGTCAAGAGCTCTGGTACTTGTTAGGACCGGGATGAAATTACAAATGAGCGGTTTGCGTCTAATGCCCCTGACATGTGAGCGCCGCTCAATCAATCACGAGACAGCTACCGCGGCAACTCCCGTCCCGAATGCCGGGCCACTCTGCATTTGGAGACAGCGAAATGCTTTTACTCTAAGTGGCGGTTCACATCACACAGATGAACGGAGAGCCCTGGCTGTCACGCACTCCGGCGAGGCGAGAGAGCGGAGGCGTCGCTTGGCTCGGAATCAGGCTTATCAGAGTAAAAAAAAAAACGGGAGGTCCGGGAACGGGGGCGCACGAGGGGGGGCGGGGGGTCTTAATTTACAGTTAAGGATCGATTTTTGCTCGTTATTTACAAATGCGTTTCCAGTAGAACGAGTGATCTCGATTGATGTCGAGCATCTCGGGAAGAGGGAGCTCGTTCTGAGGAATCCCAGCCCAAGAGGTTATCAGAGTGAGCAAAGTGAAGCTGGCGTGTGAGGACATTACTCTATGGCACCCATACATTTCCTGATCACTATCACTGTACTACCTGTGTGTAGATAGATATAGAGGTTAGCTTACAGCTATAGATTTGACTTGTTACCCATCATTTTGCGGTTACGAGCATCTGTCTTTCTCACTTTCTCTCTCTCTAGCTCTTTTTCTTGCTGACTGAGCATACCTCAGAAGGGGGGCATCAAGGCAAATTTACTGTCTTTATAGCCTGGAGAAGAAATGGCAGAAGTGCATTGCATATAAATAATGCATTTGCTCCACAAATATCTGGGTCAGTTTCGCTCCTGGATTTGAACCTGGGGGTTCTGTTTGCCGAGTCTCAACAACCCAACAACCATCACTCAACGTATTCCATGCCCATCAACTGTCCATTGCTGCGTCGCATAAAATGTTTCATTCCTGCACACAAACGCGCACACACAGACTCACACGTCCACGCACTCTCGCAGGCACAAGAAAGACTCGGAAAGGAGGAAGCTTCTCTCTGTGCGGCGGCGAACGCCCGGGGAATGTTGGTGGTGCGGGGTGGAGGCGGCGGGGCGACGGGGGCCGGTAAGGAAGCGTGGTTATTAATCACGGGGAGGGGACCGGGTTCTTGCCGCCCGGCCCAGATGGATGGGGTGTGAGTGCAGTGATGTCACCCTGATGAATGGCCCTACGAGACCGGCTGAGACTCGCACTTCGCCTCTCATTTCAATTAGCTCCCCCCCTCCACCCGCCACCGCAGGACCCCGCTCCACACCATCACGGGTTAGACACACAGACTCCGCCGAACCTCTCCCCTTCTCCCTGTCCAAAACTGCGCGAGACTCACAGCGCACGCCGCTTAACATGCAGGGTGTGCTGATCCGCGGGGTTGGCCCTTCCTTAACTAAATCAACCTCTCTTAGAAGGTGCAAATTTGCGTGCCCTCATATTGAATCGCATGCTGCTATTATTCAAGTCAAGCAACGCCCCACACCCCACTCAACAGACAACCGTTTGGAACCCCTGCCACGGCTAAGTGAATGCACCGGCAGCACAGCGTATACGTGAGGCCCAGGGAAAGAAATCCAGTCCTGGTCTTGGAGCGCCAGAAGGTGGGGCAGGGGAGGTAGGGTTGGGGGATTAACAAATTGCTTATGAGAATTGATTTTGGCACCCAGAGAGTTTCCCATCAGTAGAGCAGACCTTTGCTCTTGAGTGTATGAAAAGGCAGGGCAGGCAGCACACATTGCCCTTTAATAGACTAGGACTTGGCTATCTCACCTGACCCAATGCACTGCTGCACCATGGGTTGCACAAAACCTATTTCTGCCATACCATGCACGTTGCTTGGTATTGATCTTGATGTTTCACACCCAGCATTTTCTGCCATATAAAACAAAACAAAATTAAAAAGAACAACGAAACCAGTGCTACTGTATTATGTAGTAACACAGTTGTGTAAGCCTATTGTGTAGTCAGACAATTGGGTAGGTCCACTGTGTATGCTGTAAGAATTATCAGATGAGAAAGCATCCGTGATCAGATTGTATCACTCTATTATCAAATTGCTTTTCTGCTGAAATGAATTAATGCATTTCATGCATTAAAATTACATAATATGATTCTCCCAGCAATAAAAGTGATACCTGTAACCCAGATACTGCCACAAGCTCAGTTGAAAGGCCAGTTCTCAATGCAGTGACCCATCCTCTTTAGAGTGAATCACTGTGGTGTGTATTGCTCTCAAAGCACTCAGAGTAGAGAGGGGGGGAAAAAAGCCATCTCGCTAACCCATCAGAGCATTTGATGGTTGCATGGAGCACGGTTTGAGCTGTAGGATTTATGCAGTGGCTCTAAAGATCAGTGCTTTGCCACATTGCTGTTTTATAACCTCTACAGCTGTCTGTTTTCCTAAACAATATGGACTGAGGAATTAGTTACTGTGCAGTGCACGGGAAGCAGGGCTCTAAGCTAACATTTTTTTCAAAGAGCACATGTATTTCTAAATTGAAAATATACAAACTACCCTAATGCATACCAATTAATGGGCTGCTCCTAAATTATTTTTCCAGTTAGCACGCATGCTAAAATGCTTCTAAAATGGGAGCGCTGTAGAGCCCTGGGAAGAGCAGCCCATGTTGTACGTCAGCAGTGATGTCTGCTGGGCTTCAACTTTTTAACCACAATGGAGATTCAGCACGGAAAGTGGCGCATCGCAGATAGAAAGGATAAAATTGCACGGATGGACTTTCAACCTGGCGCCCTGGGGGACTGTGACAAAACGATAAAGACCGTGGTCCACAGGCCTGGGGAAACTATTTTTTTTTGTGTTCTGCTCCCCCAAAGTTTTCCCATTCGTAAATTTAATTTAGAAATAGAGACAGCTCACAATTTGAAACCCCTTTACCCTTAAGGGCCGTTTTCTTCTTTATTTTCCCATTCCTTCAATTGGTAATGGGAGAAAAAGCCCTTCCATCTCTTCCATTACCCCCACAGACATCGCAGGAGATCTCCGATCAAGATAAAGGATTTGCACCTGCCTGACATCGCTGATCGTTCAGCTGTTGTTATTGTTGCACCCAGGCCTATGCTTGAGATACAGTACACAGAGGAAAATAAACGAGCAACGTGGAAACGGAAGCTTTTGATGCGCTCTCTGTTAGTTTACTGTATCGCTTGTATTGCACTGGGAGTCCAAAACACAGTGCCATGAAGGGCTGCGGAGTGCAATGGCACGCCTTTACAAAAGCACAGCTGCCATTTATGCGAGGCACTACAAAGGAGGCTGCATGGGCGAGCAAAGTTTCCCCGAGTTTTTTTAATCTAGATGGATATTGAAGCCTCATTTCCACTGAGAATTGCAGCGAATACACAGCTGAGGTGATTCCTTTATTAATATTTCACACTGCTGTTCCCTTTTTAATCTGCGACAGTAAAAAGAAGCTTGTCGTTCCCCCAGGAAGAGGTTAGATCTCCCTTTTCTGTTTCATCTCTGCCTCCTGCCGTCCCCCCAGAGACTGCTCTCTGTGCTCGGCTCGTCTGCCTGGCGACGGGAGCTTTCGCCAGGGATCTGTTTGTTTGGCTCCCTTCCCCTGTTTGTCTCAGAGAGATCTGCCTGACAGTTCCTTCCCCCGCAGGAGTCGCCGTCGGACAAAATGTCATGGCGGTTTTGTTCCACATTGGCCGCCCAAGCACATCGCACACCTGAAAGCCCATGCCTCGGAGAGAGAGAAAGAGAGAGAGAGAGAGAGAGAGAGATGGAGGGGCTTGTGTGATGATGTGAAAATGGCCTGTGCTACTCGCTATGACCTCAAGATCTCTACTCAACCTTCCTATAAACAATGTTTAACATGTAGTTTCAGGCATAACAAATAAACCAATGCGTGCAAAGGTTGTTTTGAGCAAAAACAGAATAGGTGACAACAGATTAATGGTAAATGGTAAATAAAATGAACTATTTCATTAGAAAAATATGAATTTGACAATATTAAATTATTATGCTGCACGATATAATTAACAACATAGTACTGTGCTGATTTGTGCGTGTGTGTGTATGTGTGTGTGTTACATTAACTACAATTGCCATTTTCAGGACTTTATAGGCTTAACTTCATGATGAATATAAAAGGAAATCCTATAACCAGCCTAGAGCTGCAATCCAATCTCAGTCTCTAAGCCACAGATAATTTCCTTTCAGAAATCCTCTAATGAGCAAGGAGAGCAGACAACTGGTCCTCTTACAGCAGAGCACTGGGGCACTAGCTGCACCAGCTTTGCGTTAATTTAAGTTAGCTTATATGGATTCCTGAGAGCACAAACACACACCCTCTCCTCAAAAGCTCATACCAGCACTTTTTTTTCTCTCCCTCCTCCCTCCAATAAATTAATAAAAGAACTGCAGCTCTCTGCAGGTAATACAATTAAATACGACAACGGTGGTTTAAGTGCGTGCTGACGAGGCAGAAAGAGACGGGACGTTGTCAGGAGAAATTGTCACCGCGCTCTTACATGACCCGTGTCCTGACGAGGCTCTCCTCCACACTCTGCTGAGCTCACGGATAAAGCCTCGCCCGGTATTAAAACTCGCCTTCCAAGGGCATCTTGCCTTTATTAGACGACAGGCAACACGATATGGATCAGCGAGCCCGTCACTCATTTAATTTGGTGCGTTCCCAGCAGTGTGGCGACACAGTGGTTAAGGAACAGCGGCTCACTACCTGAAGACTGCTGGTTTGATTCCCAGGCGGGGCAAGTTACCCTTGAACAACGTACATAACGTAATCCCGTCGGTAAAATATCAGGGAAGATAATGGGACAATAGGTCAAATGCAGCCTTACAGAGTTACCCAGGGTGAAGGGGTAAAGGTCGCCCGTGATGCAAATAAATAGCAGTAGGATCGCATGTTTCTTTTGACATTATCTTGGTTGTTTTACGTGTGTCCTTCATGGACATGGCTGCAGTGTCTGGTGGAGAGTCTGGTGGAGTGTCTGGTGGAGAGTCTGGTGGAGAGTCTGGTGGAGAGTCTGGTGGAGAGTCTGGTGGAGAGTCTGGTGGAGGTGGCTGCTTCTCGTAATTTCTCAATGAAAAGGTCAACCTGTGGCCAAAAGACCTGCAAAAGGTCGCAACCACCTGTAAGGGGGAAAAAAAAGGTCCACGTTGCGGATACCGCATGGAATTTTTCTGCATCTGCGTACCCTTCAATGACAAATTAAGACGTACCATTGTTTAACAGTCCAATGGGTTTCTGCGACAGCCTCTGGATAGAGGTCACCAGCTTGTGACGTAAAAAATAAATACACTGTTTACTTGCATAGGCAGGCAGGTCGATGGTTATCACGCAGGTCCATGCGCAGAACTAGCAGAACGGCTGACTTATTTTGTTAGCGATCCCAAAACGTTTCCATCCAGGTGACTGAACCTCTCTCATGCATTTAAATCATGGCATTGCCTTCTGCCCCTTTTCACAACAGCCTGCAATTCAAAATCGCTGTGCATTTCCAAGAGCACTGCAGGAGTGCGGCCTATCTACGCAATGTATCAAAGCGCAATTTAATATTGTCAACCCCTTTTGAAAGCCGCCGGTGTAAATACTGTGTGAATATCTCACAAATCAACTCTCAGGTCACTGACTCAAATATGATCCTGAAATGCAGGGTGACAATAGATTTTCAGACGCGATTGAAGACGTGACATTTGGAATCGCGACGTTCCTCTATGCCTCTCAATTCTGCATATCAAAGTAAAGGCTGCCAACAAATGCCAGGGACAGATGCGTGAATTCTAAGCACACGTTATGCATGGGAGACTAGAAGAAGAATATGTAAATATGTGAAGAATCAGGGCCAAAATAGCAGACCAAGCTGCACAATGTTACAAGCTGAAGGCTGCTACAAAGAGGGAACAGTGTTCAGCAGTATCTTTTTGGATCGTAAAATTTGGCTTCTGCACAGGAAAAACTTTATATTTATTGTTAGCACTTATTTCATTGGTCTATTCCATTGGAAATCTGTAAAATATGTAAAAATATGTAAAAAATCGAAGACTGTTTGATTTTAATAATGCCTTTATATATATATATATGCCTTTATAATGCATTTATATAGTGCCTTTCTCACCAACCGGTGACTCAAATCGCTTTACAATGAAGAGGGGGAAACTCGCCTCTACCACCACCACCACCACCACAAATGTGTAGCACCCACCTGGGTGATGCAACAGCAGCCCCTTTGCACCAGAATGCTCACACATCAGCTGAGGTGGAGAGGGAGAGAATGATTTTAGCCAATTAAACTGGGAGATGATTAGGTGGCAGGTTAGGAATTTAGCCAGGACACCAGGGAAAGCCCTACTCTTTACGATAAGATTTTTAATGACCACACTGAGTCAGGACCTTGGTTTAACGTCTCATCCGAATGACGGCATCTCCTACAGCACAGTGTCCCCATCACTGCACTGGGGCATTGGGGTTTATTTGACCAGAGAGAAGATTACCCCCTACTGGTCCACCAACACCACTTCCAGCATCGACGTAGTTTTCCCAGGAGGTCTCCCATCCAATTACTAACCAAGCCCACACCTGCTTAGCTTCAGTAATTCAGCAGGAGCAGAATGCATGGTGGTATGGCTGCTGTTTTAATTTATAGAAATGTACCAAAATTCGAACCAGATGTGTGTCTGTTTATTGTAATTAGTATGTCTTTTCTCATTGCAATAATGCTTTCAATTTTGGCACAACAAAATGTATGGTAGTGGCCATTAAATAGGAGAAGAACAGCTTTTCTGACTGTTATAGTGATGCAAAATGGCTTATGGCTTATACTTGTCTCCGGTGAGCCATAATTGGGTCTTCTGTTTTAGCTACTAGACACTGCTTCACAAGTTCTATTTATTTCTGTGTGGGACTGTAGCCAGTCTGGAAACCCCCACCCTCTCACCATGGAGGTGAACCCTGAGCCTGTTTAAGCTCCTGCCAGGTGAATCCATAGAAAGAATTCATTCCCTTCCCCATTGTCAGCGTTTTCTATGTGACTTCACAAAATGCCTCTCCTCTGTTTGTTTTTGTCTAGGGCAGGGCGTAGAGAGGGGATCGAAATGGAGATGCAATGGAGTGCGTTTGTTTTTCAACCTTTTTTCGTAAATCCCGAGGAATCTAATAACATCAGGCTACTCCGAGGTGGCAAAGTCGGTCATCGCCCAAGGTCGTTCCGCGTCGGTCTGTGCGTGTCAGCAGAGGCAAGCGGGGAAACTAGGGACCATCAAGAGGGGGCCAGTCTCTTTAACCCGACCGAGTCGCCTAAAGAGGAATACATTAGCGTAATGATGCCGCAGAATCGTTAAACACATGTATACATTTGCATGTCTTTGTGGTTGCGGGGGAAAGGAAAAAAGAAACAGTGGGAATGTTTAAATTAATGATGTGTGACACCTGGAAAGCTGAATAAAAAGGTTCAAGGTCTCTCTACTGTGGACTACGCCTTACTGCAAGCAGAGGGCCATTGTTTTCAGCTTGCCCTCAACTGTGGTCCTAATCACACCCAAAACATTTAATGCACAGTGACACAAAGAACAGCTATCAATCTCAAAATCTGCAGGAGCACCAACGTGAACATGAATTCTAAAAAGTGCCTTAGCCTATACATATGACTACAATTTATCATGTGTCCCTGTGTGTCCGGTATGTCTCTCACTCTTCTGGCACCTCTCATTCTTACAATGAACGGCCAGGCGCCGAAAACGTTACAGAACTAATCTCTGTGCCTTGGAAAGATTATACTGAAAGAGTCCTATATCTCTGTGTTCAGTGCGACATGACAGGGGCTAATTGTTAAAAATTGAGTTGTTGAGCTGCTTGCCCTTGCTGAGACCCTGAAGGACTGTCAGCAATGCGAATAGCCTTCCTGAGATATTGGAATTCCATAGGAGTCCCCGCTCCTCCCCCACTTACCCGAGCCATAATATTGTCCTAATAATTGGGGCTCAGAGGCTGTCCAATATTGTGTCAGTTTTCTCAATTGATTCAGACAGTCCAAAAAAAAAAGGCATTTGGAATTTTCCTGTTGTCCTATTGTTCCATCTTTAATGATGGAGAAATTCTAAAGGACGGGACGCCTTTATCATATGTTTTCTTTCACACATCTCTTTTTAAGACAAGATTATTGAATATGTTCATACACAAAAATGACCCAATGTTTTTGTTCAGGAGTCATCGACTTCACAAGTTACATTGACATTCCACCCATATGGAACACACAAATGGCTTTTCTTTTTTTTCAAGAGACGAAACTATCCCAAGCATGGGTAGAGGTTGGTTTAGAAACAAGAATAAGCAGAATAAATAAGATTAATGTTTGTAATAATGCATCAAGACACATTCAAATGCATTGAATGCCAAATCAATACCTAGTGGCACTAATTAGAAAATCTATATTACAAATCGTTGTACTACATTAAAAAAAGAAAACTCCCATCAACTACTCCAAAGGTCCCAGGGGACTAACTCGGATATTTTCAGATGATGTCAATTTCTTAACATTTCTACAGTTCTTAAAGAATAAATACATACATTCATACATAAATAATTACCCAAGTATAATCTCTTTAATATCTAAAATGTTCTATTGATAAGACCATTTGAAGCATTATTGCTGACATTTCTATATCGGATAAAGTAATTACAGTTCTGCTTTTATTAGCTTATGGAGTCACTATGAGTCTCTCTGAATATGCACATTATAACTCGCAAGTAATCATTTGTGATTTATTTCAGATTTTTTAAAGTCTGTTTTGGTGTTGGAAGAGTGACGCGGAAGGGAATCCTATTTTTAATATGTATTACAAGGATAATGTGAAACATAAGCAAACCAGCAAAGGTGGATCTTTCTATTTTTAACAGCCAATCATATTGTGTCCTGTTGCTGCAGCATCTTCCATAAATTGAGGAAGGCACAGACGAGCATGTGCATCGTCCGATACATGTGCAGCTAGCTATTATTTATTTTGACTACACAGGCTGAGCTGCACAGCCTCTGGCAACAGGGGACTCCAATCCCTGCTCAGCTTGTGCAGGTAAACTGCTGCCAGACAATAGGTGCTCAATCAACCGGTGTAGTTCCTATTATGTGATGAGGTTGGGGAGTACACTGCTGATTGGATCTCCCTGGATGACGTCGGGGCCAATTATGCATTGGGGTGTTTTTGTTCATCTATATCAAGGCTTTGAATAATTTTGTAATCATTTTTTTGTATAACAAGTCATAGCTTTATAATGTACTGTACGTGCAATATTAATTAAATTGAATCTCTTTCTCTCTCTCTGTCTCTCTCTCTTCATTATGTGTGTACACAAGATATTTTAACTCTTGTAACTGCTTACCATACTTACTTTCCTTATGGCCCTGTCACACTATTGCGTATGAGAGAAACGTATGAGTTGCGTATGTAAATTCAAAAAAAAAAATTCATACGCACAAAAAGCCCTTGAAAATAGCGTATGGCCAGCGTATGCCTAGCGTATGCTTAGCGTATAAACCATATGTCCGAATACGCACAAAATTTTTAAGCATGCTTAAAAAACTTTTTGTGCCTCGCCGTATGCCAGCGTATGCCACCGTGCTTGAAACGTATACAACCTATGCCTAACGCACCCCTAGCGTATGTCAGCGTATATCAGCGTATGAGTGATATTTTTCATACGCTGGCATACGCTAGTACGATACGCAATAGTGTGACAGGGCCATTACAGAATTTAAAAAATGAATAAGAAGTATATCATAGTATGTGGCAGAGTTTTTGTGGAAGAGTGCTGACTTGACGCCTGATAGGCCATGTTAGTGTCAGCTCTGGCTGATGATGAAAATGGTTGTGATAAAGACGTAATGGATGCGCAGGAGGAAAAGCTCATCGTCAATAACACAGAAGGTGCGTGCGCGCCAAGAATTGACTTGTTGGAAAACAAATTGAGCTCTTGAACCTATACAGAACTCCATCAGGCACATATCACATTTAGACGCAGTATGAGCTGGGCTTATGGCCTGGTAAGAGAGATTTAATGGCATAATTGTATTGTACATTTCAAACAGTTCCTCTTTTTCAGAATGAAGGTGTTGCATTTGTATGCTGGGTATTTTGGAGTGTGGTTGTTCGGGGTCGTGGTGATAAATGACCTAATGACCACTAACATGTAAATCCACAGAAGAACCAGAGCATTCACCACACTTCAATTTTTGCAAGAAATACAGGAATTTATTTGCAAATATAAACTGAAATTCAGCCAGGTGACTGGCGAACACCCCTATCTTTCTACATGATTTACCTGTGCGCAAGAGTAAATAATAGACATTTTTAATAATGTGGACGTAATTGCACTTCAATTGACAATAAGTCACCAAATAAATGCATTTACAATGACCTTTGCACAGAGTTATACCTCTACTCATTACTGACTGTAGATACTCTTATAATGAGAACAGCATGTGCAGTGTCCTTAACCTTTACTTTTGGGTAAAATTTTCTGTTTGTTTGTATCCCATTATCACCTTAAAATGAGTGTGAAAATATACACTTAATGTTTGTGCACTCTTTCTGTATACAGCTGCCACAGTCAGTTTTTTATTTATTTACACATAGCAAGACTATTGTGAAGTTCATGAGAAATATTGAATCATCTATAGTTGCTGCCAAATACTTCACACTTCCTTGCAGGTTTGGCTCTGTCTTCTTGGGATTTCTGCCACAAGTAAACTATCATAGCCAAAATGCTGTATATTTAATTGTTTTTCTATTTACAGTTTTCAAACAAATTGCGTTAATGTAGCATCATAACAATGCACATCACTTGGAAATCACTTGGGCTGCCACGTGCTGCAGTTGCTTAGACTTTCTATACAACTGAAGTTCCCGAGCGGGAAATAAAAGTTATTCTATTCTATTCTATTCTATACAATGCAGGGCAGTGTAGTGCAGTGATTTTTTATTTCTATTAACCCGAATGCTATTACGTTTTTATGCATACGGAGCCTGATTTCCCTTTCGCGTGTGCCAAGCCTTTTAGCACACGCAAAACCGATAACATGACAAATGATTGGTCATGGCATTTGTCAAGTACTTGAAGTTTCCTTTTGTTCTGTTTTCAATTCGCATTTGCAAATATGCCATATGTGCATTGTGAGAGCGAGAGGGAGAGAGAGCAGAGAAGAAAAGAGGGAGCACAGGTGGAGGTGTGGCTGCAGAGCAGGCGTGAGGGGGTGTAAATGAGCGGGGTGATGATGGGGTGTACGCTGTTGGTTGGGGGTGGGGGGGGCTTCTGTGTATTTCAATTTAGGCCGGTGCACCTCCTCTAAAATGGTTGCTCTTGCTGTGGAAGAGGCAGTTCTACCCAAGGTTTTTTCACAGCTTCATCTCCTCCTACAGACCAATATTTTTACCCCTATTTAGCATACCAATTCTGGGATGATACTCAGAAACTAAGGTTCAAATATTATGTACAAATAGTGCTGAAGTGTTCCGTCTTCATTTTTAAATGGAACTACAGTTATACAGGCGTAATTATGCAGAATGTAATGCATCGCTCACTAATTGCTCTTTATATAGTCTCCTTATTCCAGTGGGAGCCCAAGCATAATCTATATACTTCAAATGACAGAAGCGTGCACAGTGGGGTTAATGCGTGAAGGTCACTGCATCAGCATGCAGTCGCAGAGAGTAAAGGGCAGGTGGTATGAGGTCAGGAAGCACACTGCGCCGGGCCAATACATCAAGCCCTGCTGTTCCAATAATCCTCGGCTCACCTCATCTACATTTGTGGGAGGCTGTCCTCAAAGTCCTCCCTAAACCCCGAGTCTTATGCGTGGCGTCGGCAGAATGAGCACTCAATCCCTTTTCACGGGGGAGGATGAGTCATTCAGAAAGAAAATACAAATGCGACGCTCTAATAAAGCCGCTCATTTTCCGAGCTACAAGATGGAGCTCGTGGAAGTAGGTCAGTATGACATCCCCTCTGTGAGTCTCACACTGCGATGGAACCCACGGCCAGGGAGAGGTAGGCAGACGCCGTTTACAATAAATAAAGTCAAATGGGCACAGTGCTCCACCAAACAACAACGTCATTAAGAAAGTGCAACAGATGCTCTTTTCAAGATGTTCATCCACACTCCGGAGGAGCGGTGTTCAGCAGAATGAGCGGGATGGCCCCTCACAGGGGCTGTAAAATAGCAGCTAAAGGAAATGCTTGAATGCAAGTGGACTCTCTGCACACCCGCCACAAATAAAGCATCCCATTTCAAGGGTATGGTTAATTAGACAATGGCAGTACTGTGTGCGCTGGGAGGCAGCGTGGTGTGGTGGTTAAAGAGCAGGGCTTGCAGTCTTAAAGCTACACTTTTGATTCCCAGGTGGGGAACAAAGCAAAGCACTTAACTGGAATTGCTTCAATAAACACCCAGCTGTATGGTACCCATGGATGCTATTTAAATGTAAGCTATGAAAGTCACCCTAAATAAGGAGCATTTTTCCCCCCTCCTTATTTTTCTATTCGCACTATGCCTTGCGTAGATAACTTGTGTGCTGGCTGAGCAACACTCTATTTCGAGGACACAAAACCAGTCACTAGGGCAAACATAAAAAAAGAGGTGTTTCTGAACCAGTTTTGGTATTTTAAGCACACTAACCACCCCACTAAGTGGAGCAAGCCAGCACATGGCACATGAAAGCAGCATCTCAGTTTGTAATGAGTTTAAGGCATTGCAGCTGTGCGGGTGGGTGTGCAACAGCCAATCAGGATGTGTTCCATGTTCCTTTCAAATTAACATTTGCACCAAGTATCCTTGTTTCTCTTTTTCCATGTAGCACATGCTCTCTACTCTGACTGACTAATTACACTCCTTTTTGACTGTCCATTTCGCTGTTCGTAGGATCAAAATGAGTGTTACTACAAAATAACTACAGATAATGGCTGTTTATTTATGTTTGATTAAAATGCATGCTTAATTCAACTGCTAATGTTATACAGAGATATTTTATTCAGCAAACAATTTACAATACTACTCCTAATAGCAATAAAAATCACCATCATCATCATAATTATTCTTATTATGTCAATAGCAGAGATGGAGTCTTGATCGTAGTCTCGAGAGGTGTTGGTCTGGATCTTGGTCTCGACCCCTAGTCTTGTTCTGGGTCTTGGTCGTGACGTATGGTCTTGGGGAAAGACCGTGGTCTACTAGGCCAAGTTCTCTCTCTTCAGCATGCTCAATACAATAATCAGTGCACTCAACCACTAGTCTGGGCCATAACGTTGCTGCTGTGAAGAGTCCGATAATTGCAGTGTCTTTTGCTGCATGTCATGGTCGCCTAGTAATATGACAATAAAAGAAGAAACGACGAGTGTCTGCCTAATTATGGAGTTATTTTTGTTTCTTTATTTTGCAATGAAATCTTTTGACACTGCAAGCAAAAGCTATTTTATTGACACCATAAATATACCATGAAGGTTTTCAGATTAAATATTAATTAATTGATTGCAAAACTATTTGCATTGCAAACCAAAAATATAATATTGAGATCAAAAACCTTTGGTCACACTCTCAGACATTTTGCTCTCGGTAATACTCCTTCGTTTGCATGTTGAAATATTGCTTGCTTGTTGAACACAATCCCGTGGGGGGGTTCTACTGGATGCATAGGTTATGTGTCTCTATTGGCCAGCATACTTTGGAGTGACAGAGAGAGAGAGGGAGGGTGTGTGTGTTTGTGTGTGTTTAGGGGAGACATTCAGTTTGAGGAAAACACCCAGCAGTTAATTGCAGTCAGAGTAGGCTTACTGTGCGTGCCTCAACAACTTTTTGTTCTGGAAAACCATCCGGCACCTCACGAGGGGAAAGCTGGACATCGTCCAGGCTGTTCTTAGCAAGGGCGGTTAAACTATGACCTCAACTGGGGATATTGTGGAAAGGTGGAAGGACGCACGTGCCCTCCTTTCAGGAGGCAGAGTAGGATCATTTTGGGGGATCAGAACCCATCTCTGTGGCAGAAGTCACTGGGGTAGTTGAAGGGCTCCTCAGTGGCAGAGCACCAGGTGTGGATGAGATCCGTCCGGAAATGTTGAAGGCTCTGGATGTTGTGTCTGGGTGTCGTGGCTGACATGGATCTTCAATGTCGCGTGGAGGTCGGGAACAGTGCCTTTGGAGTGGCAGACAAGAGTGGTGTGTTCTAACTATCAGGGAATTACACTCCTCAGCCTCCCTGGGAAAGCCTACGCCAAGGTGCTGGAAAGGAGGCTCTGACTGATACCTCAAATTCAGTAGGAACAATGTGGGTTCCGTCCAGGTCGTGGAACAACGGACCAGCTTTTTACCCTCTCATGGATATTTGAGGGCACATGGGAGTTTGTTAATCCAGTCTACATGTGTTTTGTGGCTATGGTACTTTCCAGAGAAACGGTGGTTTGTCCTCTTCAGGTGAGGGGGGAACAACTGCCCCAGGTGGAGGAGTTCAAGTATCCTGGGGTCTTATTCATGTGTGGGGGTAAAAAGGAGCAGGAAATTAACTGCCGTTTAGGTGCAGCAGCTGCAGTATTGTGGCCGGTGTACCGGACGGTGGCGGTGAAGAAGGAGCTGAGCCGAAAGACAAAGCTCTCGATTTACCGGTCAATCTTTGTTCCTACTCTCACCTATGGTCATGAGCTGTAGGTAGTGACCGAAAGAGTGAGATTGCAAATACAAGCGGCCAAAATGGGGTTTCTCTGTAGGGTGGCAGGGCTTACACTCCTGGATAGGGTGAGGAGCTCAGTCATCCGGGAGGACCTCTGAGTAGAGCCGCTGCTCCTCCGCATTGAGTCAGTTGAAGTGGTTCAGACATCTGGTAAGGATGTCCCCTGGGCATCTCCCTATGGAGGTGTACCGTGCATGTCCAGCTGGGAGGAGACCCTGGGGCAGACTCAGGACTCGCTGGAGGGATTATATCACCCAGCTGGCCTGGGATCATCTAGGGATCCCCCGGGAGGAGTTGGAGGAAGTTGCTGGGGTGAAATATGTCTGGGCCACTGTGACCCTGAGCCTGATTAAGCGGTTAGAAAATGGATTGATTGATGGACCAGGATTATGCCTGTAGTCAAAGGGGTTCATGAAGAGTGACCATTTTATTTCTACTGTTGTAAATGGGATCGACCCTACTGTTTGTTCTTGGACGAGGCGGTCAGCTATAAAAAAAAAAACGACCGTCGCATAGGCGAAGAACCCCCCAACGCGAAGTAGTGACCAATCAGAAACAGGCATTCAACAAAGCCGTGTAATAAAAGCTACGTATCTCATAAATCAGTTGTTGAAGAAGATGAAGATTGTGTTGCCCTGTTTTATTGAAATGTGCCTATACTTCGATCAGAGATGAATAAACTGGCTCATGGAGGTTCATTTTTGGTTCATTAATGTTCAGCGCTAATCCATTTAACTGTTAAAAAAGAGATGGGTTTTAATGATTTTAACATGATACTATTGCTGTTGTAGCTTCCATGTATATAACAGATTCAAAGCAAATTTGAAAATCTTTTTATAATAGCCCCCTATCAGAGACTCTGGTATTGCCAATGCATGGTTGCCTGTTCGAATACCAAATAGACCCTGCTAACATACCACTGTGCAATGCCAACCTAGGTGAAAATGTTGTTGCATGTCTTTGTGCTGCCCCAAAATATCAATCTTCTCTCGCGACAGCTGCATTTAAGTTAGCAAGGTGCCTTTTACATCAAAAATAGAGCCCTTGGTGTTGTTTGCTATTATGGCCTTGTAAGTCACTTTGAAAAAAAAGCGTCTGTTAAACAAATACATAAAGTATTACTTGTTATTTATCCTCTTTTAATAACAAAAAAAGCATGACGAAAAATAATAACTTTTATGTTATTAATCATACGCGAAAAAATTCATGAGGCAAAGGAAAGCCCCCACTCATCTCCTTTGGTTCTCGAGATGTGGGGCCTGCCATAATCCTTCTGGAGCCCCACTGTCTCCACTGTCGGTCCCCTGGGCTGCTGTTCTGATCCCGGGTCTGTACTCTACTTTGAGAAAAGGCTGCCCCTCATCCTGCTTGATGGTGCCTCTCGTATTACTCACATGACATTACACATCACTGCTCCATCCCTCTTTCTGCTCTGGCCCTGTCCCCCAACACTCGCAGCTGGGACTTCCATGGTTGCCACGGAGATCCCCAAGCACCCCCACTCCCCTGCAGCTCAACATCCTGCTGTCTAATCACAGATTCAACTCCCAGGATGCATCATTCCTGTATCTCAACCAAGTACACATTTGCCTCTGGGGCCCTCCTCTCTCCACTACTCAAGGTGACCAATGGTGTCTACTTTAAGGCAGGAAATGCTGCCAACTCCAACATACCCTGCTCCCCTTCACATTGGTGCTCACAGCAGTACACACCACTGCATAAATAAACTATATGTTCTGAACATGGATGTCAGCACTGCAACTATAGCCCTTATTGAATATATCATTTATAATTGAAAATGTCCATTAGAGCCATCATGTTTTATTGAAATGCTTTTCCATCTTTAAACAAAAAGGTTGAAGGTTCTTTACAGAATTATCTTCTCAGGTTATTGTAAAATAAGCATTCAACTAATTTAATATTTTTTGAAAATAAGTAAGCGCATTAAATGTCTGCATTTAGGACATGTATGTGTTTGCTGTTCTGAGAAAAACATCTAAGAGGACCATAAAACATCTAGAATTTCTGTCTAAATAATAATCAATGTAAATACATATCCCTTTTACATTTTGCATTTACGAGTGCAGGTCAAGCATCAACTAGGGCAGGTCAGTTGAAAACAGTTAATCTATTTCCTGTTTTGATTGATCTCGTCTGTGAACCTTCCTGTTAATTTGTTTAGCAAATAGATACTACTTGTACTACACTTTAGACAAGGATTCATGAACAGCTGAAAACAAAGCAAACTGGCTTACATAGTACATCTGCATTTCAGTATATCTGTCATACAGCAGTATCCAATCAAGTGCACTTAGCATGCGTATGGGCATATACAATTCTATCATACCACTTGTTTTTTTTCTCTCTATTCAATCAAACAAACTCTCTGAATAATAAAAAAACAGGAAAAGGCGTGGTCTGAAATTTGTGGTGCTGGAAGCCGGAGCAAGTGATCTTTCACTTTCCGGATTTATAATCCCCATTCATAAAATATAATATAATCAAGAAAAGAAGTGTAAAAACAATTTAGCGAATAGGGGAATATCATTATAATTGATCCACAGCATGTTCCATTTTAGGAATGAAGCAATTAACTAATGTAGTTATTTCCCTTTTTTTTTTTCTTTTTGAGAAGCAATCTACACTGTCAATCAGGGGCTCGTTTCACAAAAGTTGCAACGTGCGATCTGCGATCAATTTCTCTTGCACTTTTCGGAGTGTTTCACGTAGAAATCGCAATTGCAAGCCATGACCGCATGTTGCAAAGCGCGTTCATGTGGCAATCCATAAATCTGTAATCATTCTCATCCCCCTGCCTCGTTTTTTGTATCGAACTGTCAATTATCCCAAAACACAAGCTAAAGGTGGCGCTATGGATTACAGGGTACTTTACTGTCTGTAAAATATTCAAAATACTTTTAATAACCAAAATTATGTTACAATTTATCTTGTCTGACTTTAATCCAACGTTATAATATAGAAATATCATATTAAAACTATGTTAATGGCCAAAGCACAATTCACATTTGCTTCAGGAATTTTTTTTATCAGCATCATCTACTGAATGCTGAACATTAAGGATACATAGCAAGATTGTATCGCCCTTCATTCTGTGTGGGCTGGCCACGGGTGTAGCCAAGGTTGCGAGTGGTATCTTGGGGAGGACGGTGGGGTGGGTTGAAAAATTCACATTGCGGTCAGATTGAATTGGAATTACGCGTTGTAGTCTAATATAAACATGTAATTTGAAATATTAATTTTATTTTAACTATTAGGTCTCCGCAGTAGGCCTAATATAGCCTACATTTTATAGTAACGTTATGCGCATTTCTATTTGTTATATTCAAATTAAACCTACCCATTATCACCTAGAAGCCATCCATCAGTAATACAAATTGCTCACACAGTTGCTCCAAATATAGATGTAATGGGTGCTCCCATTTAGTTCCAGGGCATCACAAACAACTTGTAGGCAGTGTTTAACAAGTGTTATGCTACTTTTCTACACACAGAAGTGTGTTCGTTCTCAGTCGATGCCCTGATGGGAATTTGTGACCCATTAATTTCACCAAGGATTGACCAGCGTACATTGCATTACTGTCTCCTTTCACTTGATGTCTATGTTGCGGGCTGAATTAAATCAGAGGCTATTTATAAAGCGTAGTGCTGTCGTCACGTTACGGACAAATTGGACGTTTCATTGCTTATTCCATAACATTGTCCGATGTCCGACAACCCAGAGAAAGCTGCCGGGTGCCAGGAAGCACAGAGCTGTCACTATTTGAAGCGAGATAGGTAGGGCAATGCTCTGTTACATGTTATGTATGGCCTAAGAATGTTGCATAAGTGTAGACTAATATTCCATCCCTTACAAAAAAAAAGTTTATAAAAGAAGGCCTATGTCTTTAGCTACACTTTTTCTGAATTAAATCCCAGACAGTGTAGGCTACTTAAAGTGCACTTTCATTTTAATTTGCAGAAGCGATTTCAAGTAGCCTACAGGTTTAGAAGTAGGCCTAGTTTAGAAGTAGTTCATAAATGGTTGTAGCCTATACTTAACGTTTAGTTCCAGGAAATACATAAATACTGGAAATACTTTAAATACATAGGGCTATTTAGTTTTATAAAGTTGTCTACGTGAAAGATATTTCTAAAAACAAATCTCCGTAGTTATCTAAATGGTGGAAGCGATCACAAAGAAGACACAATCAAAGGAAACGCCATACTTGCGATGAAAAAATGTTTTGCGAGCAGCCTGTAGTCGTCGCACTTTTACACACATTTGCGAGGGATGCGCATGCGATGCATTTTTGCGAAACGCGCTTTGACAAGAAATTGCGATCTGCGAGTGAAAATCCTCGCAAATCGCTTTCCTGAAACGAGCCCCAGGTTATGAATTTTTTTTTTTATTGTTGCAAATCTCTCAGCTGCACTGCTGTATCATCATACAGTGAGTAAAATATACCTTATTTGAGATGGCACTGGATTGGTCTGGGAGGGTTTGATTGTGGATTGATTGGATTGCTCTTTAAAAGCCTAACTGAAAGCCTGTTTAAAGGGATAGGTCACTTTCCGGAGTTTATATACAATTCCCTTTTTAGTGTATACCACTAATTGTGTCATGAGGGATATTTTAGATGCAGAAGTTTCTGATGACCGGCAGGCGTTATATGGCTGGTGTAAGGGGCATTTGCGAATTTGTGGTTCAAAGCAAGAAAGTACACTTCAAGTAATTGAACAGCAGCTTGTACAGTGGAATTTTACAGAAGCCCTGAAGCGCAAGGTGAATTTTTCTTTTTGAACAGCTATCTCATTTATACAAGATAGTAAGTCGTTTATACGAGATATTATCTCTGCTTCGCTTTTCTTAACATCTCATAGCCTACGTATGCAATTTTACTGGGGTTAGCTAGCGTTGCTGGGGAAAAATAGCTTCCCCATCCAGGAGATCAGCTTCACAGAGAATGTAGTGTGATCCACCATATATAATTACATGTGCATATGACATACCCAAGTCATATACATGTAACTATGCACTGTGGCAGGCTGTAGCCTAGGCCAAAGGACTCAAAAATGTACTTAAATGCACTTAAAATGCACGTTGAAATCAGTTCAGAGCGGAGTTATATCTCATACAAATGTCTTACTATCTCGAATAAACGACATAATAACTTGTATAAACGAGATAATATCTCGAATAAACGACTTACTATTTTGTATAAACTAGATACTATATCGTAAAAACGACTTAAGTCATATAAACGAGATAATAACTCATATAAACGAGATAGCTCTTCAAATTTTTTTTTCACCTTGTGCTTCAGGGCTTCCGTAGCATTATCTCTCCGGAGGTTGCACATGTACATATTACCTTAATATTTTTCTTAAGTTACATTTAATCTTATTTTCTATACCTTCTAAGTCATACGCAACGTGAGAATGCTGCACTCAAGGAAATGAGTTCCGGCACAATATAAAAATGAATATGTATGTTTATAATTGTGAATAAATGCTATAAAATGTGTTCATATTTACAAGCCTCTGGAAAAACATCATCACTATACATGCTGCTTTTCAGTTACTCAAGGTGCATTTTCTTGCTTGAAGCTACAAACTTTTGTAAATATCTAAAATATATTTCATGACACCCACAAACTGTCTAGTCCAATCAAAGACATCAATCAAACCAAAATAATAGAAACCAGAAATTCCGATCGCTGAGCTATCAGGAAAAAAGCCTCCCCCCGCCTGCCCTTCCACTGCCTTGGTTTTTTTTTTTTCCCCAATGCACTGCAATTCCAATTTCAATATAAGTCCCTTTTATATTGCAGACCATGACTCACCACAGGAGAACTATGCCTTGTAAATATGTAGATATGTTGGGACACTGAGATGGGTAAATTCTGCGAGGCTGTTAAGTTGAAATCCATGTTGAAAGTATTTTCATGTCCAGATAGAATAACCGGGCTATATGCATTTCACCTATTTACGCTATGGCATAGATTTAATGCAAACCATGAGTATATATGACATCACATGGCGCTGTAATGGCGACATGTATTCCTGCTGTCTCTCGTGTACGTTTGTTAATTTGAATGTGTTTTGTTGTTTTTCATGTGCTATGTGTCTGTTGTGGTCTACGGGGAAGCGGATGGAGATTTTTCAGGGCACTCCTGCTGCTCGTTTTTGTAATATTGACGAATTGTCTAGCCGGGATGATTTTGTTTGAGGTCGTCACCATGGAGATGCATTTGCATTCTGCTCGGGAATGTCCATTGGATCTGCAGCCACAGAGTTTACCATCGCTCTTCACCGGAGTTGAAGATGTCGGGACTGATCCGGGAGTGCGGGCACTCTTCAGAAGGCCACCAGGGAAGGAGAAGATAATGCGGAGGAGTGAGGTGGCGCGACTGGGAAGGCTGAGCTTCGCTTCGACAGTGGACAGAGACCGCAGCAGTGCATGTATGGAGGAATGGCGGAGGCAGAGTTTGTGTGTTGGACTTATGACACTGGACATCTCGGGACAGTGGGGACTGTTTCTAATCATGGCTATTCCACTTTAATTCACTTAAGTCACTTGATTAATGCAATGATTCTATTGTGTCTTTATTTGATATGTTTGTTTGTGTGTTGTGGGTCTGCCCCACTGTCTATGTCTTTTTTGTTGTTGCTGGGGTTCCAACTGAAGTTCCCGAAAGGGAAATAAAATGTATTCTATTCTATTTAGACAATTTTTGGCGCCCCATCAGACAAAAAACAATTGTAGGCCACTTTTTGTCGCACCTCTTTTTCAATTGGCCATATGACCTTGACCTCTGACCTATATAGTTGTCATTTGAGAAATATGTGCCCCAAGTCAAGCCTCAAGTTGATAATTTGCTTGTCCTGATCGTACATATAGTTCTCGAGTTATCAGCAAAAATGTGCTTTCCAAAAAGTAGGTCAAGGTCACAAAACAAATAGATGTTGCACAACTTAAGTAAACATACATCTCTGACGTACAAGGAATAGTTCCAGGGCCTTGCCCTTTCTGAGATTCTGCCGCAACAAAATTAACCGGCCAGAAGACAAAAAAGAGGGAAAAAAACAAAACTAACTCGTGGACTAGTGGGTGGACATGGAGTCTGATGACGCATATAATTCCTGTGGGAAATCAATGTCGAAAGAAACCCAACAACTGGTGTAAGCCATCCCTTATGGGAGAGGCTTAATAAAAACTACGGAGTAAGCTATCCCTTTAAAGACAAATGCAGTTCGCTCAAAACAAAAAAAAGGTCTGCTTGACTGATCAAATGGCGATATAGCGGTAGAAGTGAGAGTTTCTTGCCAATGGAAATTCACGAGTGATTGACACCTATGTGTGTGACTGATTGGTCAGACACTAGTAAAGATATCTGCTTTTTCCTGGTTAAAGCATTTGCCATCTCTGTAAAGCAGCATTAGAAATAAATCAAACCGTGTGACAATCTACTGTTCCTACTTGAAAATGATTTTCTACTGTCCTTATAATTAAATAAAAAGTTCATGAATTAATTAAGGAATATACAGTAGTTTGTTAATCTGTTTGTCTCGTGTTAATGACAAACTACAGTTGTGCATTCAAAACGAAAAGTGGATAAACATGATTTAATGTCAGTGAAACAATTTTGTTTCATTTGGTTACATAAAACATCAACAGGACAAGGTCAACTCTGTTTTTGGTCATAACAAATGTAGCCTAACGTTTAATTCCAACACAGCTTAAAAACACCAAAGATTGCATTTCATTTCTACAAATTGTTCTCCTTATTTAAATGGTTTCAGTTGCAAGAAAGCTAATGAACCCATGCAAGCAAGGCTGATTTGGAGATGCACAATATTATACAGGTATGAACAGACAAAAACAAAATGCAGGTTCAATAATGTGGTCACACACGGTTTTTCTACGGCAGTAGCTGGCATTGTTTTTACAACTGTTTTTAATGCAGTTGATGAAACTACACACAGACAGTTCTGTTTTGTTCTTACAAACTTAACTCTTGGGGGTGTTCTTTCCTTGCAGTGTTATATAGAAACTGATATTAAATTATATTTCAACAAACTAGTAATCGCTGGTCCAAGGTCATTGAATTGTATGGCCTACCCTGCTTTAATGCTATATAAAAATGAGTTCCACAACCTGTATTTTGTGAAAAAAGATTATTATTATGTGGCACCACAAAGGCATGTAAGGATGTTTGAGCCTGTATTACTCCACAAAAGTCCACAAACAATTGATTGCAAAAGCAACTTACACTCAGGGCAGTACAGTGGTCTATAAAACAACACGTTTCCACCAGTAAGGTCTATTTTAATGGTAACCGTATTAACCAGGTTCAAGTTATAGTATATTAATGTATCTGCAAAAAATTTAACAAATAAATCGTCATTCAACACATCATACAGATTCCCACCAAATACCAGAACTATTATTTAATTGTGGATTACTCCAACACAATAACATTTTAATGGTAAATTCACAGTTAGTTGAATTTGTTCAGCTCATTTAGATTTATCAATGTTTGTTTGCCTTCTATTCATTGTTACATAAAATAATTTTGTACATAACATAAGCACCAAATATTAGAGAGAAATGCGGTAAATGAAGTATGACGCTGTTCCTCTGTTCACTACTCTCCTCTATTATTTAAAAATATTTTTTTGTTTTATTACATTATATATTTTTTAATTGTATTAAAACAGTGGAGATTTTGAAAAATGCCCCCACCTCCAGTCCAAGCGCGATACCAAACACCACAACTCGTCCTGCTTCTTGGATCGTTCAGTCTTTAAGAGCTTTAAGGTGTGTTTGATTTAATCGGGGAAAAAAAAGTCTGGTCAAGTCTGATATGATTGAATTTAATATGCCCTTAAACTGGATAAGTGAATTTGATTAAATCTAGGGCATAGTGTACTATTGTTATGCATAATTGAGCTTGTACATCAAATTTAAGATTTAGGAATAATTTTTTTTTAAACAGACCCCGAGGGTCAGTTGAGAATACCAGGCACACGCAGAATGAATGGCTCCTGCAACGCTGACTAATAAATGCTTGCTTGGTACATTCGACAAACAGGCTCCCTGGGTTTCTGTTGATTTGCAAGAAAGTCTGAGGCGCTTTTTAGGACATTTACATCATGTTCAACATGGTCAGAACCCTAATAACAACAGGGAACAAATGAAACCAAGGGCAGAGTTTACCGGCAATCATGTACCTGTAAAACCGCTCAGAACCGCAATATGCCAACAGCACAGCCGAGGTCACCGGAGAGTACAAAGAATTGAAAATGTGAGTTGAATTTTTTTATTTATTTTGAATCTCATATATAGCTAAGCAGCTCCTATCCCCAGTAACATTGTGTTACAGCAAACAGATAGCATTTCTTCCAAGACAGCAATATACAGCTCAGGCAGGTATGTGTTCAATAAACCGATAAGGAAAGGGAAAAGAGAAGATTAATGATCAATCCATCTTGCCAGAAGGACTTTTCTGGGATAAGTATTAATCTTGACTTGCCCTGCCATGATTCTCTTTCCTTATTCAGATTAAACAAAGCAGAGGCAGCAAATCGTACATTTCATAGCTTTTGCTACCGTCACCGTTGTTGCTGAAATGTAAGGGTCGGCCTGTGATATATCGCGATGCACACGCTATTTATTAATTTTTTTCTATCCGTTTCAAAAAGCCTGACACTGCCCTGCCCTGTTCTCAGACACACCACTACTGTATACTCTAGGCATTTACTATTTACACAATCTCTCCTTAACATAAATTCCTATACTACATTGTTTATTGCCTCACACCTCAGTCCTCCAAGTCTAACCTGTTGTATTTGTGCATGCATGTGTGTGTGTGTGTGTGTGTGTGTGCGTGGGCGGGGGGGGTATATGTGCATTTTTGCGCATTCTTGTCATTTTGTGCCTCTAATGTTATGAACAAAAATTAATTAATCCTATTTTTATAATACATTAATAAAAAATAATTTATTTCTGTGAGTAAACATGGCTGAAATGCTGGAAGTCAGAGGTGGTTGAAAAAGGCCAAGCCCCCACAGCAAGGGCCCGCTCGTTCTCATCTCTCTGGCGGCTTAGTGCTGGAATGAGCTGCCCATCGCCCCAGAACAGCAATCACACACCGTAATCCATCACCTGCTGAGAATTCACCTTTACCGAGCTCACCTAACCCGGAGCTGTACTGAAACGGTGTGATTCTGAAACTGCACCATGGAATCAGCACTTTCCTGTGCGTTCACATGTGACTGCCTTCAATTGCATTATTAGCTTTAGGGTATTACTGATATTAATGAGGTTGTTTTAGTCATTTTGGATAATACTCCTCACTGAAATTGCACTTAGTACAGTAATTTGCAGTCAGTCTGCATAAAGTCTGCATTTTTTTTGCACTCCTGTACAAATTGTGCCTACCTCGACTTATTCCCTGTTGCTGTGGATAATGGCAATCTTACAACAGCAACATTGTTGTTGTTATTATTAATAATAATAATAATAATAATAATAATAAAGAAACCGGATTGACCACTCAGTTTAATTGTTCCCTGTGAATCTCTTAAGTGTTCCAGCCAGCCTAGACTGATATACTGTACACTGTTATCTTCATGATTAAAACACCTACTCAGCCACATTTTATATTTCACCATTTTCTCTCTAGTCTTGTACAGAGATGATGAAAGAGTGCGAGCAAATCTCACTCCCGCCTCCAACCTTACGCCCACCAAACCCCCCCATTTACACCCATCTCCACCCCCTCCCACCTTCCTCATTTGAAGCAGTGGATTGTGGCGGCCGCAGACTCCCACACACACGCGGTTCGCTGACCTTGGCCCCTCTGCACGGCTCAACCATTATTAATCTCTCAGCAAGACAAGCAACAGGACTGGGTTGCCAGGCCAATATAAATCTCCTCGGACAGGAAGATTTTTTTTTTTACCTCTTTGACCAAAAAATAAATAAATAAACAAACACCTACACCTGATGATTGACATACCCTCCGCCTCCCTCTGTCTCCCCTTCAAAGAAAAATGAACGATGCAGAGAGCAATTTGCGCTCGTCTGCAACATGAGTCCCCTCTTCCGTTCGAAATATTTGTACATTTCGCATGGTGCTCTTTGCTCCTTCTTGCAGGGGAATATTATGTTTCTTGTGTGATAAGGCAGCTCTACCCATTTGTGCATTTGCTCCAAGGAACACATACACACTGCCGAGCCCTTCTATACTGAAGTTAAAGAGTCCTCAAGGACTAAACTACAGAGCGTTTAAACTGTGGGGGAAAACAATCTACAGTGTCTTATTTTATTATTTTTTTAAATCATTCTTTGTGGGAAGTTTTTGAGCCAAAGCAGAACAAAAAAGTCGTCAGATGAATATTTCAAGCAATGGTAAACAAAAAGCTGAAGACATAACAGGGACTGAAATCAAAGTTTAAAACACTTTTTTAAAAATTCAAATGCTTGCCTCAGGGTAGAGAGGCTTGTAGGCGGGGTCATTATACAAGCAATTCACAAATAAATATTAATCATTTTTTATTTTCTAAAGAAACCACACTTGCTATCTACAATGTGAATACTAGGGATACTAGTATTGGGTGACTGGTCTGATACTGTGACCATGTAGGCGACTCCAATACCTACAACGTCACATCCAGTTTTCTGCGGTTTGGAAGAACTTTAAGATAAAGGAAGAAGATAAGAGCATGGCAGACTACAAGCGCACATCACTATTTTTGTCACTGCACAGCCTACTCTTTGAGTATCCCTCCTTATAAACCAGATACACCACAAACGTCGTGCACTGTCCTGCTTTTCTTAAACAGAGTTGTTATTTTCCAAAGGCGCTTGAAAAAATCTGAAGTCGTGGGTTGCGTTTTTTTTTGGCCAATTTATGGTTACTATTGTTCAAGAGCATTAGCTAACTTATTCATTTAGCTATTCCACCCCCCACCACTCCGCAATCGCTCTACTCTGTGCTTGGTTTGGCTCGTTATTGACGGCAAAGTTGCTTAGGCCTGTTTGACTCCCGAGAGTTCTGGTCTTAAAACAAACACATCTTTTCCTAAGGCGTGAGCGTTTGGTTTGTGAGGTGACTGGCAATAGTCTGTCAATCTCTCGAGTCCACCATAAAGTCAATGAGGAGAAGGTAGAAGAGTTTGTTCATTACGTTTTACCGTCACTCACATTTATCAACAACATTGACACAGCGACTTCTGAAGCTTGAGCTATTTTTGTAATTTAGTTAGATAAATGTCTCAACGTTGATGAACAACAGACTATTTAGGCCACCGAAAATAACTGCTTAAATGCTACAGAAGTCAAGCTTGTCTAGCTAGCATTGCATAGCCCCAAAATTACATTGGGTTGTCAGACAAACAATCTTTAATTGACTTTGTTTCACTCGCCATCCATGAAATCGGGAGTGAAATGACACCATTTTAGACTGCATTACTCCTCCTCCCCCTGTAAAAATCCTGTTCAGATAGGGCTTAACACCAAAATGTGAATCAAGTAATCATGCTTGAAACTCGATTACATAATAAAAATGAAAAAAAGCGGGGTTCATGTTATTTTGACAGATATACCGGTTTTTGATGGCTATGTTAACCACCCTCCTGTAGCTTAGCCTACTCTGTTTTCAGGGACTTGATCTATACCCTGCATTGGTCTGTGTTCTGTTCAACCCCCTCAGCACATGGTTTTTAAGAAATTATTTGTTACCAGTCTCTGGTTTCCTTTTGTACCTTATCGGTTCTTTTGTAGCCACTCCTCTGCCAAAATACTTAGCAATAAATGTATGATTATATTAAATGTATTAGCAATAAAGGCTCTCGATCCAACCACAGCGTTCCTCTAACTTCCGCCATTTTTTTCAAATGAATAAGGAAGGAGGAGGCAGCAGCATAGGAGTAAGTGAAGTGCCAATGTCATTTAGCAACTAGTTGTCTTGTGCGGTTGTGGTACACACTGTGCAGACTGCATCCACACTCAAACGTGCACTCGATTGTCAAACCTGAATTTTTCAGGCAGCGAGTTCAGTTGCAGAATACGATTGTCGCTTCCCTTCGTAGCCGAACAGTGTGTGAACTTAACAGAATTAAGCACTCCAATGAGGAGCGACAACTGTATTTAGCTGCAGTTTCGACGTGGCCTATACTTGACGTGACTCTAGGGGGTTGATACCCCCCTCTGTAGCAGCGACTCTCCTAACCTCAGCCGCATTCGGGCAAACAGCACAGTACATAAACACAGCTATAAACAAATGGACAACGTATTATGTCATTATGCATTATATGCCATTAGCAGAGATGAAACCCCGTGCCTGCAAATGGCCTTGCAGACGTAATATGGATTTAACAGCAGAGATGCATTACTGTAAATGGGCACATGCAGTTATACATTTTCTATGAGTGTGTCTCTGCTGGCCACAGTGAGTTTAAAGAACAAAACAGGACAATAAGAACACAAAAACACAAACCTGGATCCCCTTGTGATTCACCAGGAAAGCCCAAAAACGAAAAAAAGAGCAAAGCCAAAAGATGGGAATAAAAAAAGACACCTAAAAATACATATGGACACATTCTAACGTATATCCTGTTTAATGCACCCCACTTGCTTAGGTACCCTGAACTTTTCATCTTTTTTGATGGCTATAGCTCCTTCCAAAAAGAACCTCAGGTTTTAATGAGATGGAAGGAATCGGATAGGGCAGGCGTCCGCTGGAGGGAGCCAAGGCCTGCTCCGTTTCTCTGGGGGGAGGGGGGCTGCAATTTCGAGGTTGGATGAAGGATTTAGAACTGGGTTGTGGCGCTCCTGGGACCAGTCTTCAGGAAGGAGACACGCTGTTCCTAAATCTCCACAGCGTAATGAGGCACCCCTCACAGGTGTCATCGGCGCTCTGAATCTTACGCCGCTGAGGTGGGGAATATTCACCTCGATGATGAATTCTCAAGTCATCAGCATCTCCAAATGTGCTGTTGCCTTTCTCCCACATCTCTCTCTCTCTCTCTCTCTCTCTCTTTCTCTCCCTCTCTCTCTCTCTCTATCTCTATCTCACACACTCACACACACACACACCACCACATTCAGAATCCGTTTTATGGGACAAAAAATATATATCATCCACACAGTTTCATTTAAAGTACAAACTACTTAGGTCTGCGCTGTATTAAGTTGTTCCCGTCACCCTTCTGCTGTTACTACATGGTGATGTGAATAGAGTAAATCACTAGCCATAGTCACCGCCCAGAAAAGTGTTATGCTATCATTTGAAAATATATTGAGAGCTCTGCAGGTCAAAACAGCTGCCCACTAAATACAGCTTCCGATACAAAAGTGAACCTTGCACATTATGAAACAACCACTTCACAGCTGTTGGACATTAAACCAGGTGTTAAACCAGCTGGTACCCTTTTTCTTTATTTTCAAAGGTACTTTCTTCTAATTCTTCGACCAACAATTAAATATATTATAAATACCTATTTGGATCTATACAGTTTCACTCTCACCCAAGCAAGACTAGCTGCAAGATTTAATTTACCTAATATTGTACTGGCACTGGGGATGCCATAGCAGCAACTTCTGAACCAGTTGCGGAATAACTCAATACCTATAGTACTGTATCTGTCTCATATAAACAGCTAATAATATTAATTATATTCTCTTACAATGTAAAATTAACCTCATTTGAAACAAAATTCTGCTTGATTACAATATGCAATAGTGTTTCTTTCACAGCCTTGTGTAAGGCACATTAGGGCAGATCTACATTTTCTCCAGTGTAAACCATATTTACCGTATTACATATGCTGGGCAATTTCTACGAATTCCTGACAATGCTAATGTTTAGACCAAGACTAAGCAACCATGGTCCCGGTTCTGGTTCATCTGGTCCATCCAGACCCATAACTGTACAACTGGATTTATTTAGATTAATCGGGTGTAGTAAATGCAGGTGACCTTGTGCTGGAAGCATTCAGCATTTCACCATTCAAAATATTCAGCTCAGACTTTATCTTGCAATCAAACTCAGAGGAAGGAAAAACCAGAAACGTCCCCAGCTCTCCAGGACCAGGGTGCAGTACAATACCATTACCAGTATGGTAGTTGATCCATTCACTGGCAAATGTGAGAGCAAAGATGTCAGAACGATGATTTGAAGGTGCATTCAAGAATAACCCCTTTTCTTGGCTCCATCACACCTTCACTCAAGGCGTTGGGATTATTAGTTGGTGACGCCACATCATATCACATATAGTGATCACTCTCTCTGAAGGCACAACTGATAACTGTGGAATCCTGCCTGTGTAATCAGATGTAGCAATTTATGTGTGCTGAAGTGAAAATTGATTTCTGAGAATCCTGTGAAATAATTCATGATGTATCGCAACAGAAAAAAGACGCGACCAGGAGCAGTCTATTACAGTGTTCATTTTCAACCTACTCTCATTCTCAACTGAGAGGAGGTTGCTATTTTATGGCATCTTCTACATATGAGAAATACATGCAAGTAGCATCTGTCCACAGAATCAGATGAGGCCCAAGGATTTCACAATAGTCTACAGATGTGTGCTACACATTAAAAATAGTGTGTGGTATATGCCAACATGTCACAACTGACTAATGCAAAGCAGTGGGGGAATTCATTTTCAGAAGCCTCACTGTCAGGTAACAGCAAAGTGGCTAGCCTTAGAAGGCTAACTGGTGATAAATAAAGACTAAAAGAAATATGCCAAAGCAGCAGCAACAACAATGGATAAAAAAAAATGACGCTGAATTTGAAGCGTTTTTTTTCCTTACTTGTAAACCAGAAAAAATAAAATGACCTTAAATCTCTGAAAACATACAGAATAAAAGACACTGATTCAGTTCATCCACTTTCCAACTCGCCCGATATAGCTACTCTCAGTGAAGCGTTTACATATGCATTGTGCATATGCAAGTCTTTAGGGACTGTTGGGCTTCCATGTGGGCCCTTTGATGTCTTAGAGGCTGTGCTGTGGTTCTGTGCTCATTCAAAAATGAAACGTTCATAGCGATTATTGTTATTTTTTCATGAACTGAGACAACAGCAGTAGGCTAACTAACCAGGTATTTTGTAGTCTAGGTTTTTTATTTCTTCTTTACTCTCTGTGATATACTATAGATATGGCTTCTTTTACTGCCACTTTTTCCACAGTGAAGAAATTACATTTACATATGCTGTCTCAGGTCCCTATTTTCCACAGTCGAGGTGCAAATGCTAGCGGTAACCTATTGCACTGGCGAATTAGAGTGTCCAACGAAATTTAGGTAATTTCATGACTCGGGCATTAGTGCAGCTGTGCCGCAGTTGTAAACAAGGCTGGTTTGATAAGAATAAGTTTGGGTGTGGTGGAGAGATTTAAAAAAATGATTTCCAGTCAGATCACCCCATTTCTTTCCCTTAAAAAACCATGCGTGAGCGACACTGTCAACTGCATATTTCATCATGGCCAAAGAGCAAGCATGTTATGAGAGATCTGTTGTGAGTAACGTTGTCATAAAACGTCTTCCTACAGTGAAAATAGACGACTTGTTTACATTCTCGGACAGATGTTAAAGTAAATCTATCACCACGGCGGCACTTTCGCCACAAGTCAGAAATTATATTGGGAAATGCCCTCTTTGGAAAAATAAATAAATAAAAGAAAAAGGCTATGCTGTTACTGCATACCAGTTTTTGCCAAAGCTGCATCATAGCCATCATAGCGCGAAGCTTTCAAAACCATAACAATGCGGAAACCCTTTTAAAAAAAACTAAATAAAAACCGTAGGCTACACATAGCCTAGCCTATGAAAACTGTGGATGAAACGGGCTGAGAAGAATGTAGACTAATAAAGCCGGGATATGAATAGGTTGTGAGTAGGCTATAATAAAATGTACATTGTTGTCCATGATTATGCTTTTTTGTTTTGTTTTTCATTTTTGTACATATATAATATTATATTTTTGTTTACAAAAAATACACAGCAACAGCCACAAACAACTGTATAAAAGAAAATTGGAGGCCTCTGTGTGGTGTTTTTAAACTCGAGTAGGCTTGTTCCCAGTAAATGTTTTGTTCCTTACAATCAATGTAGCTAGTCCTTCAAATTAAAGCTGTATATTTGTCTTTTTAAGGAAAATAACAACTACTAGCCTATTAGAAGAACAATGAATCGCCTACGTATATACAGATACATAACACATTAAAACAGGATTGTTGTGGAACTCAAAATGTTAACTGTATCGGTATTAGTCCATGCACATCAGATAATTAGTAACATTAACTGTAAAATAAGAAACCAAAGTATATCAGTATGCAATTCCTTAACTCTCATATTGACATAGTTGTCAACTAGCCTATATACTACAACAACATAAAATAATTCCTGAAATTCAGTTATGGCTTTTGGTTTTGGTGTGCCACCCCAAGATTTTCAGTGGCCCCATCTGGCCATACTGATGAACAATTTCTGGGGGCGCCACTGCCTGACATACATGTCTTTGCTGTGGAAGGAAACCGGAGTACCCGGAGGAAACCCATGCGAACAAGGGGAGAACATACAAACTCCATGCAGAGAGGACCAGGACCGGGATTCAAAACCACAACCTCTTTCTTGCGAGGCAACAGTGCTAACCACTGCACCACCGTGCCGCCCAATTACTTGTGATATCAAAAGAAGGGAGAGACTGAATAGTTTTAAGTTTTATATTTATTTTCCCCTCAAACAAAACATATTTTCTAATTATATGCCAGTGCTAAAAACTATAATAAATGGTTCCGGTGAACAATTCCACAGGGTGAATATTCCCAGACTAGCCAGGAGCAGGAGGCAGCTGGCAGAGACGCCCTCCAGTCAGCCTCTCTCTCCATCGTGCTGCTGCCGCTACTATATCAACTTGGCAGTCATCTTTGCTGTCCATTTTGTTCGTTTAACCCCTTCTCTAGCACCGCCTTTTTTTTAACACAAAAATTATAAAATGGTTACTGTTCTTGAACCTTTTTTACTGCATGCATAATCCTGGTCTCTTCTGTAAGGTAACTCTTAAAAGTTTCTTCTCCAAGAGTCAAAATTACTGTAAGTATTACTGACACAAAGTATCAGAAGCTCAAACACAGTGAAAGTTTTTTTCTAGCCTAAAGGATTTTTATATAATTTTTTCCCGGGATAAGGATACCGAATTTAGTGATTTGTGTCACCTGGGCATTTCCAGAACACACAGAACTAGTGGAATTGTCGTTTTGATAGAGCCTGTTTTGTGTCATGTTACAAAATAAAGAACCATTGTCGCTATAACATTGGAATCGTAAAATAGTTTAGAGATAGAATTGTGAGTTTTAACATTTTCAAATTATATATTGTGTTACCAGATTGAAAATGTTGGTGTAAAAAAACACAATGAATGCAAATAAACTAGAATGGCACTCAGAGAGATGCCGGCACCCGTTGCAGCAAACAATAAGCCGTCCAATGCACCGCACCTCTCAATTTCCCCAATCTTATCGAGACAGGTCCAGTGTGGGTGTAGGCTTTTGTTCCAACCAAGCAGTAACATATCTGATTCTACTAATCAAGGTCCTTAGCGAAGACTATTGCTTCATTAGTAGAAACAGGCATGTAACTGCTTGGTTGGAACAAAAGCCTGAACCCACACCGGCCCTTTCTGGATAAGATTGAGGACACCTTAACAGCTGAGGGCGCCTTTTTTCGAATTGTTTTCAATGAGTTTGAAGTGTTTTCCACGCTGCTTTTGCGCCCCAGGCGCCTTGCGTTTATCCGTTTCGGGCGCCTCGCTGTTTTCCCATAAACGCTTGGTGCACACGGAGTTGAAATTATCCTATCTTAAAGCACTCAGCCCACGTCACTGTCACTCTTTTCTCCTCTGTCCAATCGCACGAAAGTAGAGGCGGGCCTTGATTCTGCCGGTCGGTTACGTGTAAACAAAGACGATTGAGGAGAAATTGGTAACGTTAGTTGATGTTTCAGCCCACCCGGAGTTATATGATTTCACTAAACGTGAATACCATGATAAAAATAAGCGATCCAAGGCACTCCACTTATACACGGCTTTTTAAAGACAAATAACGAAGCAAACCTTTTGGTAAACACCGTTAACAACGTAAGCTAAGTGATTGACAGGAGTGGAGTTCGGTTGCCTAGCAACAGCAAAAAAGACGCCTCCAACGCCTTTTTCAGAGTAGGCTTTCATAAAATCAAGACAAGTAGTTCTCCTTGCGTTTTGAAGCCTACAAAGCGCATCCTGTGTGATCGCGGACTTAGGCTATAATAGAGAAACTGCTGCATTTGTCTATCAAACTAAAATCATGTTTTGCTTATGTCTGCCTGTGGCGTCAGGTACTGGGGTTACTGCCTTTAACAAAGCTGGTGAGCCAGTAGCACGCACATGTTTTTCTCACGGATAGCGCAATTGTTCCAAATAAAATGTGATATTACTGTTATTCAAAACATGATCTGAATAAACAAAGATGCAACGAAAATACACAAAGAGGCACGAGTATACTGTGAGTTTCCCGTTTTCGAAAAGAAGATTTATCACGGTTTTTAAACCCACTGAGAAGCTGCTATACTTTCTCAATAATAAAGCTATCAGTAAGGTTGTGTTATGCATGATTATAAATGATGAGAAAACAACATTTCACTAGGGCCTGAGTCGGGGAAAAAAGTGAACTTATCTTTTAAAGGGGTAATAAAAACGAAATCACATATTTTGAGTTATAAAGCCGAGAATCTTGTCTCCATTTCATAAATCACATATAGTATATCCTATTGTTAAAAAAAAAAAAAAAATGGAATTACGCCACTGCATTTTGTGTCAAAAAAGAGGCATTCGCTGAAATTCAAACTGAAAAGTTTTGTTTGAGCCATGGCTCTATCCTTGATGTGGGAAAAAACAAATAGCTGGCTCCGCCTATGTGCCTATAGAGACAGATTGCGTTACGTCATACTCTGAAAACCACACCCACCGTGGGGGAAAACAATTGGCGTGAAACAGTGTCACCAACAGGAAAACGCCGGTAGCTAGCTAAGAACCACTGATCTAGAACATTTCATTTCAGGTCAGTGTGAAGAACACCACATTTCAGCATGTCAAAGAACTATTTTGGTACCCTGTGTCTACCAGAGAGGAAAAGGTATATTGACAAACGCGATATTGACTCCCTCTATGTCCCTTTTCCTTTCCTTGCACGTCTTGGAGAAATGATCCCATGGAATGGCCAGAAGTTACATAGCTGTCAGCAGGTAAGATAATGGTTTAATCTCAGATCAAAACACCCAGGTCTAACTACACTTTACCAGCAATGCTATAGCATATACTACTACTATTATAATGATTATTTTTGTTATTAGTAGCCTAATAGGCTAACGTTACTTCTATTTCGCTAGCTTAGCCTACTTGAACAGTTACAACTTGCACAGTTTTTTTTTGTCTGGCCAAACTGTATTTTAACGAATAATTTTAGCAAATTGTATTTTATGAAGGTTTTCAAAATGTTAGAAAATATATCATAAAAACTTGGCATGAGAAGACTATCCATTGAAAGCCGATTGCTTTTTCTTTGTCTCACCGTTTGTTAGAAATCTGCACAGATACAACGATGAAAAATGATCGTTCTTTGGATGCCCACAACTTTTTTGTTCGTGGATGATAATATTTAGCACTTATATAAAAATATAATACTGTAACGTTATAGCACTCCAATTTATCCACATTCCACTAGAAACAATTTGCATATTGTCAAAATGTTTTAGCGTTTCTCACAGCAATTTATTTGACTTAGGCTACCTGTGAAAAAATGCCTGCTGCACGTGAAGTTCCAGGGTCTCACATTTTTCCATTTCTTCCCGCTGACGCCTCACGTCTTATTGCTCGGATCCACTTTTCTCATCTTATGGGCTCCGCTTTGCGGTTTGGAATTTTATAAAACCGCAATTCTGTTTTTTTTACCTTGTTTGTAGTGCATCCCACCATACAACAACCTTTAGGCATTTTTATGCTGTTAGCTAACAGATCGAAATGACAAGATGGCACCGGCACGTCAAATCAATAGAGGGTGATAGTGGGATGTGTTTCCCCCCCTGGGTGGGCAGGGCCTATTTGCGCTCTGTCTCTATTGCGTTACCGAATGGATCTATGATCCCTCCCCCAACTGTAACTCCTCCCTCCTCCCCCCTCCCGTCTGTGTTCTCTCACTCGAGCCCAATTTGCGTATTTTGAACTTGTGAGGTGGGCAGAGACAGAACAAAAGCCAGTGTTTATTACCCCATTAAGGGACAACACAGAACCTGTCTCATTGAATCTTAAGGTATTAAACGGGTCGTTATCTGCCCCAAGAGGACGTCAAAAACAACTATTTGGAAAACAACCCCTCTAAATTCCATTCATTCTTAAGTATTTTAACGCACCATTTTTAACTTAACTGCGACGCATAGTGAGGACCACCTGTGTTAACTCCACACAGATGCATTGGCTAAATAGCCGGCATTGGCTCTGAACACTGCTTGCATTTCAAACGGTCAAACTGAAATGAATGAAATATGTGCATTCATAACACCACCAAAATGTGGCAGTGTTTGAGTTAAACTTAGACACACTCTTCAACATGAACTTGCACAGCACCGAATGTTTCTATTGACATGCTCCCTATTGTGCTGCTCGACCCACATCAATTTCTGTAAATCAATTGCACATTTGCCATATCACGTTAATATATAAATTATCTAAATATTTCTTCATGTGAAATGACCTCAGCCATAGCACAACCATTCTGTGAGAGTTCACTGTGTCATCCTGCAGGAGGGAGCCTGCTGGTGTAACGTTATATATATTGTATATATGTACGTATATATATATATATACAGCATGGGTAGGCAACCCTGGTCCTGGAGTGCCAGTGACGTTTCTAGTTTTTGTTCCCTCTGAGCTTGATCACAAGAGTTTGATGGGTGATTAAAAGTCTGAGCCTGAATGCCTCCAGCACATGGTTACCTGTATTCATTACACATTATTAATTCAAATTAATCCAGTTATGTAGTTATAGGTTTGGATGGAGCAAAAACCAGGACCGTCTCCGGCACTCCGGGACCAGGGTCGCCTACCCCTGATATACACCCTGTGTTTACATGTCTTCGCTTTATACCAAGAGTGCGCTTGGACACAGGAACGAAGGCATTGCGATCAGCAGGCAGAAATGAGCAGTGTGGAATGTGTTAAAAATGTGTAAATGCCCCCTGGATTTGTGTGTATTTATGCAAAAAAAGAAAAGAAAAAAAAGGTTAAGAAGCTATTAAAGAAAACTAGATATATAAATGAGGGGCTGATGGATCAAGACGCCTACACACCTACATACTACATCTGCGCATGCTATCATTTTCCCTACAGTAATCACAAAAAAATACATAATAGCATTATTCTTGGGTCATGCATGTCTTTGAGTAATGGTAATATGGTACATTTGTAAATATGGGTAATATCTTATTAATAAACAACATTGTGGAAGAAAAAAATCACATGCAATAAGAGAAAGAACTGGCTACTGCTCAGGCAATTATGATCAAAGTCAAATAGAGACTTCAGAAATGTACTGAAAAGGGCCTTTGTTAATATGACTTGGATACCCAATTCACTGCTGTACAGCAGCAGCAAGTCTTCCAAATGCTATGAGCGCGGGGAGCACGGCACCTGTCCAAGGCTCATACAAGCATTCCCGAATCCCGGAATGTGATTCTGCAGTATGCTAACACATGCCCAAGGCATGGAGGAACGCTCCCCAAATAAAATTTAAAAAAACACACAAAAACAAAACATTACTTCAATCATTCGCTCGCTGACATTAATGGGATGAATAAATGTTTTTCTTCTCCACTGCTTAATTTGGATGAATTCATCCAAGTGCCAGCGGAGCCAAGAAAATCTCTGGCTCAGTGTCTTGCGTGGCAACGGGACCCGGCGCTAGACCCAGCCTGCGGATAATTCTGACAGCTGACTGCCTTTCCCTTTAGCATTTTTTTTCTGTTCCCCCGCTCCGCTCCTGCCGTACGCAGCCGAAACAAGGCGGCGGAGGGGTGGGCGGGGTCACGGTCAATTATCGTGGCTGACGCCCAGGTTCGTCGCCATTTCGGTTCTGCTGGCAAACAAATATCGAAAATATTTCCTATTGTTTTCCGCTGGTTCACTGCACATGAGGGAGAGAGCTGGTGACTAAAGATATCAGCATCAAACCCATTCCATGAAGTGGATGCGTATGGAGATTCCGTCCAAGGGGGGCGATGGATGTCAGACAATGCTCTACCTCCACTTGATCCAGAGATGGAGAACTGGGCCACCCTCTAAAACGACAGCCAATAGGGTTTAGTGGGGTGCGCAAGGTAACGGTGTTGGTATAGAGCCACGGATGTCTCCTTCTGCTTCTCGCTTGCAATGAGAGAAGAAGCAGCGGAAACCTATGGAAGCAACTGTGATGATTTCAGCGAAGGGGCTGAAATTGTAGGCTGACAGTAGAGCCTAATTGCTTTTTTCTCTTATGCTTTCACAGGACCATGGCTGGTTTAACTAGATAACAGCTGGCTGATATGAAAAGCCTCACCTTGGTTTTTGGCGAGAGAGGCAGGCTTTGTACATTTTTAATGCAGTTGGAAGCAGTAATTAAGTCTTCCCCATAGGAACAGGAAATTGACGTGCTCCAGAGAGTGAATGAGTAATTATATTTGTAAAGAGCAGTGATACAAGATACACCCCTCTGCCAGTGACTCATTACACATCATTAAAGAGACACAGTAGCTGAAACCCACTCTCGCCCATTTCACGCACATATGGATCGATGCGCTGGGGGTAAACAAGATTGGCGTTTTGAAAACAAACCCGGCTTCTCAGGTCTCCAACCAAACTGATCGTTACATCATGGAGCAGGAAGTCACATAGACACTGTAATCACTGCCCATTCAGAACTCGCTTTCTCCCTCCCTCGGCATGACACATTCTGGTCTTTCCCCATTTCTAATTACATATCAAACCTGTAATGGATTCTCATTCATCTGAATATGGAGAGATTGCCCAAGTTCGTTTGTCAAACTTTCCAAACGGAACCCCGGGAGAATGGGAGCCTGCACTTTGAAGCAATAATTACTGTTACTGTTGGAATGAAACAGTCAGACGAAGATACACACCCAGCATGTAGAATTCAGGAGGGACATTGAAGGAATTTCTTTAATTGGGGTTTAATTGTGTTTTCAATTAAAAGGTTCTGTTAAAATGGTTTAGTCTGTTGATTATGTGCGAGCTGTCTGTTGCGCTGTTCCAGCAATGTGTAAAAGGAATGCAAAGTGCAAAGACGTTTTCAACTTTCAAAAATAAGAAAAAAGACAAACAAAAAAAACACAGTTACAGTGTACAGGGAGACCCTTTCTTTTCAACATATCTCACCTGGTTTGCTCTTTTATATGGAGAAAGGAAAGTAAACATCTCTATTATTCATTACTGGCATTAACAAAGTTGAATAAGGCCCTGGATATTTCAATAACTGCATATTCCTCTGTTTTGGTTTTATTATTAATGCATTATTAAGATAGCCCGGGGAAAAAGGGGACCCGTATTAGTGTCAACGAGCATAGCTAGAGTTTTCTGTTTTTACTCTACATTAATTATCGCCTAATTCTCTCAACCTCAATTATTTCTCCTCATCCTTTTTAAGCCGGCTAATTAAAAGACTGCAGTTTTTTTTTTCATTAGTATTGTTTATTTATTTATTTACATTCTTCTTCTGCTGGGAAGTGTTCTTTTGGCTTTGAATTTAAATCAGCTGTCCTGCAGCTGACTGTATACAAATGAAGAGATTCGTGCAGGATCCTGCAGGGGAAAAGGCGGAAGCAGCAGGCATTCATTGTATGCAGTAGGGGAAAAAGCAATCAACAAACTCCTCTGCGCTTGCAGTTTTGTACACGCAAAGCAACGACAATTATATCTGATCAAGGCAAGTATAGGGAGAGTTGCAGTCTAATCAACTGAAATTAGCCAGTGTCCCTTCTCTGTGCCACCTAGCCTACATTTGGCCACCTCTGGCTGTTAGCATCGGTGTAGTGCTGAGTTTTGTATTTGCGTGCATCCCTACAATTTAGACAGAATGACCGTCAAAACTGGATTCCAAGGCTTATGTGTTTGCACGACTCCTGCATTTATGTGAACAGTTAACGTGGCCATGTGTGTCATGCAAAATGTATACATTCTGGATGCAGCCAAGCAAATACTTTCTTTGGGTTTTTCATTTTCACAGAACAAACCAAGATGAATATTCTCATAATATAATATATAATGGTAGACTCATTGGTAAATTCATTGTTGATGTACTGAGATAACAATAATAATTACCATTATCTTTTCACATCATTATTTTCAATTGTTCATGCTGTTACACAAGCTTGCTGAATCCCAGCTTGCTGCATGGTACCTTGACCATTTCACTAGATATCGTACTGCTTAGGTTAACACAAATCACATACCTCAAGCTTCCAATTATGATTCTATAGTTTTCATAATATTGCTACCTCACAGTGTCCTTACCAAGGGAATATTATGCAATTGAAATGTGTTTTAGAAATGTCGGCGTAAACAGAACATTTTAGAAATAACGAATGCCCACAAGGTATGGGAAACTGGACGATGATACCTTGCATGACACCACACATAACAGAGAAGCATTTATTTTTGTCTTGTATATTTCCTTTTAGTTCCCTTGGCTTGCTGTGCCATTCAGCGTTTAAGGCAACACATATCTCCCAGCAACCTCCCTGGGCTCTGCTCACTCCTGCTGGGCACGATTTGGCCAAAAAGATTCTCAACGAGCACTTAGCCGAGCAGCTGGAATGGCTAACTGCTATTCCCTGGTCTTGCAACCACACCTTGATACATTTTATTTATACCGCGCTTTTCTCATACCGAAAGCACTAAACTTTCACCAGCCATTCACGCTGTCAACAAAGTCAGAAGTTACACCGTCATGTTGTTCTCCATTTTCTTCGTTTTTCTTTTTCTTTTTAGCACTTTGAGTTTGAAAGGATACAATGACAATGAGGTTGAAGTGCAGGTTATCGCGGATAAATCGCTTATAAATTCTAAAATATTTTGTACATAGTCCCCCCATTTTCGGGCATCAAAAAATATTGGACAGTTTAACATAATGTAGAATAAAATAAAGAAATAATCTTTAATATTTGGTTGCATATCCTTTGCATGCCATGACTTCCTGATGTCTGTGACCCAACAATATCAAAAGACTCTTGATATCTTATTTTCTGGTACTCTTAAAAGCAATACTATTACCGAATTTGATTGGATCGCTATGATAATTGGGGGGTGAGACTAGATTTAGCTGTAAATTATGCTGGAACAGTATGGAATACACGGTTGGCAAAATGGCTCCAAGTCATCAAGGGTCTGACTTATCAAACAAGTCTTAAACCATCACTCTGCCGCCAGAAATACAGTAGATATGGATGGATAGGGTTTGAAGGGTTTTTTCTTCTGACTTATTTTTCCATAGAGTTCAATAGGAAAATTTGTCAGGAAAAACTATTTATTTGGGATCTTTTGGGTACCCTCCATTTTCCACTTTAGAAGTGAAATAAGGCAGGCCTGAAGAGAAAGTATTAAAATGGCACCATGGCAAGGAACATTATTATACAACAATACGTTCATTTCTTCTGTAGCTTGACAGTAATGGAATTATGTTAATTAATTTATTTTGTTATCCTCATAGCACATTCCTATAAAGGAGACTGTCTATCTGTGCATAAGGACAAAGCGGCAGAAGATAGAGCATCTAACTAATTATGTTTGCTTTGAGGAGAAAGGACACTGTATAAATTACAATTAGGCACCGGTTCTACAGAGCACTGGACCTGTCAGTGGGTCTCCGTTTCTGTAGGAGAGAGAAAATGGGTTCATTGGAGTGGATTTCCCCGTTAATTGGGTTGTTCAGTAAGGCCTAGAAGACACTAGAAGCATGTTTAAGAGTCAAGGAGAAGAGGCGGGACTCACCGATGTTTCAGACACAGGGCTACTTGACTAAAGTGCTATTTCGCTGGGAGGCGACGTGCATTGCTGCGTGTTTCCGGGCTCTTTAAGGAGTGGGTCATCATAAAGAGTGGGTTTTGTAACGATGAGAACTGCATTTATGCTCATGACTCACAATTAGCTAAGATAAACAAGGTACAAATCAAATACAAGTACAAGGCAATGCAAACACAGTGTCACAGTGTCACACATTCATTGGAGATGAAAACGTTCCCTGTCAATGTTCCCCACTGTCCTCTCAATGTTTTTGTTGCATTATTAGCTTGTTAAAGCGTTAAGAAAACATAGATAATCATGCAGTCTTTCAAGAGATTAGCATGTTTCCTTAATATTAGCCAGTTTAATATAATATTATAACTCATAATACATATGATACTACCCATACACATACTATTATTATAATTTTTTAAAATTTGATTAAATTGTCAGGTTAATTGTTCATTGTTATTAATTGTGGCATACACACGGCCTCGGGCGAGCTGGAATCATGGTCAGGAGCTCGGAAGAGTCACGCCCCGAAGAGGACACGGCGCCCTCCTTCCTGCTACTGACTGACGGGGTTGTAGCGGCTAATTCTCAAGCGGTTGCTACTGGGAATTTAATTACATAGGGGTGCAATTGGCTACCAAATTGGGAGAAAATTGGAAAAATCTGAAACAAATTTCGAAAAAAAAATTTTTTTTAAACCTCGCAATGCAATCGTATCCTACTCTGTCTCCTATGTCCATGGATCCATACTCACCATTGACACCCTTAATGCTGTTTTTTCCCCTCTGTTCATCAAGAACACAGGGGCCTGTCATTAATCAAGGCCTAATGAAGATTATTGTCTCCGTTGCTGTTGCAATAAGTAAACTTGATCTTGTCCAACATGCGACTGTTGCTTTCGGGTTGCTCTGGTGGGAGTTTAGGCCGAGGTTTTCCATAAAGATTATTGCGACAATTGTTCGTGAAATGCGCCATGTAAATACATTTAGGTTTGATTTGATTTGAAGGTAAAGAGTCTGACATTACAGGGAAATGAGAATAGGGTTAAGTGTGTTAAGTGTTAGGGTATCGGGATTATGGCCACCGGGCGACAGGTTTGATTTCTAATGACATCATATCACACCACAAACATTTTTTCACCCATTATATAACTTGTTTAGACATTTACAGCCTTCAGGGAACTATAGGGAAGCAATTGTCATAATTGAACGTAAAAAGCATGACTGATTCATTTAGCAAGTAGAGGGGTAGTGGTGAATGCAAAGATGTGCTCATCTCTGCTTTGATTTGCTGGAGCAGTTTCCATGGTATTTTGTGAAAAGATTCTGCTGTAACTAGAGCTCGCCTTCACTTTATCTTGTATCGACCTCTCTCTCTCTCTCTCTCTCTCTCTCTCTCTCTCTCTCTCTCTCTCTCTCTCTCTCTCTCTCTCTCTCTCTCTCTCTCTCTCTCTCTCTCTCTCTCTCTCTCTCTCTCTCTCTCTCTCTCTCTCACACACACACAAACACAAACACACACACACATGCTAGCCCATGTTTATAACATTTTTATGATATAAAAACAGATGTGTGCAACAAGTGTTACAATAAATTTTAAAGACATAATGTATAAATAATCACATGCGTGTGGCAATTATTTTCAATCAATGAAGCTATTATGCTCAATCATCAGTGAGTAATTTTGTGCCAGTGAGCACAAAAACAAAAACTATGAAAAAGCAGTTTTATAATTCTGACCCAAATGGACATCCATTTTCCTGTTTTTATACATAATGGGAAGGACTGAAGCCATAATTACACAGTCAAAGTTCCCATTTCATACTTTTGTAAATAATAATAGCATTGAGGACTTTTATTGGCATTTAAATTGGATGATTCTGTAGTATTTCCTTGTCTGGCTAAGTGCTAAGTGAGCACTGATCACACTTTGTTGATGAAGCTTAACGTGATACTGCAATCGCTTTCCTAAGCCCTTTTTTACAGCTTCAATTTGAACTTGGAGCTGTGGGTAGGTGTGGTTATATGGCGATGATGCCACAAGGTCATACTGTGAATATTTATACGGTCAATGAGTGAAAGGGTTTTTACTAGGTCAACTGACTCAGCCCCCTTCCTGCTCTCTGCCACTGAGATCTCTGCTCACTTTACTATCCGAGACTCCACCTATTTTTATGCAAAAGATTTCGGGACTTCACAAATCCCTGGAAATGCAGCGCATGGTAAGCCGACACAGAAACTCCGACACCCACTTCGACGCAATATGAAATTTTTGGATAAAAACTGTTGTGTATGATCATAGTCTAACCCAAAACATCGGTTTTCAACGTGAAAAGTCGGTTCTTGACTGCAGTATCACTTTAAGCGATTAATTGATGGGTGTGTTGAGTGTTATTGACGCATGCATGTTCTAAATTCACACATCACACGGGGATGAAAGTCGTTTCTATTTGTATACCACATTCAGCTTACAGAATCTAGCCAAAACGCAGTCAAATGTAAGGCATACACAACGAGCAGAGCAACACTACTCTATGGACCCGGGGAGGGGTGTCCCATGGGAAATCCCAGCACTATGCGTGCTAAAATTTACTCGTCACCATTGATTTCCCTCACTTACAACACCCCACAGTTCTACTAAAGCAACCGCCGTGCTTGGACTTCTTTGAAAAAGCCTTCGATGTTGCGCTTACCGAGCACGCCGACCCTGTAGTTGAGGGTGATGACGATGACGTTCCCGTAGCTGGCCAGCACGCTGCCGTCAATCACGTTCCCCGTCCCTTCCATGTAGGACCCTCCGTGGATGTAGACCATCACAGGCTTGGCGCCGGTGTCTCGGATGTCTGCAAGAGTGGCCACCATTGACACGTTCACTAGCAGCATTTCAGCAGGGTGTGGCTCAACACATTGCAGCGTAAGATAAAGCCTGCCCAGATACCAGAAACTGTGCCATCCAAATCTAGTGATGGGAAAGTCTTTTTTGTTTTCCTTTCCTTATTAATAGTATGTACTTTGAAGGTGGTAAAACTCATTAAGTGTTGATTAATGATATGCTGTATGAGGAAGTACAGTCTTCAGTCCCTTGCCCATTTCTGCAGATAGAACAGCAAACTGAAGGAGTTAGGTGTAGATTTGACTCTATCCGAATGAAAACAAATAAATAAATAAAAAACTCTTTGCATAAGATTTTGGATTCCCTCTTGGATGCTGCTTGTCAAAATAACCCACCATTACAATAAATAATCCTGATGCCATTGTAAATATGTACGGCAGCAGAACCACTAGTTTCCCTTAAACTCCTAGATGCATAGCAGAATATATCGATCTAAAATATTCAAAGTTTATAAAATACCTTACAAAAGGTATACAAATTAAATACAAATTAAAGGAACGTACCATTTCGCATTACAGTCCATTTTACAAATTAAAGGAATGTACCATTTCGCATTACAGTCCATTTTACAAATTAAAGGAATGTACCATTTCGCATTACAGTCCATTTTACAAATTAAAGGAATGTACCATTTCACATTACAGTCCATTTTACAAATTAAAGGAATATACCATTTCGCATTACAGTCCAGTTTACAAATTAAAGGAATGTACCATTTCGCATTACAGTCCATTTTAGAATTTGTTCTTGAGCAGAGGGCTTCTTTCCTCCCTGAGGTAGCACTTCAGTTTTGAAAGATAAAATAAAGTAGAAAAAAAATGTGCAAGGGGGATACTGTTTGAGTATTTGCCCCTGAGATGGAGTCTCTCTCTCTCTCTCTCTCTCTCTCTCTCTCTCTCTCTCTCTCTCTCTCTCTCTCTCTCTCTCTCTCTCTCTCTCTCTCTCTCTCTCTCTCTCTCTCTCTCTTTCCCTCTCTCTCTCTCTCTTTTTCCCCCCCTCCCTCCCACCCTCTCTCTCTCTGGCACAGTGGCACTGTATTACTCAGCCTTGAGAGCGGAAAGATAGCTACCGGGCTCCGATTCAAAAACCCATATTGTATTCCGGTTGCCATGGTTACCAGGGACTGAAATTCAAAATCCTCAAGAACAAACAGCTAATCACAAACAACAGCCTGGATGACGAGTCTACGTCCATCTGCAAGCTGCGCTTCTGTTTGCACATGCCCCCCCCATCCCTATTTGCATGCTCAGGCTGTGAGCATATTTATGCCTAAGTGTTTCATAAAGCGAGCAGCAGCGAGGCTTTGTCTGCCGTCATGTATTTCTTTTGAATGAATACAGGTCCTAATATGTACGTGCATTCAGAAATGACCTTAATTGGAATTGTGTGCATGCAAGGTTTTCATTGTGTCATAAAGCAAGGGCAAATACGGCTGCAGACACGTGTTGCCTGACACATGTCATTTCTAAGTGTTCTGTACTGTTTTTTTGCCATTTTATCTGGTATCTGAGAAGGCTGAGATAAGACATGGCCAGACAGTTCTCTGCAAAACACTGATCATCTTTTACACTAAAGCACGGCACAGTGTGGAAATGCATGAAGAGGGACGAAAAGAAAGAGAAACTAAATGTTCCCCACACCAAGAACCTTGAAACATGAAAACAAATGGATCCGAATGTAAAAGGAAATAAGAAATGAAAGAGAAGGAAAGAGAAATAAGAACACAAGATTAGTCATGTCACGGTCAACGTTATCAGCTGCCTCTTTTGTTGATTCTGGTGGTGGGTTACTATGACAACAGTCTCAGCTCATTTGAAGGAAGCACGAGAGTAGGCGTTTATGGTCCCAAAAGCTTTCCCTATTTAATCTGTGCTATGATCACATTAGGAGAAGGTAGCAAGGCAAGTAACCGGTTTGCACCGCAGGCAGGTTGCACCTCTAAAGCTAGTCTCACCACCTGCGGGGGTGGGGGGTTAGGGTTCGGAGCAGACAAAGAATTAGAAGGCTAAACATTGCTCAAGGAATTCCCAATGATTTTGTCCTGGGAGCAAAACAGATCAGGTTTAAAGATTACAATACATTTTAAAACACATTTCACTTTCATGAAATTGAAACAAATTTAAACAATACCATGGCATTCTGTGAAACAACATAATTAGTTGATAATGTACATAAATAAAATATGGTGGTGTAAATACCAGCAACAGATACACACATGCATATATGTGCTGACAGATGATATGGCAGGATGACATACAGTAGTTATTTGTATGCGTCACCATGCTTCCATTCAAATACATACACATGCCACAGTGCAATCAATTCTCCTAGATCGTTGAATAGGTGCAACAATTCTCATGAGCATTATTATACACGCACTTTAAAATTAAAAAGGTGAATATTACATATTATACAGCAGCACACATATGAAGGCACGCACATGCATGCAGTACACTCAAGATTGGCAGCAAACTGTCAGTCGACGACCGTGAATCACTGCGTTCATCTTAATAAAACTGGGGTCACTTTGCATTCCCATCACAGCGGCCCTCTTCTGATTGAAGTGTTACATGGTGAAATAACTCAAATGTCGCAGGTGCGAGCTGTCCGAGCACTGTCAGTAAAGTTTAGCGCTGAGGGCACATCAGGCTCTCAGGAAGCCAGTCGTAAATCCTACGGAGGCACTTTGCATCGTGTCACCCCTGCCACTCCGCACAAACTGGACAATGGAGGAGGATACAAGTGCCACCCAGCATCACTGTTGTCACCGCTTGGACAAAAGCATGTTTTGTGTCAACACGCATCGCCATGGACACACGAGACACATAGGGGCCCGGAGAGCCAAAAGTCATGACTAAACGCGCACGCTGCTGCCCGTCTCGTTGGGACTTATTGGCGACAATGGAAAAAAAACTGGTCAGAAGATAGTGAGGTCATCACCTGGAGTGAATAGCATGCTCTGGGGAACAGTTCTACAGTTCTTCAATCGGGGAGACAAGAGTACATGTTTGATCATGTGTTAGGCGCAGCTGCAAACTGTATTTACATTTAATTTACAATAGGTGTTATACCAACAACTTCCTAATACGACACATTAATCTGAATCCCTGAAATTAATTATCTGCTTGAGGTACAGGCAGTCAGTGAATTTGTCAACTCTAAGAACTATTAAAACAATAATTTCTCTTCTACAATCTTGTTAGACCACATCATTACTTGTGCTACAGGGCCAAAACAATCTTTATAATCTGATGTAGTTACAAATCCCTAATGAGTTATCAATAATGTATTATACCTCACTTAAAAATACATTGTTGGTTGTTAGTCAATATGAATAAATGTTAGCAAATGTCCAGGGTGGCTGGATTGAGTAAACTCCATGCAGTGTTACAATAAACACTGGTGGCATGGAAGCATGTCTTCAAACATTTTCCACCACCTAATTTGGAATTGGTGACTGTAGCTTGTAAGATATCATTGTTGCACATGCACTTTTGCAAAGAGCAATACAGCATGATCTCTCCTCTAATGCACTTGGGTGCAAGACAGTGAATGCTTTACTTTTTACCAACCCCAACTTATTGTCATACAGTGTACATGGCTGCATTCTTAATATCATATTTAATAATATTTTTTGATTTTGTACTAAAAATAAACACAATATAAACAGTGTTTTAGGGAAGTGTAACGGTATTATTAATTCCCCATTAATAACAATAAGCATTCGAAGGTGTTACTTCATTCTGAATAGAAAAGACATATTAATGCAAGTCTGAATTAAGCAAAGTAATTATGACTTCAGTAGCTTCCACATGTTTGTCAACCCTAATCCCATGAAACTTGTAAATGAACTGCTATCTGCTCTGTGCCCATTTAATTTCATTATAGCCAACACTTCTTTTGCCCAGGGGACGTGTGCCAGACTCTGCAACACAGCCCTTCATTTTGAATAAATAAGTACTTAAATAAATGATGATTAAAAAAAAATTGCAGACCAATTTTAAATCTTTTTCTTGTTAAAAAAAATCTTAGTTTCAACAGCGGCACAATTATTCACTTAATTGTGGTCTGGTGGCATTTATTAAACCAGTTACAAATCAGCCTTTTTGGCTGCATTAGTGGCACAGAAATGCTTCTAATATGGAGTCCTTAAAATACATTAGAGTCCTATGATACAAGTTCCTCTGTTTTGTCCCTTCTGGACCTTCAGTGATACCACTGACCATCTAATAGGTAAACATTGAGACTAAAAAGTCTAACTGGTTTCTTAGGGGACTTTACTAAGACCTTTAGCCAATGACTGGTTATGGTATTTGTTTTGCACCAATCATTGGCTGTGTCATTCGTTTTGCGTGTGCAAAAAGGCTAAGGTTTTTGGTAAATCAGGCCCCAGGTTCATTCATATGGGTGGTTTTTTCACTGAAAGCAGAGGCCGTAGATGTTGTTGCAGTATGAAACTGATCCCTCTTAATTCTCGAGCAGAGCACACATCTACTGTTTTTCTTTTCACTGTTGAAACACTTTAAATCTAAGACACCAAGATGAAAAATTCAGAGGAAAAGGTGTCCATGTCACTGTGTTCACATTGGATGGATTTCAGCAAGTATATTCTGTCCATACTCCAATTAGTCCAGAATGTGCTGAAAGGGTTTTGAATAAATCAATAACGGCTACAGAAAACATAAAAAACTGGGTAAGACCTGTCTTCCCAGATTTCTTGTGAAATACAGAGCACACTTCCAAATTGAGCTCTGCTGCATTAAAAAACTGAATGGGCTCGCTCCGTCAAAGCTTATTACCGCATATAATCCTACTGCACCCTTCAGGTCTCACACAGCTGACAACCTGCTCATCCCCAAAAATCCCTACAGTACAGTATAGTACAGAAATACAGGTGGCAGGGTTTTTGGCTTCTAGGACCCAAAATTATGGAATGACTCACAGTGTGTCAGAATCAGACACGCAAAAATCTCAGTACATGATTTAAATGCATATTCATTATCCTTTAAGCATTTCTTATGGTTAGAACCGTGTAGTGTGCGCAGTTTTTATCCACAGCTGTGCTGCCATAATTTTCTGCTGAGGTTCCTACATGTCACCTTGGGTGTGGGATGAAATATAATACTGTAAATCTGTCACACTCCTGCTTTCAACCACTTATTACATACGGGCCAACAGGTCTCCCGTTTCTTATCTTTTTTCCTGTTTCACATTTGCTGTGCCTGGACGCTACAGAAAGCCACTTCAACTCCCACGCTACTCCAGATCTATGGAACTCAAACCTTACTCAGGGAGTCGTTCATTTTCCATTCCACTCCTATTTATTTTCCATTCTACCCCTATTACTTTTCCATTCTACTCACTTTTTTAACAGCAAGATATACTGCGGATAAAATGCATCAAATATACTGTGGATAATCTATTTGGCTGCCATTAACAGATAAAGAGGACACCCCCCTCCCTTAAATACATATTAGCTATTATTGCATCCTTAAAAGAGGTAATTGACACAATGTACCTGACAAATGTGGTCTGAACACATTTCAATGTTTAGTACTGGAAATGTATCAGTGAGTGACTGAGCGTCCTATAATAGCATGAGCACTAAAACAGGCTTTCTTCTATTCAATGATCTTGGTAGAAATTCCTTAGAAACATCAACAGCCATGCCACCCTGTGACTTTGTACTGCTGATGGCAGAGGCTGGGTTGGGTTGGGATTGGGTAGTACGTGGATGTAAGACCCCCCTGGGAAAGGTAGGCTGTAGTTGGAAGTGGAAGTGCTGTGAGTGAAAAGTGCTTCCCTCTGGACCAAACAGAGAAAGCAATGCCCCTTGCTTTGATGGGGCACTGTACTGTAGGGGAGGCCATCTTTTGAATTTTTTGAATGAGACATTAAGATGAGGTCCAAACCCAACTGTGGTCATTATGATACTTTTACTTGCAATCCAATTGAAAAAAGTGTAAGAACAGTTTAAGAAAACACTCTTGTTTGTAAGAGAAGGTTAAAAAAAAAAAACTCATATATGAAAATATATAAAAATTCTGAAGATAATATAAACCATAAAGAAATAAGTATGTTCGAATAAAATAAATGAGCTTTGGTATTTAATAAATAGGGATCTCTAATAATCTAAAGCCCTTATAATATAGTGCGTCGGAATTAATTAAAGTCAATACATATTATAAAACGTATTTTCATATTTCCATTTGTTATGATATATGAGACTCGAAGATGTCGTCCCCTTAAGTGCATTTCACATATACTGTATATTGACAAAGCTCCTGTCAACTGTGAGTTCAATTATCCAAATGGAATCATACGCATCATTATGCACAGTATGCATATATAAACGCTTACATACATTAAAATATGGAATGTTAAAATGAATTCCTTTACTGCTAATTTGTTATCATTAACGGTTAAATGTGGCAAATAGAAATTGTGCTTTAAAGTGTCACATCTATATCAAACTATGAATTTTTAATTCCAGAATTTAGATTAGACCTTCCCAAAAACTTACTAATATGCGAGGTGATTAAATTATTAATTGGCTGAAAATGTATAATTTAACACTGTCGACATTTTCATTACCACTGCAATGAAGATTATTGATTTTGAAACATTGTTTAATTTTATATGTGTAGCCACATTTTCCAAAGAATGCTAAATCATACACTTTTCAGTTATGTTTTCAGTTATATTAAATACCACAGGGGGGGAATATTCTTTTTTTCCAATGATATTTAATGACTGATGCATGGGATTAATATAAGTAATATATTAATATAATCTGTAATATATAACAACATTAATTTAAAAAGCAAAATTTCAAGCAAATCTACATTCAGCACGAAACAGGGTAAAATACAAGATGAGGGAAGATGTGATGGAAGTAACAGAGACATTAAAGGTATTGAAAAAGCTATTTTTAGTCTGTGATTACAACAACTTGGCTTGTCTTCTACATCATTCTACAGCATGTTTACACATTCCTATACTTCAAAGAATAGCACAAAACCAAACTTCTTCAGGTTGCAAAATTGTATTCGCATTCAGCGTGTGGATCCTCCAATTTTCACGTTTCAAACTGAGCATAGTTCAGGAAGAGTGACCTTTGAAGAAGGTGACTTTTTCCAGCACTGGCCACCCTGTTTGTGCATGAAATATGACGATGATAACAGCACAGACAGGTGGTGTGATTTGCTCTTTGAAGCTGTGCTCCTGGGGACAGGGGACAGCTGCATAGAGAAAGCCAAAGTAGACCGCATCCTTCTGGGACACCACAAAGATTTGACTCAAATGCAGCCCAGAATCACAGCTTAGGATGGCTCATACATAGTCTACCTGCAAAATATTCTGCTTGCAGTAGTTCTCAAAACACACTTGGAACGTTAGAAAAAGTGGGAAAAGGTGAACATCTCCAGTCAATAGTTTCCAGATTCCTGGTCCTTCCATGAACATTATTTTAAGCCACAATGAACCAATGCAGCTTAAAGAACCATATAATATTAGATATTTTTTATTATTCAAGTTTAAAATAATTTTATACCCTCATTACACAATTGTATACCCTTATTAAAGCTGGTCATTCATTCAGTTTTATCAGGCATGTTAACAATGTTAACAAATCTGTCATTTTAAAGCTGTAATTCCAGAGTTACATTGGAAATGAAGGTACGACCCTAAACAAAGTGGCATGGTTTGCCTGGGGGGTTTAGCACTAGGAGCGCATCGAGTGTTTAATTTTCTCAGAAGATAATCCAGCAGTAGAGTATTATGGAGAAGGAAGACTGCCTAGGGGCAATCAACAATGTTGTCCGACCTATGTAATAATGAGCAACATAGCATATAGAGGAGCAATGACAGAAAATGCAAATAGCCCACACTGAATGGATAGTTCTACAAAAATGCCAGCGTGAAAAGGTATGAAATATGCCATTTTTTAATACGAAAATATACAGATTACAGCTTTAATAATTTCATTCAGAAAATTATTCAAATATATTCAAGACATATTCTCCTCCTGTTATGTTCTGAGTATCTTTCTGTCTGTTCTGTATTTTTATTTCATTATCATTCATGTATTTATTATTTTCCACATTTTCATTGCATCCCCCTCTGTTCGTGGGTTGTCCGAGTCTCATCTGTGTGTTTGTTTACTCAGTAGAAACTAACATTTAACCAGCTTCCCCGCTTTATGTTTTCTACCTGCATTACTAAGATGTCCTTGAGCTACCTGTTAACTTGTTTCAGCTGATTATCATTAGAGACCACGCCTCCCCTTATTACTGTGCACACTCCGCTCCTACTCGAGTCCCTTCCATGTATTCGTTCTTTCCTCGTTATTGAATTATTGTTTCCTTAATGTTTTAACCTCACGTTGTTTGTTACCCCTCCCCTTCCTCTGTGTATTTAAGACCCACATTTCCTCTGCCTAGTCAGAACATGATCAGTTTGTCAGTGCCTACGCCTTACTAAGCATGAGTATATCCTGAGATTCCTGAGACACCCTTTGTTTGACTTTGATTTAGCCTAGCCCCTTTTGTACCTTAGCCTTTTGATTTCTGGTTTTCGACTTTTGTTTGTGTATTTACCGATGTTGATTTAGCTGATCCTAGTCTGCACTTGGGTTTTTTGTGTCCAGACATTTCACCTCCATGATGATTTTTTTTCATATCTAAATTATAACTACTAGGGAATGTTGTAAGTTCATATACAATACCGGAACATTTTTATGTGACAGAACTTGCATGGAACAAGAACATGTTCGAAGACATGGAAATATTTTTTGTTAGCTGAAAATACAATCTGGCATACACTCCTTGGAGATTAAACATGTGGTTCACATCCTGACAATGCACATTTTCTCAAAATATGCATTGAGTGTATTCTTTTTTTCTTTGAATGCTGATGAACTGATGATGTACATAATGTGGCAGATGCTGAGTAGCATTCTTTACCCCCCTTGGAGAGTTCTGCCCTCCTGGATCTGCCACACCAGATGTGGAGGCTCATCTTTAAAGAGCCAAAATAATAAAGCCTCAAATAGCCCAGTACAAATTGACTTCAAGGAGCATAATTACCCCTTTTCTATTCGCATCAGAGGGAATGCAAAAGTGAACGAGTGCATGTGAATCACTCTCTTGTTGATTCAAAACCTTAGGCCATGTGAGTGGTGGAACCACAAGCCCAAAGTGGACAGATCCCCTGGGAGGGACACAGAGTGGAATGAAATCCAGCCCCCAAGCAGGTGAACCAGAGCTCCCCGACACCATGTAGACAGGCAGAGAGCGAGAGAGGCAGTTCTTCTGATTAGCAGCCACTGATCTATGAGTCATCTACTACAGAGCCATCTCTTTGCTGTTGGCTGAATGGTCTGCAGGATATAAGCAAAATGATGCATACTGACATGGTTTATGCGAAGCGACAGGGGGAGATGTATCCTCACCAAATTTTCCCTCGCCCATTCCTGCCCATACACACACTCACTTTTTTTAGAAATGAGTCCATTGGATGCCAGCTCACACCCAACCTCCAAGAAAGGGTTCCAGCCTGCCCTCCAACCACCAAGAAAAAACAACTCCACCTACCCATTAATTCTTTCAAAGGAGACCTACTCTATGCCACTGACATTACACCCATCCAATATTAACAACTTGTTTTATGTATGCTACTTAATACATTAACTTAATATTCTGCTTTGATCTTTATATCTATAACATACATATAACAGCTTAAATGTCTGAGGTCCATGAGAAAAGAAGGAAAATATGGATTTCCATCTTTAAAGACAGTTTAAAGAAGTGTCAGTTAAAGATTAACCAGTTAGAAAAAGTGAGCAACTATTCATAACTTGAGAGACAAAGATGATTCAATATATGTGCAAATATTGAAAAAAAAGTATCAATATTCAATATTTTCGAAGTGTTCCAATTCAACACTATTTCGAGGTAGTTCATTTCACTTTGTCGGTGGGCTGAAATGGTAGAGGTGTTTGTGCATGGTGTGTTGGCCATGGACAACCTCCCCACACTGGTTTTGAAAAATCAAAACAACCTGTATGGCACTGGTTTATACACTGCACTGGTCAGCTGCATTTTACATAAATAGTGGACAGACACATATGTATTAAATGACTGTGTTGCTTTTGTACTTGTGAAACACAGTTTAAAAAAAAAATGTATACATAAATAAATAATAAAATAATACATTTGGCTGAAGCTAATGTAATGTGGCGGTCTATACCATTGACTATGGCAGCTGGAACTGCAGCAAGTCTCCCTTTGTCCTCTCTATATGCACGGTCTGATGCACAATGACTCACAATGGCCATGACTCAGGTGCCCTACATATTTGTGCTTGCACAGGACACTGGCACATAAACCTTTTATTTATTTATGTATTTATTTTTGCTGTGCCTCTTGGCATTTTACCTTTTTTGTGCACCTCGTGTTTACTGTCTCACTACCTCAAAACTATTTGTGATTTAATTTTATGTCCATTTTCAATTGCCTTACATGTCAAGAGATTCTATTTGCTGAATTTGTGCTTTCTCTTACGTCTTAATTTTGCCATTTCCATTTTCTTTTTTTCCGGATCAAGACCACTGGATTCGTAAACCTTTGTTTAAAAGTCACTTTTTATAAGGTCATGTCTTTGCCTGTTGCAACCACTACAAGAAAATAAACAGTAGCAATTCATCAGCCTGTAAGTGTAATGTGTGCAGTTTTGGCATAGCCTATTCTTATGGTTCAACAACATTTAAAATTAATATTCCTCTATGCAATGGTTAGGTAATGACTATGTTATTTACTTTGTCTGATTCTATATTACTCAATATTAATTACCACAGTTATATTGACATAGCACACTAGATAGAAGTACAATGAGAATGAATGCTTTTCAGCTTCATACAAATTCATACAACCATGTATTTGACCAGCGGAAGAGGGTATCATAATATTAGTTGAAAATTAAGATAAAGAAATAAATCTGAGATGGACTGAAGAGAAACTGAGAGCCTTTCAGAGGACCCAGTTGGAGGGGCAAGGTGGGAACCACAAGTGGATCCTAAAGAGAGCCATGGGGTACCCCAGCAGAGAAATGTACCATTTCATCAGTGGCCCTTAAAATATAATCAGCAAAATGAGAACAGAATCAAGCTGAACGAGGCAATAGATAGCCTCAAATGAGAAAACAGAGTGATGTCCTGTATTTAAATCTATTTAACTGCGAGAGACAGAGAGAAAGAAAAAAATAGAGAAGGTTAAGAGCCTGAATGCGGGACAGATCCATGAGAAAATAAATAAAACGGAATGATACCAACATAAATTATTTTTAAAAAGAGCAATCTGGAAAAAAAAGAAGAATCCTGAAGGAAGGTTATAGGTTTATGCATTTAAATTAAAAATTGAAATCTGAACAGTAGGCTGGTATGAGAACAGTGAAAGCAGAAAGGGATAATCTATGAGATGTGCAAAATTAATTAGTGAAAATATATATTTGAAATATTATATATGATAGGAAACTGATTTCAGCATATTATATAAAGTATCAAGAAATCTAGTTCTTGTTTTGTTGATGTGCAAAAAGTTGGACACTTGATTTGGCTCTGCGGTGGACATGTCAAGGTCTGAAATAGGTAAACAAATCTTCAGAGGCAGCTATTTCTTATGATATACAGTAAGCACTGAAACACAGGAAGAGACTAAAAAAACTTCCCCTAAAATCTTTCCGAACTGATAGAAGTCTTCTATGAAACCTCACCACAGTAATTCAGATGTAGTTTGTTTCTTTAAAAAACCATTCCACAACTAAAAATAACATTTTATATCACCATATGACTAAGTAATGAATATAGCAGTTATAACACAATTAAACTGTGACGCATATTTTGATAATAAATAATTAAATAAATAACTAAATAAATATGTTACATCTACCTAATGTTAAAAGTAAGATCACTGTTTATGCAGACCACAATTTACTGTCAAGAAGGAACCTTAGCTACATAGGTATCTAACACATGGAAAGTAAACACACACAGTGAATCCAATGGACACTTCAGAACTCATACTGAAATGATTTGAATGAGAAGGCATGAGAAACGAAAGCTCAGTAAATGTAAATACCCTTCATTATTGAGTACAGAAATGTTCTCTTCAGAAGGCTGACAAAAGGTTATTCAATATTAGTGGATTATAATGCCAGAGCAAATCACAAAGGACCATTACTTATCACCAAGAGATTGAACTGAAAATCCGACTAGTCTTGGAGTAGATATTCAGCATGTGTAGACATCATTAATCAGTTTTGCTGATTGTGTTCATGCTTGTGGTGTGGAGCCTCCTTCTTGCTGTGCCCTTGAATACCGTACTGCCCTCTGTTGTCAGATTAAGCTGTTACTTGTCCTGTTAAGGGATGTAGATATTCCCTTGGCCTCATGGCTAATATGCACTAAGCTTGTTTTTGGGACATTGTCAATTGCCACTGGTCATTTTAGCAGGTTGTTGGAGGCTCTGGATATTGCCTCACCCAAATTGGCATATATTCAGAATGGATGACTACAGTGTTTTTCCACTTACAATTAGGCTACACCTAGTGTCCATGAATGTTTTCTTGTCCATTTCATTCCTAGCACTCACTTGGGAACTATTCCAGAAGGCCCCACTGCTGGTTCACACAAATTCTAGCAAGTCTCTTATAATTAAAAAAATGTATATTTCACAGCCTGGGTATACTTTAAAGGTGCACAATGCCGGATTTTTACCAAGAAAATATTATAAAATAACCATGCTCAGTCATATCTATGATGCACTGGCAATCTCTGTCAAAAAAATAAAATAAATAAAATGTTCCTACAAGGTTCACTTATAGTGTAAAGATCATTATATCACCTGTCGACTCTGAAGAAACATCGTATAATAAACGTCGTAGAATAAACGTGCTTCATTCTATTATTAGTGCCCCAGTGTTTACTATGGGCAGTCTGAGCTGAGTTTCCTGATAACGCCACATCTTGAGATTTCACCAGATACTTCAAGTACTTTAAAAAAATATATTGTGAAAATTTGGTGACAGTTACCAAAAGGATGACTAAGGTTGTGATAGGTTCAGAGGACCAGACGCGACAGAGAGGGAATCTAGAAGTGCTCACAGTAGTGATAGCGCCACAAAAGCTGAGGAATCCGCACAAGGAGAGGGAGAAAATAAAGAAAGGGAAAAAACTCCTGGCGAAGCCAAAAAAAAAACAACACGCAAACGGGAGGCAAACTCAAGACTCGAGCAGAGCAAGGAAGAAGAAAAAATACCTCTCGCTCTCAATAAAAGAAAACAAACTAAACAGAGGTATAAATCAACCAGAGAGAAAATGATAGCGACACAAGCAAATGGGCGAAGAAATACCAAACACGAATAACAAAAAAAAAGAAGAAGAAAAAGAAAGAAGCCTCTAACTCTCACTAAAAGAGAGAACACAATAGAGAGGTGAGCAAAGGAGGTAAAGGAAATCTGGCTCAGGGAAAACAGAGCAGGAAAAGCAAACAGAGGAAATAAAAGTGCAAAAGTGGTCGCTTAAATCCTGTACCTTACCAGCTTCAAGGTATAGTGGCAAACAATACTGAAGCGCTGGAATACGAAAGCTTAACAGCTGGAATACAGAGCTTAAATAGCTAGCAGGAAACCCAGAACAGGTGCAGGTGCTGAGTGCTGAACCAAAGAGAAAACCCAGAACGGATGAGAAAAAAACAAGGCAAGAATGCCCTAGCGCCGCTCTGAGGGAGAATGACCGCAGAAATAAAAGGAGGCTGCCAAAACCATGACAGTCTTGAAGACATCGACCTCATGACTTACTTGAAGATACAGTAGAAACAACCCTTCAAGTGATCCATCCATATCTACTGCATATCTAGCAGCAGAGTGATGGTTTAAGGCTTGTTTGATATGTTGATGACTTTAAGTCAACGATGGGTTCCATTCTATTCCTGTGTAATTTACAGCTTAATATAGTCCCACCCCCCAATTCCCATAGAGATCCATTCAAATGCAGAGAGGTTATAGTATCACTTTTAAAAGTATCTGAAAATAAGATATCTTTTTATATTCTTTTATACCCAGTCATGATAGCACCACCTATTTACCTGTGGAATGTTCCAAACATTTTTTTCCCCCTGTTCCCCTGTTTTTTGAACGTGTTGCAGGCATCAGATTCAGAATTAGCGTATATTTACAAAAATCAATAAAGTTGATAAAGTAAAATATTATATATCTTTTCTTTGTACTGTTTTCAATTAAATATATGTAAAAGAGAATTTACAAATCACTGCTTTCTGCTTTTATGTGCATTTTAGATACTGTCCCACCTTTTTTGGAATTGGGGTTTGTATATTTCATGAAGGGGGGGGGTAGAAAATACATGCAGTTTTTTTATAGCTTTTCTTACAACCATAGATACTGTGTTAACTATACTCTTTGACTGTTGGCACTATCACATTCAAGAATTTCTTATAATTTCAAGACACCTTGGAAGATGTGGACTATGTGGGCCATGACACCTTTCGGGAAACCCTTGTGAAACATTATATATTGTCTTCAAAATATTTTTTGGACTACGAAACTTTTCAGGAAACCGACTCCTTTAATTTTATTAATAGAATTGGTATTGGCTATAAGCTAAGCCTGCATAAGGCTCAATGATAAAGTATGGGGAGTCTGTGGAAAATAGTCCCTGCCTGAGGCGACTTGGATTTGTATACTATAAGTAATGACAATGGTGGTGAGCTGTCAATCCATTATGGCTAGACTGTAAATTTACTGGGAATTTATACTAAACTATAGTATAAGCTTTCATGAGTGGCCTAGCCATTTATTACATTGGGTGAAACAGCATAGCTGATATAGGGACATAAATGAATGACACGGCAGCTAGTTGTCCCGTACAGTAATCCATGTGTTTATATAGAAGATAATTATAGTAGTTGTAATAGTACTATTTGCAGTAATTCATACGACTCTGTAAATTGTGTGCATGTTCACATACTTTGTTACTCTGACTGGTTGGTAATAAATTATGTTTTATGATGAGAACGGGGCTATGTTGGATATTTTTGCCACTGGAAACTAAAGGGATTTTTTGTAAATATACGCTACTTCCGAATTTGATGCCTGCAACACGTTCCAAAAAAGTTGGGACAGGGACAAAAAAATACTGGGAAGTTAAAAAAAAACACCTGTTTGAAACATTCCACAGATAAACAGATTATTCTATCATGACTGGGTATACAATTATATCAAAAGACTCTTGATATCTTATTTCCAGGTACTCTTACAAGCAATAATATAACCTCTCTGCATTTGAATGGATCTCTATGGTAATTGGGGGGTGGAACTAGATTAAGGTGTAAATTACACAGGAATAGTATGGAACCCATGGTTCGCTAAATGGCTACAAGTCATCAAGGGTCTGAGGTATCAAACAAGCTTCAAACCATCACTCTGCTGCCAGATATGCACTAGATATGGATGGGATCACTTTAAGGGTTGTTTTTCCTGACTCATTTTCCTATTGAACTCCATGGAAAAAGTCAGGTGACACAACCCTTTAAATGATCCATCCATATCTATTGCATATCTGGCAACAGAGTGATGGTTTGAGGCTCGTTTGATACCTATTTTAGTCTCAGGTGTTCACTGTCTAGAGTGGTGGAACCGGGGGTTGTGCATTCACTGCCCATAACTTGCATCTGAGTTATGAAACTAATTTAATTTAAGGCATGATAATAAATGGTACCAGGGTCTTCTTTAATTTAATCCATTATTGGCGTTTGTGTTGCATTGATATCTGGAGTTATAAAGCTTTAAACAGAATGGTACAAAACAGACAGAAATGGGTCAAAAGATAAGCCTGTTTTGCATAGTTTCATGGTCTTGGTGAGAAAGCTGACATCTCTTATATGGACCATGCAGGACGAAGTGTTTTCCATGAGGTCAAAAAAGCTATAATTGTCTTGACTAGAAATTGAAGCAACCATTATTTACAACACAGGAAACTTTTCACTCGAGCACAAGGTATTTGCCTTTCAGGGTACGTTTCCATTGACAACAGAAGTGTACCGTGCATAGTTCTCAGAATTACATTTCTCTACTCCTCCAGAGAGGTCCCAAAGGTACAAGGAACTATGGGGTGCAGCTATCAGTACTGTACATTTCTGATGTACAGTACTGTACGAAAACCGCTTTTGTATCGTCATATGCCGAGCAAACCAACCACCACTTTTAAATAACTGGTAGCTACAAAATAGTTTACAAATTTGAAAGAAATGTATTTAGGACAGCTATACCAAACGGAAATAAAAATATGACTTGATCACCAATAAGTAAGCATTTACTTGCAGCAGCACATATTATGATATGGCCAATAGCGTTAGTTCTGCCACAAAAACGAACTTTGTACGCAAAGAAATACAGCTATAGGTGGGTCTGTCTCTCCAAATATGTGGGTCTCTGGTGCTAAAAAGCATAATGTTTTGCTTAATAAGTTTATGTCTGGAATACATAGAAATAATGTATTCAGACATTGTGCTATGCTGCTTAAAATATTATTCAAGCGAAGTATAGCATGCGTTATCTTTGTATAGCATGCGCATACCTGTATTTTTGTTACAATTTGTTACAAATAGCTAAATCACATTCATAAAAGATAGTGGGGAGAAAAATAAAACTTGTCTATTGTTTGTCATTCTGTCAATCGGATGCTGTTTTGGCATGTAGGCTACTACAACAATGAATAAGTTGTAGAAAGATTTCTTTGTGACTAGCTAACTTGGACACATTTGATGCATTGGTTTGATATGTCAATAATAACCACAGCTGTCAAATTGCATGAAATTAAACACTAAACACATAGCTATAACTTAAAATCTGTGATTTTAGTGCTTGAAATTCAATGTTCTTCAATAAATAACTGCGTAGTTATTCCAAAAACCCTGCTAAGCTGGTTATTGGAGCCAGATTTCAAGCTCCCTCTGTGCTCCGTGCATGGCACGTAGCCTCGCCAACCCTGCGACTTCACAAGTGAGAGAATATCTCGATATACTGTTTATTAAGGACATTTTAGGCTATGTAAAATAAATACATTCTTTTTTTTGTCACTACCCAAATTCTCATTTTGCGGTTCTCAAAGTTCGGTGGAACAGGAACACATTCCAGGAACTATAGAGGTTCCCAATAGTTCCAGGTACAGATGGTTCCTGAACTGTTTTGAGCAATGGAAAAGGGACATTATAGACCTCACAGTAAAAGGAGGGTATCATCAGAGAATACAACATTAGTAAGAAGTTTGAGGTGTGTATGTGGGGAACCACTGTAGTTTACATTAAAGTGCTGTTCCTGCACTGTTGAACGTAAAGCCCCATCTGCAGGACTCCTCAGATTCCGTGACTTAAAAAGAAGCTTCTTATCAACAACCAGAACACCTTGTCCAGAATATGAGGGAAAACACATGTTTTACACTCTTCACTTTTACTCAGCTGAAAATTTATTTAGTTTTAAACCCAGCAGGAGATGAAGCGATTGAAATAGAATGGGGGCTTAGGTTCTTCTGAGAAGGTTGAACTCATGTGGTTTTTCCCTTAGGCTGTGTGTGTGTGTGTGCGTGTGTGTGTGTGTGTGTGTGTGTGTGCTGTTTAAGGTGAGGGGAGTGGTATTGCCAATATTATTATAGCATCAATAAGTAAACAGTGAGCATTTTTCAAAGCTCAGGCTCATGCATGGGATGCATTGGTATTTTCTGAGATGTAAAAGCACTTGCCTAACATAGAAATGTAAATTAAATCTAACTATTTAATGTGGTAAATGTGTTCCCTTGTTTAACACAGCACTTTGATCACATTTCTTTTGGGGAATTTAAAAGAAAAATAAATCAGTAAATAAGAAGAGATCGCCCTTCCTCTGATCTGTTGATATACTAACACTGTTAGTATAGCAGTATCACTATTCATCTTGTGATCAGAAGAGCTAATTCCCCATCTTTGGCTCTCTGGGATTTCTATTTCCGTGATTTTCTGATGCAATATGTCAGTATGCATTGGGAAGCTATCCCCTATCATTGGTACAAACAAAATCTATGTGTTTTGGAAACAAGTCTAAAACTTGGTTATATTAACTACCCTGTCTGAATAACCTGGAATTTTTTACTAGTTTTTATTTTTTAATTTTATTCCTTTTTTATTTAAATTTCAGTATATTTAAGAGCAGGTTTGCCTATAGTTTTAGTTTATAGACTTTTTTTTTTAATTTCACTTCATGATAATACTTTTTCACAACTGGTTTTCGTCTTAGTTTTAGTTACATTTTTGTATTTATGAAAATGATTGATGTTGATGATTGATGATGATAAATACAAACCCACAAGCATGCAGCCAAACCCAACACTTAGCAATGGTGTATTTGCTGCTTTTGGATTACTTGGCATATCGTGCCTTGGAGAGAGTGAGTCTTCAGGGACCGTGCAGATTACAGGTTACAGTCCGGGGGGCTGGCTACCAGCTGAAAAGACGTTTAACATAAATCTGCGCCAATAAGATTTAAGAATATAATACGTTTGTGTTGTATCTACTTTTTATGTTATTTTCACAAAGGCCAGACCAATATGCATCCAGGACAGCTGGATTGAAAAACCGGACTGTCCAGCTCAATAATGCATGTCTGCCCATCCTAAATAGACTGTGTATATTAATTATTAATTCCCTATAAGGTGTACCACAAACATAAATTGCTCCCTTTTCACAAAAAACTATAATCGATTGTCAAGTTAATAAGCTAATGTTAGAATATTCAGTTGTTCACATGGAAAAGTGCAAAAAATAACTCACAAACCATTGCTTAAAATCCCATGACAAAATATTTATGGGATTAGTTTTAAATGAATGTTACCCCCAAGCTGTAATGAAGACATTGATGAATATTTTGCTGGCTTTCATTGCCTTCCACTGTTTTGCTTAAACCATGCAATGAGTGTACTGGTATTCAACTGGTGTTGCTAGCTAAACTGATTAAATGTTGCCATAAACATGCATAATATTTGTGATATAGGTGCTATAAATGGATGATAAAATTGTAGCTCATGACCTCTTGTCTCGGGTTGGTTAACTAACTGCAGGCTGAAGGTCAAACTTTGCCACAAAGTGCATCCCATTACTGTTCGCCATTTTCCATGCTCCCATGCTGCCATGCTCTGTGTACTTCAAGCTAAATCTGGAGCATGGTAGTAGTATGCTTTTTGGGATAAAGGTAGTGTCCGAATGAGTGCCCGAGCTATTGTGTCTTGTGTACTGTGTACTAGCAAACGGTGTACTGTTTACTGCATACTGTTTAGTGACATGCAGTATGGAAATAAATATCCTCCATACTATTATCAGCAAAAACCTAGAATTAAGCATATCATACAGGGATTTTAAGTATGCTACATTTAGATCACATTTAGCCTACTTAACAACTTTCTCATCCAGTGTACTCAACTAGCACACTCAATCGTATAGAAGGGTGTTGATTCAGACACAGCCCCCGCTTTTGTCTTTTTTTGTTATTGTATGTTCCCTCATTTTTAGACCCCAGTGAAAATACAGCCACTATACAGGTCCCTAAGATTGAGAATAATTTAAGAGTAGAATATTATTGCAGTTTTATTTTTATTGGATTTTATTTTAAATAATTCATATGAGACTGAATAGCTGTGACATTTTTTTTCTTTTCTACTTGTTGCTTTAGTATAAGCCAATATAATTTCCACATATTTAAAAGCAGTGTTGCTTGTTGCTCACATTTTTTACACAGCCTTCTTTGCTCATCTCTATCAAGAGTGTGAATCATTTTGGAGGGCACTGTATCATGTTGACACGTTGCCATTGTTTGACCTTCAGAATTACATTTAGTAAATACACACAGTATATACAATTATTTCTTCCCTCAAAAAATTCTAAAGCAAATGATATGTATGGGCTAAACTCAACCTTGATAATGTTTCACTAAACTGCCCATTACTCATGGTCAATCAACAAGGGGTTGTCCCCAGTTTATGGAAATTATGAATTATGTAACCTACATTTAAATGTGGAGATCTCACATATGTAAGCAACCGTGGACAATTGTGTCTAAAATTGCAGAGGGAAACTGGTTGATGAACAATCATTTATTTAACTCTATAAACTTCACCCTTAGTGGTTGAGATGTATCCGTCTCAATTATAGTATCGCTTGTCTGAAATTATAAACTGAAGCTTTAAAAAAAACCTGTAAATTTTGATGTAGTATTGTTTAAAAGGGTATCCTCTTGCAAAAACATCAGTTTCTCCAGTTACACTGCAGTGCAAAAAAATAGGAGGGTGCTATTAATAGCCCAAAGCACTTATTACCCTCTTCTCGCCACAGCCACAGACTGTCAAATGCATAAAACGCACCATTTATACACGCTAAGAAAATCATATCCAAGTTGGATAGCTCGAAGATGCCCAATTGTATGTCACTGATTGGACAGGAATTCACTAATCTCTCACATGTAATTTACGAAAAACCGAAGTTTGTAGGGTCATTTTAATCATAACGATAATCAAAGTTTTTAGTTGTTTGTCATTTTAATTTTCACACTGTAATTCCAAAAACATAGAACGATATTTGGAATAGCTTAACCGATGTTTAGTTTAGAAATATGGAAAACAGTCATTGAACATGAACAGAGACTGATCTGAATGCAGACATGAAGGAGCAAACACTATTGTTTTAAATAAAATGTAATGTAATTAATCACATTCATAAAATTAAACTAGTTAGTGCCGTTTTCTGGTATTTTTAAACAAATTGGGAATATATTTTAGTTGGAATAAAACAGCAAAAATTAAACAACAGGCTAAATATGCAATTTATTTAAAAGAATAATCCCTGTTCTTACATATATATTTTGCTAGCTTCCACATTGCTTCTGTGTTCTCTAGCCTGTGTTGTTCAAGCCTGAAATGGGTGGGCTACTCACTGTCAAGTGTCAACCCATAGCTACGGTTTGCTCGTATAAAATATGGGTTTCCACCTTTTCGAAGGTTTGTGGGCGTATAAAGGTGTGATACGGGAAATCTAGTCTATATTTTGTTTTCAAACGTTTTCCAACAAAATTAATTAAAACGCAGCAATCACATTTTATTTCTCCCAGTCTCTGCTATAGCTAGCCTAAACTCTCGATTTCTGAGGCTGCGGGGAAAGCAAGTAGCGGCATCAGGACTGTAATGTAGCTACTTTATGACAACAAACCACGAAGACGCAGTAGCCCACAAGATACCTATAACTATCTAACGTTAATTAACCAAGCAAACAGTTAAATGGTTATGACTGGATGATGTTAATGTTTATGCAATTTTGATAATTAGATAATGTTCCATGACATATTCATGTTACATTACATTACATTATAGACATTTAGCAGACGCTCTTATCCAGAGCGACGTACATAGTGCATTTTCAAACTAGGAACAAGAGCGTTAAAAACAACCCTAATACGAATCTAAGTACTAGGCACGATAGGTATGATTTTTTTTTTTTTTTTTTTTTTTTTTTGGGGGGGGGTAATTAAGAAACATTAATAACAATAGTCACAGGGAGGTAGGGAGGGGTGGAGAGAGGTGCAGCTTGAAGAGGTGAGTCTTCAATCTGTGCTTGAAGGTGGTCAGACTTTCTGCTGTTCTGACCTCAACAGGGAGCTCATTCCACCACCGTGGGGCCAGAACAGACAGACGTCGAGACCGGGTGCTAGTATGGAGGGGGGGGGGACCAGTCGTCCTGAGGAGGCGGAATGCAGGGATCTGGCAGGTGTGTAGGGTCTGATTAGTTTTTGGAGGTATGGAGGGGCAGATCCTCGGACTGCCTGGAAGGCGAGCACCAATGTTTTGAATTTGATGCGAGCCATCACCGGTAGCCAGTGGAGGTCAATGAGCAGGGGGGTGACATGGGAGTGTCGGGGGAGGTTGAAGACCAGGTGCGCTGCTGCGTTCTGGATAAGCTGAAGATGGTGGATGACTCAATTTAATTAAGCTACTACAAGTTTAATTGTAAGATAACCCGTCTAACTTAATGTTAACTGTTACTAGAAAATTATTCAAATTAAGATGAGCTAATTTTATAACCATATGTTGGCTACATTAATGCACATTGCCTAATTCGGCTATCAAAGCTGTTATGTAGGCCAGTAAGATTGCAAAACTGCATTAAAAGTGCAGAACAACATGAATATTACATAATTTAGGAAATTGTATCTTATGTATCTCTCTCCTGCACTGGGTTGTAAGTGTGCGGGGTCAGTCATTTTGGGGTGTCTGTTTACCTGTTTTAAAATTAGAACCTTAATGAATTTGTAACTACACCGTCATTATTATGTGAAAAGCTAAATACAGAAATATATTAAATAAACTTGAATCAGACAAATAACTGTTGTGGCTAGTGATTTTAATAAATAATTGATAGATAATGTTCTATACGGTTTTTGGTGACTTTATAGTTTTGCAGGCATGACAAATAAGGGCTCTATTTCCAGAGGTTGACACCTATGCATGAATACAATAATATTCTAAGAGAGAGAAGACAGACATTCATTCACTTGCTATATATATTTGTAAGTATGTTCTCAGTACACACAGAATTACACTACACTGAACTCAAAACACACTTCTTTTTTTTTTTTATGGACTTGCGATAATACTGCAAACAAACAAACATATTGCATGACCTACTACTCCTCTACTGTATATATATATATACACTAGCTACTGTCAACAAAACACAAAGGCCTACACACACAATGGTGGTGACCCCAGCCCAGCCCCTAGCCAGCGTAACAAACAACATAACTAAACATTTGACCAACGAGTAAATAGTCTATATGATATAATGGCGTCACATAAATTGTAGTTGAAGACTTTTTTTTTTTTATAGATTAGACAAATTCTTGCAACCTGTTTGTTTAACAATTCATAAAGACGGCCTAATGTGATACACATATCCTGTAGGCTAACTCTTGAGAGATATGCAGCTGGATAGCGCGGCGCTACCCAATTTAACATCTTGCGCTACGCAGCTGGACATCCCGCGCGACCCAGTTGAATAGCGCAGAGCTACCCAGTTCGACATCCCACGCGACCCAGTTCGACATCCCACGCGACCCAGTTGAATAATGCAGAGCTGCCTAGTTCAACATCCCACGCGATTCCGTTGAATAGCGCAGAGCTACCCAGTTCGACATCCGACGTGGTCCAGTTGGATAACGCAGAGCTACCCAGTTGGATCGCTCGCGCTACCCGACTGGATATGTGGAGATGTCCACTGGGTATCTCGCGATTTCAACTGGGTGGCGCAGGATGACTGGATATGTGGTGTCTTGTTAACTGGATATATCTCGCTTACAAACTGGGTAGCGCAGAGCAACTGGATATACGTTTGCGTCGGCTTTTGAACTGTTCGGCCTGCCATATAAAAACATGTACGCTTTTGTACGTTTAAAAAAAAAACTTATTTAAATACATTAGTTATGTTATGGTTATTATACTGTATGTGACTATTCTGAAATAAATGTATTCTGTTGCAAATTTCTGAATGATACAGCTTCTTCTTCAATTCGAACCACTAGCGTAACTAGCGGTGGGCAGGGAGGGTACTCGCCCCCCCTGGAGGCAAAATGCCAAGAGCGGGGCCCTCAGCCGCTTGGAGGCAAACATACATTTTAAATTAAATAAAAATCTAAAATGTATTATTGTCAACAGTGTGGGAATAACTGCTATAGTCTATATTTAAAACGTGGGGAAATATTTTCATTAATATATTTCATAGGTTGTTAGGCTACGTTGTTTTACTTCCACAAATGTACATTGCACGCACGTTCGTGTCCGATGTCAGCTAGCAGAAACAAAAATCGGGTTATCCGAAACGTAGCCTAAACAAAAAAGAACAGAGGGAGAAAACAAAAGCTGCATTAACATGTGTAGCCTAGCTACCACTAACTAACTTATTTTTGAAGCATAATCAAACCAAGGAGGGCTGTTTCAATTTGGAGAACGTAATCAACAATTTGCCAGGGCAAAATAACAAAGTACTGACCTGTAGCCTCAGAACGACCGCGACCACGTAGACAAGGAAACGCAGTGAATGCTGTAACATGCTGACATTTTAAATATTGTCATGGGTAGTGGCTGTCTCTTTTTGTTTTCTACCATTGTTTTCCGTTTGGCGTCATCTGAAGCTCTATCGGATTTTTTCTTCCTCCGTCCCTAGACTAGAACAACCTCAAACGGAGGCTTTAATTTCTCACATAGCCTAGACCTACCGTGTCAAAATTTACAATTTTGTTTTGTGTAGACAAAAACATTAGCCTGGCCTAGCCTACACTTTGTATTTTCAAAAGCAAAATAAGATGACGAGTTCAATGCATAAATGTCATAGCGAATTGATTTGTTTTTTTGTCAGAATAATAAAAACATATTTTTTGGTAAATCTTTATTTGCAGACATTAATGTATTGCTACTGAGTGTATTGCTTGCCTGAAGTGATTCATGTTAAGCTATATCAGCATTTTAGAGTGATGATTTGCCTTCAAGTGCTCTTCGGAAGCTCCTATTTCCAAGTTGCCAAATCGTAATTACCAGGTTGACGCATCCACCTGCTCCAAAATCAGAATTACCAGCAAACATGAATGTCTAGAAAGTAAATGTTTCTTTAGAAAAATACACGGAAAACTGATATCACTTTCTGCATGAGAAAGAAGAGAAAAGAAAACGTATGATGAGAGCCATTTAGGCTATATTAAAGTATATTTTACTGGTTGTATGCTGTGTGAGCCTGACCATCAATATGATAATCTGCTGCGCTGCGTTGCCTGGTTGCATTGTAATATGTCAATATGTCGTATTTTCTGCTATTTCAACTTGGCAACTGGGAAATATGAGCTCCGAGGAGCAATTGAAGGATAGAGAGGTAATAGGTCAGTGGTGAAACGTCACTTAAACTAGGTGGAAATTGCCTCTGAAGGGCCAAAGTAAATAGAGTTAAATTGAGATTACAACTCTTGTAATGTCAACTCTAAAAGTAGGACTCGTAACTTGACATACTAACAAAGCCTACAACACATAAAACTGCTAAATTTTACTTCTCAGATTTTTACTTCTCTGTGGATGACATCAGACCTAACAAATATAAATAGAACAAATAGAAAGCCAAGGGTTTGTATTTGCAATAGACACTCAGGTGCATTCAACTGTACAAAGGATCAACATTAGTCCCTTTGGTATTTACTTTGTATGTTAATTATTTACTTCTTCCCTTCTGTTACTACACAAAGGCGGGCTGATGACATGGTTCTTTATGTTCAATGAATTGACAAGAACCAGTAAACGCATTGAAGGAAGCAGGTATGGTTTCAAAAAGATCAACTGAAGTACATAAACTCTTTTTACATGAAAGGGGGAAACTTAAGTTTGTATCTGCTTTTAGGTACATTGGCATTATTTGATTCTAATCAAACAAACAAATTAAATGTTGAAGAGATAGTAAATCCTTTGGACTGGAAATGCTAGGATTATAGAATGTTATTTCACAAATAATGTTGCAAAGCTGTATTCATCGATTACCTAATGAGCATTTATCTATTGCCCGACAAGCTGGTTTCCAGCAGTTGCAAGAGAATCAGGCCTATCTGAACACTACAATTTTAGAAATTCAAATATCACCATCAATGTAACATTATTATGTCACAATGTTTTCCCCTTCACAACATCTGGAGAATCCGCCCCTTCCTCACCCAAAAGGCCACTCAGCTACTTGTACATTCTCTTGTAATCTCTCATTTGGGCAGTACTGTAGTGCCTTTCTGGCCAGCGCCATCAGGCAACTGGTCCAGAATGCTGCTGCCCACCTGGTCTTTGACCTGCCTAAATTCACACATGCCACAGCACTTTTGAACACCCTATATTTGGCTTTTGGTCGCTGCCCGCAGTCAATTCAGATCACTCACACTGACAAACTAAGCCGCAAATAGTAATTGCCTTTCAGATAATGCCCCTTCAGACAATCATTACACCATATACTCCAACTAGATCTCTCCATTCAGCATCTTTTCACTGACAGGCTGTCCCATCTCTTTGTGCACCCAGCAGCCACTCTTCGCAACCCTTACGCGTCTCCACCCTCTGCCCTGCCTGTGGAAATATTCCCCACAATCAATGAGGAAGGGAGATTCACTGGCTGTATTCTGAAAATATGTAAAAACTCACGTTTACAAACTACACCTCAATGTTTATATTTAACTCAATATTTTTAATTTAAAAAATTAACCCTCTTTCCCCCTTATCTCATTGGTCATCAGGCATCAACCTGTATAATGGTTAGGGAACTGGGCTGGTATCCTAAAGGTAGCTGGTTCCTCTCCCAGATTGGACACTGCTGTGTTGTAATTTTGAGCAAGGTACCTCAATTGCTTTAATATGTACTTCAGATTCTATGTACAAATACAAATAAGTTATGTAAGTTGCTCTGGTTAAATACCTGTACTGTAGTGTAAAAACTTCTGCTAAATGACTGGATTGTAATTATTAGAATTGTTTATCCTAGTCTGGAGAGATTCAACATTGCACAGATGTATGTGGTTGCATGGTGTTTTTATTATTACATAATTTTATTTATTTTATTTATTTTATTATTTTAATTATTTCTTTTATAATATTCACATTTAGCCTACTTTGTACTATATGTCTGGAAAGTGTCATGTCCTCTCCCTCCTGTGACCTCTCATTTCCCTGTGTTTGAAACATAAATGCTGTCCCATTTCCTTACTTTGTCTTATTGTACTTGTATTTGTGGAAAGATGTATATATGTCATATCACCTCACTTTTCCCTTTTTTTTTTTAATTTATTATTTTATTTATTATCCTCCTTATACCTTATCTGTATATCTCTTATGTATATGTTGTTTTCATATGCATTTTTTTGTGTGCTACTTTGGTCACAATGTTTATGTAGTTTATGTAGCTAGGAGCTGGAGTGAGTGTGAGTTTCTACCACGTACCACGTGTTTTTTTTTTTTTCCGAATAGAAGGTAGGCTAGCTAAAATTTTTTTTTGTATTTATTTTTTTTTTTAGTTTAATTATATTACTGTCCTTTTCTCTATTATATTTGTATTGTGAGAAAAGGAGAGAAGTGAGCTGGAGTTGAGTTGTTTGTGTGTACCACGTGTGTGTTTTTTTTTTTGTAATAACATAGTAGTAAATATATGGTGGCAGACCAACGAAACCCAGAAGTCGTCTGTCTCGTCTATGAAAAAAACACAACGCAGATCCACACCGGTCACATATGACTCATCTTAACAATATTGCATGGCTTGGCCCTCCTCCACTAAGCATTCATTAAACAGAAATAAAAATGTAACTGGACAACAAGGGTGAACACAAGAGGTGACAGTGCAGTGGCCTTCAGGCAAAGCAAATGTAGCGAGGCTCTTTTCAGTAGGAGCCTGTCATGTTTTGAACACATTCCCTGTGGGCATAATTAACTATGCCAGTTATCATTCTGTTAAAAATATTCTGAAAATTTGTCTCAAAAACCAATGTTGTCTACATAACATTTAATTTTGATGGATTGTTTTCTTCAAGTATCCATAGGTATCACTGTCCCTTTTCACCCACACATAAATAAATAAACATAAATTTTTTCATTTGATTCGTTTTATAATAAAATCCAGTATGGGTCATATAGATTTATTTTTCATTTTTTACAATTTATTGTATGATTGCTTCTTGAATTATTGCTGACTTCGTGCCATGTTATTGGTTTTAGCATACCTAGGGACTACAGATAAAATTAACTTCCATGCCAACTAAATGCCATAAATAAATAAAAGATATGACAATGTAAAAAAATGACCTAATCACACACCTCCCCGATAATTGAATATGAATAGGAGGTTCTTCCATATAATGTAGCTAGCCAAGGATGAAAAAAAGTAGCATGTGTTTTGATATTGTTTTTGTTTGAACACTGAAAACCGTTATATGGCATGATTAAACGAGAACTAAAACACATGTCTGCATCCACATCCACATTTTAATGTCCGACTCATGTTCAGTATTCAAGTTCGGATAGCTGTGTCATTTATGAAAAAAATTATTCAGTTCATTCTGAAATGTGTGCATAAAATGCAGTACTCTGCCATCCCTGGTACAGTACAACCCTAGCTCAATGCCAGAAATTGTTTCTCTGCAAATCTCCTCCAGTAGAGAGTAGAGTTATATTTTACAATGCCCGACTGTGTACCATCCGCTTGGCCCCTGTTGAGTGTAAATATATAAATAAGCACGGTGTTTCCCCTTGTAGCAAATGGAAAAATTATAAATAATTCAAATTTGTGCAGGAGGAACTACGAGAAAAAACAATGGATGTGCCCATCAACAGGAAAGACATAGCTTGTAAATCCACCATCTGAGAGATAGTGATACAGTTTTTTTATGAAAGCACTGACAACTATTCAGATGATAATTAGCTAGCTAGTTACATATTGGCTGACTATCATGTTATATTCAAAATGTTTAGAGCACAGTTTAGGCATGCTTTAGGTTCATTACACATGTCAATGTTGAAATATCTGGATCTGGAAAACATACGATATTCATAAATATGGCTACTGCCGTTTCAGTAAAAAACAGCACAATAGTATTATTATTTGTCTATTGTTCTCATTTTTGTGTAGTGGAATTAAATGACAAAAATGTAATAAATTTAAATTGAAATAAAAGATAACAATGAAATATGAACAATCCTGGGAGTTTCTTCAAAGCAGTCACTTACAATACGTTACCTAGTACACACACAGTGCCCAATTTGCAGAGACACTGGCTCTCACCTTGCCTAATTTCAGAATGGCTTTCCCTGAAAAAATCCTCTCTGTGCAGCATCCTTTTATCAGAGGAGATGTGATCCCATTGTGTGTGATCAATATTGCGCGGTTTTAGATAAATAAATAACTGCATACCTGCTGCTTAGGGGTATGGGAGCTAATTTACTGCAGATTTGAGCACATTCAGGGACTTAGGAGGTAGTCAGAAGTTTACTGCCAAGTCTTTCTTCCTTGTGAAACACTGGTGCACACCCATTAATCAAGCATGGCCGTTTCCCCTCCAGAACTATCCCTATATGCACTTTCACAAACTTTCAGGCTACTTTTACAGTATCTGATTATAGGGCTTGATACCTGCAAATCTCACTACTTTATAAAAGAAAGAAATATCAGATACATGACCTCCCCAAAAGCCTCGACACATTCAATTTTGTATCCTTCTGTCGCACTAATAGAACAATGATGCTGAGCTGACTCAGCTGAGAGAACTGCCGTTTTTCTGTATTCTAAACCAAGAAGAAAATTTTCATACTTTTCACAAACAAGGCATATGTGAATCGTCTGTGACAAACGCCAATCACACTCACAAATTAGTCTGATGACTGCATTCATTGATAGAATAGGAACTTTTTTTTTTTTTTTTAATGCAAGATGTGGTGCCTTCAAAATTAGGGAATTAAAATAACCAGACATTCAAGAGAACAGTTTGAGACTAAATAAAATTCAATGAATAAAAAACCAACATTGAAGATAAAAGACATGCATTGTCTTAAACCACCGTGGAAAATACCTTCATCTTCGTCACCATCGTTATCAGACAAATCCTCGCCCTGTTTTTTGGCATGGGCCCCTACATTTGGAAGAAGGGAAGACACAAAAGAACACAAGAAAATTCAAAATAGCATGACTGACAACAAAAGGAGGGGAAAGAGAAGAAACCCAAATTACAGCAAGATACGGCAGCCTCAAATTAAATTACACCACAACAGTGAAAAAAGCTGTCACAGTAGGCCATTCTGTATTGAAATAAAAGTTCCTTACGTACAGATATATGCACAGAGTAATTTATATTAAAATTAACATGTGTATAAACAAAAAAATTCTAATAGAAACTAAGCTATTCAGTAAATAACAGTTTTCTCAAATATAAGATTCATACCAGCACATAAAATCACAATATTTGCAGTTATACAGCTTATACAGTATATTACACAGATATAATACCTACTACTTGTCATCTTTGATTTGAACGTTTAATGCACTGAGGGCCTGATTTACGAAGGCCTTCAGCATGTGCAAAACCTTTTAGCAAATGCAAAACCAATAACATGACTGTTAGGAGGGACGTGCATATTCCCAGGCACACATTTCTATCTTTCCCTATTGCTGGCTGGTGAGATGGTGCAGTCTGCCATTTTGAAGTCAGGTGACTGAGAAGAGGCCATTTTGTAAGCAGTCAGGTGACTGGGGAGAAAGTATAAGAAGGCCATTTTTGAGTCCCCTGCCCAGTTTTTTTGTTTTTTGTTTTTCGGTAGCGACTCTGGGTGCTCTGGTTGCTACAGGCCTAAAATTCTGCTTGTTAATTAACATTGTGTGGGGTTGACTGCCTTGAAGAGTTCCTGTTGGCCATCAAAACAAAACAGAAAACAAACTAAACTTGGCCAATCAACACCAAGGGGGTATTTCATAAACCAGAATTACTGAGTAAAACCCAGAACCCTCCCAAATCTAGAACATGGGCTGAAGTAAATAGAACTGTTCCGGGTTTTACTCAGTGCAGTTATCCAGCTAACTCAGTAATTCTGGTTTATGAAATACCCCCTTGGGGTTGATTAGCCAAGTTTAGTTTGTTTTGTGTTTTGTTTTGATGATTCCAACCAAAAAAAAACAACTTCTAAACCTCTGAAGACTCCTCCTTAGAGGGATGCTGGAGCTGGTCGCTCACGGAGGAAGCACATTAGTGACAACCAGATTGGTGAGAACTGCAACGACCACTCTATCTCTAGCTAGCTTCTTCCTTCTCTGTTTTGTTTCCACCTCCATGCCTACATTAGACACACACAAACTATTTGTTAGGGAAGAGCTTTGTTCGATATTAGGTGAGACAGCTGTGAGGTAGCTCCTCTCGTAACAATGACCAATGATTGGTCATGGCATTTGTTTTGCACCAATCATTGGTTGTGTTATTAGTTTTGCAAGTGCTAAAGGGTTTTGAATTTGCTATAGGTCTTAGTAAATTAGGCCTTGATTGTTTATAGGGGGGTACTTTGTATGTGCAGTGTTAATTACACTAAATCTACACTATTTATTAAATGCCCCATTAGATAACAAGCTCGCTGGGTTGAAATTGTTATATTTTTTTCACTACAGAAGCTGAAGAGCATAGCATACATTGTAGCTAACCTTCAACCCAGCACAGCACGTTTAATAATTATTTCAAATAAAAGATGCCAATGCTTTATTGAAACAGTTTTGATGAAACTGAAGACCAATTTTTGTTTTGTCACGTCACAAGTTAATCAAATAGGTTCCATTCATGCTAACATACATATGCTTAGAATAATCCTAAGTAACATCTGAGTAGTTCTGTCCAACCAACTCTGTTCCAATGTCAGCATATAATAAGGAAGACATTACACATGAATCAGAAAATTTGCTTTGTCAGACATTAAATACCCAAAGTGAAAAAAACAAACAAGAAATAATGCGATCTTTAAAAAATATTCAGAATATTTCAAATTAAATATTTATATGAACTACAGCTCTTGAAATAATTTATAATTTAATCATTTTCCCTAAGAAAGCTTGTATAGCGTATCATATAGCAACAAATCATAAGCATATTAACATTTGAAAATGGCATCATGATGGTAAAACTTTAATTTGAGCGGCTTCTATATTCATTTGGATGATGGATAACTTCATCAACAGTACAGATGCCCGTTGGAATGCTTTTTAAAATTTTGTTTTTTTTCTACATAGTTATCGATATCTTAATGCAGGGTGCCAAGTACAATTTCAATTTGCAATCGCTCATTATTATCAAAAGGAATTCAAGTTTGAATTCCCATGACTGTGATTCTGAAACCTTCTTTAACCATGAGGCTAGTGTCACTGGGATCATTATCCTGTATCTACTGTATATACTAATATTAATATATTAAATATGTTTCAAAATTGAATTTACATGCTAACACAAATGTCATACACTACTTTGGCACATAATGGTAGTATGCCAATTCAAAAAGAGATTTGAATTTTCCAGTAAGTGTTTAAGCATTGTGAACAACAATAGCAATTCCTAAATGTGGAACTGCTGCAGGCAGGTCCAATACAGCTAACATATCTGCTAATTCACGCTGAGCTGCACTGTCATTTCATATTAATTTAAATTTGGATCTGTACTACATGTTGTTGTTTTAATCGAAACTGCTCGCACACAATATCCGCCAACGCTCTGAATCACAGACTATCAGTGACAGTTTCAAATAATATCAAATTTTACACGACAAAATCCATTTTCAGAAGTAGCAACCACTGACAAAATATACGATAACAAAAGATTATCTGATGCATGAAACTTTTTACTGTATTCATGTACAACATCATTTATTGAAGTTTCCTGACAACAAAACAAATAAAATGGCCTTATTTAACCTATGCGTTTGAAAGGAATACTAGTAGTCTTTTAAAATAATCCTTGTTACATAAGGGATTTGAAACATTTACATTCATGAAAAGCACCAAGCATCAAAAGGGAAGTCAAATTGAGAGAGCGTTTGTGTGTGGGTCTGTTTTGCCTTTGGAAGTGTTTGTGACTTACAGTACTCTTATTTCTCAGTACATTTTATCTGTTTGTTTATGTATTTTTTTCTTGAATTGGTCCCAAGTACTGTACAAAGGACCTTTGACCCCTCTTTAAAAAAAGGTTGACACCTAGAGCCAGTATGTTGCGTAGAGTGAGGTTGGGAGTCTGAGTGTAGTAGAGAAGTCATACTGTATGGAAGCAATTAAATGTGCTGCATTGAAAAAGGCCTTTTAAATGCTGTATATACACAAGAATCATCTGTGTGAACAGTGGCTCTGTTCACTGAATATAAAGTAAGTATGTTTGATTCAGAGCATAAATGACTCAGAGTGGCAATGAGATGACAAAGTTAAATAATAGACAGGTCAAAAGAGTCAAGAGGGTTGCATTGTTAAATATGCTCAATATGTGACAGCACATTCAACTGAACGATTCTTGCATGCTTCCCTCATCCACATTCTCTATTGCCTTCACCCTTTACTTTCTCTGACATTGAAAATGCAGCTAGTCCAGTGAATTCCTATCCATCCATGTTCAACAGAGGTTAACAAACAGTTTATAGAGGACACGTTGGAAGAATGACTGAAAATACCACCAAAAAAGGTTAAGGAGACTGTAATCCTTTGGTAAAGGACAGCCAAAACTCAGAGGCTCAGCTGCCCAAGCATAAAATGTCTCGCAGCCAATTTTATTATTGTTTTTTTTTTATGAGGAGAAAAAGGACAGCTCTTGCTCAGTGATGGAGCAGCAATGGAGCCATCAAATCAAGCCCTCCTCCATTTGTTTCTTCATCAAAAGCAAGACTAAGGAAATGGGACACAGCAAGAGCACAAGCTGACAGGCAAATAAAAGTGGCTATATCACAAAGTGAAAGCCTCTTTCCAAACTCCTGCTTCCAGTCTCCATACAGAATCACAGGGAGAGGTACACTGGTGGTGCGAGCAGTACCACTAAGTAATAACCTGGAGATTACTTCAGAAAACATACAATAGATCTCTCAGAGGGAGAACAATCTGTCTTTTTTTATTTTATTTTATTTTTTTACTAAAGCTGACTTCAGTATGATACAAAACTGCTACATAATTGCCAATCTTTAGTAATATAAATGTAATCAAAAGACAGCAGAGTCGTAATATGCCACGCAAGTACCCCAGAGGAACACTTTTCCTGTTTTTTTCTCTGTCACATTACTTTACAGTTTTGCCAAGCAGACCGCCTTATCCAGAGTGAAATAGTTTCAATCTTAATTGCATCATCTGGTTAAAAAAAACAAAAACGTTTATGCTACTTGAGTTCTGAGTAGAGTGGGACATCTTTTCCTGTATAAGTAAGATCTTGCTTTTTCATAGGAAGCATGAGCTTCCACTGGTTGTGCTTTGCTGTCGCTAGCATTTCCATCCACGGCATGTTGTACAAAACGGCTCCATCTCGAAAACAGGGGACCTTGTCTTTGTTCCATAAACACTTGATACGGGTACAGCTTGTTTGTGGTCTCGCCAACAGTTCCACAGTCCCAACACCAGCCAGGGCTGGACATAGTCAGCTGTCTAAAGCCATTTCCACACTACTTAGACAGTGCCTAACAGAGACTGGGGTGGCGAAGTGCCTTTTCTGGGTCTGGCACAAAGAGACGATTCTTTTGAAAGAATGTGGCCACATTTTGAGTTTAATTGAACAATCTGTCCTTTTTCTGTCATACAAAGCATTGCAGGGACACAATATTTTATGGGCCTTAGTTTAAGGACACAAACACAGTTGGCAAGCACAAGCGCTGGCAGAGATAAAAAATGACTGAATTGAAAAACTGTTAAAAGAACGAAGGGTTTCTTCAAGATGGAATTGTTTGCTGTTATGTCACCATACATAAAATGCCTCTTGGATCTTCACTTGGACTAAGAAACCCTCTCTGTGAAATTGGCACTGCTATTAACTTATTGATATGCCTATAAACACATTGTTTGCGAGATTGCACACGTTTTAAGGTTTGATTTTGAATTATTCCATGTTGTTCGTGCGCTCAGTTTGAAATGTTATATTTGTCAACATAGGCCTACTTTTTTATCCTTGCAAATATAACACAGCATTTGTAGAACAAACATATTAAAGAGACTGGGCATTTTGTTCAGATAGACTTGTACGTGATATTGTAGAAGCATCTGTCACTGTACATGTATATGCAAAAGATTCAATTATGTTTTGTTCTTGTAATCACTCTTATTAAGTATTCTGTTATAGCCAGGACATATAGTACAACCCCCTGAAATGTGGAATCCAGCCCCCATTTTGCCAACTCCAAAATAGCAAGCTTTGTGCTAGCCAACTGCATGTTCACTTCACACCACACACACACACACACACACACACACACACACATATATATATATATATATATATATATATATATATATATTGATATGATATGTGTGTGCATTTAAAATATATGATTTCTTCTCACTCAGATGCAGGAATTCCCTTTAAAAACAAACTGCATTTATTGAGGAGCACCGCACGAGAACTGCATGAGATTATCAGTACAGTCACACTACTCCCATCCAATTTAATTCAACACATCAAAGATGTGATTTTATTTTCCCCCTGAAACAGCACAAATGGTATCTGAATTGAAGCGTAAGAAGAGTTAGGTGAGGATAACCCATGATTAACCACCCCACTTTCCACTCTTGATTGTGCATTTGTGTCCACAGAATAAAATACTACAGCAATAGCTCGGAGCCAGAAGCTCTACTCACAGCCTCTAACTACGGAATAGATAACACAACTATACTGAATGCCCTCCACATGACGTGAAAGATTTTACATCAAACATTTTAGAATTATTGCACATAATGAAAATGCCAATGATTACTAGTAGCGCAAGGGAACTGGATTAATAAACAAAATCAAATCCCATAGATGTATATCGTTGGTATTTTACTTCAATTGGATCAGTAAATATCAAGCTACATGAACAGATGGTGTGTAATATACTGTATAAGCCTTTGCATGTCATATTGAATTTTGGCCAATGAAAATAAATAAAGAAATGTTATGCCATAGCACTGTACCAAAAAACAAACTCATTTTTGATTGTCATTTTCTATCTGAATATTATATTGTAAACAACACTTTATAGATCTTATGAAAGCATTCCAAATTAAGTTCCAAATTCTAATTCCAACAGCAAGATGATAGTGCACCCAAAAAATAAATTCTTATTCACAAAGGATTATATGAGGCCTCAACGCATTTTCATTTTCTATTGTCGGCCCAGAAAAATATGAATAATGAATTGATCAAATGAACTGACCCATCTGAATGGGGAAAGCGAAGGTAAATTACACAACAGAGAATGAGAATCACCTCTCACCTTCTAAACAAAGCCAGGAATAATGTTGAAACCAGATGCTATCCAAATAAAAAGAAACACACTCATATTTGGTGAGCTTTAGGTTGATGGAAGAAAATTAACTGGACCCTGTTTTCAGATAAAGGAATCTAAATTTTTATGATGGTTCTTAATATGCATCGCAGCTAACTTGAGAATTTGAATCGGTGTTTCCCATGAAATGTGTTATATTTTATTAATCTCTATTATTTATACATATACAGGTGCAGCTCAAAAAATTTGAATATCGTGAAAAAGTTCAATATTGTTTGTCACTCATTTCAGAAAGTGAAACTCATATATTATATAGATTAATTACACATAGAGTGAAATATTTCAAGCCTTTATTTCTTGTAATTTTGATGATTATGGCTTACAGCTAATGAAACCCAAAATTCAGTGTCTCAGAAAATTAGAATATTTTGCTTTAACATATTTTTAAAGTATCATATTTAATATTTGGTCGCATATCCTTTGCATGCTGTTACTTCCTGAAGTCTGTGACCAATCAACATCAAAAGACTCTGAATATCTTATTTTCAGGTACTGTTACAAGCGATACTATAACCTCTCTGCATTTGAACTGATCTCTATGAGAATTTGGGGGGTAAGACTAGATTCAGCTGTAAATTACGCTGGTACAGTATGGAACACATGACTGGCGAAATGGCTGTACATCATAAAGGGTCTAAGGTATCAAACGAGCCCCAAACCATCACTCTGCGGCCAGATATGGAGTAGATGTGGATGGATCCCTTTAAGGGTTGTTTCTCCTGACTTTTTTCCCCATAGAGTTCTATAGGAAAATGAGTCAGGAGAAATAACCCTTGCAGTGTTCCATCCACATCTACTCCATATCTGGCAACAGAGTGATGGTCTGGGGCTCGTTCGATAGCTCAGTCCCTTGATGACTTACAGCCATTTAGCCAGCCATGTGTTCCATACTGTACCAGTGTAATTTACAGCTGAATCTAGTCTCACCCCCCAATTCCCATAGAGATCAGTTCAAATGCAGAGAGGTTATAGTATCGCTTGTAACAGTACCTGGAAATAAGATATCGAGAGTCTTTTGATGTTGATTGGTCACAGACTTCAGGAAGTAACAGCATGCAAAGGATATGCAACTAAATATTAAATATGATACTTTAAAAATATGTTAAAGCAAAATATTCTAATTTTCTGAGACACTGAATTTTGGGTTTCATTAGCTGTAAGCCATAATCATCAAAATTACAAGAAATAAAGGCTTGAAATATTTCACTCTATGTGTAATGAATCTATATAATATATGAGTTTCACTTTCTGAAATGAGTGACAAAAAATATTGAACTTTTTCACGATATTCAAATTTTTTGAGCTGCACCTGTATATATATATATATATATATATATATATGCAATTTCTAAATGGATCAAGAAGCTACAATACCAGCCATCACTCAGTGATCAACACGTTATTTATGCGTTTCAGATATTCTCCCAGATGTGGACTTGGGAGAGGTGAAATTATGAAAAAAAACACAGTTTCTAAATGCAATGTTAGTTAAGAGTGGTTTGGGAATTGTATAGAATAATAGAATAGAATAGATTTATCTTAGTGAGGGTTCTAATGATGACCTAAAGTGATCTCGGAAAATGGCGTCATGGACAGTAAAACAGTGTTTTTATGAACCAAAGTAGCAGTGCTCCAATATAATACCTGGTGTCTAACAGAACAATCAGGGGAAACCTTGCCCCGATAAACTGCGCTACACCACTGATAAGGTAGTATTAAATAAAAATTGCAAGCTAAAACACAGCTCCTCAAACTGTAAGACATTCATGATGTTTATTACTGTACTATAAAAAAAAGATAAGACGGCAATCTTACCTTATTATGGTACAATCAACTCCCATACAACATGATCATTGAAATGTACTTGTAATTTAAGTTTTACCTTAACCTTTACACACACTATCTGTTCAATCAAGTAGCGTTAGAACTCCTAATCATCCAGTTCTGAAATATGATTATGAATATGAATGTAATTGTAATTAATATAATTAAGACCTCCAACACTGTATCTAAAGTATGTAAACCTAACCATTAGCACTGGTGTACAGTTCCCACAAGAATTATCAGCAACTTCAATTAATATGAGCAAAAAGTGCAGGTTTTTAAATTAAAGATTAGATGTTTCCTTTTTTTTTAATAGCCTTTTTAGTCATATTTTCCAGGGTTACCAACAATTCTGGTGGGCACTGTATTCAGGGTGGCAGATTGACTGTGAAAACCATTTATAAAAATAAAAAAATAACATGTTTTTAACAATTAATAAACTACTTTGGTCAATGATTTCCTTTGAAAATATCACCTTACAAGTTCAAGCACAGTCATCAATCAACATCTCATAACTGTTGGGGATCTCTATGCCAGAGACACGGAGGAAATATTGGAGGTCCAGATGCGATAGATGAGGAATCTTAAAATGTTAAAATGAACACCACTAAAACAGACAATAATCCGTAGCGGACGGGGGAAAATAAGGAGAACACAAATAACCTCGCGTTAAAAACGAGGAAGTCGATATCCGAGCAAAACAAAAGAAATAAGCAGACACGCTTATCTAACTCCCGTTTGTGGAGCGAACAAAAAGAAAGGAAAGATAAAAACCATAAGATCCCTAAAACTTAGGGTGAGAGCACTCGTAGGTTTGAGTGGAAAACAAAGAAACGAAAACCTCTGCTCTGAAATAAGAACGAAAAAGCGCACTTTACTTTTGCTAAATTGTACTGCTAACAATTCCCGCATTGAGAAGCAAAGCGGTCGATAGCAGCACAACTTCCTATACCTTTTACCGGCTAGAATGTTACGTGAAATAACATTGAAGCGACGAGAAAAGGAGGAAGCGGGGTATAAGTAGTGAGCGGAAATGCAGGACAGGTGAACTCACTAATCAACGAGGCGAAAGCAAAACCCGTAGCGGAACACAGAAAAATCCGATAGATTATCGGTAAAAGACAAAAAGAATAAAAAACGCGGAGGTAAGGAAAGGAAGGCATGATCCATGACAATAACAAAAAAATTATGAATACCATAATATGTATCACACATTTTGATTTACTTATTGACCAACTACATGTTCACCTAAAGTAATTTAACCCCTTACAACTCATTGTTAATAGATTTTATTCAGCTGTGTTGAAATAATGAACATTAAGTATCATATTTATACAAGTTCCCTCACTACCAGCACCCAGTCATATAAATCATAATCTTGTATTCAAAAGCTCAAGCTAATTGTCTCCTCTCATTTATGTCCTGGTCACATTTTGGAATAGAAATGATAACCATAAACATAATATGTTTGAATATGGTCACCAGATAATGTTATCATTTGACACACCTGTCAATCATATCCCTTTTTGGGCACTGTTTTAAAAGAAAAAGCAAGCCACAAAGGTGCCATAAAGGGCAGAGATAATTCATAAGAAAGAAAAATTCCTTTTGTACCCACAAACTATACAGTTAGCAATACAGTATACAGTGGCCCCAATACAGGTTTTATCATGCCTTCTAACTACAGTTATCTGTAAAGTCTTATCTAAGAAGCTACTAACCCTATTACCAGGGGATTGCCTATTGCTTCACATACAGTGCCCTCCACTATTATTGGCACCCCTGGTAAAGATGAGTAAAAAGGGTTATAAAAAAATGACCGTTTGGTGAATTAGCTTAATCTCACACTGAAAAAATTAGAAATTTTTTTTTTTTAACAAAACCACATGTGCCATAATTAATGCCACCCCTGCATTTATATATAAATAAAGTAATAATTTTTTATATTTGGTCACATATCCTTTGCATGCAATGACTTCCTGGTGTCTGTGACCCAACAACATCAAAATACTCTTGATATCTTATTTTCTGGTACTCTTACAAGTGATACTATAATGTCTCTGCATTTGAATGGATCTCTATGGGAATTTGGGGGTGGGACTAGATTTAGCTGTAAATTACACAGGAACAGTATGGAACACATAGTTGGCTAAATGGCTCTAAGTCATCAAGGGTCTGACGTATCAAATAAGCCTTAAACCATCACTCTGCTGCCAGAAATACAATAGATATGGATGGATAACTTGAAGATTAAGCTAATTCACCAAACCTTTTCTAACCATTTTGACTCATCTTTACCAGGGGTGCCAATAATAGTGGAGGGCACTGTATGTCCTTTATGACTAAGCAACTTGCAGCAACATTTATTTTTACATACACTTTAAGTTTTCATTAATGCAATTATCAGATTGCTTCTATTTCTAAACAATTATTTATTTCTTGCCAGTACTTCTCATTGAAATAAAAGCATTCTGAAAAATTCTGAAAATAAAGTCATTCAAATGATAGCCATGATTATTATTCAAAATCATAAACGAGGTATTTATGATGTCAGTGCCTTTGTTCATTAGAATTGGAATGATTTCAAAATGTTTTATCCTTGAAGCTATCGTTATACTGTAGTTACAAGGGTGACTAGTGCTTTAGCTTGCCACACTACTGTGACTATTTCCCAAGGTGCATTTACTGTGTATTGTGTTTCAATTGTGTTTGCTAATCAGTATAGCCAACATCTACAGTGAAACCAAGTTACACCCCTTCCTGCAGGTACCTACCTGTGTGTGTGTGTGTGTGTGTGAGTGTGTGAGTTAAATATTATAATTAAACACTGGAAATTACAATTATGGGAAAACATGATGGTTTCACTTCAAAGGCTTCAGATGTGAATGCATTTAGCACCTACACTGTTTTTTCCAAGATAATGCTACTTCATACAAAAAAAAAAAAAATCTGGTTATGCCAAGGTTGTTATTTTCCTCTGTGTGGTTTAAGTGCTTGTGCTGAATAGAGGGAAAGGGAGCTGGATGCGCCATTTGGGGGTGCAGACTGGTACTTAGCAGGGCACAGTAGTATTTTAATGTTCTGTACAACCTGACGACAAAATGCTGGTCTTTGTGCAAATGCAGAGCTCTCCGGCAATAACAGAATACTTCATTGGGGTGATTATATGAAAATTATGTATGCACTGTAAAGATATCCATGCAAATATCTGGTTACTATCATAGATAAATACATCGTAGAAAAATGTAATCACAATACACAGTGTGCATTTTTGTATTATATTTGCAAAGAGTAAAGTACCTGGGTAAACAGAATTTTAAATTGAGTGCACAGGCAATAGGGAATGATAAATATATCAAATATAGAGTATATAATTTATTCCACTTTCCTACAATCTCACCAACTTGCTGTAACTTACTTTTCGGTTTTCAAGTTTAAATAAGCTGTCAGGTTTTTGTATTTGTTTTAAAGGCTGAAAGAAGAATAAAAAACTGAAATCTGAAAAGTTTCAACGTGCTGCTAGGCCTACAGGCAATTTTCAGGTGTATGCTTTCTCAGCCATGAATGGGTAAAAATGTGCATGCTACATTCTGTCTGTACAGGTGATGATTTTTCTCCTCAAAGTTAAGTTACAAATTGAAGACAAGCGCTTGCTGCCTCCTCATTTTCTTTGCATTCATCTGGATGGCATCCATACATTTTATCAGAATTTGAGCTGGCTTGATAGTTGGCTAAAGCATCTTCTGTTGGCCTGTTCTCACAGAACATCTCAACTGGAACAGAATGATCCATATTAATAAGCAAACACTGATTAAATGAGCCATTTATTATCTACTAAACTGTCAAGCATTTTTTTATATCTGATACAATGCTTAGTTTCTGGTCAGCTATCATCTAATGTCAAACACCAAGTCAACAAGTCTAATGGCCCTGTCACACTATTGCGTATGAGAGAAACGTATGAGTTGCGTATGTAAATTCATACAATAATTTTCATACGCACAAAAAGCCCTTGAAAATAGCATATGGCCAGCGTATGGCTAGCATATGCCTAGCGTATACTTAGCGTATAAACCATACGTCCGAATACGCACAAAATTTTTAAGCATGCTTAAAAAACTTTTTGTGCCTCGCCGTATGCCAGCGTATGCCACCGTGCTTGAAACGTATACAACCTATGCCTAACGTACCCCTAGCGTGTCAGCGTATATCAGCGTATGAGTGATATTTTTCATACGCTGGCATACGCTAGTACGATACGCAATAGTGTGACAGGGCCATAAGTAAAAACAGATTATTGTATGGTATACATACGTATACAGCAGTGTTAGATTTTCACCAGCATTTTTGCCGTGTACAACCTGTAGAGCCATAAAGCCACGCTACGGGTTGCTTTGGAGTTACTTAGTGTATTTTCTTGCTTTATAAAATATACTTCACATACCCCTGAATGGTCCATAATAGAAAGCATAGCCATTGGCAAGTATTCCATTATTTAGACTTTTGGGTTCTGGAACATTGTTCTGCAAGCCTTTTCTTGTATGACTTCACATGCTCATTTCTGGCAGTTGGTTTAAGTTCGAATTTTGATTGGCAGACGGGTCAATATTTTCGCTGGGTACTTCCTTCAGGTTTTAGTCATGTAAATGATGATTATTATTTTACTTAGTTTAGGCAATTAAATAAGACCGATTTCTGATGGCAATGTATGCACTGAATCATGCATAGCGATCAAGTAACTGTGTTGTTATGAATATAAATATTTTAAAGGTATAATTCAATTTTATACTTTTGCTGTTCATCAGGGGTGTGACAGAAAATAATGTGAAATATAAATTTTTATGAAATGGTGCTATTAGCTAATGGTAGCTAGGCCCCATAGACTGCAATCAAAGGCTAACAAAGTGCTAGCACTCAGTAATACATTTTATCTCCATGGCAACGAAGTAGAAAACAGTGAACAAACTATGTTTTCTGTGAGAACTGTCTTGCTCACGTGCACACTGCTTTTCTCAAAAGCTGCTGTTTTTAGGCATTTGGTTGGATCTGAGAAGATAAAATGTTTCTGTACACTACATAATTCATCCTGCTGTTTTCAGCAGTTTATTCCAGAACTCAACAGTTTAAGGACTTTTTAGCAAACTAAAAACCATTCTGTTCTTGTGGCTTACCAGAGGTTTGCATTTTGCAGTGAACCTCTGAGGTTATGCTGGTGTAGTCTTCTCTTTATTTAAGTTTTTGACATATCTATGACAACATCCTGGAAAGTGTTCATACCTATTTAACAGTTTAAATGGGTTTTCTTCACAATTGAAAGCCACTACATCCACTACAGTGGTCTTCTGTGGTCTACCAGGTTATTTGCTATTGCTGAGGACACCACTTCTTAACACTGTACCAAAGAGTTGATTTTGACACACCCAATGTTTTGGTTAATTATGCAACAACACACAGCTGGCCCAGAAACAGCTGAGTAGCCAATCGTCCAATTACTTTCAGTCCCAAAAATGGGGGGACTATGTATAAAAGGGCTGAGATTCCTACATGGTTCACCCGGTATGGTTGAAAATACCCTTAGATTAAAGCTGATAGTCTACAATATTACCTCAAATTCATTGTTTAATTTCAAAACCAAGCCAAAACAACAAAAATTGCATCACAGTCCAAATACATACATACTGAACTGGGGTGGCTTTCTCAAAGCATGTTGTAGCCAAAAAGTAAGTCATGAAACATGTCGTGAAATTATACTTGCCATTCACGCCGCTTTCCCGAAAGTGCTCGTAACTCAAAGAGATCATGAAATGTGTTGCGAGTTCAAGACAACATTGGACTAGTCATGAAATCTCATGTGTGTCTTGAGATGCGGTACTACGTGCAAGTCCCACCTCTGCAGACAGAGGCCGCTAATCTACGTGATATAGAACAACAATAATAATGATAATAATAATAATAGTAGTAGTAGTAGTAGGTACTTAGTCTAGAGCAGGTGTAGCCTATCCATTAGCCTATCCATGATAGGGTTTATAAGGGCTTATTGTGACCTGCGCTGACATGTACATTGTAGCCTACATTCACAATAGGCAAAATAATTTAAATAAATGTTGACATCAATAAATCAGTTTGCCGAAAGCATCATATAGTTAAGATAAAATTATTTTATTCTTTGCTTGTAAAATGAACAAGGTTCTGGCGGGACTCGAACCACTGAATTTCAGGGGGAGAGGCCACTGCGCTAACCACTGCGCCAAAGATTAATTCACTGAGTCTCTTTGTCTCAGTCTTTTTTCATCAGTTAGGTTTGATCAGATTTAAAATGAAAAGCAAAGAAAAAAAATATTCAAAGATGATCATAACTCTACGATGCTTTTTGGAAAGTGGCTGATAACGATGTGTGATGCTTTTTGTGGTGTGGATCGGCTTTTCTCCGTCGACCTGTAGGGTCTGTGTTACTCAAAGTTTGTCATGAAAGTGTGTCTTGAAGTATACACTCCACGATATACTTTGGGAAAGAGTCGTGAAAATTTCAAGACATGTCTTCAAAAAGATCGTGAAGTGTGTTGTGAATTCTGAAGACACATCGGAATCGGGAACGCCACCCCTGTATGTCACAGTGCTAAGAAAAATGTTAAAATAGACTAAATGTGCAGACCATTGGACAGGTCAGGCTTCTCTGAAACAACCTAAAATATAATGAGAACATTGGAGTACATATTGTTTGTGTCACATGTATTTACTTGACATGTTTTATTTCTCCTGGTGACCTATGCTTGAAATATTATATGTATTATAGAACTGAAACTCCCCTGTTGCAGACTGGAATCTTTTAAAATCATGTATAAACTGCATGTTGATTCAACAAACCCAGAAATTTGAACATTTATTCTGGATTAAATACCTCTACTTCTGCTCATTTTTAGCACAATATTCATGAATGATAATTAATTTTTCTAAAATGACTATCAGATGTCACACTTATCTTTTATCGTCTCTGCTCTTTTCCAAACCTTTTACACACATTTGCAGATATAATTTGCAAATAAAAAGTATCCTTGGATATGAGCCTCTGCTGAATGTACATTTGAATTAACTTTTGTGTTGAATATTTCTAGTAATTGAACTGTTCATTAGACAGCTATGAATTATTATATTTTATTTTAGGTTAACGTGTACAGGTTGTCAATTATTCATTAAGTTTGGATACATTTTTGAGCCATTGCCACTTTTTCCTCTATATATGTTTTTCAATATTGTAATGATAAGGATAAAATAAACCAAATGAATATGAAGAATTGAATGAAATAAAGACTTTTAGAACCTGACATGAAAGGTACTATATAATCCATCCATTACTAAGAGTAATAAGGGTTTATGTATTGTTGAGGTTAGTTAACCATTTCTTGATTTTTAGGATGGATCATTGACATTAACATTAATTTGTATCAATATTGTTAGACATTAGCATGAGCAAGCCGTTTACCAGTGCTTGCAAAACATGCAAAAAAACGATCACAGGACGTTTCAGCTTCCTGGTGGGGGGATACCAGGTTTTAAGTATTTGCTGGAGTTCATGAACGCATTTCACATTAAGTAGAGCTCCAAGACCAGTAGATGCAAAATAACCCCATAGCATCAAAAATCCACCATTATATTTTACTGTAGGTTTGACTCCTTTCTGTTTCAACATAGGTTTCCCACCTCTATTTGTTGACAAAATGATCAATGTTGTTCTCATCTGACTCCTCATTTTTGTTGAAGTTCAGCATTGGAACTTTGATTGGAACAGGGTGTTATGGTCTGATGAGACAAACTGAGCTTTTGGCCACAAATAAAAAATATTGTGGGACAAAATATTACTTTTTATTTGAATAAAAAAATACAAATAACCCTTATTTCTATATATACAGTTAAATGCAAAAGTATTGGGACAGTTTTGTTGTTTTGGCTCTGTACTTCAGCAAATTGGATTCACAATAAAACAATGAATATGAGCTTAATGTTCAGTCAGCTTTAAATTGAGGGTACTTATCAATATCAATATTGGGTGATCTGTGGAATTACAGCCCTTTATATACGCCGCTCCCCCATTTTAGGGGCGCAAAGGTAATGGGGAAATGGCTGCTCAGCCGTTTCTTGGCCAGCTGCAGTGGTGAAACTACCGGCGGTGCAGGAAGTGCAACTGCACTCGGACCCCCGGCCACAAGGGGGCCCCCCTAACATTGGCATTCCCTTTATCACACTCTAAAACCCCGTCTTATTACAGGTCTGTAAAGCTGTCACATTAGACGGCTTACTGTGGTTATGGTTCTACTGTTGAGTTTTGCGTTGTGCATTTTTGTTGTTTCTCTGGTATTTTGGTTTGATTGTATGATATGTCTGGCTGTGATGGTTTAAGAAGGCACTATAATTATTATTATTAGAGCAGTAAGTTTGGGTCTACTGTGCAGCTGAACACTGTGGGGTCAGAGGTGGCATGGTTGCCTGCTTTCTAGTGGAATAATAGACCTGTGTGAAGAAGGAGGAGAGTCTTTGTGGTCTGTGTCTGGGTGTGATGTGGGCGGGCCCCAATACAAATTTTGCACTGGGGCCCATGACTAATATTTTACACCACTTGCCAGCTGTGTGTCTTTGCATCATTAGTTCATGCACAAGAAAGCTACAGTTGATTCTAGTTGGGGTATTTGCATTTGGAGTCCAAATTAGTGTCTATGCCAGAAAAGCATGCCAACATGAGGCTGAAAAATCTCAATAAATCGATCAGATACATAGCCAAAACACTGGGTGTGTCGAAATTAACTGTTTGATACATTTTTAGGAAGAAAAAATGGACTAGTGAGCTCAGCAATAGTAAACAACCTAGTAGACCATGTAAAACCATGTAGTGGATGAACGACAAATACTTGTGAATTGTGAATAAAAACTCATTTTAAACCATCGAACATATCAAAAAAACTCTCCAAGATGTAGGCATACATACAAATACTACCATAAAAAGAAGCCTACGGCACCATAACCTCACCGCAAGATGCAAGGTAAGCCTCAAGAACAGAATGGCCAGGATAGAGTTTGCTGTAGAGTTCTGGAACAAAGTCTTATGGACAGATGAGACAAGCATTAACCTGTACCAAAGCGATGGAAAGAAAGTGTGGAGAATGAAAGGAACTGCTCATGATCCAATTTTTCAGTGCCAAAAGTAGAATGTCTTGACTGACCAAGTGAATAACCTGTCCTGAATTCAATTGAATGTGCGTTTCAGTTGCCAAAGGGAAGACTGATGGCACAATTCCCCAGGAACGTCTGGTGACGTCTATGGGTCGCGGACTTTACAACCAAGTGCAAAACATGGCAACGTTATTTCAGATGATGTTAATTTGTCCCATTTCTTTTGCTCTAAATGAGGGACTATGTATAAAAGGGCTGAAATTCCTACATGGATCACCTGATATGGATGTAAATGCCCTCAAATTCAGGCTGACAGTCTGCACTTTAACCTCACATTCATTGTTTTATTTCAAATCCAATGTGCCGGCACGCTGAGCCAAAAGAACAAAAATGGTCACTGTCCCAATAGTTTTGCATTTACAGTATGTACTGTATATACAGTGACATTTTTGGGACAAAGACATATTTCTTTTTGATTTGGCACTCTACGCCACAATTTTAGATTTTTAATCAAACGATTCACATGTGGTTAAAGTACATAGTCTCAGGTTTTATTAAAGGGTACTTTTATATATTTTGGTTTCACCGTGTAGAAATCACAGCACTGTTTATACATAGGCACCATATTGTATTAATGTGATTTAAATGTAAGTAGTCACCCTTATGAAAAAAGAATACACTGCAGTATATTGTCAATATATCAAAATTATATTCACAATATATTTAAAATATACTGCAGTATATTACATTTCCATAATGTTTAGTAATTTGCCGTGTATTCTTTGCATGCAATGACTGATTGAAGTCTGTGACCCATACACATCACCACGTGCTCAGTATCTTCTCTGGTGATGCTCTGCCAGACCCGCACAGCAGCCATCTTCAGCTCCTGCTTGTCTCGGGGGCTAGTTTCCTTATCGTTTCTCTTCAACATATGAAACGCATGTTCAATTGGATTCAGATCGGTTGATTGACTTGGCCAATCAAGAATCTCCCAGTTTTCTGGCTTTGAAAAACCGATTTAGCTGTATATTTGGGATAATATCCTTGCTGTAGGATAAAGAGCTGTCCAATGAGTTTGAAGGCATTTGATTGAAATTGAGTAGATAAGATGTTTCTCTACGCTTCAGAATTCCTTCTGCTGCTGCTATCAGCAGTTACATAATCAGTGAAGACAAGACAAGTAAGCCAGTATACTGTTGCAGCCATAAATGTCCAAACCGTAACACCACGTCACCATGTTTCACAGATGAGGTGGGGGTGAGGTTGGCCTTCTCACTTTGCTCTTGCCATCACTCTGATACAAGTGAATCTTGGACAAATACCTTTGTCCAGTACTCTGCAGGTTATTTTTACGTACTTCTTAGCAAACTTGTGGTTTGCATCTTGCATCTAGCCTCTGTAGGTCTGTTTGTGAAGTCTTCCGTGGACAGTAATCACTGACACAGTCACGCCTGCCTCATGAAGAGTGTTTATGTTCTCTTGGACAGGTTTTTTGGGGGGTTTTTCTTCATTATGGTGAGAATTCTTCGGTCATCAACTGTAAAGGTCTTCCTTGGCCTACAGGCCCCTTTGTGATCACTGAGCTCAGCAGTGTTTTCTTCCTTTTTAATGATGTTCCAAATAGTTGCTTTTGGTAGGCCTAAGGTTTGGCCTATTTCGCTGACTCATTTTCTTATTTCTCAGCCTCATATTGGCTTCCTTGGCTGTCATTGGCATGAGAGAGAGCTAATTATATAAAGATATGTGATTTTACATAGCTGTGCATCTGGGCAATGTTATAAAACAGTTTATATCTGGAATATTAAAGCGTATTGTTCTGCGGTTCATTGCCATTTGGGTATCCAGATTAGGTAATGGCAAGGAATTTAAAGTTTCTCCTGAAGCTCGGGATTATTATTTGTTTTACAAATAATTGCTAATAAATGGAACAAAAAACAGAAAACTTCTTGACTAAGTGGTGCACCAACTCAAGCAGTTGGCCTGAATTCAGAGGAAAGGATTAAAGAAAAGGACATGCCTCGGTTTAGGTGCTCACGTAGTTGTGTTAAAAATGAACAAGGACTTATCAAGCTGAACCAGCTAGGCTTGACTTGTAAGGAAACTAAGCTCTACCCCATTGCTCTGGAATTACTGTGTTATACTTTCTTATGCCCTTGGATTTTGTCTCTAGTAGACAGAATAGCCGTTAAGCTGTAGATGTCAGGAGGGCACCTTGGGCATTTTTCATGCTCAGGTAGAGTGGAACCTGGAAAAGTGTTTGATAAACTTCGTAGATAGAACTATAGGCTGCAGATAAATCTACAGTATACAGGCTACACATGTGGTGCAGAGGGGCAGGCAGAGCAGTGAGGAATAGTGAGTAAAGTAACGTATAGCTAACGTATAGCTAGTTAACTAGTATCCTGATTATGGCGTTGCATTAAACATTTTATGAACGTGGTTACTCTTGGTGACACCAGAAGAGGTTGTTGAAACAGTTCTAGGGGTAAATACTTGTATTTTTATATTTTACATGTTTCAAGCTGAACTTCTATTTCTTCAATTTTACCGTAGCACGCTTTTCAATATGCAACATCATAAATTGCGATTTATCAATTTTTTCATAATTTTATTTTCCTAATGCATGTTATCATGTTAAGACCAGTTAAAAATGTACTTTGTGTTGTATTTTCTCTCTTTAAAGTATCTATTCTATAAATGCATAAGCCCCAAATTTCATACTGGGCATCTGGAATTCAAATTTCAAATTGATATCGGTAGTGATGCAGTTACTGTGGACTGCATGCATTTGCATATCAAGTACAGTATAATTAGCGGTTCCTCCATTGCATAGCATGCATGATCTGGCACTACTTCTAAGAGTATAATATCTCTAAGATGTATAATTCACATAGATGTAATTCACATGTTCAAATTTCCCTAAAGAGCATTCCAACAGAGCATTCTGAAGTGAAATGCAAATGGCATTCAAAGGTTACAAAGCTCAAATGTATACTGATCACCAACCTAAAACAGGGCCACACTCCAGAGTTTAATGAGTCTCCTTTAAAGCTGTTCATAATTATTGCAACTTGATGTCAATGCCGTTGCATTAATTGCAATTGTGTTGCAACTTCATGTCAATAATCATGTAGGATTACTATAGCACCAATTAACCTTTCAGTTTGTGCAAGATTTTGCCTGTGAGAATCTTCTGTTTGAGGAGTTTGATTAAATATAAAATCAAATAAATATATAAAGAACAACAATCGATGTATAAAGAACAATAGGAGAATCATGTGCATCAGTCTCTAATATCCACTAGTAGAAAGACAGGAGTACCAGTAACTACGAACAATTGAATTAATGGATTTGCTGCTAGTGAATCCCCAGACTCATCTACCATGTTATTTTCCAATAAAAATGTCAATGCATAGACAGAGGATGCAATTTACTGGCAAGAGGAGTCCACACACAAAAAAACCTAATGCAATTTTGTACTGTTTTGTTTCTGTTATTGTGTTCCAGAGTATTCATTTGAAGGAACACCATTTTCTAAACGTATAAACGGCGTGCAACAAAGCACGCTCAACATGGTTTTCTTCATTAGACTAAGTGCAAATAAATACAGCAGCACATTCTTTTGAACCACCACTGCTAAGCACACATTCTTTTCCACATTGGTTCCCTTGCACTGTCCAGCTGAGCCAAAAATATACAAAAAGTCAACATTCATCTAATTTTGCCTCAGCGACTAAACTGCCGGGCATAACCCTTATTTGTCCTTTTTTGAAAAGTAATGTGCATTTTTGTACGTATCAAGATACTGGAAGGATGAAGCTGAACAAGTCACGGAGGTTGTACATTGATTTAAGAGTGCCGTTTGACTAAATTGACATTTTAGTCGCAGAAGAAAAAAAAAAAAAAACTCAAGGAACACAATATGTCTATGCTTATTAGATAGCACATAATCACAATTATGGAAAAGATTTCATTCTTCCAGTAACTGACCCAAAGAGAGGAGCGCATTCATCTTCCATGGATTATATATCGGAGGATCTCAATCTCAATGTGCATTGAATTTGACATAAGCCAAACCCACAGGGAAATTTTCAAGAAGTATAGTGTTTTACAATGGACTGGTGCAGTTAATAAACTTTTATGAGGGAAGCCAGCTGTCACGGAAAACACTGAACAGAGACAGGGCCTGATCAGCAATGGTTGTTTACATCAAACCCCCTTTCATTTTGACACCATAAATAGAGCGAGGCAGAGAGAAGAACCAGTGCACATCCTCGATGTGTCGACAGCACTCAAAGCCCTGTTCTCCACAGAGCTCTGAGCTTGAAGACGGGAGTTACTGTATCACACATAATGGCGCTATCAGAATAAGAATGATTTACAGCACCTCCGAAGCATCAGTGTTATACCTGGAACCTTCCGGTAACATACCCAGGCTTTCTGTAAAATTGGAAGAGCCCCATATATGGGAAACGGAAGCAGAGAACACTAACCAGCTGCAACGCTTAACAAAATCACCCTCATGGGCAAACTGTATAGGTCTCAGTCCCTACAAGCCATTATCATTCTCATAATGTCAGAGAAAGTGAAAGCTCCAATCCTTTTAATGCAGAACCATGTGGCGAACATGGTTTCCAAGCAACAAAACCTGTTTGAGAAAGTATGCCAATTCAGGATGACCAGAAATTATATTCGATATATATTTTCTGTACATAGAGATATTTGAAGTGTGTTCTACTTCAATTTAAAAAAATAATAGCTCAAAAAGATGTATGCTAAATCACATTGACCGAGGTTCTAGTTATTAATAAACAGATGATACAACAATTTAAATGGGTGCAATTAAAATAAAGGCAAAAATCCAAAAATCAGAATCTCAAACAAGAACTCTCTCACAGACACAACAGATATTAAGAGACAAAATTGCATCTGTTTAATCTCAGAAACTAAGCATGGTAGACATACAATTGTCATAAATTGTCATTGTTCTAGTCAATGTAAACGGCAGATCTATTTTAAGCATATCAAATGTTGGGGAATCTAAGGGAAAATTTCAACATATTGCAAGTACTGCCATTGGAATAGAGTCAGTGGCAAAACTGCCTTCAGCGCCAGTCTGTCTCAGATGGAAATTGGTTTACAAAACCCAGAATGTGCGAATCATTGCACCGGGGGAGGGTGGATACAGGGCCCTTTTCTTACAGCGTCAGGTTTAACTGTTTCTCACACTATCAAGGTTACTGTCACAGGCTCTTAAAACTTTAGTCTTCCTCAGTAAACGTCCTTGCAAATTCATCATACTCATAAAGCAAAAAAACTTCAACAAAAATGTACTGAAGGAAAGATTGAATTCAACACTGTTTCATACAAACAAAATAAATGATAAATAACAACAGATTATATACTCTAGTGTGTGAAAATGTGTCAGGTTTGTTTTTTTAAATGGCAGATGCGTACATGTAATTCAGCCATTTCAAATGCAAACTGCTATTACTGTATGTTAAAACGGACTATGTGTTACGAATAACACATGTATTAAACGTGTTATGAAAATAACACACATTTGAAAGGTATTTCACTTTCAACTGGATACTCTCTACTGTATTCATCTTTATAAATATGTACTGAGAGTATGACATCTAACTATAAATTTAATTCTGTGTAGTCTAATGTGTAAACTGCATGAGCAATGAATATGCAATGTACATACAAACAAAACCTGACTTTTTCAAGTTTATTTGCTTTGTAAACTCTAGTTTGGCAATGTTTTCTTTTCCACAATTGCCTACCATGCTTTGTTTCTAAAAGTAACCGTAAAAATCTTCTAAATATTTTTGATTAATTCAACAGTTTGATTCTTTTCAAATTGAGAGTAAATTTAAAACTAAATTTGACATGGTGAATTAGGACAAACAATGCATCACTGTCTCTCTCTCTTTCTCTCACACACACACACACACACAAACGGACCCAATTCATCTGAACTGTGCGGCTGTGCTCATCCCATTCAGCACTTTAATTTCAGAGTTGATTGGTGGGGTTATCTTGCCGTTCTTTTGAGAGGACGTACCAGTCGCTCTCTCCTCTCTGTTTCCCTCCATTTCGGCTCGCTTACATACCTCCTTTTCTACATATTTTCTTGTTGGGTTTTCTGGCACATTCCTTGGATATTCTTTTGACTGCAAAACGAATAAAAGACTACAAAATAACAAGAGGCTCTGCAAAAAACAGATGACACATGCAAACAGCTTAACTGACCCCACCCCTCACCACCACAACTCACCCAACAACCCCACCCCGTCAACCTCAGTCAACAAAAAAACAACAGAACACCTGTCAAGAGAGTAACGGGGGTGTCGGTTGCAGAAATATTCCAAAGTAATGGTGACAAAGAACACTTTCTGCACCTTGGGACACAAGAAGCCTGTTTTCACATGCACTTCTATGTAAGACCCATTACCATCATGTATAGAATAAATTCAAAATGGCCATACTAACAACAGTAAATGGCAACAAAAGTCCGGGACTTAACGTATGTAATGTACAATACCATGTGTGAAAATGTAAATACTGTATGTACGTATGTCATGGTACTGCACATAATCCCTTGAGATATGTCAGCAGTTTCAAGTGTATGATGTGCATATTTCATTATTTTAAATGAGGAGCAATATTTGTAGGTCAATGTGTATTTTCCATTTTCAAAAAATAAATTTCAGTATGTATGACTTTAGCCTTGGATCACTGTATGATGAAGTATCACCAGATGCTACTTTTAACACTGATTTCACTCAATCATATGAGATCCTGGTTACACCAAAGGCTGACTTCACACATTGTCAAATCTAATGAAACACCTGCAACTCTGGTGCAGGTGACTAAAGGTCTTAGGCGTAATTTCCACCGGAGACACCAGGGACATATCCCCGGCACTTTTTCGAAAAGCTGCTTTTGTCCTCAGCACTTTTTAAAAGTCATAACATGTATATTTTATGTTGAAAATATTCCAAAAATAACTGGTGCATTAAGGCCGCAGGAGAAATGGCACTAGGACCATAGAGAAAAATATGCGTTCACTGGCACTTGCATAGCCTACTGCAGTGAAAGCAGAGAGTTAAATCTTTCATCAGTCTTTTAATTTTCATCTGTTGGGCTTCATCTACAGTACTTACAATGGCAAGATATAATACAATATAGAGACGACACATATTTATTTTCGCAATATAGCTATGTGGTATCATAAATGAAAGAAGTAAAATTATCTTTGGAACTGAAGGATCTCTGCATTTCATCAAACAATGATCTATTTTTTTCTTCTTAATAATTACGGTAATGTTAGTCATTTCTTAGATGTGAAAAAGAGAAAAGGGTAATCTTAACTATTCGTGTCCTGGTGGTGGTTCTGCAAAATTACATTGATTATCGGCATGTTCAATGCAGTGTACGGCACCATGGCATTATCATACTCTAACACATAGAATCTCGTTCTGCATGTAAGAAGATTGAGGCATTTTTTTGGTATAGATCAACAGGACAGTAAGGGGTCTTACATTGTGTAAACCGATGCCACAGGCCTCCCATGAACCAGAAAGAATATTTCACCAACCCTAAAAAGCATCTTCCTCTGAGCAGGCTAACTGTAACCCCCAGAACATTCCAGACAGTACAAGGAAGAAGATGCAACAAGGCCATCATGTCCAATTTGTGTTTTGTTTTTGCCTACTTTTTGCCTGATGCTTGTCTGAGTTTTTGATTCATCATTTTGTGCTTGACTAATTTCTTTTTTTTTCTTTCTTTTCTGTAATTAAACAAAAGAGGAACCCATAACAGTGGCATGAGTAGGGGTAGTTGATGAAAATAAATCTCATGAGAAGATCAAGTCAAGATGGAGAGACCAACATGAGACACAGACACGCATGCACCAAACAATAGCTCATGCTTCAAACACAATACCAAGGTGACAGGAAGTCTGACTGTAGGAGCAGGAAGGAGGAAAGGTTTTGGCTTTATCCAGTGTACCCAACAGACTCACCATCCTCAGTTGGAACATAGATGTTTAAATATAAACAATCCTCGTTCTGATCCTGTATGTATGTGGCAACTATATCCAGGTTAAAGGTGAACCATATGGGCATCATAATTTCTGGCACGGCATTATGAATGTTCTGAGGGCAGACGGGTGCAAAGTGGGTGGCATTCTTGATCCCTGACCAGGAGGAGGGCGGCTCAGGTGGCATGAAGCGCTTTTCACCCACTGGAGAGGCAGCGTACGGCACTCCCAGGTATTGATCGACAGGTCCCAGGATCTCACTAGGGAGAGGGACCCTCACACCCCGAAGCTTCCCATATTGTGTATTCACTGTAGGGTGGTAGTTCTGGCCTCCGACCACTGTGAGGCGCCAGCAGAAACTCACTATCCACAGGGCGGCGCCGCAGCTAGTGCTGGTTCTGGCTCCGCTACAGTCCCGGAGGTGTACAAGAAGATGGTTTCTCCTCGGTGCAAACCACATGGTCCGTACAAATTACTGCCGCTGTAAGACACCAGCACACACACCAGGGCCCCCTCTGCTAATGCTGTAGGCTCTCAGTCATGGAGTCAGGCCTTTCCTAATCCTGTCATTAAGGGGGAGATGAGGGGGGGGGGGGAGGAGAGTGGGGGTCGGGTGGGGTTCACAAAACCCGGCCAAAAATCTCAATTGGGATGAGGTCTCGGCTTCTTTCACGGTCCAGTCCTGCCAGGTTGCTTATCCTGTGCTGCAAAAAGAGGAGACAGGTAAATTAATTACAACTCTCCCAACTGCCAACCACTCTCTGTCTTCTTTCACACTCATATTTTTATTGACTTGGAGAGTCCCTTTTCTCTAGTGACATAAAACACAACACATAAATATGACAGTTTGTTCAGTGTTGCCATCAATCAGCACAATCACTGACTATAAGACTTACTAAGAAAGGTCCCATGAGTTATGCACAGGCAGTATCTAGCTAATGTAAATCGCATGATTTTACCTTATTCTCAGTATTGTTTAATAGTAATACATCTGCAAACCTCTGAATGCAAAGTTATACACATGTCCATAATGGCTGTGTATTTATCATAGATTATATATGGTTAAAGTGTACAGTAAAATCAATATATGTAATATACATAGGTCATTTCAACAGAATTCAGTTTGTAACTGCAGCATTCTGTTGCTTTGAGAATTGACCATTTTTGCAAACTTATATTGAGGAACAAAGCTATTTTATGATTCACATTCATTCACAGAGATACAAACGCCATGTACACCATCTTCCACCAGGCATATATTAATATATACCAACAGTTAGCTTCTCAGCTCAAGCGTATTGATTGTTTCTCCCCTCCATAGAGATTCAAATATGTGAAGTAATGCATTTACAATGAGCTTTCCCTTGTCAGTTTTTCTTTTAAAGATCAAATTCAAAAATGCTACACATTAAAAAAAGGAAGAGTATGACAGCACTGCGAATGCTAATCACTGGGGCAAATCGAAAAGAGGCTTCCTAGGTGTTGGATCATATCACCTCGGCCATGTGAACTGATCAATTTTCTATTTTTTATGGCTGCTGAATCTCGAGCCTTCCGCGGCAATCTGATGCATTTGAACAACAAAGGAGGGAAAAGCCGGGGTTTAGCCGAGGATATTGCATTCCAAAAATTACTTTGTAAATGATTTATAATGTATCATCATCTTGTGGTGTCTCACTCGCAGAACCCTCGGAAACGCAATATTAATGTTCCTGAGGGTGTAGTTATCACTCTGCAGCACGCGCCACCCACTGCGCCCGAACACCACCAAAGCCCATCGGTGACTACCTCTTCCCCATAAATGAGTGAGTTCCCTTATCATAAATACACGCTTATAATTCCACTGAAATGAAAATGGCCCCCCCACCCCAGGTGGATACTCGCGCTGACACTCACTAGCTCACAAGGCATGGAAATCACGGCGCAGGTGATCTAGACAGAGACAGACGGAGAGCGCAGGTGTGCAAGCCTGGTAAGTTGACCCCCCTGCTCCCGCGCTCTCGTCTGATGCAGCGCGGCTCCCAATCTGGCACGGAGCTCAACACATATTCTCACAGCGAGAGGCAGCTGAAGCAGTCCCGTCACCTCGAAACCAGCCCCTTTGTTTCCGTTCTGTTTCCATTTGGCACTTCACAGAGTACAGCACGGTGCATGGGTGGAGAGGGATAAATGCACAGCGGGTAATACTTTGAAGGGTCTATCTGAAAGCCAGCAGTATAAAGAAAGTATGTCAAAGCTCGCGTGAATTAAGACGGTATAATACAAGCAATTGGCTAAATCAGGAGGATCGGCATTAATAAAACATTACTAGACATAAACTGTTTAAAAGGGGTAAAATAAACACAAGAAGAGTAGTCCTCTACCTTAAAGATAATACGCAGAAATCGGTGCCAATGATCTTAATGTCTAACCCTAACGTCTGGATATCTAGATTAAATTGCTGGATTCAAATGGAAAATAAAATGGCCAGCAATAGCAGAATTTGAAAATGCAAGGTGAAAAAAATAAAACACATTGGTTTTCTAACCTGGGATAACAACATAATGTTGATATACGTGTATGTTAGCAAGAAACAAATAAAACCCAAACCAGTATTTCACCTGTTTATTAATTTGTCAGTTCACTTAGCTTCCATTTTCCTAGATTTTATAAAAGATTTTTAAGAGATCTACGAGATTTTCAGCAAAGCTCTCTGTGTCTCTGGTGTGGGCATTTAACCTTGGCATATGTTGCACAATCAGAAAACTGAAAAAAAATCATGCATTTGTTTTTAAGATAAATTTTCTGTACTTTAAATTCAAATATTCAAGAACAATACTTAATCCAAGTATTTCAAAGTGCAATATGTTTTTTTTTACCTTACAGTTTTGGTTTCACAGATTTAAGTTCATCCTCAGTATACACACTGCTCAAAAACATGAAGGGAACACTTAATCATCACAGTATAACACCAAGTCAATTAAACCAAACCGGTCATGCTGGATGATGTTGAAGGGAGCATAACATTCGCCATGGTGTCTCGAGACTCTTTCACGTCACGCCTTTTCACATGTGCTCAGTGTGAACCTGCTCTCATCTGTGAAGAGAACGGGGCACCAATGGTGAACCTGCCAATTCTGGTGTTCTCTGGCAAATGCCAATCGAGCTGCACAGTGCTGGGCTGTGAGCACAGGTCCCACTACAGGACGTCGGGCCCACATGCCACCCTCATGGAGTCTGTTTCTGACAGTTTGCTCAGAAACATGCACACGAGTAGCCTGCTGGAGGTCATTTTGTAGGGCTCTGGGAGTGCTCCACCTGTTCCTCCTCGCACAAAGGAGCAGATACTGGTCCTGCCGCTCGGTTGTTTCCCTTCTACGGCCCTGTCAGCTCTCCTTGTGTAATGGCCCGTCTCCCGGTATCTCTTCCACGCTCTTGAGACTGTGCTGGGAAACACAGCAAACCTTCTTGCGACGGCACATATGGACTACCTGTGCAATCTGAATGGGCTGCAGGTACTGCCTCATGCTACCAGTAGTGACACTAAAAAAATGTAATACTAGAGAGAAATGGTCTGTGGCCACCACCTGCAAAACTATTTACTTTTTGGGGGCTGTCTTGCTGTTGCCTCTCCTGTCCATCTGTTGTCACTTTCATTTGCACCAAAGCAGGTGAAATTGATTCACAATCTTATCTTATTTCCAGGTACTGTTACAAGTGATACTATAAGCTCTCTGCATTTGAATGGATCTCTATAGAAATTGGGGGGGGGGGGGGAGACTAGATTCAGCTGTAAATTACACTGGCACAGTATGGAACACATGGCTGGCTAAATGGCTGTAAGTCATCAAGGGTCTGAGCTATCGAACGAGCCCCAAACCATCACTCTGTTGCCAGATATGGAGTAGATGTGGATGGATCACTGCAAGGGTTATTTCTCCTGATTCATTTTTCTATAGAACTCTATGGGGAAAAAAGTCAGGAGAAACAACCCTTAAAGGGATCCATCCACATCTACTCCATATCTGGCCGGAGAGTGATGGTTTGGGGCTCAGTTGATACCTTAGACCCTTGATGACGTACAGCCATTTCGCCAGTCATGTGTTCCATACTGTACCAGCGTAATTTACAGCTGAATCTGGTCTCACCCCCCCATTCTCATAGAGATCAGTTCAAATACAGAGAGGTTATAGTATCGCTTGTAACAGTACCTGAAAATAAGATATCGAGAGTCTTTTGATGGTGATTTGTCACAGACTTCAGGAAGTAACAGCATGCAAAATATATGCGACCAAATATTAAATATGAGGTTGACATCAAGTTTACACAAATCTTTGCAAAAATGTGCCACTCTGAATAGGTGTTCTACCTATTTGGTTATTTTTGTTTTTCATATTTGCATATATTCTGTGAATATCAGATAATGTATAAAGTCTTCACATAAACAGAATAATGGTATTGGACCAGAATGCACCTCAACATTGTACACATAAAAGATGGGAATATAATTTAACCCATACAGACTGGCAGCGGTGTTTTATAGGTAAACACTGAAATGAAACTGGTATAAATGTCAAGTATTTTTTTCTCATTGTTGATCTTGGACACTTTCCAAAACAGAACAAGTTGTGTAAAAGGTTGGGGACCTTTTCAATACCAGTGAATACATATGAAAATCCATTAAAAAAGTTTTTTAAAAGGAAGAAATAACTTTACAAAGTACATAAAAAATGTGTTGAAAAATCGGACGAGATGCCTAAGGCCTATGAAACCGCCCAGGCAATTCCACTGAATACCAGCATATGCACTGAAGATGTGGAATTTACTTCACTAAGAGCTTCATATGTGATGAGGTCACAGCTGTACCAACAGCTCACGACGAAAAGATAGTTTTATAAATGTCTTTACAGCAGGCTGATGTATTTGGAAACCTACAAAAACCTTGACAATTGTATAAATCTCAGGTGAATGAATACAAGGTAATATCATGTTATCTAGATATTGCACTGGTGCAGTTTAAAAAGCCAATGCCATTATAATGTGTAGCCAACCATTTAGAATACAAGTCAGAAGACATGTTAAATAACCGGTGTACCTTTTTGTAATAATTAAGTTTTGGTCACCACATAATACAAATGAAAGAACTTGAAAAAATGACAAGACTAGTTCCCATTCTTAATCAGATTATTCTGAAATCTACAGCATTTTTGGTTTTAGCTACAGTAAAAAAGCTTATTTTTCAGGTGAGAAACTAGTGCAAAGGTGGACATATGTTCAAACATTGAGAGCAGAAAGTATTAATTTGTGCTGAATTATACATTCACGGTATAATTTGTTTCTGGTGTAATCAGAGTCCACAAATTCTCTGAAAATGATTAGCTCAGATATGCCATTCTCCATTTAATAAAAATGCCTGCTGGCTACCTTCAGTTGCTTTAAAGCATGAGATGTACTTTATATAATACAGTTAGACTGCCAATGAGTGATCTACCTATATAAAATTTCAGCAGTGTGTACCGTTAGCCCTGTTGTTTAAGTGCAGTTCCAAGTTGTGTGCAGTTCCAAGTTGTGTGCAGTCCTGACCTGATACCTTCTGTCTCAAATGGCAAATATCACCCTCCATCCCAGGAAAGAGAGAGACATTATTATTTTTCTTTTGACGGAGAAGATGGTGTTGCCCATGGCTCAGCCTAAGAGTGGGAGGCGTGATACCAGGGGACACATGAGGAAAGATAAATTGAGACAGAGCAGCATGCCACAAGAAATGATGGTGGACTGATTGTTGAGCTACTGTGCTATTTTCTGAGAGAGGGAGAGGAAGGCTTAGAACACTTTCTGTTTCCCTCTATGCCCCCCTGCTACCAGAAACACATTTCTAGCCACACTTTTACGTGGGTTTATTTGCGTTCTGCCTGCCAGTGAAGTACATCTTGCTTTGTTTCCAATTCACACTCTGCCTTTTCACTTCTACAGTTTATTGCAATTCTTTCAAATGCATTATTTCATAGATTGATGACATTTATGGTAATTGAAGATTTGCATTTTGAAATGATTGACGCTGGTGCATTAAATTAATTTATTACTTAAAACATTTGGCCTTTCCATACATGTGTGCAAGTGTTGCCACAGCACAGAAGTAAGTACATATAATAATGTGATGTATCATTTATATAATTATATAATACGATATAACATGAACTAATCTCAATATAGATTAGATAAGTGAATGCTATTTTCTCTTACTGCCTCACCGGAACATATTTTTTTTAATACACACACACACAACTTGTTTAAGTATTAATGTCTAAAGTAAAATTATGTTTTCAATCTTATTATAATGAATAATGCAATCCAAATATGTTTCTCTTGATGAAGTGATGTGGCATATATTCATGTATATAGTTTCCCACGTGCAAAGACCCGAGGTAATGCGGTTTGCAAGATTTAAACACACATTCACCGTATTGTAGCTTTAGCCTTGGAAGAAAAGCCATGTATCCTTTCATTACTTATAATAGAAGAGTTATTAAACATACTTTTTCAATGGCAACACTCAGGGCCGGCGCTAGGGGGTATGCCACGTCTGCAATTGCACCAGGGCCCTAGCTTGACAGGAGCCCGTTGAAATGGTTGGGTAAGGGGTAAATGCATTGGATAGTCTATAGGCGCAAATTGGCGTAGCCATGGGTAGGCCTGGGTATGCCTAGGCCTATCCATGTTGATCATAGGCCTACCCAATCAACCCAATTTTTTACATTATAATTTTTTAAGATAATGAATTACATTTGTTTTCCGTACGAGTCATGATTGTATTGTGACCAATTAAAACTCATAAAGAACATAAAGAAGTTACTGATGGCGGTAAAAATTTAATAAAAGGCTAGCCTATATGCGGCAAGGTTGTCGTCTGTGGATTCCAAAATTAGTTTGTGAGTTATCATTTAATAAATTCACAGATAACTCGGATTTTGATTACGACAAGGTGCTCAAGTTAACCGAGGAGCATCACCAACTAGGACATCACTGCTGCTTCACGGCAGCGAAAACTACCGGCAAAACCGACCGATTCTGTCATTGAAACACAGCGCACTTTAGGGAAAACCTCAAGCATCAAGTACAACAGCGATTTAAAGCAAATGTGGAATAGCATTCTGGACACGCAGATCGCAGAACAGAATACAAGATTTCAAGAAGACACATATGGCCTTTTGCCAGCAGCAGTCTCCTTTCTCAAAGATTCGCAAAATTTTGGTAGTAAAGAACAGCTGAAGGCCGGCCCCCTGCGAGCCGTATGGTATATCAATGCCTGATGCTGAATTCACCGTTTCACTGCTGAATTCTGAATTCACTAATAAGAGTCATTGCCTCACTCCCAATGCCATCTTGCAGTGTGGAAAGACCACAAACAGAATTAAAACTCGTCTCCGGTCATCAATGAGTAGCGCGGCTAATCAACGTCACTTGGCACCTCCTCCGCAACACGCTAGCAAAGGTAGAATTATAGCTAAGGGCCCTGTCACACTATTGCGTATCGTACTAGCGTATGCCAGCATATGAAAAATATCACTCATACGCTGATATACGCTGACATACGCTAGGGGTACGTTAGGCATAGGTTGTATACGTTTCAAGCACGGTCGCATACGGTGGCATACGCTGGCATACGGCGAGGCACAAAAAGTTTTTTAAGCATGCTTAAAAATTTTGTGCGTGTTCGGACGTATGGTTTATACGCTAAGCATACGCTAGGCATACGCTGAATACGCTAGAATTATGCTAGAGGTACGTTACTCATAGGTCGAGTAGGCTGGTCATACGCTGACATACGCTGACATGAAGGTGTACCGTACAGCTAGCGTATTGATAGCGCATTGATAGCGCATGAGTAACGTACTTCTAACGTATATCTGACGTATCTGCAACGTATATAGACATCTTGGCGTATGCCTGACGATTGAAAGAAGCACTGGGCCAACTCAGGTGCAGGTGCAGTTCCATGGCAAGACAGGATGATTTAGAACAATTGTATAGTTTAAAGTCAAGTGTAAAGTGCAGTTTATTATTCTAGGGGTCAGGGGTACTTATAAATTACATATCATTTGATGTATTATAAAAGTATGAAAAACACCAGAAGTAAGTTTAAAAACGTTTATTCATATGATCAACTGATCATTAATAATGGCACATGATAATAATGGTACATAGTAGGGATGCAAATTTTAAGGAATTTCCTTAATCGATAGTTGTTAACCTTAACAAACAATCGTCGATTAATTGATAACAAAAGCTAAATATAGCTTATGATAGACAGAATACAAAATGCATGTTATATTCCTCAATCAAAGATTTATTGTAACATTTGAGAAACAGGTATTATTTTAGCATAACAAAAATAGAATAGGAAGGCGTGTATAGGCTACTTTAACAGAAAAGAAATTGCGCTCCGTCTCATCTGTTGCAAGCGAAACCGTTGCTCCGCTAGGCACTTGCAGCATGAACATAATCGCTCTTGAAATTGAAAGGCAACACTTAAACTATAGACTTAGCTTAGAACAGTCAACTTAAAACATAGGCTATTATGTTTTGAATAGGCTCCTCATATGCATACTAGATAGACCTACTTATTTTTATTCAAGAACATTTAAGCATATCTACGTGGTCGGGAGTGAGTCGTGTGCGCAGCCTGTTTATTAGCTCTCAAAATCCCTCACCGTCAACGGTGCTTATTGTCATAATGTCCTTTTCAACCATGTTGCATACCCTCTGAGTAATAGCCTACAGTCATTAAAGAGTCAATACTTCTTTCCTGGTTGTGGTGGTGTGTTGCGTTCCCGATCCTGAGAACCAAGAATGTGGAAAGGCCGACGGTTATATAGGCACTTTGTCACGTGATAGCAGTACGCTGGACATGCGCAGTTCATACGCTACTCATACGCTAGCCATACGCACATTACGCTAGCCATACGCTGGCGATCCGCTACTCATACGCTACTCATAGGTTCAATGCGGTAAGTATCCGAAAAATTCTGTATTTTCAACGGCTTTTTGTGCGTATGAAAATTATTTTATGAATTTATAAACGCAACTCATACGTTTCTCTCATACGCTATAGTGTGACAGGGCCCTAAGCTACATGTCTCATGCCCGCCGTGGCAATGTTACTATAATGTGGTCACTAAAGGTGCTGACTGTTTTTAAGTGTGATGTTTTTTTCCCTCGACTTTGTCGTGTAGTCCTACATATCAGCCGTCCGATTTTAATTCAGTTATTTTCTCTTAATTCGGGATAATAAGCTGTGCCTGTCACCAGCGGACGCACGCTATAGGGAGGGATGTTGCATTGTTGGTTTGGGTTTATGTTAAGCCTGTGTTCTCCTTGTTGTGCTTGCTGTCTTGCTGTAGCTAATATTGGATATATTATATATTATGTATTCACATAATTTATCATTGCCGTTAGAAATGCAGTAATCTCATAGGATAGCGCTGGAGCTGGGCATAGAGCGTGTGGGAAAATGCAACATTATATATTATATATATAAAAGTCGCAAAATCATCACAACATCTAAGCTCTGAATAGTAGCCTAAATACACATTTTGTCTAATCAGAGAACAATATGTTGATAATGAGCGTGTGCCAGGTAACCGCAGAGGGTCTATGTCCAATGGTCCAATGGCATCTAATTGTCATTATTCAAACATTTTTGATTGCGGCTGAACACGTACAGCTACATTTGTCAGTTATTTTCCTTGCAAGAATGCATAAATTGGGTTATCAAAAGCGCAAAAATACAAAAAGAATGGGCTATAACGTCAAAGCGGAAATACGGTAAATCTTATTTAAAGGAATATTGATGCCATAGTTAACTGTCAGTAATATTGAAATAGTTTTTTTTTGTGGTACACTAGTACACTAGCGCCGGCACTGGCAACACTACATGTGGAGGCATGTTGCATTGATAAACTCAAGGTAATTTAGCGATGTCATAAACTAAACCATTTCACAATGCACATTTTTGAAAACTTTTCACTATTTGTATGTGCACATGCTTCTATACATAGCCCTTTGTATATGTTTTTCTAGGCAGTAAATCCAATATTTCTCAAGTGGCAGTATCACTCTGTGTACTTCTGTTGTTCTGTTGAATTTGAAAGGCCAGTCCTTTCCTTAGGCTGTGTGCTGTTAGGGGTGCAGGGCCACTCATTTCTGCCTTTCAGGACAGGAGTAGACCTTCAATCAGGTGAATATGTTCCTGCTTTTATAAATATCAGGATAACCACAAAACTACATTGCATATGTAGCCGAAAATGTGCTAAAATGTGCTATTTTTCCCACTTTTGAAATAAAGCTGCAGTCAGTACACGGTTTGCTATTGCCCTCTGGGAATGTGGCTCTGTGATTGAAAACTAAAAAAGCACTTAGACAAATACAGGGGCTGTGAATAAGGTAATTGCTTGGCATGATGATTGTTTTAGTCATATATCACAAGATCACAATCCTGTGGACACCTTTGCAAAGACCCAAATATATGGTAGAACATGTAATTTGCGTGCTGCTGCGTTTGATGTGCTGAAATCCTGGCTATGATGGCTACAGTGTGAACCCAGCTGTATATTACACACCCTAGTGCAAGAATAAAGCAGAGGCAGTAAGACACAAGTGTGCAGCTGTAATTGCTTTGACGGAACGTCTGCTAAAGTCACATGGGTAAGTAAGGTGTAAGGTGACGGGGGTCAATTTTTGATCTTGGTGACCTGCAGGTGAGTCACTGGGGAAGGAATGAAGAGGTATTGCATTCGTTCCCCTGTCATTCCCCCCCCCCACCAACGTATCGATCCTCCCATCTCTTTGGCCTTGCAGCCAGTAATAAAGTACAACAGAAAGACACACTGCTGACTCTAAGAGAGGTTATTAGTGCCTAATGCAGGGCTGCACTCCTGCATGTACATTCTGTTCAATGGCCTCCTCCTCCTTGTGCCATTGAGATCAGATTAATTGAGCCGGTTTAATGCAGGTGGGGGAATTCTCATTTATCACCCTTCACCAAGACCACGGACAGCCTGCTGCCACTAAATATATCAATCGATATTGTGTATGAGTAAGAAGAAAGGGCGAAAAAACCCCAATACAAATAGGTTCTGTGTAGTCACATAAACATTGTGTTCACCTTTTTGTGTCCTGCTGCAGTAAAATCTCTCCCGCTTTTCAATGGCGAGCAGGAATCTCAGAGGCAATCTGCTTCCCGTACATATGTAACTTGCCCCGTTGACAGAACGTGGGAAAATAAATGCTCTGAAAGGGTGTCGGCCCTTGGTTCTCATCAGCTATCATTCCCACTGCGACAGAAGCTTGGCACTAAGAGACTGCATTACTCCTCTCTGGGAATGAGTCCTTTCATATTAAAACAAGCTTCCCCAAGCAGAGAAAGAGCCATGCTCACTGCAGCACTGCCACTGTTAATGTCTGCCATTTTAAAGTACCATGCCCTGTATGTTGTGTGCCAAACCATTAGAGTACAGTGATGTCATTATCAGATAAATACCAGACAAAAAACAAAACTGGAATAGAAAACATGTCAATCAAAATCTTCACCTCCATAGGAACAATTTGTACATGGGCAAGTGAGATAATGCAATCAATTGTACCAGTAATATTCATGTATAATGTCAATGTATACGGCGAGCACCATAATTAATTGGACAGTAACACATTTTTTGTTACTTTTGTTATTATTTTAATTCGATATCAGAGTTTTTCATTGCCATCCTTGGCTTGCTGTTGGGAGCCTGGTCCCAGAATGTCTAAAAAGGGCTTTGAGACATTAGTCCTTTGTGAAAAGTGCTATACAAATAAATCTAAAGTTAACTGTTAAGTGAATATGTGGAACCCCACCCTATCTGGTCCGGACGCTCCCACACCAGATATAAAGCTATGTTCAAAAGTGCCCTTTGCAAACTAATTACATTTCAAACTAGTGCATATTTCATGGCTGAATTCACACTGTCCTTTGAACAAACACAAAATCTAATGAAAATTGATCAAATCAAGATATGGTTCAGAGGAGAAAAAACAATGAAACACAGCTGTCTTGATGTAAATATATTTTCTGTAAAAAATAAGGGAAAACATTCATTTTTGTGTTTTGCAGTCTCCAGAAGTGAGTTTTAGCAATACATAAAGGTGTAACAAAGCATAAGCGTTCATAAATGTTTTCTCAAGCTCATAAAGACTGGATGGTTACGTGATGCTTATATGAGGGAGTTGTTGTATATATATTTTATAAGACCTTTCATATTCGTTTAAAATATTGTACAATAAATGAATGGTGCATTGCAGTCACTGACTGCTGTTGCGAAGGTGTGGGTAATAACTGTCCCGGGCATCCACAACTCTTACAGACATAGAATTAGTACTAAATTACTGCAATAACATCCAAGGAGGGAATCCACAAAAAGATTTGCAATACGTTTGTGCCTGTTAAACCATTGCATGTAAAAAAATGATACATATGCCTCACAAAGCACCCACGGTGGGTGAAGAGCACATGCAACCGTACTACTAGGGAAATAGCAACACAGTCCACAGTCTGGGTCTTGCATATTTAAATTGTGTTATCCACATACATTTCAGCACCAAACTGATTAATTGTTATACAAATGCAGCTCAATACAGGCCATGTCCAATTCACAAAGATAATCGCAAATTACCACTGACAATTAGAATGGATTTTGTAAGACTACCTGAAACCTGGCAGTAATTAGGCACAGCCTATTTAAATGTGGTGCAATGTGTAAGCTTGGAATTCACTATGGCTCACATAGTTGCAAGACTAACACCGCCAATATGTTAGGCATGCAAGAAAGCATATTTTGTGCAAGGATTTCCATCTTTGGGTTAAGATAGACAAAACTTTTTAATCTTTATGTAATTCCAAGTAAGTAGTTATTCCAATATATATTGAAGAGGTCTAATTGCTGGTCATTCAACTTATCTCATTTGTAATTCTATGGTTCCTTTTATAGTCATTTGTCTTGCTACAGTATGTGTACCCAATTAAAATTAATTCCTTGTAAAATGGCAGGCAAGTTTCCAAAAAATGTTGTTGAATTAGAAACACCTACAGCGCTGAAATTACGTGCAACTGCGTTTCATATCTGATACTTTTTCCTTGTAGTTAAATTTCTTGAATCTAATCTTGCCAAATTAGCATTGACCTACATCACCAAAATTATCACTTCTTGTTCTAAAAACTTATTCCCTGACATTGTTTTCACTTGTTTCCACACAGTTACGCCATTATTTGATTTGCATCAATGCCTTAATGAATCATTAATTAGTAAGGACGGGATAGAATTTGCAGTTGTTGCACAATAAGCAGCACAAACGGCACTCTATATTTTTCTTAGTGGATCTACCCCTTCTCAGCAGTGAATTATGAAAATGAAAGAACATTGCTACTGCACACAACATCTCTGGACAATCCTTAAAGATTTTTTGGGATGATGGCTTGTTTCATACCTATGACCTTCATATGGGATTCCCCCATGGCTCCGTACTTAACACCCCCCCCCCCCCCCTTTCCCGTACATGCAATCTCTTGGATCTGTCATGTCCAGCTATGGTTTCCCATAACACTTATATACTGACGATCCTCACCGTTTCCTCTCTTTTCCTCCATCTGACACTCAGGTCTCACTTTGCATGTCAGTTTTTCTGAAGAACACCAGGTGTTGGAAGGCAGACTGTTGTCTAAAGATCAGCCTGGCTTACACTGAGATGATCCCTCCAGGTCCTCACCACTGCAAGACCTCTCCCTAAATCTAGATGCTACAGCTGAGCTCATTCAGTGAGCTTCTACTACAATAGGCTAAGGGTAACACTTCATGACCCTGTAGCAGCAGTGACTTGTGTGTGCAGATTTGTTCCATACAACATCCAAAGAATCCACCTCTTTCGCACCACCTACTGTCACATCCGGACTAGGGGTAATCCGGAAGTGCACGGATAGTGGGTTGGAAACTGAATTGAAATCATTTAATTGCAGCAGGGAAATCTTTGATTCAGTGCCCACCTGTCTGTATGCCTCTTCTGAACTTTACAGAATCAAGCATTGGATTGTTTATTTGTTTATTAAAACATTAAAATGTATAATTAGGAATGGAGCCGTTTGATATGGGCCATGTGACTCAATCAGGTGGAGTGTAAGATTCGGAGAATGAAACGCGACAGCTAAGGGTTCTAAAAGCACACACCATAATGTGCACCAAAAAGACGGACGAGTCCGTATTATGAGAGAGGGATATATCTATATGAATAACCAAGGAATGGAGAATAGAAAACAATCCAGGCCCTAAGCCAAAACAAAACTAACCCCAAATAACGGCGTACTCGTGAACCGAGTGAAAAGAAAATACCTCTCGCTTACAATATGAGCAAGTGAATAACGGAGGTAAGAAAACAAACGATAAGTAAAACAGGAAAATAAAATAATTCTCTCACTCTCAATGCAGGAGTGTGCAGAAGAGAAAAATGAAAAAACAAGCTGCCTCAACGAGAACAGAATGAAAACCAAAGCGAGGGACAGACCGCAACTAAGAGAAAAACAATTCCACTAAGGAATAACTCTAAAAACTAAAGCAAGTCCCTTGTATCTCTTAAGCAAAACTTAAAAGACAAAAGGTCGCTTGAATCCTGTACCGTACCGACTTCATTTGTCAAATAGCAAAAATTTCGAAGTGCCGGAAAGCAGAAGTCCTGGGCTATTTATAACTGGCAGGAAACCCAAAACAGGTGTGAGGAATAATAGCCAGGTGAGATCCAAACACCGAAACGGAGGCGGAAAAAATCTGAAAAAGCGCCCCGATGTCAACAAAAGGAATAACGACCGCGGAACAGCCGAGGCTGCCAATAACCATGACACAATCGGCATTCCCTGAAATTAGGGATAGGCCTACAAAACCTATATCTTTAACGTGCTCGTTATAATCGAACAGTGTGCCTTGTTTATATAGGCTTACATCAATCTTGTGAGAGCAAAAGAAAAAGAAACAAAACGTTAAATGAAAAATCTCAACATCTTGCATGCAAACGATATCCCTTTTGTGCTGCTCGCTTTAATTTAGCTGTGCTTAATCTCGCCACTTTTTCAGAAAGTAAAAACCCCTTTTAAAATAAAGAAAAGAAACAGCTGAAATGTCACTTACTGGCTATCAAAATCTTTACTTTATTTATGCTAGTTGTGTTGTTTTGTTTTTTTAAACTGTACTGACTATCCGTTCTGCCTCCGTATTGCTGCTTAATCAATTCCGTCAATCTCGCCATTCCATGAGCCCAAACTTGCAATGCAATTAATAAAATGAAAATGTGATGTTTTACACTGCAGAAAAAAAATGTTTTAACTAGGCTTGTCGCGGTGATCGGTTTAACTAATGGAATACTAAAAGCATATTAAAAGTTAAAAGAAATGCAGCCGTATCCAGACTTTTTTTCATTTTCTTGAATTAAAAGATTTTCAAGTGTTCTAGAACTTTGTTGTTACTGCTAGCTCAGAAATGCATCTTGTTTGACTGTTCATTTTACTTTTTTCATTTAGAGTGGTTTTCTCAATAAATCATTAGGCTATAATCCTTAACCCCTTAGGGCAGATGTATAGCGGCGCCACCTTTTTGCTGAACTGAAACATTCGTTGCTCCTGCAGCCAAACTATTAGTGGAAATCACAAACTCTGTGTTTTACCTTTATTGGTAGACAATTTGTGACAACTCTGCTAAATAGAGAGGTTCTAAGTGTCACTATTTTCCCATAGCAAGTCCATTTAACAAGCACTCCCCCACTGAGTCTATACCTACCCATGCGTGACATAGTGGACAATCGCATCTTTGTGTGAGTTCATAAATATATTTATTCAGCATATAAAATTTGAATTCCGTCATAGCAACAAGATAAACCTAACACTAGCCTGATCGTATGCCAAAAACGCAGTGAAAAGCCCTGCTCACTGAAATGCTAAATAAATTATTGTCTCATTGTACCATGTATTCTACAATGAATATCTGCTACTAAATATAAAATAAATATACAATCCTACCATTGGTGTTATAGATAGAGATGTTCCTTTCAAAATTCAGTGGTCATTTATTGTCTGGTACAATCCGTTTGAGAAAAATACAACACTTAATACCGCTATTACATCTGAAACGTCAACTCGTAATACCACCCATGCCCTGCAAGCCCGTCTCATTCATTACAGTTCATTCTGGTTTAATTGTCGGCTCTTTTATCCAATAGAGTACATTATAACCTTAGCAGCGGTATATGCAACATCTTATTTTGTGCTTTGAAAAATTGATTGCAGGCCAGCGTAGCGGCAGTTTTAGTTTTAACGGTCTGGTATTACGCAATCTCTATAGAAAACGCATTATGGAGGGGAGTATTCCCTTTCACGATATGTAAGTATTTTGGCGTCTAAAATGCTGTTGATATCGCAGGCTACATATGTACATTCGTGTTTCGAATATGATTGATAGGCCTATCGTTATTTTTGCATTTTTAGTGCATTTCACATACTGTAGTGCAATCGTTACATTTATTTTTGATGTACGCTACCGATGTTTATTGAAGATAGAACATTTGGCAGCATTTTGTAGATGTTGGAATACTATTTTATTTTTATGTTATCGTACATAATATAGGCTATGGCGTATATACTTGTCACTTAGGGCATGGCAAATGCTAATTCCAATTTACTGTGCGCTGATACAATTATGTGGTAGATTAATGTAAAATTTTTCCTTGGAGTCATTATGAATAGGAACACAAGAAAAAAAATGCAATCCCAGGGCAAAAGTATACATATTGTAGAGTACAGGGCAAAGTGACGTTTTATTGAGGTACAAGAGTGAATGATTTGGCAACATATTTTGGTGTATGTAACACTGTGATATCAATGTTTTTAACTTAAACCATCAGAAGTAAATGTATGTGTTTTATAATGGACAAAACAGATTGTATTCATTTTATGACATGTTTTGCATAGGGGTTTTGGACCCATAGATATCTACCCCCTATACTGATGATAATATAGTAATTAATAAAAATATGAATATTCAGTAAAGTGAGTTTTATGAGCCAAAACTGTTGATTTGTAATTAAATGTATCATCATTTTTTTATTTAGAGCAGTGCACAATTTAGCCATTTGGAAAGATTTGGAGACACTAATGGACAACAGGGTACACTGCCTATATTTTGCATCATAGACCTTTAGAGCCTCCAGTCAGTGGAACTCATTATCTACATACATTAAACAAACCAGAAGCAAATACCTATTTCAAAAAAATCACTCAAACAGAAACTATTGAGAGAGACCACACAACAGGAATGATGTTTGGTTCGGATTTCAACTCATTACTTTGTTTGATAACCTCTGTGTACTCGCACTGTTTAAGTTATCTGATATTTAGATTTTTAATTATGACTTTTAAGTATGGAATTCTTGTCTAGACTGACGGGGTGTCATTGTTTGTATGTTTGTTGTATGGCTGTACGCTGTTAGTGATTGTATGATTTTATGTAGACCCCAGGAAGATTAGCAACTGCTGTAGCAGATGCTAATGGGGATCCGAATAAAGAATAAAAAATAATAAAGAATAATAGTTCTGTATATGATCTTCAGATTTTGCACACTTGTTGACATGGAGCTTATGATCCAGGAAATGTATATATTTACCTGTTTCACCTATTTAGCTGTCAGTATTATGAAAATAAACAAATCTAATGCTCACACCTGGAGTTATAAAGCCTTAAACAGAGCACCCCCTAAATAGATGAGAATTGACTAAATTTGCCATCTGCACAAAGGGGTTTTCTCCTTGAATTTTATAAAGCATAATAATAATAATAGTAATGATAATTCATGTAGTAATGATTATAATAATAATAATAGTAATAATAGTAATGATAATCATTTATGTATCCAAGTTCATATAGTAAAATATAAAAAGAACTAAAAAAGTACAATATGAAATCACAACAGGCAGGGGGCTGTTATTGTGGAAATAGTTTCCATTAAAATGCATAATGTAATGTTTTGGTGTTTTTATAAACAACAACTTGAATATAATAACTTTTATTTCCCGCTAGGGAACTTCAGTTGTAGACCCAGCAACAACAAAAAAGACATAGACAGTGGGGAAGACCCACAACACACAAACAAACATATCAAACAAAGACATCCAACAGAATCATTACATCAATCAACTGAATTAAAGTGCAATACAGCCACGATTAAAAATAGCCCCCGCTGTCCTGAGATGTCCAGTGTCACCAAGCAGTCCAACACACAAACTCCGCCTCCACGACTCTCCTCCATACACGCAGCGCCGTGGTCTCTGTACACCGCCGAAACGGAGCACCGAACTGCGTCAATCTTCCCAGTCGTCTCCTCACTCCTCCCCCGCATTATGTTCTCCTTCCCTGGTTGCCTTTTGTACAATACCAATTATTATTTTAGACTAGAAAAGATCACATTTCCTATATGTAACACAACTTTGGCCGAATCCACGCCCACTTCCGGTTTATAATCCGAATACAGATACAGATACAGATAAAGATAATGTTGATGGTTGAACAGATACAGATAGTGGCATCGCTGCACACTCCTAATCCAGACTACTGCAATTGCCTTCTCACTAGTATCCCTTGTATTACTGATTAAGTGTTGTTGCATCTGTATTCACTGTTGTATGGGAATGTCTGACACAATGACTCATATAAATCAGGTGAATGCACTAATTTGAAGTCACTCTAAGATGAATGTAACATCAAAACAGCTGTAATATTCTTATATGCTGTGTACTAGAGGTCTGCATGGGCCTGATTTTTTATTTTTTCCGCACCCGCTCCTGCAGCTTCCCTTACTGCGCCTGCCAGCATCCAAGCCTGCCTGCAAGCCCGCCTGCAAGCCCGCATGCATACATGCAGATATAGGAAATCAAACTGGAGATGTGTGTGTACACTGTTGAAGCTGTTTGGTTAATTGATGGTGGGCATGTAAACGATGAATGAGGTAGCATGGCTGATGTCCTCATTTACTGTAGGTAACAGGCTATACTAAACGTGATAATTATAGCTGGGTGTTTGTCACGGGTGTCACGGATTCTGTGATTTTTGCCATTTTTGGGCAGTTCTGTACTATTTCTCCGTTTTAGCCATTTCGTGTTTCCTCCATTTTTAGTGTTTTCCGTGATATATCATGGGTTTTGGATGGTAACTGCCAACCTTAACCATTTTAACCATATTGTAAATTCTGCACCGAATGAAAAGGTACGTTTACGGGGCGGACACTACAGCGCACAAATCCGAAAGCGGACACATTTCCTGCTATGTGCGGCATGTGTCAATGTGGGAAACGGACATAATATCATGCACGGAGGTGTTCTTGTACAGACACTTGCCATAAATTAGCAGAAGTGGCCATCCAACTCCGTCCACCACTCAGGACATGCTGTGAAATTTCAATGCAGGCAGAGTCCCTGAATTAACTGGGATTATCCAAGTACAGAAATCCCCGATCACAGATGTGAAAGTGTGCAAACGTTTCTAGAAATACACGTGTTGACATGGGAAACTACCGCTTGTGACCAATAGCCTAGATACACACCAAATTGCATTGAAATTTAACAGGCTGGATATCTTCCAGAAACTCTTTTTATGCAGTGCTGGGAGAAACAAAGTGCGGACGATGTACACAGTTTCTGCACACAGAATGTGCTGCGATCAAGATTCCCGTTCTTGTCAGTTGTTGCAATCAGATGTTTGACGGCCTCTGTCAACAGTGTTGCTGACAAGCACTTCTTCGTTTTAGTCATGGACAACAATCGCACCATCAGACTCACAATGTAGCCTACAGCACGTTGTATCAAAACAAACTTTGAAGAAATAAAAACGGACACACGGTAACCCTGTTTTATTATTTTAGTAATGCAATTTGAGCATTGTCTGTTTCTAACAGTATTCTGTCAAATTGAAGGCAGGAAGGCATGCTCTTTCTTTCTGTGAGGGGCTGAAGTGATTAAATAATGCATTTGCTCATACTTTTTCCTAGTAGTGTTGTCATGATATCAAAATGTTTGTTTTTATACCGATAAGTCATGCATTTGGATACTCGCTCTGTACTTTTTTGATACTTTTCCTAAAAAAAGGAGAAGCTGTCAAATTTTTTCAGTAAAAATGTGTGTTATTCCAAATGTTTGACTTTGATACCGATACCAGCTTTGGAAGGATACCCTGATATCGATATCATGCTAAGCCACTGATAACCAAGCATTTCTCATAAAATTAAATAAACCTATAACACATTTTTTCTTATAACATTTATTAACAAAATATCTGAAGAAATGAAGTTGCTCAAGGGCAGGCTAGACTATCTTGTTTTATATAATATATTCAGTTTGTATTTGTCAAATGACATTGGTGAAAGTGGACTACAAATGAACTCACATGTGAGCACTTTTTGAACCATAGCACTGCACTTAATAAACTATCAAAATACTTGAATCCACACTTGTCATGTATCTATCTGTTATCAGCACACCTGATGGGATTTGAAGTCCCTGGTAGAGATCGGGGTGGCTGTTGGACAGATGATTTGAGGGTTTGTTCGACACCACAATGTTGTTGCATATGGCTCTCCTTCTGCTCATCCACGTGATGCCCAGTGTCTGGTAGGCTCTGCAGAGAGACTGCCATACAAAAGACCTGCACCCTACTTCCATGGGCATCTTGCCTTCCAGCCTTGCTTGTGACAGTCACTGACCAGTCCCTCATACTTGGCCATCTTCCTCTCAAAAGCCTCCTCCAAGAGATGGTCAGCTTGATGATGCTCTTTGTCGCTTCAGACACAATGGGGATGTCAGGTCTCAGTCTCCTGGTTGCTATATGTTGGGGGAACTTGAGCTGCCAGTCTAGCAGGCGCTGCCAGTCCTGAGTGGTAGAACGAAGCCCAGAAGCCGGTATAGGTGTTGACTTAGGTTTCCCCCCAGCTCTGATGAAACCAATGTTCTTCTTTGTGGTCCGCCTCTGCTTGCTTGCACAGATCCTGGTGCAGATGGCCTCTGCGATGGTCTACAGTACCTGTTCGTGCTGCCAGCGATAACGGCTCTCCCCTAGAGCCTTTGTACAACAATTTGTGGACACCGTGGACACTGGTTTCTGTTAAGCCCCAGAGTTAGGTTGGAAGGGCTGGGAGGACATTGTAAATAGCCTGGACAAGGAACTTAATGCAGTGCAGTTCTGCCTGCCAGAGGTCAGTCCATGTGATCTTTCTACCCACCGCCTGCTCCCGTCTAGTCCAGGCTCCTTGTTGTCTCATTGCCACACCTTTGATTGCATCCAGTGGCCTTAACAGGCTCTCTATCAGCTTCTGTAGAGGGGAGCTGGATGCTAACCCAGTGGATAATAAAAAGCATTTGGAAGGAAATATGAAAAATGTCATGATTTAGTTAAATAAATCTTCAGTGCATGTCAGGACTGGCCCAGTGGGAGTCCTCGTATTTTGGATCACTCGGTACCTATTGTTTGAAATGGCTCTCTTACAGCGTGCTTGGTTTTAGTTTTATGAAGTAAAACCAAAGGGAAATACCTGAGTTATAACTGATCATTTTGAAACAGGGCAGGTGCCCAATAGCATGCATACAATTACCTTTTATTTTTTGTTATTGTTGAGGGAATTAAGCGTGTTTATGTGTACTATTGTCAACACCATCAGTTGAGTTATTTGGATTATCAGTTGGCTGTCAACATTCTCATTGAAAAGTCACGTCCGTCAGATGGTTATTTTCATGAAGAATATGTTCATAATGATTTAAAAAATGTGTTTATATCAATAAAAAGTTTCCATGGCAAACTTAGGGCCAGATTCAGAGATGGCCAACTTACATTATGCGCTTAAGTGCCTCTCCTGCGTGGATTTAACGCGGGATGAGATACGCCATATTCTAACCTACGTTACGCGGGTGCGTTTCTCAAAATGTGGGTGGCACAGGGCATGATATTCTAATGACCTGTTTCTTGTACCTGCCCTCTGGGTTGCCAGCTTTCTACAAACCTGTTTGTGGGGTATACATTTTCAATGTGTCAGTGACAGTGCCTTTAATAACCGCATTTGCCTTTGTAAAATCCTGCCTTTGTGCATCGTAGTTGCTCTTGCATGAAGGGGAAGGCAGTCAACGTATTAATCCGTCACATGGATAAAATGATCATAGCTCCTATTGACGACTTGGGATATACCCATCACACTATCAAAAAAAATAATCGCTGGACAGTGGTTGCACTCAATATTATTAAGTAAACAAATAAATCGTTGGATTTAGCCAACTTAAAAAAATAAAAGATTTAAAAATATATATTTTTTACGATTTACCAATAAAGTCATGTACGGTGGTTGAACACAATAGCCTACTGTATATGTGGTGTCTTCAACGTAATACTAGCCCATTACGTGCAACCACTGTCCAATGATTTATTTTTTGATTGCATCTGTCACACGCTGGAAGGATGTGGCAAGAAAGAAGAGGGAGCTTGTAACCTGGAGCACTAGTACACTGCACTTCCTAGTAATTTTGGAGCAGCTGAGCTGACACAAGTACAAAGTAATCTCTCTGTCAAAGCAAATGGTACAGACACTGTCTATCAATTAATCCATCTAATATTGGTCTGATAGATATAGACGGTCCATCATACCTTTATAAAAATTTTTTTTTATAACAGTTACATTACATTACATTACATTACAGGCATTTAGCAGGCGCTCTTATCCAGAGTGACTTACACAACTTAAAGTGGTCAAATAAATGACCACTCAGTTTTAAAAGGGATGTCTCTATGCATAAAATCAATGGTAGGTTTGTATATTCAGATATTGATAGTAGAATGACATGGTATAATTACACAAGAATTTCACTTGAGTGAGCAGGGATTTTCAAGGCTGTTTTGGCATACGATCTGGCTATTGTTGGGTTTATCTTGTCCATATGACGGAATACAAATTTTTGGTGGTGAAAAAATATTTTTATGAACTTACAGATAGACGCTTTTGTCCGCTGTGTCACAAAAAGCGTGAATTCCGCTAATTACCAGGATATTTTAGCCCAAAACCTGGTTGCCTCTGCCAGGAGGTTCAGACTTTGCAGCAGATGGACCTTTCAATAAGACAATCACCTCAAATATACATTGAACATAAAGATCCCTCCAAAAGTGTTCTCCAACCTTGTCAGGCATTACAGGAAGAGGCACAGTGCTGTTGTCCTCTCCAGGGGAGGCTTCACCAAATATTAATCTTAGGGGTGTCAATAATTTAGAAACTTATTTTGCAGTAAAAATTGTAGTACTCAATAAAACTTTTTCAGTTTGAAAACTTATTGTGTTAAAATGTAAGGAAAAATATAAAACAAATATAAGGTAGCCTACACCATTCTCCCATATGTTTGAGCCCAAAATATGACTTATTGTATGAGTTGTTAATTTGTCACAGCCATTTTTGCTCATTTTCAGAAGGGTGCCAACGATTCTGGAGTTGGTTGTATAGCTTTGCCCTCCTGACACAATACGAATATAAAGGTATTACAAAGCCTAATAACATTAGCATTTTAGGCTCTCACACCCATCTGAAACTAAACAAATAGCTGCATTGTATTGCCCAAGAATGAAGCTCTTCTTAGGCTCAATTTTACAAAACATTAGCTCTGTCCTAAGGTATATGTGTCATCATAGACCATTGCAGCTACAAAAGATACTATAACTATAAGTGTCTACTTCCTGTTGTTTGTCCATGTGGTGTTTGCAGCTTTCGCCTAAAAACACCCAAAAGAAAAGTCACTTTTGCAGGTGATTTTTCCAGCTACATGGTTTCTGTGTCCCAGAATGCCTATATGACAGTGACTGCAGAGGAACTGCTACATTTTGCCCTGATAACATTCACCAATGGGAAGACACATACAGGTCTGCTACTTCCATTTTTATTACTTCTGTGGTCAAATAAGGTCAACAAGAACATAAATGCACCTATTCAGTAAATACTGAAAGGAGCCTAACATATTGCACCTTTAAGAAACAAAACACTCACACGCTTTATCCATACAATCCAAATTCAAACCACGTATGTCTTTAGATGGTTCATAAAACACCACCTTATGAGCTAAATGCATCAGTACCTCACCATTATCATTTGCAAATAGACAGCATTAAGCATGTTGATTTAAAACCAAGAGTACATTACGGAGAAGACGTCTACATGCAGAAGATTTCATTCAAAGCCTATGAATCGGGGATATGCACTGTACACAAAATACTCTCTTAGGCACTCGTTGTTTAAGCTCCTAAGTTTTGACAAGCGCTGCAGTGCAATATTAAATCAAAAAGATTGGCATGCTTAACAAAACAATCACTGCAATGTCGAAGAAAAAAAATCCAAATTCCAAAGCAGACGGGCAATCCAAAGACACCGAAACACAAAAGGATATGAATTCTTTTGAATTATACAAGTTCTTTGAAAAAGCCTACGAAGGCTGTCTTATGCTGGAGCCTCTAGCCAAACAACAAATATATTCAGGAGCTTTTCTTGTGACAAAAAGGAGCTGCAGGACCAATTGAACTGTGTGCTATGAAAGCCATGCAAATTATGGCTTCATCCTAAACTAAGTCACAATGGTGACCATAGACAGAATAGGACCAACAAACTTCTATTGTGACATCATAAAACACTTTGTTTTAAACTCTAAATTATACTGCAGCAAACTAGAATTCCTTCACTGAATACCAGGAATACCATGATTAATGGTCTGTAGTTTTAGTATAACCATTTGAATGTTCCCTCACTGCAACCTCTATCTCACCCACACCTGCCCAGACCCCGGCACTTCATAACAAACAGCAGATGTCTTCCAAACTAACAGAGGCCACAAAGACCAAAAGCATTCTGAAGCAGCAGCTAAATAAAGGCATGGGGCATCCCAAGCAATTCAAAAGTCAGCTGTTTCTAAGGCTATGAGTAATAATGGCCCATTTGGCACCACTAATGTGTACTGTACATGTAACAAGCCAAATGCTTTTGTGATCCAAGATACAACATAATTTTCCTGCTTTCTCAGCATCTGCAAGTTTCAAGCTTGGACAGTTTTGGACGTTCTCAGCATACCAGTTCAAAAAAAAAAATAGTGACCACATTTGACTGTTAAAAAGGTTGCGGCAACATTCCATTCATGATTCTGTTCAGCCATCCAGCCAGTTTTGTGACACAAAAACATCACAGACTATTAAAATAAATACAAAATTTGGAAAGTAAGCTTACTTAATAAGCAAATAAACCATCCTTTATAATGAATCTATTTGGATAAGGTTAATTATCAGGGCTACAGCAACAAAGTCTCGTGCCAGGGACAAATATAGCTGTAATATAATAGCTGTTTAAATAGATCTCATATGTGCATCAGTGGGCAAATGATTGAAATAACATGTGCAACTGTAGAAACAATAGCCTAACCAGTACTTGAAGTGAACTGGCAGTGTTGCCGGCCGGTAGGAAAAATAGTGAGTAAAATGCATTGACAGGTGCATTTAATCGCTTAATTCAGTCCATCACAGAAAGTGTATGCTTTTTCACCTTTAATTTAACAGAACGTTGTTAGAAACAGACAATGCTGAAATTACATTACCACAATAATAAAACATGGTTACCACGTGTCCGTTTTTACTTCTTTAAAGTTTGTAAACATTTTGTACTTTGCAACGTTTGAGTCTTTGATGAGCCGCCTGACATTGTTACCGTAACAGCGAAAGGAGCATGGGGCATCAACGCTTGATCTTGATTCCAGCACATTCCAGAATCTGTGTACATTGCTGCACTTTGTTCTTCCCAGCATTTGGCAATGTGGTTAAAATCCATAAAAACGCGGAAATGCGAATGCAGTGCATTAATCTGTGTATGAAATGGTAAATGGTAAATGGACTGCACTTATATAGCGCCTTTATCCAAAGTGCTTTACAATGGCCTCTCACTCACCCATTCACACACACATTCACACACCAATGGCAGCAGCTGCCATGCAAGGTGCTAGCCTGCTCATTGGGAGCAATTTGGGGTTCTTGCCCATGGACACTTCGACATATGGACAGGAGGAGCCGGGGATCGAACCGCCAACCCTGCGATAAGCGGACGCCCTGCTCTACCTTCTGAGCCACTAGCCGCCCCATGGTTTCAGTAGCGGCGAATCAAATGTGACAAGAAGGGGGATCAGAACAAGTCACCCACAAAGGTGAGGACCACTAAGGGACCTTAAAACGCTAATGGATAGAACAGAAAAAGTAATAATCCTAGTTGCTAAACAGCTAAATAATAATCACCCCAGGAAAATAGGGCGAACTCTAAAACACGAGTGAGAGCACAAAACAAAGTCTCCCGAGTTCAATACTACAGCTTAAACAGGGAAGCAATAGAAAAGAAACACCTTCGGCACGTAACACTAAAACGGCCGGTAAGAAGGTGAAATGAAAATGAAACAACAAAGAAAACTGTCTCAGGGAGAACAGCACAGAGTAAGTCGAACAATATAGCTTAAACAAGGAATAACCCTCTAAGTAAAATCTAATACGAAGAAGCAAGTCCCTCGTGAACATAAAGAAAGCTTTAATATCACGTACCTAACTATACCTGGCTCAATAAAAGTAGGAATGACAAAGAAGCACCCCCGGTGCGGAAGTGAGGAGCTTAAATACCCCGCAAGCAGTAGCACAGGTGAAAAAAAAACCTGGAACGGAACGTGGGAAAAGATCCGATAGATTCCCAACCGGAGAGAAAGGACGAGAATCGTAGTGAAAAAGGAAAAATAAACCATGGACCATGACAGCGAAAGCGTAAGTTGGGTCCAGGACTTAGTAGTTGCAGTTATACCAAACCTCTTCATTAAGACTGTGCGTCACTGACATCGTAAGTCTTTTGTAATGTAAATGTTTGCTAACAACATTTGCTGAATACAATAGTACGATTGGATGTCATTTATTTCAATAGATGGTTGCAAGATGATATCCAGGCTGTATTGTTATTTTTTAGCAGTTGGACAAAATTAGTTATTAATATTTAATAGTTTTTTTTATGTCCAATTATATCATGTGAACACTTTGGAGGACAGTGGAACTGGAACCCGTTTTTTGTAATATGCTGCCCAAGAAATAGTGATATACCAAACTGACATTTAGCCGGATTTATGTTCAGGCCATGCTGGCTAAGACGCCTGAAAAGAGTCCGTAATTGGAACAGGTGCTCTGCCCTGGAGGAGGTGATGACGAGTATGCCATCCAGATAGACAAAATGGAAATTGAGGTCTTTCAAAACGGAGTCCATAAACTGCTGAGAAGTCTGAGCAGTGTTTTAAGACTGAACGGCATACACAGGAACTCGCATAAAGGGGTTATAACTGCTGTTTTGGGGATGCCCTCTGGGCGAACTACCATCTGGTGGTAACCTCAGACGAGGTCCACCTTGGAGAAAATTACTTTTCCCGGCCAGGCATGCTGAAAAATTCTATACTGTATGTGCGGGACTGGGTACCACATGATGAGGGCATCGTTGAGGCGGCGATAGTCGCCGGCACTTGCTATCGAGCTTTGGCACCATGTAGAGGGGATGGGCCCAGAGGCTATTCGACTGGCGGATATGCCGAAATTCGGCTGATGGCGAGCTTAAAAATGCGATGCTCACCATGCCTGGTCTCAGCGGTAGGAAAAGTGGTCTTGGTACAGTCAGGGAATTCTCCCAGCAGATGGACAAACTCACAGGTGTTTATGAATGCGCTGGACACGGTCATAATGGGAAAACTGCTTTGAGGGCCGGGTAAAGAATTAAAGTCTCTAGCATCGATGAGATGACGATTTTTAACAGCCAGTAAAAGTCCTTTGACGCACATAAAATCAGCACCGACCAGGGGTTTGTCCACTTTCGGCAAGAAGAAATTCCAAGAGAAACGTCGCTTATTGAAACATAGTGTCACTGCTGTGCCCTCCTTGCACATCCATGGGCGACACAAACAGTACGCTCACCTGGCGCCTGAGACGCAGAACAAATGGCATCCAGACAAGGTGTCTGTGATGAAAAGCAGGCAGTCTGGGTGGGTAGCAGTCACGGCATTGATTGACTGCCGACCCCCTGCATCGCCACTGCTGCCAAAACTGTACGGTGGGCAACACTACTTAGCGTTAGGCAGCGGCAGTGCAGGTTACATGGCGGCCTTGCTGACCAGGCTAATGGAGGCAGTACAAGATCCTGCCACTGTGCACCTCTTTGTAGATAAATGACACCTGACCACCACTTTAGCTAACTCTCTTAAGTCTTTGATGAGTGTGTTGGCCAGTAATTGATGTAAAAATAGTTATTTAAAAATAAAGCAAGGCTTATGGTCACCCAAAAGTGCTAGCATGTAGTTCATCAGCTCGGATAGCTTTTATTTCAGTCAAGGTTCCTTGGGTTCCCACTCCAGCATTCCATGGGATGTTATTGATGTTCACCTCGTCTGAAAGCTGTGCACACAATCTTATTGTTTTATCATCATCAAAACATCATATTTTGTGGAAGGACGCCATACACAGGATTCAGCATGACTGGCAGTACAATTGGTCTCAAAATCTGCAGACCTAGTGAATTATTTTCAAAGTATAATCTCACGTGCTGTAATTATCCAGCATAAGTTTGTCAGAGCAAAAACATTTAACATAGCAAAGTACTCTAATTATTTGAGATACTTATGAAGTAGTTACATCGTGAATCAACATTAATGTATTTGTATTCTCTTTGATTAAAGTAAAAAATAAACCAGGTACTTGATGTATTTTTACGAACACTTAGACAATTTAAATTAAGGTATTAGACAAAATGCAAGTTACACCACCGGATATAAGACAAGAACGACAACTTCTGATCTAGTACGTAGCTATTAGGAATCACAGTTAAAGTGAACAATTTTCAGTTTGTAGACATTTCTAAAAACTTTTCTTCCCTTTTTTTACATAAATAAAATACTCAAGTGACAGTTACATAATTGATATTTTTCACAATGGTTTGCAAAGGCTAGAGTATGAAATTCATTTCAGTTTTCAGTAATTTCCTGTACCTGAACATGGATCTGAATATTGTGAAACCCACTGTCACCATGTGGTGAAGCAAGACCGTTAAGGTTCGCTGATAACCCAGAGCATTATTGTACAATAAAAATAAAAAAAATGGTCATGTTAGCATTTGTAGTTGTGAGAATATGTTTTGAAGATATTTAATGAAGGTGTAATGAAGTTATCCTACAACACTTGGTGATCACTCATAAATGATAATTGATTGCTATGCTACAAAACGCTACAATTGTTGTTGTTACAGTGCTCGACAAGTAAAATAATCGGCATATATACTGTAGATATTCTGCAAAAGCAGATAAATCCATTTGTGTCATTTTCATTAGGTCAGGATTTTTATTGTGCCGTCTTGATATAACAACTTATTATTAATATGAAATCGTATTCATCTAAATGGGGAAAAAATGGTTTTGAGACAATAAAATCCAAACTACGAAGCAGGATAGTTTTCTAGATAACTGCACGGAGTAAAACCTGGAACACCCTGCAAAATCTGGAACATGGAAGTAAAAAGAGCTGTTCTGGGTTTTACTCAGTGCAGTTATCAGCTAACTCAGTAATCCTTCTTCGTAGTATACCACCCCCAAGCTCTTCAATACTGTCAAAACTTATTTTGAAAGAAATCTGCTCAGTTGGGGAGTTTGTTGTGTATTTAGAAAGGCGAACGACCACAACAAGGAGGCTGACATTTAAATGTGACCATAATGCTGCGTGCTTATTGTCTGGAGTGGATTTATTCGTTTGTGCTAAGAAGAAGACACTGTGTTATCGGTTTCTGCAACAAAACGTTGAGATATATTGCGTTTTGTTGCAAAACTATTTGGAAATTGCAAAGACGTCACTGTGATTGGTTTTGTTTTGCCAGGAATGGTGTTTATCAGTTTTTGCGTATGAACTCTTATATACAAGTATATTATACTTATATATACTGTGTGTTTGCAAGATATTATTGCAATGCAGGCCAGTTATTGTTAAATGCACTGCTCAAAAAAATTAAGGGAACACTTAATCATCACAGAATAACACCAAGTCAATTAAACCAAACCGGTCATGCTGGATGATGTTGCAGGCAGCATAACATTCGCTGTCTCCAGACTTTTTCTGTCACATGTGCTCAGTGTGAACCTGCTCTCATCTGTGAAGAGAACGGGGCGCCAATGGCGAACCTGCCAATTCTGGTGTTCTCTGGCAAATGCCAATCGAGCTGCACGGTGCTGGGCTGTGAGCACAGGTCCCACTACAGGACGTCGGGCCCTCATGCCACCCTCATGGAGTCTGTTTCTGACAGTTTGGTCAGAAACATGCACACGAGTAGCCCGCTGGAGGTCATTTTGTAGGGCTCTGGCAGTGCTCCTCCTGTTCCTCTTCAGACACAGGAGCAGATACCGGTCCTGCCGCTGGGTTGTTGCCCTTCTACGGTCCTGTCCAGCTCTCCTCGTGTAATGGCCCGTCTCCCGATATCTCCTCCACGCTCTTGAGAGGAGGAAACCTTCTTGCAACGGCACGTATGGATGTGCCATCCTGGAGGAGCTGGACTACCTGCACAACCTAAATGGGCTGCAGGTACTGCCTCATGCTACCAGTAGTGACAAGGGCACTAGCAAAATGCAAAACTAGAGAAAAATCAGTCAGGAAGGATAAGGAGAGAGATATGGTCTGTGGCCACCACCTGCAAAACCATTTTTCAGCCAAATAAAGCATAATTATTGGTTTCCAGGTTAAATAAGTGTTAAATAAACAAAAAAAATTCATGAAATTGCATGGAAACAGCATTACCTTTTAAAGCGTTCCTCATACCACAATGCATGCTTAACTGATATACATTCTTCAACATAGTCATAGTTACACTGGTGATTACTACAAATAATAGAATAAAGAGAAAATTGGCATAAAAATCTGTAAAAAAAAAAGTATACATTTTAAACAATAAGAACAAGTTTGTCTATTTGTTTCCAACAACCGCTTGCCAACACTGCCTGGCCAAAAATAAATTTGCCGTTGCACCCGTCATGCATAGTGCCCACTGTACAAGCCTCTGGAGGCAGTGTTATGATCTGGGCTTGCTTCAATTGGTCAGGTCTAGGCTCAGCAACGTTATTCAGCAATAAAATAAAGACAGCTGAGTACCTGAAATGTACTGATTGACCAGGTTATCCCATCAATGGTCATATTCCAGGACGACAATGCCTAGATTCATCGGGCTCAAATAAAAAGAGTGGTTCAGAGAGCATGAGGAATCATTTTCACACATGAATTGGCCACCAGAGTCCTGACCTTAACCCCATTGAAAGTCATTGGGATGTGCTGGAGAAGACTTTACGTGGTTCGACTCTTCCGACGTCAATTCAAGATCTCGGCCAAAAACTCAGGATGGAAATAAATGTTGTGATGTTGCATAAGGTTATCGAAACAATGCCACGATGAATGTGCACCGTGATCAAAGCTAAAGGTGGTCCAACAAAATATTAAGAGTGCAACTTTTTTTTTGGCCAGGCAGTGTATTTGTTTCAGCAAAATGTATTTTCAAATGTTACTCAGATTACAATGAAATAAGAGATAAAGGCTGCATGCTTTCTGAATCAGTTGCATTTTCTTGAGATTCCGAAATGTTGCATCATATGAGCAATGTAAACATAATGGGGTCAGCTCAAAATCTAGACAAATCTCATCAGCAAATAAATACATTGGAAGCTTATGATAAGCTTACAATGATATTCCGTACAGTCCCGATAATGGCGTTTTGCTGTTATAAATTGCAGTTTGTCTGATTTGATATGAACACCACTTTGAGTCAGCCGAGTACAAGTCAACAACATGGCGGATTAACCATATTTGTTCCAAGCGGGAAAATGAAATGGCAGCACTTACTGTTGTAATATGCCAGTACTGCCAGTAATGATTATACATTTCCTGGGTAGTGTGTAAGTGTGGATTTATTTTCTTTTTTTCTTCATGTCCATTAACGTGAAAGGTCATGAAGTGGTATATTCTGTGCTCTTTTTCTTGCGTTTACTCACAGACAGTGACCTTCTTCCTCGACCAAAAAAGGAGTTAATTGCCGGGTTTCCACTCATGCAACAATGTGAGTCGATGCGATCGTGGGCTAAAGCATCATGCGGCTAAAGTACTGGGGGATTAGTGACAGGAGGGTTAAAGCGAGAGAGCAGTGCAGCTTTAATTAGCCTCAGATTTAGAAGGGGTGGGCCGAGTGAGAATCTGACATTTCCAGACATTTACACAAATCCAGTGATGGGGATGAAGTGACTTTTTCAGCGGCCCTGCTGGAACGGGCTGTGCTCACGCTCTTCACTCACAGGCACACACCCAGGAGACAGAGATTGATGGCATCATTTTCAGATATCCTGGGTTTTTATCTGCATTTATATCTGATGCCTAAAAATATAAATATGAAGGGTTGATGGTTAATGGGTTAACTGGTCAAAACTGTTCAGCTGCCAATCATTTTAGTCTGCTGTATTTTTTTGTATCAGTGGAGAAAGCTGAGCTGAATTTGCCAGTTTTATTTTATCTTTGTCTTATCTTCGAGCAGCAGAAAAAATATATACAGTACCTTTATACCTTTTTTTATAGGTGCCAAGATTTGCTCTTGCGGATTCAAATGTTCAGTCTCGTTAATTTTGGCCTGCCTGTCAGCAGATACAGGAATCAGAGGATCAGTGAAGAATGTTGCTGAAAAATAATTGTTCGAAAGCCATAATAAGAAAATAAGAAAAATAAAATCATAAACATTTAGTGTCAAGATTCAATTTCAGTATATTTCAAATGACACCATATTGCCAACATAACAAAAAAAGATCTGTACAGTTCAGACACCAATTTGATTTAGGAGCAAAAGGGATGGAGGCAGATGGGGGGGGGTGGGGGGTGGGGGGTTCCATCTGTTTATTTATGTCTACACATTTATTTCTGTATATTTTGTACTGCGGATAGCAACAAATATACCATATATAATAATGGTTAGCTTTGACTATTCTTGTAATCTGGTTTCAGAAAATAATATTAAATATTATTTTTCCATCTTAGTTGGGAAGCAGGGAGGTAGAAAAGACATTTTAAAATGGTTATAGAAACAGGAATCTTTAATGGCCTTCTATAAATATCCCATAATTAGGTCATTAACTTGTAGAGGGCACCGGCTTAGATTAAATTCTAGTCATGTAGAAGTGTGTTACTGTTCCAAAAAGTGAATAGCTTCCCAGGATGAAGGCTGTTTATTGACTGCCTGCAAATGCCATCTACTCTTGATCAAGTGTAAGGAAGCGTGGGTCAATAACCCAATTTAGTCTTTAAGAAATAATGCAGATAACTCTATACTTACCTCACAGACACAAAGTCAAGCAACTTAATGATTAATTAATTTTCAGCAAAAGTGTACCAATATATTCCATATAATAGGGCTGTTCTACTGCCAGCCAGTTTATTTATATAAATAGCTATGAGGGACCTGCCGCAATAACCACAATCCAATTCCCTTGTAGTCTGCCAGCAATTGCAGCTTTTCGATTTAATAGATCCTAATGACACAATAATAACAATAATGGTGTTGTATATTCACTTGTTATATATTCGTTCATAAACTGTTATATATAGTTAGTAGTTAGTTAGTTAGTTAGTTTATTTGATCATCTTTAACAGTAACATATACCATACATCACCAATACACATGCATCAACAAAAAAGACTATTTCAGGTGATCAAAAGGAAAAAGGCAGAAGCTGAAAGCTTATGAATGCCTATCCTATTCCCTAAAGTGGTTATTTAAAAATAAATCCTTGAAGTATACAACAAACAAACAGGAGCATGTCATTGGAACTACCAGGATCCATACACGCTGTTTTACACTTCATACATTATCTATACTTTCTGTTATACTACCACTTTCATCATTATTTCAATTATTTCAACAATTTTCCTCACCACAACAAAGTTCACCAATATTGTCATCTATACCATCATTTCTAAGATCATAGTTTAATGAAATAATGATTTATACCATACTGTATTTTACTACAGTATATCATACTATATTATACCAAATCACATTATATTCCCATATTTTTTTTATTATTTTTTTTTTATTGTAATTATATTATACTACATTATGTTACATCATATCATACTATTATATTATAATATATTATATCATATTCCATTATATTATATTATGTTTTATTATTTTTTTTATTTTTTATTTTTTATTTTAATTTATTACATTATATCATATTATATTATTCTATATTATACTACACCATATTATATTATTTTACATTATATCATAATATACTATATTTAGCCAGGATTTCATGTTTGAGCCGTTTTTTAAATTGTACAATATTTATGCTATGCTTCACCTCCTCAGTCAAACCATTCCAGATCTTTACCCCACAGACAGAAACGCACTTACTCTTCCGAGTGGTGCTAGTGCTGGGTTGTTGGAAGTTTAGGTCCCACCTTAGCTCATATCGGTACATAATCGTCTAGTCTTGTTTGATCATAACATCACAGGCATATTCAAATCCAGCATCCCCATGCCTACATTCCTTTAACACTATAGGCCCTGTTTTAACAGTCAAGGCGCAATTGCACAAGCAGTAACTGAAGGTGTTGGAAAATTAGGGCTGGTCGATTTCCGTAATTTTGTGACACCAGGCTTTAACGCAACTACGGCAGTTTTAAAAGAGGATGGTTCGATAGGAATAAATTGTTGCGAAAAGAGTCTGGTTCCATTATTGCCAATCAGATCGCCCCATTTCTTTCCCTTTAAAAACCTTATGTTAGCGTCACAGCCAAATGCTAATTTTGTCATGGCCGAAGACAGTGCAAGTCTGTTAGGAGCCTCTCTATGAACCATTACTCATGATATCAAAACTGTCAGACTGAGTCGTTTTAATTTTCATATTTCTTTCTCCTCAAATAAAATATATTTCCCATTTAGATGCCAGTGCTTGTTTCTTGTTCTTGTTATTGTTTAGTACCAGTATTTCAAATAAACTACCCAAATGACGTGTCTTTAAATACAACGTTGTAAAAGCAGCCACAGAGCGGACTTCAAAAGCAAATACTGGCATCTCTAGAAGAGCGCAAATGACGAAAAGGCGGTTAGTAGCCTACAAAGCGGACAACTTATATGTTGAGAGGATAGGCTACAACAGATACAATCCTGAGATCTAGTGGCATAGTTTGAAATGTTAATTGATAAAAAACTGGATACATACAGAGTATGTAAATACATAGCAAGTAAAGCTTTGTAAATAAATAATATATAATGCATATATAATATATATATATATAATTTTCTTATTATGTTAAGAAAATTATACGATTACTTATTTGGCATCATCTGACTCACAAACATATAGGCTTCATTGACAGGGCAATTTTCAAGGTCAAAATATGACTCATTTTTACGTGCATTTATTCATCCCCCCTTCTCTATTATACATAATGTGTCTTGATATAAATGCCAACAAAGTATAACCATATCCTCTCTGGAGTGTAATTATTCATCAACTGTTTAAAACATTCATTGTAATCATATGTTTTTCCATGAGGCACAATCTCTTCACAAGATGAAAAAACACAGGGTCAAGTTTCATTAAATAATTTAGGAAAGTTTGGATAGCATTGCTTTGGAATAGAGCTAGTTTATTTAGTGTGAGCTACAATAGGCAATATTGTTAGTTGTAACTTGGCCACATTTTGATACTTCAAAATGGTAATTCAATACTTTTAAAGGCAGGCCTAGTTTTTGCAAGTTGTAATTAAAGACTTGCAGACAGTGCTTTGTAGGCTATGCATGAGTAACTTGGCATTTGTTGAGATTGATGTTACTGAGAATTAGATGTGGTCCGGCTCGAGCTGATAACGCGGATGCTACAAGGTTTTCACTGTCAAGTGTTTATATCTTACATAATTTTGCATCGTTAAAGACTGCTGTTGGAGTATGTTAGCTCATGGTTGTTAAGTTTACATTTGACGTTATTTTATGAAATGTCGTCATAAATGCAAAGCGTTTAAAAAAACGTCAGTTTGATTTTCGCCACGTGCAATCAGATGCCTACGTTATTACTTGAGAGTTGATCAAGAAACATTTTTTACATTTCTATATCACCTCACTCAATTGTCAAAGCTGACACCAGATCAGCTCTTTTAAACACGAGCCTATGACAATCACAGTAAGAATAGGACACTGTAAAAGAAAATGGTTATAAAATAATAATTGATTGACTTTTTGGATTAGGCTTTTATTAAGCTGAGATATCATTGCTATTTGAATTACAATTTTGAAATATTCAGCAGCCTAACTGTTACGTTTCTGTCATATTTATGCCATGTTTCATGTTTAGTGTTTTTCACAGTTTATTTTCTGTTTATGTTACGATGCAGTTCATTGTTTGCATACATATTTCCATGTTTTTCCGCAGCCTTGCGTTCATGCTGTTTCTTCTCTTGCTGTCACTCATGCTTCCCTAATTGTTTCATTCTCCCTTGTCTAATTACTAATATACTAACATTAGATCAGGACTGGGTAATACTAACTATCTAACCATGTGTTCATGTTTACCTTACGTTTCTCGTGCATGTTGATTACTAATTTACTAACGCTAGGTCAGGATAGGTTAACGATTTACTAATTGCCTCGTTACGTGTCTCATTTTCTCAAGCTGTTGTGAATTTCCTGCTGCTCTCAAGCTAAAATGTTTGCACCTGTCTACACCTGCATTTAAGCTCAGTGTTCATGTCTGTTCGTTGCGAAATTGTTGCCTTAGTTTACTATTGTCACTCTTGAGCGGTTTTCCATTGTTTTGACCACCGTTATTGATCTAGCCTGTTTATTGACCATCGTTACTGCCTGCCTATTGTTTCCACTGCCTGTTTTTGGCCACGAGTTTTGCCTGCTGTCTGTTTGTACCTCTGCCCCGCGGATAGGACTTCGGTCTGAGTCCTGCTACGCCCCACGACTACGAACTTTGCTTTTTCCGTTTGGTACTTCTGCTCCGCTGACAGCTACTCTGGTTAACGAACTCTTGCATGGATACCGACTTCGAGACTGCCTTCTCCCTCGATACTGTATCTTTGGTCTGGCTGGATTTATTGGTTTTTGGACTTTGCTTGTGTGACTACGTTTTTGGATTTCCCCATAATAAAGCCCTTGCGGGTATTTATTATAAAGTTTGTGTTCTGAGTCGTGCATTATGGGTCCAACCCGCACACACCCGTCTCACTAACTGCAATTAATATGTAACCTTAATTAATGTAGGCTAAAGTAGTTGTATTTTTTTTTTGTGTCTGTGACACACTTAAAGCAAGTTTTTGTTGTGTTTCATTGTATTATATAATTATATAATTAATAATAATTATACTGTGCTGATGCTAGTTTCACTGTCATGAATTAGTACCTCAACAAAAAATGCCAAGTTACTCACGCATACAAAGCACTGTCTAAGTGTCTCTAATAAAAAAAAATCTAGGCAATTAAAAGTTTTGATATCAAAATAACAAACAAGTTACAACAAACATATTAGCTCACAAAAAAGGCTATTCCAAAGCAATGCTACCCAATGTTTCCTAAATTATTTAATGTAACTTGGCATGGTGTTTTCTTATCATCTGAAGAGAATGTGGTCATTCAAACTTTGTGTCACATGAAAGTGTCAAATACCAGTCATTTATAGTGGAAATAACGTGAAATTCAGCTGTTACACTTAAAATGACAACACTATGTTGAACAATTGTCTGCATCCAGTGTTTTGGGTGTATGGAAAGCATATCATGAATAAAATTAATAATAATAATACTAATAATAATAATAATTATTATTATTATTATTATAATCTAAAATATATTATAATTGTAATTACTTTGTTGAGCCAGAGACTGCATAGTAGGGAGCAGGGGGACCCTTATATGGGCATTATGTCCAGGCCAGGGGCCACATGTATAAACAGTGCTGAGCAACAAAAATGCTCTCAAAGCCACGTAAGTGAGTTTCCACGCAGAAATTCAGATGTATAATATAACACGTGCTGTGAGAATCTGCATACCTCTGCACACGGTGGACATGTATACGTACGCAATGTTTAGAAAATGCAAAAAAGATTTAAGCAGATTTCTTTTACATTCTTTTACTCAGAGTTTTATACATGTGCCGCAAACTGTCCTGGATTGGTCCAGAAAATATCAAGGGTCTGCGGTATCAAACGAGCCTCAAACCATCACTCTTCTGCCAGATATGCAGTAGATATGGGTGGATCACTTGAAGGGTTGTTTCTCCTGAGTTCAATAGATAAATGAGTTAGGAGAAACAACTTTTTCCTGTCCCAACTTTTTATTTGGAACGTCTTGCAGGCATCAAATTCGTAGTTAGCATATATTTACAAAAATCAATAAAGTCGATAAGGTAAAACATTAAATATTGTTTCTTTGTATTGTTTTCAATTAAATATATGTAAAAGATAATTTACAAATCACTGCTTTCTGCTTTTATGTGCATTTTACTGTCCCAACTTTTTTGAAATTTGGGATTTGTAAATATAGCACCCAAACGATACAATAACTTAACAAATCGGCATATGACGAGACAGTAGATGAAAAAAAAGCACCTAATGTTACTACATGGGGGGTTTTTGTGGGAAAAATGTATTGATTGAAAATGTATTTGGTACCATTGACTTGCATTGAATAACGGACCCGAAAGACCTATACCGCACTGGCGCCAGAGAGCAACGCTCATAACAAGACAGTGAAGAGCAAACAGCTAAGCCCGGTTTTGGCCCCTTGGTACGAACATACACCCACAGAGATTAAAATTGAAGCTTCACCCTTTCAAGACTAGCTTTCACCTTCTCAAAACTTTTTTTCATGCCGTCATCTGATTAGTTTTAAACCTGGAAAACAAACTTCTGGGAGAACAGTGTCAGAAATTCCATGATTTCAACATTTCAAAACCATGTTTCAGAGTGTCAAAACTTTTATTCAAACTTGAAAATTGTGATGTTTGGTTTAAGAATTAAAAAACTTTTTTTCAGAGTTTCAAAACCTTTTTCAAACTTGAGAATTGTGACATTGATTTAATGCCATACATACTGCATTCCATTATGTGCTCCATTTGACCGTATTCACAGTTAACAGTTAACACAGTTAAATTAACATAACAAGGACCAGTGCACCTACATGCATTCAACAAACGCATATCTTACACTATTTGAACTGCATATCTGATACAGTCAAATTGAAATAAACAAAATATTTATCGCATCTGTGTTATGTGTTCATGTATTCATATGTGCCACCAAAATAGCATAATGCCCCACCGGGGGGGGGGGGGGGGGGTGTGCAATCGCCTTTATTTTTTATTACAAATGTACCGCGGGTGTGCGTCCGCTTCCGCGTTCTTCATACCACACGCCACATGTTGGCTATTTCAGCACCACGCATTGTCCACCTACTTATTGCTTCACTACTGTCTGTGCGTGTCATTCACTCTCAACATGGATAAAAGTACAATGAGCATTCTCTATTCGTACATTATTGCCGATACGTGGGACTGTCGATTCGATATTGTTAAAAAAAAAACGTAATTTTTTTTTTTTAAAGATTTTTTTTTTTTTACATCTCTAAATTATCTGGCGGGCCAAATATTATTGCTGGCAGGCCAAAAATGGCCCGCGGGCCGCCTGTTGCCGACCCATGCTCTACACAATAGCATCTCACTTAATCCCAGTGTAGCCAGGGTATTGATAGTGGAAGGCCTGAGGATCAGAGGGAGTTTCTCCAGCTCTGCTCCAGGGCACACTTCCTTGCTGTTTCTCCTTTTTGTTTCTCCTTACAAGGAGCACATTGATATGTAAAACCGGGAGGTGCAGAGAATTGAATTGCCAGAGTCCTCCGCTTAACTGCAAACAAAAAAACAAAAAAATGAGAGAATAAAATAAAAAATTTAAATAAAAAACAAATAAAAATGATGGAGAAAAAAACTCTCCAGCAGCTCATCACCCTAATGCTTCTATTGATCTGCAGCGGAGTGGTTCCCACTTGACAATGCGCGCAAGAATATTCAAAGCAGCTAATCGCTGGAGATAACTCCAGGGACCCTTTCAAAAACCATAGGGGCAACTTTCAGGCCTCTCTGTAATCTGTCTGTATGTAAACACATTAAGGTATTACAAATGACATGCTCATTAGATTTGCCTGGATTTCACACTGTATGCTCCATTATACTGTATACAGCCTGATCTGTGAAAGAGTCTGGGTTAAGTGCTGTGTTCGTGCCACACATTGTTTTCACAATCGCTGCTTTCAGAGAATTTCCAAACAAGCGTGGCGCCTTTACTTTACACAGTTCTCTTTTCCAGTATTTTTAAAATTAATTTAGGAAATGATGCTTGATGCGGCCTAATGTAAATCACATAGGATACAGAGTAAATATCTCACCAGGGCTACACCTGGTCCAGGCTTGCATGGGAGATCTATAAAACAAGGGTTTTGCTGCTGAAAGAGTGTTGGTGGGCCAGCTTCATGCAAGGCCTCCATAGGGCACTGATTTCAGGTAGGCCAACTGGTTCAATAAAACTGCTCAATGTCCTATTTCAAATGTAAGATATTTCAACAATAAGCCATGTTTTTTGTTTTAAATTGGTCTATTGACTGAACTCTGGTTTTGAGAATAAAATGAAGGCTGGATATTTGATAAGCAAACTCAAACAGGATATCTGCCTTGTATCACCCAGTTTTGTGCTACAGGGCTCATGTTCCAGGGCAGGATGTGGGGGGAGCTATCATACCCCCTCTTTGTGCAGCATATTCAAATCCATGGGTGAAAAGCACTACACAAATACATGTCAATCATTATTATTATCATTATTCCTTTCTTTCAATTTTTTGATAGAGCTCGATGAGCCAGCAATTTCATTGAGTATTCAATGTTCCTTAGCAACACGGCCATTTGATAATCATGTTGGTTGTCATAGCAACACAAATCAAGAAGGATCAGTCTGTGGAAGGCAAAAACGCTCAGATGTCGGGTAGGTTGTAAACTCCACCACTACAGCGCTCAGAAGGGTAAAGGATTGAGCTCTGGCAGAATGAGAATGGATTTACAGAATCAAGTATACATTAAGAAAAGGAGTATGGATGCAGACATGTCTACTGACTCCATTGACTGAGTGCTATGAAAATGTTTCCTCTTGAAAAGAGCTTTAAATGCAACATGAACTACCTCAGTATGCATCATCAACATTTAACCATTGATAATCTGAGGGACAGTGTGTTCTGTGGTGGAGAAAAAAACAAACAATATATTGCAATGAGTTATACAGTTCAAACTCCAGCCCTTTGTTTTTAAGATTAAAAGAAGAACCAATCTTTTCTAGAAGATTAAAATGCAAAAGAAAAAAAAAATATCACAAATATATATGATCACAAATGATCTCTTTCACTTATTTGTAATTATACTTATGACACTAAGAAGAAATCCTAAACACTGCGTCATTTGGTTAGGATCAAATCTGAGTTTGGTTATGTTGTTGCCACACTACATTTCACATATTCCACTTGCATTTAATATTCACATTTATCTCTATTATTGTTCACATTCTGTCACACAGGTGAGGTCTCATGCTGATATTGCAACAGGCAACACAAATATGTACAGCCTGCTCCCAAAGCTAGAGCACTTATAGCACATGTATGTAAATTATAGCTCTTAGAGTATCATGTTTGCATAATATCAACTGATGCATTCTATTTAATTTAAAAAATAAAACTTAATTTTCTACAGAAAGTACAGTTTCATCTTTCAATGTAAAACACATAGGTGAATGTATAAAGATGCAATAATTTTAGTCTGGAATTCTATTTTATATAACAGCATTTCACTTTCACGAGGGTAGTTCGACATGGCTGCTCAGAAACATACGAAGGGAGTCTGCTCTAACTCATCTCAATAACTGGTGTTGAAAAAACATGACCCAGATGTTAACTGTAAAATTAGATGGCTATTAATAGCGGTATGTGCCTTGGCGTATGTGCTTGACCTACCATGACTACATTAATATGCTGACAGAATAATATTCCATATTGAAACGGTACCTTGCCATTAATTCTATGCATGGTAGGAAGGCAAAATAAGCTGAGTGTTTAAAGAACACACTCAGTGTTTTGCAAGGAAATGTCATGAGTTTGATCAACAGTACAGCACCATCTCAAGAATACAAAGAGGTCCAACTGGCTTACATTTTGGAACTACATTTCTTTGAAGGTAGGTCATGTAAAACTGCGATTGTAAGCCAGCGAGTAAAGACGGTCTCAAAACAACACAGTATTTGGGAATAATGAGAGTAATTAGCATTATCGCGGCTACGAGAACCCTTTGTTTGATAGGAAACATGGCTGCATGCAAACCAAAACCTAATTAGCTCCTTTGAAATTGAATTTTGGAATCACATTCAAATTGAAAAACATTCTTACAAGAACTTATGTGTTCCTTTTCCTGCTTAGAAAATGTCCTCTTTGGCTTTGATGCCAGATGAAGAAAAAGCAGTACAGTACATGTATTATACACTGCCTGGCCAAAAGGAAAGTTGCCGTTGCACCCGTCATGCATAGCGGTTGGAGGCAGTGTTATGATCTGGGGTCGCTCCAATTGGTCAGGTCTAGGCTCAGCAACATTATGCAGCAATAAAATGAAGTCAGCTGAGTACCTGAATGTACGGAATGACCAGGTTATCCCATCAATGGGCATATTCAAGGACGACAATGCCAAGATTCATCGGGCTCAAATTGTGAAAGAGTGGTTCAGGGAGCATGAGGAATCATTTTCACACATGAATTGGCCACCAGAGTTCTGACCTTAACCCCATTGAAAGTATTTGGGATGTGCTGGAGAAGACTTTACGGAGTGGTTAGACTCTCCCATCGTCAATACAAGATCGCGGCCAAAAAGGAATGCAACTCTGGACGGAAATAAATGTTTTGACGTTGCATAAGGTTGTCGAAAAACAATGCCACGAGGAATGTGCGCCGTGATCAAAGCTAAAGGCGGTCCAACAAAATATTCAAGTGTGCAACATTTTTTTTGGCCAGGCAGTGTTTGTGAATAGCTGCACTGGTATATAAAAGAGAGGGGCATGAAAGGAAATCTCAAGTGTTCATATATAAAAAGCCAAGACGGCGTGGCAAAAACATGAAATGGGGGCATGTGGGAAGACTGAAATATTTAACTGTGTACCTATCCAGCTTACAGAGCAAACACAATAAAGATGTCATTTTCTGATAAAATACATTTACCGCATTGTTCATCTTGGAGTAAAAGCACTTTATGGACTACACAGTTAGATAACTATGCCTCAATACTTTACAAATGACAACGTATGACTTCAGAAATCTGAAATGAAGAAACTGGATTAAAATGCACATTGCAGTTATGAATTTCTGATATTTTAATAACAGGGAACTGGTTCAGGGAATAAAAAAACTGGTAATGAGAAAAAAAAAATCACAATGAATAAATTTTTCCTTCAAGCATTAGAAAAAATTAAAATAAATTAATTACCAATGTTTTTCTACCAAATGTGAGTCACTGTGCTGCCTGCTGGTTAATACTATATAATACTTAATTTCAAGTAAATTTTGCAATTAAAGAGTGAACCAGGAAAGGTGTGCATCCATGACTAATGTAAAATACTCTATACTTTTGACAAACCCTTGTCATGGTTTGGCAGGCTTATTTCCTCTTCCTGTCGTTTTCCTTCAGGAGCATCTTTTGGGCATCCATTCCTTTATTTTCCGTTGTTCCAATGCCGGGTTTTCTTTCCATCCCGCCACTTGGCGGTCACACCTGTCCTGTGCTTCCGTCAGCTATTTAAACTCTGCGTCTTCCTGTTTCGGCACTTCTATGTTGTCTTCCGAGACAAAGCCGGTACGGTATAGGCTGCACTTATTGTCAACCACTTTGCCCTTACAACTTGTAAGAGTAATGCGGGATTTAGCGTTTGTGAGTTTATTAGGATTCCCTACCTCTTCGCTTCTCTGTTTCTCCTCTCTTTGTTTTCCTTCTCTTATATTGAGAGGGTGGAGAGTATCTTTCTATCAACTGGACACTTTGTGATTCCCGTCTGTTGCGTCTGGTCCTCAGAACCACCCCCATTACAACCCTTTCTTGAAATACAGTGAAAATATGGAAAATATGAGTAAAAAAGGCTATTTGTCATTCATCAGCATGACCTTACACTCAAAATATGATAAATATCTAATCTTTAATTGTGTAAAATGATTCAAAGAAAAACATTCTTTGTAGAAAAATGCATATTTTCTCAAAAACAATTATTAGAAATGTTATAAATAATAACAAACAAATTGAAACCTAAATTCCAATTCCTTCCTGTCGCAAATAACATTTTATTTGGCAGTCTTTGTCTTTCACCAACGCAAACCACAGGATTATGCAAAGAAAAACCCCGATAAAATAAAACATGTTAGATTTAGCAAGTTTTTAGACCCCCTTAGCGACTGTTTTAAAAACAAAAATATTTTTTTGAGCAGACATCTTTCTTTGAACAGTGAACAGTCGCCAACACTACTTGGTGGGGCTAAAGTCTTTCCTGCGCTCGCTATCACTCTACAGTGCACATAGCGGTAAGCTACCGTGGTCTGTCCACCAGTGAGAGTAAGTAGGCTATTCAACCAGCATTACTTATTTCCAATCCATATGAAAAATGGGAAAAAAGGAGCTGTTCAAGAAATGTCACGGTGCCAGACCCGCAAGGTTTGTTTGACGGGCATGTCTGGCCCATGTACGTGAAACATAATGAACCATACTGCAGCCAGATGCGCACTGATCTGAACGAACCTCACTAGCTATATAGCTTGCTATATGGGATAGACCTACAGCTGGGTAGCTGGCCAAAACAGTTGGACAAGGTGTAACTAGGGGGGTCCGGGGGCATGCTCCCCCGGAAGAAAAATGTTGGTGTAATCACTGTAAAATGGTTAGTTTTGGTGACTTTTGGGGGGAGGATACAACTTAATTCTACCATTAGTTCAGCAACAAATGAAATATAATACAAGCCTTGTATTACATGTATATTTAATTTGTTGCTGTACTAATGGTAGGTCCTTAATACAAGGTCTTTAAAAGTCAAATAAAATGTAAAAGTACTTGAAATATATCTCCAATTAGTGCTTGGTATCAGGTACAGTCAGAGATTTTGGAAGTGTTATTGCAAACCTATATAACTTATTTTACTACAAACCAATAGTAGTCAGGCATTTACTATAAATGTTTTAATAAAGGCCTTTGGCCAAACATCAACCAATAAAAGCATGAGCAGTGGTGAATTGTGTGTGTGGAAATAATTCCCCTACTTATGGGGACTTGATTACCCCTGCACCACACATGAGCCAAGCTGCGGTTCTTTTTTGACACACCTGACATATCTTTGAAATAAATATTATCTGATATAAAAGGAAAGAGTACACAGGTAAACAATTTCCATAATGGGAAAATAGTTATTGCCAAATATTTATAGTCAAAGTATGCACTTTAAATTGCTTACTTTCAGCAATTGACTGTAGAATAAATGGCAGAACAATCATTACAAATAACATGCTGCTACCCCCCCCCTATTTATTTTAACCGGAATACAAAGACAAAGAGCTAAATCAAATTGATGAGGATGGAAGGAGAACAGAGGCTTAACCAGAAAGGCAAGTCGAAAAGAAACTGAATTATCTTGTAATGTTAAACCATGGTCGTAGCAATGTACAAACCAGTGCTATGGGGGAAACCTCTCCTTTTAGCCTGCAGTCCATTTAATGCAGGACTACAGCCCCGTCATCGAACTTTGCCACCTCTGCACTCACAAACACAGATTGTGCATCTCGCCGACACTTGAAACGTCGAAAAATCTCCTGAATGTGCCCACTTCCATCAACATATTGCAATGAAACTGAAAGCTGCGAGTGACAACTGGTGTCAGTCGTTTCGTCAATTTGCCAAACAAAAAAAGGAGCAACCTCGCGTTTTAATCGTGGTTTTAACGAAAGTTAAATCATTATTAAACACAGTCGATGACTCCAAGAGAGAGAGACGAGCAAATCATTATAGCTGGCCAATGTGGCGATCACATCAACAAACAAACTGTCTAATGTTACCTGTGAACTGCCTCGTTCATCCTGCCTTATGAAAGCTAACATTAACTCTTGCTGGCCAAGTAACGTCAATTATGAAGGCATCCACCTGTGTCCTGGACCCCATCCCCACAGCTTTGGTGAAGTCAAATCTCACCGCTATTAGTCCACTCATCACTACTGTCATAAACCACTCCCTTCAGTCCGGCCATGTCCCACCTAAACTGAAAACTGCTGTCATCAAACCACTCCTTAAAAAACCTACATTGGACCCTGACATTCTCGCAAACTACAGACCAATCTCCAACCTCCCATTCATATCCAAAGTATTAGAAAAGGCAGTCTCAACGCAACTTCATCATCACCTACAAAATAACAGTCTGTTTGAGAAATTTCAGTCTGGTTTCCGCCCTGGACACAGTACAGAATCGGCTTTGGTTCGGGTCACCAACGACCTCTTGATGACAGCAGATACCGGCTCCCCATCACTTCTCATCCTCCTGGACCTCACAGCTGCCTTTGACACCGTGGATCACAACATCCTCCTTCACCGCCTGCACTCCACCATTGGCCTCACAGACACAGCCCTCACCTGGTTTACATCATACCTCACAAACAGGACTGAGTATGTTGCCCTAGGACAGGCCAAATCACGCAACCACAGCGTCACCTGCGGTGTCCCTCAAGGATCGGTGTTGGGCCCCACCCTCTTCACCCTCTACATGCTTCCCCTCGGCCGTGTCATCAGCAGGCATGGAATTTCATTCCATTGCTATGCTGATGACACACAGCTGTATTTAAGAACAAACCCCACCCCTTCTGCACCCTTGTCACTATCCACTCTGACCACCTGCCTGGAGGAGATAGAGGCGTGGATGAAGCTTAATTTCCTTCAACTAAACTGCTCCAAGACCGAAGCCATCCTAGTTGGCACTCCACACCAGGTCCGTTCATCCCCCATCACCAGTATTACCTTCTCTGGCCAAAACATACCCCTCTCCACAACAGTCACCAACCTGGGTGTTTAAATGGACTCCCACCTCTACTTGGAGACGCACATTAACCACCTCTGCAAAACATCCTTCTTCCACCTCAGAAACATTGCCAAACTCCGTCCCACCCTCACTCTTCTGGATGCGGAAAAGCTCGTCCACGCCTTCGTCTCCTCCAGGCTCGATTATTGTAATGCACTCCTCATCGGGATCCCTGGCCAAAGCCTAAAAAGGCTTCAGTACATTCAAAACAGCGCGGCCAGGATCCTGATGAGGGTGCGAAAGTTTGACCACATCACTCCCCTCCTCAAATCACTCCACTGGCTCCCGATCCCACTCAGGATTGAGTACAAGGTCTCCCTCCTCACCCACCACTGTATTCATGGAAATGCCCCCCCCTACCTCAAAGAACTCCTCACCCCACAGACCTCCTCACGACCCCTCCGCTCTGCAGGCACTTACCTCCTAAAACCCCACAGGACCAAGCTCTGCACCATGGGGGATCGGGCTTTCTGCTCTGCTGCTCCCAGTCTGTGGAATGCCCTCCCAGACTACCTGAGGGCTCCACAGACTGTGGATGCTTTTAAACGGGACTTTAAAACCCACCTTTTCAAAAAGGCATTTGCCTGATTGACTTTCCTTTGTTGTCTGTTTTTATTATGTATTTTATTATGTATTATGTTTTTAACCCTGTAGCACTTTGAGATTTATTTTAATGTAAAGTGCATTACAAATAAAATTTATTATTATTATTATTAATTAAGTTTAAGCATAGCCCTATTTCGTCTTACGGTTTCATAATTGTTTTTTACGGACTATGTTTTTTTTACACCTGAACGCCTTTCCCCCTCGTCAATAACATGCTTATACAAATTTGTACGCAAAGATTAATCTTTACCAGTGCACTTATGTGTTCATTGGATTGCTGTGTGACAGTAGCCTACAATCCAGATTTTTGATGTTAAATCCATGTTTTGTCTATGTCGATGTTCCACTGCATCCGGCACAGAACAGAAGGCAGGCCAGAAATGTTAGCTAGTTAATAAAGTTGTTAACCGTGCCAGAACTAGCTAACTAGCTAACATTTAGCAAACGTTAACTTAAAAACATTAGCAATTTAGCTAATGTTACCACGCTCATCCAATTTACCGTTGATCTTACTAAATAAAAATAATAATTCATCTAAAATGTGATAAATAAAAAATCTAGTTGTGATAAATAAAAAAAGTGTTGAATTAAATAATAAAATATTTGAACATTTCACTACAGGTCTGCTACTTATTAGCTCCTTCGTATTCAAAACTAGCTTGACTCTATCACTGAATAATCGGTAGAGTGGGAGAGACTCATATATTTAATTGACATTGTTGTTGTTCAATCCACTATATCATTTTTGGAAACTATGATTGGGCTAAAGCACTGCCTCCCCTCACATGACTTTTCACTATTAAAATGACTACTGAACTTAAAAAAAAGAAAAAGACAGGAGCCTCCAGGTCTTTGATAAATACGTATAACAGACGACGGGCAAATTAGAGATTTTTTGAGGAGCATTTACTCTATTTCCCTTTTCGGCCAATAGACGTCACTGTTTTTGTCACAATTCAAACTAAAAATATGATGCAAAATAATTGCCCCCTTCCTCTCACGTGTTGTTATTTGTATTTGTTTTATTAATCTGATTGATTACGCTTAATTCTCATAAGAAGTTTTTCAGATATATTTTATATTTTTTATTTTGAGGAGGCAGTGCCTCCCCTGCCTCCCTGGATGAGCCTCCTCTGTTGGTAACTTAGCTTATGTACCCTACTACTGTACCTTTTGGCTCATAAACACTGAAAGATGCAGTAGGCTACAAACAATATAGCCTGTAAATAGGCTGATACACTGTACTGCACTCATCAAAGACTTGTAATATATAAAATAAAATATTTTCTGTTCTATTCCATTCTGTTCTAGGAATCTTTTCAGAAAATTCCCGTTCTTCACGTAATATGCGTTTTTGTATGTAAATGAGTATGTGGTGACGTCATAAACACATGTAAATTGACGTATGATGTCATCTAACGACACCTAGCGACTTCTAGAGCTTGGTAACTATAAATGGCGGCCAAAAACAAGAAAGAGGTGGAAAAGCTTGTTTACAAATGAGTGTAGTGAACTCGATAATGTACTGTAGTTATATCAAAAATACATTTTAATAATTTAATACATTGGACTAATGTATAAAATGTTTTTAAGCCTCCTGAGCTTTCCATTAACTAGCCAAATAACTATAGAACAAGCTAACACTTCTAAGGATGCAGGCTGCAAGGCAGCTGCCTTCCGTTTCAGAGATAGTCTCAGTCATCCATCAAGATGAGTAAGATCGGAGAAGATACAAATTAAACGAGATAAAAGGTTGTTGACTATGGCTGCAGAAACAATCGCCATATTAGCATACCGCGGTCATGGGAGGTTTACCGCGGATTTGGGCACGTTACTGTCATGACCGCTCATATTAATATTGACAATGACAAATTCCCTAATATTGAAATATCGATACAGCATAAATATTGTTTCACAACAATCCAATAAACTACCGTAAATGTCAATGACATTATTAATAACTCAATGAAAACATCTTCCTGCTTTAACTTAATTGATCCATCCCCTCTGGTAACGTAATCTGTCTCCCACTGCACTGCGTTAATCCATTATCTGCACATAGCTAACATGGCTTTACTTCCTAGCCAACAATCAAGACTTCTGATAGGCTAGTTTTAGACTTTAATGTTACTCAGGATAATACGCCCATATGATCGCTGTTTTCTGGGAGTATCAAATCGTTAGTGTAATCCGAAGGCCACTGCCAATAAAACATTACCAGTCCATCTTCTGATATTTTTCTTTCCACCCTCACGCAGCTAATTTAAGCAAATGCGTAACATACAATCCAGGTATACATCATAGAGGCGGTGTGTTTTACCTCGAGGATATTCAGAGGGTATGTCGCATCAATACAAAGATAGCCTATTCCAAGGGTGCGTTAAATTGCGCGCAAGTCTGAATCAGAATATGATAAGTGCATAAAATGTGTTTATAAATGCAATGCTCCAAGTCAGTCTCCCCCGTATTATTATTATTTATTTATATTATCTAATGCAATGTTGTTTTTTATGTCTTTTGGACGTTAATTCTTTGTAGGACCGAAAATATCCGTCCAGGGCATTCTAAATTACTAAACATTTTTGCTTGTGCCATGGACCGTATAATAGCTTAAAATATGTTAAGCATATCGTAGCAGGCTCTGTTTCAATTATATCACAGTGTTTCACCGCAAATAATACAATTAGGCCTATTTACATTTCAGCTGTTTTATAATTTCGTAGCCTACCGTCGCTGTTTTACAGACTACCTTATTCGCACTTGACTGGACCTCATGTCATTTAGGAATTCCCCCCCGACGTCAGTGTTTCATGCGGCGAATTGTAACGGGATAAACAAAGTCTGCATTTCACTCAAATTTACACGTAAAATCCCAAGGATTAGCGCTGGATACGACTGAAACGTAACATTCCTAGAGTTGCATATTGTCAGTTTGCAGTGTCATTTTCTGCACACATCTGTAAGGTACAGTGTGCATAGGCTAGGGTATGCAAATGGAACATTGAAGGTGGCTACAGGGTTGGATATAGGCTACAATTCACTTTCAATTCGGTAAATGCATGAGTAGGCCTATATTTAAAAACTTTTGCCATATGAATGGGGACCAAAATGTTGACAAAATTCACATAAAACATTTCCACTGCAGCATCCATATTTCTGGATGCAGAAAGAAACAGGAAAGGTGTGGAAAAAACAAGGAATCCTTGCGGGAGAAAAAATTATCACCTCAAATTACTGAGATGCCGATTCGCACTGAACTAATATTATAAGATGACCTCTGTGTTTTGTGAAATAGCCTATATTATAGGTAATTTGTGGTGGTATGAGGCATTAGAGAAATAGCCTACACAAAACTGCAGTTGGGAAATGCAAAGCCTTTTCATACAGGCCACTATCATGGGTGGCAGCACATACTCTAAGAGTATGAATTTGGCTCTTTGAGAGAAGGTTTGAACCAATCTGCCCAGTGATGAGTGCATGTTGTTTGAAATACAGCAGATCAACATAGCTACAGAACTGTATAGCAGTCTGATATAAAACAAAATGTGGAAGTGTAGTGTAAATTTCTGATAGTAGAGAGCTGAGGTTTTGCTTGGTGGAGCTCATCTGAATTTTCTTTTAGGGCTTTTCACCAAGCCAAACTTTTCACTTAAAACATTATTTTTGTTAATAATATTATAAATAGCAATTGGAAAATATACATGAACTTGTGACTCATGTAAGGAGGAGTTTCTAACAATTGTATCTAATTTAATAAATGCCGAATTATTGATATTGATTGTATTATTGAAACCAGTCATATAAGTAGAAGAAAGTCAGTGCACATGTTTCTGCATAATCCATGCCGAAATATGAGTCAACAAATAAATTCTACATATTGATTCAGAGTGCTCCAACTTTATTATCCGGTAAGTTTCCATTCGTAAAATATTTGATTATTTAAGGAGGCAAATGTAGTTTGCCCCCACACACAGTCAGGAGGATGTTTAGAGAGGTTAAAATTTCTCCAAGGATCACAGTTTGAGAATTGAGGGAGTTGGTTGCATCCTGGGGTCACCAAGATTAGACAGCACCTCCATGCCAACAAGCTATTTATAAGGCTTGTCTGAAGAAAGCATATCATCATAGCACAGATGTAGGTTTGCTAAATGTTACCAGAATTTCATCTGCTATGGTCAGATGAGCCAAAGGCTGACCAAAGGTGGGTTTGCTGTAATATGAGTCATAGAAAATATACTGTGGAACTGTGATGTTTCTGAGCTCTTATAACCTTGTTGAGATGCATACTTCAACATCTACACAAAAATGGTTCACTGAGCACAGAATCAAGTTTTTGCAATGGCCATCTCAGTTTCCTGACCTGAACCCCATTGAAAAATGTGGGGTGAGCTGAATAGGAGAGTCTAGTGAGGACCAAGGACTCTGAAGGATCTGGAAAGATTCTGTATGGAGGAATGGTTTAAATTCCCTATGTGTTCTCCAACCTCATCAAACAATACAGGAGAGGAGAAGACTCAGTGCTGTTATCTTGAGAAAGGGAGGGTGCACAAAGTACAAAATACAAGGATGCCAATAATTGTGACACGCATCTTCTTAAATATAAAATCATTCCGCATTAACAATTTGTTTTTCCACTGATCAATGGTATCTCAAACTACATAATTTTTTTCTCATTTTGCTGAGCATCGAAGACATTTGATGAACAATAAACTGAGTTTAATCCTGCACTTTTTAATTGAGGTTTCCAATAATTCTGGTGCCCACTGTAAGCTTAACTACCAGTTTCTTCTCAGTCATTAATCTGTTCAGATGTCCTTATAAATTACTAGTATCACATCCCCTTTTGGAAACTGACAGAAATATTATTTAGTTCAACTGGCTGTACAGCATTACAGTTATCTATTGTTATCTTGCCATAAATTTATTTTACGCTTCCAGGTACATTCAAAGTATCAAAATGTTATACTTCTTGCAGCTTTAAAAGTATTACACATTCAGATCCACAGTGTTAATTTACCATAAAAGCTTTAGTCATTATCAGTCAATGCAGTCTCTATACTTGAGTGCCTTACCCTAACTTTATGACAATGTAATGTGATAATGTAATCTCATTAAACCTTTAAGCAATATGTCAAATTTCAAAGCCAAATTTATTTAAAGCGCATCATCACCAACATGGGTCTCAAAACACTTTACAATAATAGTGCCAATAATAGTGGAGGGCACTGTATATCCATATTTTAGGGATCCCCATTGCTGACCAGACAAGCTGACCAGCTTAATTATCTTAGCAGACATGACATGGCAACCTCCTTCCTACCATCGCCCAACAGGGTTGTGTAGCAGCAAATTAGCTGCAGTACACAGGGAATCAAATTGTACTACGGTACAAATGGCTACCAAATTGAAAAAAAAACTGGGAAAAAATCAGAAATAAAACATTACAATTAAGCCTATTAAATGCCTCTGAAAATGCCATTGTTAGCCAGTGGATTTAGATGAGAAAATGACTATTGGACCAAGACAGCCTCCACAGTTGATCCAACACTTTATTTAAACTAATCAGATGCAGTGACCACTCTCCACTTTGATTCCTGTCTGGTTACAAGCCGTGATTATGCTTGGGCTTTCACTAAAGCTGCTTTCAAAAAAGGTTAATCTGAAATCAAAGTGGAATCTGTGCCTACAGTGGCGCATGGGCATCCATAAATGAAGTGGGGGGGGGGGTGGAATCCGAAACCCGGCCAGTCACTGGCTTGTACACTTTTGATTTCACAGTAAACATGCTTTCGTGCCGCTCATCCAGTGCTGGGCTCTCAAGAGGAGTTTCTGTAACATGCGATTCTCTTGCTACCTGTACCACGGAGGCTCTGTAGACCGAGATGGCGGGGGCGTAGAAAAGCTCAAATGAGTATCCGTAATGACTTGGCCCCTTTCCCCTAGAAGAGGAAGCAGCCTCTGCTGTGATAAATCGCGTTATCTAGAACTGGGAAAACCTGAAGTGAAATGCTTATCTGTAGTTGTGGGAAGGGAGACGGGGGAAAGGAGGCATGCCACAGAATTATTATGAGACACTATATAGAGGGCTGCAGTCATAGCAGCTCTGTTTTTGGGGAGGTTGAGGACCTCAATATAACGTCCAGTGGACAATTCCATTACCCACCACTCTGGTAAACTTGGGCAAATGTTTAAACTCTGCACAATGTCTCTAACCCCCCTCTGCAAACCCATCCTATGTCAGACTACCTCCGAAATTGGCTTGAGATCTTCGTGATTGATTAAAGTACTGCACACCTCTTAATCAGACAACCCTGACCTCGGTATTTCTGCCAGATCTATTAGGTAATGCATCGTCTGTCACACGGCTGGTAGACTTTTTTTTATCAATTTGGAGGACTTGTAACCAGACACATTAAACCATTTTTTTCCCATATATGAAGACATGAAACAGCCTAGAGCACACCGTGTTAGCTGTTAATGTATATATGTCACTGTTCATGCTTATCACATCCTCACAACTCAAATGCTGCAAGTTGAAGAAAACAATCTGGTGTCACTTAGCTGCATGGAATTGTTCCCCACCAATCATCACTACCATTGTATATGGTAGTAACATCACTACCATATGACATTATTATAAAGAACAAGCCCAGCACAAATGAGACATTTGTTTTGCGATTTGGACAATGTGGCAGTGCAGAAAGCAGTGTTTCCGTAAGCTGGTCATTGACTTTGCCCGGTAAAATGTTTGGTAAATGAAAATCTTGCCAACGATAATGTCTGGTAAAATACAGTCAAAGTCTGCACACCCCTTTCACCTTCTCCACATTTTATTACGTTACAGACTTAAACTACAATAGATTGAGTTCATTTTTTGCCTCAAACATCTACACACAATAGTCAATAATGACGAAGTGAAAACAGGTTTAAAAAAAATTGGTTATTTAGGGGTTACATATAGGTACACACCCTTAGCCTAATACTTGGTTGCTGCACCTTTGGCAGTGATTACAGCTTCAAGGCATCTTGGGAAAGAAGCTACGAGCTTGGCACACTGGTTTCTGGATATTTTTGCCCATTCCTCTTGGCATATCCTTGCAAGCTCCGTCAGGTTGGATGGGGAGTGTCGGTACACAGCCATTTTCAGCTCTTTCCACAGATGTTCAATTGGATTCAAGTCTGGGCTCTGGCTGGGCCACTCAAGGACATGCACAGACTTTCTCCGAAGCCACTCCTTTGTTCTCTTGACTGTGTGCTTCGGGTCATTGTCATGTTGGAAGGTAAACCTTCGCCCCAGTCTGAGGTCCACAGCGGTCTGCAGCAGGTTTTCTTCAAGGATCTCGGTGTACTTAGCTGCATTCATCTTTCCCTCTATCAGGACTAGTCGCCCGTTCCCGCTGCTGAAAAACATCCCCACATCATGATGCTGCCACTGCCATGCTTCACTGTAGGGATGGTATTAGCCTGGTTATGAGCGGTTTGAGAGTCTTGATCTTGATTCTCATGGTTTGAGAGTCCTCTAGGTGCCTTTTGGCACACTCCAAGCGGGCTGTGATGTGCCTTTTACTAAGAAAGGGCTTCCGTCTGGCTACTCTACCATAAAGGCCTGATTGGTGGAGTGCTGCCTGGATAGTTGATCTTCTGAAAGGTTCTCCCATCTCCACAAGGATACACTGGCGCTCTGTCAGAGTGACCCTCAGGTTCCTGCTCACCTCCCTGGCTAAGGCCCGTCTTCCCCGATTGCTCAGTTTGGCCGGGCGGCCAGGTCTAGGAAGATTCTTGGTGGTTCCAAACTTCTTCCATTTACGAATGATGGTGGCCACTGTGCTCTTTGGGACCTGTAAAGCTGCAGAGATTTTTCCGTACCCTTCTCCAGATCTATGGCTTGACACAATCCTGTTTCTGAGGTCTGCAGATAATTCCTTTGACCCCATGGTTTGGAGTTTGCTCTGACATGCATTATCAACTGTGGGACCTTATATAGGCAGGTGTTGGCAATCCCCAATCATATCCAATCACAGGTGGATTCCAATTAAGTTGTAGAAACATCTCAAGCAGTATCAGTGGAAACAAAATGCACCTCAGCTCACTTTTGGGTGTCATATCAAAGGGTGTGCACACTTGTGTACATATGATATTTTATTTTTGATTTTGATTTTTCATTCGATGTTATGCATCATAAAAATGCCCAGGTAAGACACCATTATTTTCAGAAAAAGTAAATTAATGATTTTTTTAGTGGTGGGCCGTTATCGGCGTTAACGTGCTGCGTTAGCGTGAGACTCTTATCGGGCGATAAAAAAAAATATCGCCGTTAATCTATTCTCAAAGTTGGGTTGGGAGCTGGGTCTATACTACGCAAGCTATGATGACTTTCACCTTGATATTTTAGCGCGGATGTATACCTAGCCGAATTGCACTGTAGGTGTTACGTCTGGACTCAGAAAACCCAATAGCAGACAGGGATAAGCAGAAACGTAGTTTTATTTCAAAGGGTGAGGTCAAAAAGACAGGATATCAGAATATATACAGTACAAAAACGGAAAGCAAAAGAGTAGTCAGGAAACAAAAGTCTAAAAACCGGAAATCAAAGGCAGAGATACAAAAACGGCAGGCAAAGGGAAAGTCAAAAAACAATCAGAAGTCGAAACCAAATGGCAAACAAACAAAATCGCTAGGCTATCTCGGGTCGTACGGAAAGGGTGTCTCAGGTAATCAATAAGTCTCTGGCTTTCACAATCTCAGGCTCAGGAAATAAAGGGTACGTTCTGACAGGGAACAAACAGATATGTGGGTCTATATATACGTATAGGAAAGGGAGGGGTAACAAACTACGTGAGGTTAACACATGAGGTAGCAATGAAACAATCACGGAAACATAACAAAGACATGGAAGGGACTCGGAAACATGCATAACAAACAACGGGCTCGAAGAGGAGCGGAGTGTGCTCAGTAATCACGAGAGGTGAAACTACATACAAACAGCTGGGGCGAATAACAGAGATCGCGGACAAACTGGTTAATCTTGTTAATACCTAACTATAAGACAGACCGTTAGTTCGTTAGTAAACGTTTATGTTAATTGGTTTAGTAAGTGCATTTAACTAATAAACCACCCGAGTGATTGTTAGCACGAGTTAGTAATCTATACAATTACGCGTAAGGAAAACCAGGAAGTAGCAGAACACGAACCCCTCGGAAAATCCCGAAGTCACCTAAACAGTGCATACACAAGACAGGGTAAACAAACACACGAATGCGACTCAGACAACCCACGAACAGAGGGGAATGCAATGATGAAAGAAAACAATAATATAAACAGACATACATAATTCCAGAACATCACAGTAGGGGGCGAGAACGAGTCTTCGAACCTGTGTGTATGCCTACTGTGAAATTACCACATCAAACGTGACGTGCTAACATGGATGCAGCTATGAAGCCGCCGGGTTTGCTTCAGGGAAAATGTATTTTTAAGAAACTTCCCAAGCAGTTTGTGATGCATTTTGGAAACAGGAGATGAGCCCCTGGTCTAATGCGCCACCTGGCTTGAGAAACCCGTTCTCAAAGACTTACTTTTAGTCATTATTTGGGTAGCACACATATTCTGAATGCCTTCGGCAGAATTCAAATGAGCCATTTTAATCTAGATTAATCTAGATTAATTCCAAGATTACAGTGAGATTAATCTAGATTAAAAAAAATAATCTATGCCCACCACTAGATTTTTTGTTTTTTTATATCCTTTTTTTGCTCATATTTTCCAGGGTTGCCAATAATTCTGGTGAGCACCCATTCTTGAGAATTTAATCCTTTTTGTTTTTTACCCTTCAATTGTGCTGAGGACATGTTCTTTGATAGACCAATGTCTTGGCTATTAAACCAAATAAAGGGGCCATCTCCCAGTGATACAGTGATTTTATTTTTTCTTAAATATCACTTTTTTACCATCTACTCAGATAATAACAAGCACTTGTAGTGTGTCAAAACAGATACTGTCCAACTGTGTCCAACTTAAAATCTCTCAAGCAAGAGCTGATTTTGATGGAAAACTGTTTTCACTATTACACATCACCAATGATTAAAGTAATTATGTTCAATAGAAAAATAATGTGCTTTATTAGAGGTTTCAACATTGACAGGATCTAAAAAATATATTATGTTGGCAGCTGTATTGGCTTGGCACTGCAGAGATTAATGTTCTGGAACATTCTGGCATTGAATGAGTTAACGAGGCTACTATAAATGGCAAGTTTTTTAACTGAATATTAGCCAAGCCTGAAGATCATTTGCCGACATACAAACCATTATTAGGTCTACCAAGTACAATAACCCATTGAACACACTTGCCATAATCTATTTAAAATTATGACTAACACTTTCATTTATTTGTAGAAACCCCAATTCCCAAAAAGTTGGGACAGTGAAACAAACAGTAGAAAAAAAATATATTTAATGTTTTACCTTATCAACTTTATTGATTTTCGTAAATATATGTTCATTCTGAATTTTATGCCTGCAACACATTCCAAAAAAGTTGGGACAGGGGCAAAAACAAAGACTGGGAAGTTAAAAAAACACATGTTTGGAACATTCCACAAGTACACAGGTGATGCTATCATGGGTATAAAAGGATATCAAAAGACTCTTGATATCTTATTTTCAGGTATACATTTTTTGTTATTTTGGTTCTGTACTCTTTGAGTTTGAAATAATACAGGTTGATCTTTTATATTTGGTCGGATATCCTTTGCATGCCATGACTTCCTGATGTCTGTGACTCAACAATATCAAAAGACTCTTGATATCTTATTTTCTGGTACTCCTACAAGCGATACTATAACCTCTCTGCATTTGAATGGATCTCTAAGGGAATTGGGGGGTGGGACTAGATGTAGCTGTAAATTACACTGGAACAGTATGGAACACATGGTTGGCTAAATGAATGTAAGTAATCAAGGGTCTGAGGTATCAAACAAGCCTCAAACCATCACTCTGCTGACATATATGCAGTAGATATGGATGGATCACTTTATGGGTTGTTTCTTCTCACAAATTTGCCAATTGAACTCTATGGAAAGATAAGTCAGGAGAAGAAACCCTTCAAGTTATCCATCCATATCTACTGCATATCTGGTAGCATAGTGATGGTTTAAGGCTTGTTTAAGGCTTGATACATCAGACCCTTGATGACTAGCTAACCATGTGTTCCATACTGTTCCAGCATAATTTACAGCTAGATCTATTCCCACCCCCAAATTCCCATAAAGATCCAATCAAATGCAGAGAAGTTATAGCACCTTACTAAGACAATTTACGTATAGGTTTTTTTATTTATTAATATGATTCTCATCAATCCATTCAGTGACCCCTCATGCCGATGGATGGGGGCATTGTCATCCTGGAAGAGACGACTCCCATCAGGATAGAAATGTTTCATCATAGGATAAAGGTGATCACTCAGAATAACTTTGTATTGATTTGCAGTGACCCTTCCCTCTAAGGGGACAAGTGGACCCCCCTCACTGTAGGGGTTTTTCCTTTAATTTCTCACCCATCTGTGTATATATATACTTTTGAGCTTCTTGACCTGAGTAAGTGATGAATGATGTGACATTTGGATAGCGGATGAACGTGCAAAAAAAGAAAAACAGGCTGTGTTGTCTTCCTTTGAGAGAGATAGAGGCTGGCCTGTCGTTACTGCTGACTCCTGGGTCTTGAGAAAAGCACTTAAGAGCGTCTTCTCCAGGTCATTATTCAAACTTGCAGCCGGCACGTTGATCACAGTACAGCTAAAGCAATGCGCCTGGAGCTCCATTGGTGTGCCACGGTCGCCCAAGGTCGACCTGTCAGGCGCCACATAGGCAGTGGCATCACAGCCTCATCCAGCCAACGGGCAATATCTCATTGTTCATCGGCTATCACATTGCACCATACCTGCATGACCCTCAAGCTATGCTGAAAGAAAGCATTAGAACAGGATACCAGCTCCAGAGTGACTCCAGTGCTATAGACCAGTGATGGAAGAGTAAGGTTTCATAAAAGCCAGAATGGGAGGACCTATCATGTGCTCACTGAGGTGAACCGACTATTGTGTTTTGCTGTAGAGAGCAATTTCTCTGGATAATAAAGTCAGTGACTGACAGCTCATTGATGCTCCACCCATTAGGGTGTTCATGAAATCTTGCTTCTCCATCACTATAGACTATACTTTCTCATGATGGTTTAACCGTTTAGACTGCACTCACTGATATCCATGAAATTATCTTAGGGAACAGAAGTTGGAAGCTGACAATGGCAGTTATTAGCAGTAATGCATGTTTAAATTCAATGAGTAGCTGTTAATATGAAACTCCTGAATGGCAGCCCGCAATAATCCTCTTTTCCATATTAACAATTAAAGTGAGACTGGGGAATGCCGTTCAATAGATGGCTGAGTGTCCCTGAGCGTATAATTACTTCTTTTTTTAATTGGCTTGAAATACTTTTAATGAGAGGTTGTGTGCTAGAACCTAAAATATGGAAAAATGCTCTACTTGATACATTACCTTAGTACTATCAACTCAGAGAACCAGTGGTTTGACAAAACTAATTTAACTATTTTAACCATTTAAGTTGAGAATTATTGGAGGTTATATGAAGTTATTTAAACATTATTTGATGACCAAAACAATAAATAATCTTGTTGTTCTTGTAAATTTTTCTCTTCACACTGCAGGTATAGTCCGGGAATGTACAACATATAAAAATAAATTCATCATGGTAAAATTTTTACTTATTTACTCTACTTCATGCTGCACTTTGCAGATATTAATTCTTAAATGTATAGGCACTGTACCTGATTTACACTTCCAATGCCGCATTAATCAATGAACATTAATAATCTACAGTAATAACATTATAGAGGACACTTTTGGATGTTGATGACATACAGCTTTGGCACAGCAATACAGGTGGCAGCTGATTTAAAAGCACGGAGGGTGAGAAAGACGACCGAGAGGCATAAACTCACTGCCAAAACTCCCTCACTTCCCTCACCATATAAAATATATCCAGTCAGCAACACTAGAGCAAATTCTCAGGACAATTCACAGAAGAGAGAATGAAGTATAAATAGAAGTGATATTCCTTAATAGTAAAAAAAAAAACATCCCAGAAGAATAGCAAAAAAGAAGCAATCCCAACCAAAAAAGAAGTAGGCCATAATCAAAAACTAACAAGACTGATTTCCCCAGGGCGCCATTTCAACCCATTAGGAGCAATCTACTAGGTTTAGCCATCAGTACATGTCCCAGGCTAGTAATTTGCATCACACCCTGTAAAACACAAAACATTAAATGGGTGTATGAACAAAGAGTCCCCCCCCCCACCCTCACCCAGTGCTTGAATTAACACATAGGCATAGTTTATAGTAGAATAAGACACTGCTGTCTTCTGTTATCCTTTAAAGCCATTTAATGTTAGCCTCACACCCCAACCACAAAGCAATAACCCCCCTCCTATATATACGTATATATATATATATATTTATATATCTTGAGTATATCAGTACTCCCCTGATATTTTACTTGGTTCATTTAAAGCATTACTAAACATTAAACATATACTCTCTGTGCTCAAATAATCTCAACAATCTAATGGTGTTCACACATAGCAGATGCACAGGTTGGCACTGGCGTACCTTAGTGGGCAATGACAGCACCACTGCACTGCGGTGATAGAAAAAGATTAATTGTAGCTTGGTTTCTTACAAGCAAACCCAATACCCCTTGGGTTTTCTCTTGTGGTCAGAAAGCATAAGGTAAACCATCAATGTCAATCAGCATGACACGTATTTCTCTGATCTTCCCCTCCGGTACTCCAAAACACAAGCAAGCCATAATGATAGGCTGTGTGAGTGTGTGCGTCTGTATATACAGTATGCATGTACGTGTGCTTGTGTGCATGTATGTGTGTGTGTTTTTGAGCTTTGTGTTAATGAGTCATATTATTAGCTGAGAAAAAAATGTGAAATAAATGTAGATACATTTTTTTATACTGCTCTAAGACTATCAAATGTAAATATAAATTACTACAAAGTTGATAGTCCCCAGTTGCTAACTAAATCGGCTTCCAAATGAAATACATTCCCATTAACTGCTTCAGTTCTCTCTCTTGCTCTGTCTCTCTCTCAGGAGGATACTGCAGCACAAGCCTGCATTAGTAGTGAAACAATGTACATATGAGAGTTTACGCTACCACACTGACTGGATCTCACGTGACAAATACTTTAAATTACTGAAGTGTTATGCAACCGAATGATTCAGAATTCATACTGTAAATTGAAATTGTGTTACTCATATTTCAAAGAAAATGCTTCTTCTTTTTTTTTCAAATGTGTAATACATTTTTAGTAAGTTATACCCGCATGGCAGCCTCTGGTGTATTCAGGCTCACATTGTCCTATCAATATCTCTGCCAACGACTGCCAGAAGATTTGGTATCACTGGGGGCCCTAGGCTGTAAATCTGGGACAGCAGTTGTGCGGGCTCTACAGACAAATGGCGTGAGCTTTGCTTTATAACCGTATTGTGTGTCTCAAATTTCAGGCTCAACCACATATTAAGAAAATGTGCTCCTGTCCTTGGACTTCCCTCTGAGACAGCAGTAAGATATGTCCAGTAATCTACCATAGCATCCATGTAGGCAGAAGTGGTTAAGGTGCAGAACTTAATGGGACATTTTTTAATTTGATGCTCAGAAGCGACATTTCTAGCTACCCCCAAAACATCCTGGCAATGCTTTAATACACTGGCAGGGCTCGAAATTAACTTTTTTACTAGGTAGCACTGGTGCTTCCAACTTCAAAAAGTGAGGAGCACCAGCAAAAATTTAGGAGCACCCACCAAAATGTAAGGAGCACAATCAATATATGTAATAGATTTTTTTTTATTGATAAAAAAAGACAATATAACAGTACGGTTTACAAGTACCATAAAACGGTGAAAGTAGCCTTAAAAAGACTACATCAGTTACGTTTTTAGTAACGTTAGCGTTACTAAAAAATGTCGTAATCGTTCGATTTTTAGCTTTCAATAATGCTAGCTAACGTTACCAATTTTGCTAGTTAGGTAACGTTAATGAATTGATCATAAACGTTTGTCTTCGGGTAACATTAGTTAACGCATTAGCTCTCTGTGTCACGTGACAGCAGAGTGCCACGCAAGGGAATGATTAAATAACCAATTAGCCAAACTAAAATCAGCATTAAAGGTTAGAACCTCAAGCTCACGTTTGATTGGTTAGAATGGTCACTGTCAGCTCACAAGACACATACTGAGTGTACTAACTAGCGAATGTACAGAGAAAGGGACGTTCAACTGGAAAAAAATAAAAATAAAATAAAATTACACTCGCAATTATTTACACTCGCACAAATGCTTCCAATTATATTTCGAGGTCGCACAGATTAAGTTTCGGGAGCATATGCGACCAAAACGGTTGCAATTTCAAGCCCATTTATATTACATATTATTTATGTATTTATTTATTTTGACAAACCAGAACTTTTTCTATGCTACAGTGAGTATGTCAAGATCACTCCACTCTTTTTTTCAGAAGGAAAACTATTTCAGAACATTTGTGCCCTGATAAAGTTATGAGAACCAAATGTTCTCACAATTGTCTCTGACTCAAAATTATTTTTATGTATTAATTTCTACGTCAGAATTGCTTCAGGAAATTTAGTAATATGAAAATGAAAAATGTGCATCAGCAATGCAATTGACCAATGACAGCTTTATCTTTCGAGAAAATAAAAAAGGAAATAATATTTAACTTCAGCTGTATATTATCTCAGCACAACATAGTGTGTCTCCATTCATTGGTCATGTGATAAGAAACTTTTACAGGACATTTAGAATCTCCTTCTGAAAGTAATACACCTGGGAACTGTGTTGGGAACACCTGGGAATGTGTGTCCTATAAGGTGTTTGTTTTGTATGTGCAACAAGACACTTTCCATGTGTTGACATTTAAATGTTCTATTTTTAAATAGGATTAAAAATATGAGAGCAACCTTAATATAGACAGAAAAAACTAACAACCTTATTACTTTACTTCCCACTACACATAATTGCAAATCAGTCACAGCTTCAATATCCTTTATGAGCTGCTAAGAAGGCGTATCTGAAAAAGTGGGCCACTATGAGACAAAGCGCTGCTCTCCCCCTGGATATGTGTCACATTCCCTCCATCTTTTGTCATAACACTAAAATTCCATGTCCTTTGACTTCCTGTTTCAGAAGCAGCTGCAAGCAATTCAGAGAGAGAGAGAGAGAGAGAGAGAGAGGGTGAGGAGGGGGGCTCAGTTGGATTGCATTATTAGGTAGAGGTATTTGTCTTTCATTTCAATCAGATCAGATCAGCCAGAGTGGCTACATGACCTTTTTTTTATTACTGTACGAACATTGGAATTTTACTGCATTTTGTAAACATTTCACCTCCTGAGAAGGTGACTCACATGGTTGTAATGAGAAGAGGGCATTCCTCTGAACTCAGCTATCATGTTCTGCCAATTGCTAGTCACAGCCATTTTAAAGCATACCTGCCCTTGCATGTGAAGTACTGGCATAGTCCTTCATTTGAGCCAACTGACACTGACAACCACTATTTAATTTAATGGCAGGAAAAACCATCTGAGATTAACAAAGACCTCGAGTACACATTGCATGCACTAGATCGTATATCTCTTTCCTAAAGTGCAAGTGAAAAAAACATGGTGTTTGTGGCTATATATAGCAAAATAAAATGAATTCTAGTTCATCCAGTTATGGCCTCTAATATATTTTACAGGACCCATAATGTAAAAGGGCTTTCATTTCAAAGTTTGGAACTGTGGAACAAGAAACATTGCTATTGCTAAGCAACTGATCTTAAAATTGCAACATGCAATCCAATATGCTCTTGACCTTTCATTTGATGCAGTGGCTATGTTTCCAGTCGAGGTACTAGATTTTACTCCGGAATGCCAATATTGAAAAACAGAACACAAACAGAAAGATCTTGAGATGGATTAAACTGAGAGAGTCGGCTTCCCTCATTCTGTCTGCGAGTATAAATTGAGATTGAACATGCTGAATACATGCGCATGAATGACTTCACATTAAATCTGTGTAATGGTGAAATAGTTAATGGCAATTATGGGAATGCATTAATGCAATAAGAAATTATACATTTTAACAAGTAATATTTTATTTACTTTTCTAATGGAGGCTTGGGCTTCCAAATTGAAGCAGCAGCAGGATAAGTGACACTTCAGGCCAAAGCCAATATTTTCTGTCATACAAAAGTCCATGCTTTTCTTTTCACGCCACAATGAATATATGTATAAAGACATATTTGGCTCTGCAATCCACAATTTTTACTTTGTCATAAAGCAATTCACGTGTGGTTAAAGAGAAGATTCTCAGCTTTTATTAAAGGGTATTTGTATACATTTTGTTTTCACCAGGTAGAAATTACAGCACTGTTTTATACATAGTTTATCTGTAGTCTGAATATGAGGCTAAATTAAAGACTCTCAGCTTCAATTTGCGGGTATATACAACCATACTGGATGAACCATGTAGTAATTGCAGTACTTTTTACACATTGACCCCCCCCAAATTTTGGGGGAACAAAAGTAAGTTGATAATTGGTTGCTCAGTTGTTTCTTGTTGTTGCATCACTGCTTCATGCACAAGAAAGCTAACAAAGGGTCCGGAGTTGATAATAGGTGTGGAATTAGCATTTGCAGCCTGTTGTTGTTGTATCTCAACATGAGGACCAAATAAGTGCCAATGCCAGTAAAGCAGGCCATCATGGGGTGGGAAAATCTGACAGAATCTATCAGACATAGTCAAAACATGGATTTGTCAAAATCACCTGTTTGGTACATTTCTAAGAAGCATGAACGCACTGGTGAGTTCAGCAATTGCAAACGGTAGACCACCCAAGGCCATTGTAGTGGATGACCGAAGAAAACTTTCAATGGTGAAGAAAAACCCCCTTTCAACTGTCGAACATGCTATGATCTCCAAGATGTAGACATTGATGTGTCAAAGACTAAAATAAAGAGATGGCTACACCAGCATAGCCTCAGAGGCTTCACTGCAAGATGCAAACCACTGGTAAGCCTCAAGAACCAAATGGCCAAACTTAGAGCTTGCTAAAAAGCACATTTAAAAAAACTGTCAAGTCCTGGAGCAAACGCTTACGGACAGATTAGATGAGTATTAAGCTGCACCAAAGTGATGTAAAGAGAAAAGGAAGGAAGAAGCTGCTCATGATCCAAAGCAGCCCCCGCCGCCATCACCTTTGAAACATGGCGGAGGTAGCGGCACTGAAACTGGCTCACTTCTCTTTATTGATGATGTGACTGCTGATGGCAGCAGTAGGATGAATTCTGACACATACAGAAACATCTTGTCTGCTCATATTCAACCAAATGCCTCAAAACTCATTGGATGGCACTTCACCTTGCAGCAGGACCAAGACTCCAAACACACTGCTAAAGCAACAAAGAAGCTTTTTTTTTTTTTTTTTGGAATGTTCTTCACTGGCCAAGTCAATCACTCGACGTGAATCCAATTGGAATAAATAAATATAAATATCACATAAATATAAAGAAATGTATATATATTATATGTATAATATTTATACTTAATGCCTAAAAAAAACTTTTTTGTAGGCATAAAAAAATAACTTGAACTTGATTTATTATCCTTATTATTGCATTATACTTTATATGCCAGTGTATAGATGAACATGCAAAAAAAAGGTTTTCCAGGTATATATATCATTTTAACAAATTATATTATATTTAGTCACTAATCATAAGATCTGTTGGGCCATATTTGGTGAAACCATACTGGTATTTTTTCATTTTTATTTTGACCTTTATTATGTCCATTCTGTTTGTGTGCACACCTGTATACCAATTAAATAGCATGTCAGACACTCACAAAACCGCACCTAGGAAGAGCTGAACATAAAGGGTGGTGTACTGGATGTAAAGCAATGACAAACATGCTTTATTACTTCACAAGATCTCTTCCGGATGGCGAACTGTGTGCATCAGTAAAATCAATGCTTTTCAGGGAACTGCTTTTACAGTTCCGTGTGTGTGTGAGTGTGTGTGTGTGTGTGTGGGGGCATGTTTAGCCTACTTCATGGGGACTAAATGTCCCCACGAGGGAAAAGTAAATTTTAGGGTTAGGGGTTGGGTTTACGGCTAGGGTTACAATTATGGTTATGGTTATGGTTAGGTTTAGGAAGTCCCAATAATGATAGGAATACAAGGTTTAGGTTTAGAATGTCCCCACAAAGATATGAATGAGTGTGTTCACATGGCCAGTCAGCCACTATGGCTGTAGCTGAGAGAAAGCCTTTATTTATTACATTTGTAATTACACCAATACATTAAATAATATTTCTTTGTTTTTATCTTTTTTCACAATGTAGACAAAATAATCCTTATAAGCTCCTTTGAAACGGACGTGAGCATTATTGTGTATTTCAAATTGGGAGAAAAGGGAAGAAAGCATAACAAATCCAATGGAATTGTGAGTGAGTCATTGACACTGACAACACAGTCAAACATGTTCCTATGATAAACAATGACATAACAGAGCAATTGAATTTCCATGTGCAGCATGAAGGAGCAACGCACACATAAAAGACATAAAACACATACATCTATATTCTAAGTATTGTTATTAATCTGTCATACGCTTGCTGTAGGACTGGATTTCATATATCCCTTTTTGTGTAAAGCTTAATAAATGATACATTATAGCAGTGTTTCCCAAAATCTGTCCTGGGGTCCCCCTGTGTATGCTGGTTTTCATTCCAACCACAATTGCAAACCCAGAATTATAACAACCTATAAATCTTTGTTATTTAGGTGATATTCGTGCTTAGATGGAACATTCACCCTCTTAAGTCACATTATGTCAGAAATAGCTATGCATGCACATGAAGAATAAGAGTCCCATGTTCCCTTTGTGCTATATTACAAACAATTACATAAAAAAAGGGAACAACTTTTTAACTGGTCTAAATAAAAATAGTGGTGAATCATTTGGCTCCTAACTGGTGAAAGTGTGGTCACGTGGCCACTAAAACGAACCATTTGGTAGATAATGAAGAATCCAAAGACAATGCAAATGACAATGAGAAAAATCTGTATTGTGTTAATATGTTTAATGAACAAATTATGCAATATCTTAAACACATGTGTCCAACATGCTAATTAGATGACGTTAGGATCTGAATTAGGATGTGACTGATGTTCTTTTCAACATAAGCATCCTTCTTTTGATGCCAAAACCACTACTGGTGTGGGTGGCCAAAAAACAATGTTTTGGTCTCCTCTTACCATAACACCCAGGTCCAATGCAAAGCTAGCCTTATCCTTGTGAAGGGAGGGTGCACAAAGTGCTGAACACAGGGGTGGCAATAATTTATCTCTTTGGGGGAAAAAAAATATTACTTAAAGAAAATGATCTCTGGAAAATGTTCTCTGGATAATTGTATTAATATAACAGAATGTAATTCTCTCATTTTTTGAGCATACAATGTAGCTTATTACCTGCGTTATTTTTACCAAGGCTGCCAATAATTGGAAGTCCATTGTATATAATTACAAGAAACTAATTTATCGGCTCGTCATTGAAAACTATAGGGGGAGGAAAATTAAATGAAATCGCCATGAACCTGCATTACCTTGCTGCACCTTATTTCCACTTAATGGCAAATTATATTTAATTAAATTTTAGGACTAGTTTTTTCCTCAAATCAAAATAATTAAGGAACCATTCGGGGGAAAAGCTCTGCAAATGGTTATAGTTGAGTTCACAGACATACTACACTGTTTCTCTTGCATCTCCATGTGCAGTTTACTGAGGAGGGGTGAAGCAGGGCTCATTCTGTTGCAATAATTTCCCAGTGAGAGTGCCATTACCCCACGGTTCAGTAACTACTTAACGCTCTCACAGAGGAATCGTTACGTGCTCTCATTTATGCCAGGCATTTCCCAGGGCAAAATAAATTAAATTTTGAATATTTTTCACCAGAAATTGATATTATTTACTGTAATGAAAACACTGATTGCAAAACACAAATCAACAACAAAGATGGCATTTTTCTCATTCTACAAACAAACTAGGAAAAGGAAAAATATAAAGAGCACATTTTAGCTTAAAACATATTTACGTAATGCACATTTATTTTGACATAATCCTCATTTTAATAAATGGGACCACGCAGTGTCCGTTGAACTGTCAGCTGCCATGACCTCCCTGACGCTGGGTAGATTACGGACAAAAGATGATTCACTAGTGTCTCATTCCTGTGGATCAGACTTGACTGCAGATGTTTTGCCTGCGGAATTTGCAGACTACTGGGAGTGGAAGTAGAATCTAAAATTATATAAGTATTCACAAATAAAAACCCTAAGGGGCCTGGGCATCCACTTGTTTTTCCTATACCTCAGTGCCTTAATTGCCGTTGTTTGAAATCTAGAGCCATTCTTGGTAATTTGGCTGGATTCTTGTTGAAGGTATTTCACTGGCTTCAAAGCATAATGGAAACCTGTGCCTATCCAATCCAGCATGACAGACAGAAATCACTGCGGAATAAACTTCAATATCACTGTCCTTTTTACCATATAAATTTGACAGTAATGAAAGGTCTCTCAGAATCTCTACCTCGGCGAGATTGACAGGAGTGAATATCTATCAAACGGAACACAGTCTCCATACTGTATCGGTTCACATCTGCAGTGCTAATCTTTAAAATAAGAAATGACACTTTGCTAATAATAACTGTGTGAAATCTCACCCGCTCACAGGTTTCGCAGAAGAAAAGAGGCAGCTTAAGAGAGGCATCAGTGGTTTTATTTATGGGATGACAGTGGGGAGATGTGAGGAGAAATGCTGCCATATCAGTCATGTGGCAGCAGACCTTCCCTTGGCTCTCTCAATCACTTGCGGCCTACAGAGATGGGGCCAGTCTTGCTGGACATTAGTATTGATTCTAATAATGAGGAAGGTCAGCAGTGGTACACCACATAGCAAGACATGCTCTCTCTCTCCCCCTCCCTTTCTCGCTCTCTCTCTCTCTCTCCCTCTCTCTCTGTTGATTATAAGATTGAATTAAGTTTTATTGCAACTTTTTTTTATCTCAAAGGGAAATATACAACAATACAATGCAGTTTCCACCCACATCTCTCTTTTTAAGTATCCCTTATCTCTAATATAATTAGTATGTGTTGCCTGTTATTTTTATTTTCTTATTTTTCTTTTAGATTTTTTTTTAATACAGTAATACATTTTATTGTGAAAAATGATACTGCTGATTAATGCTCAGAGGGACAACACAGGACTCAAATAAATGTCAGGACAGGTGCATTTGAAAATACGTCACAACATTGCAGTTGTTGAGGCGTCACTTTCAGAAGTGTTATCATGTCAATTCTTGCACTTCATTACCTGAAATGTCCCTGCAGTGCTTCTAATGGTACCTCTTGGTGTTTGTAGCACTTAGCAAACAGCTTTATGAAAGGGTTTTACAGCCCATTACAACATAATGAGCTTAATTATGTGAATTCAGTTATTTTCAAAATGACCAAATTCACGTGTTCGCGGCACATGCTCCAGGACCACGGATGTAATTCTAGAGGGAATGCGTTGTTGATGTGCAGAGCTGTAGTACCATGTGGAAGCAAGGTGGAGTCCTCTGACGTTTACGTTTTCAAAATCCTGTGGACAAAGGTCCACACCTAATACAAAAGCCCCCATTGTTTGTACAAACCACTGCTCTTAACTTAATTTGTGCAACGCTGCCAGTCAGTTGGTTTGTGCACTCAGGATTAAAAAGTACAACAGCTCAAAGTCATGAGGTTTATATTGATTGCTATAATGGCCAGCAGCCGTACAACCATGTCCCTGATTCTCCTGAAAGCCTAGCCAAGCTTGGACTTGGTTAATACTTGAATGAGAGACATCCTTCACCTGGGGGAGAAAGAAAAACTAAGTTGCTGCTAAAAGTGGTTTTGGTGGGCCAGCAGTCTTCCAACTGGACCAAGGGGAATAGTGTGCTATCGGAAACACGCTCTGCATAAGACGTTAAACCAAGGTTCTGACTCACTGTGGTCATTAAATATCCCATGGTATTGCAAGGAGTAGGGGAGTTTGCTGTGTGTCTTGGCAAAATCCCAACCGGGCTCTCTGAAACTGGCCACCTAATCATTCTTCAGTTTAATTGGCTTAAAGATTCCCTCCCTGCCACCTCCACAGCTGATGTGTGATGGGTTTTTCTGGTGCAACATACTGCTGTGTGTTGTTAAGGTAATCCATGATGATGATGCATCAGATTAGATTGGTTTAATTCAATACCTTAAAGTGATTCCAGGAAGAAAAAACTGAAAGTAACCTATGAAATAAGAAAGGTTTTGTTTACATAAGAGTACTTAAATAAGTTATTTTCTAGGGTACAAAAATAGACTAAGAATATGTATACCTACATTTTTTTTAATTATGGCACATTGTCACTATTTCATGACTTCTCCCAAACTGACTGAAGATCAGAAAACATTTGTATATTCTGTTTCTTTCATCATGATAATCGGAAAGTAAAAACACAGAATGACTGGGTATTAGCTTTGTAGGCATCAAATCGCAAAAAAAAAATGTATCTATAATTAGGCAAATATAAACCTGCTGCCATTTTAATGAGCTGCTTCTTATTTTCAACTGACCTGTTTTAGTAAAAACATAAAAGGTGTATGTGTAGACGTGGTGCACGTTTTGAACTGTGGCTCCATCTTACCACACTGCTCAATAAGAGATGTGATTAGCCCAACAAGATAAAGACCTAAGCTCCCTATTTACTATTATTGAATATCCAGGGGTTGACATCATAGAGGAAATCCATGTACTCACTGATGTCCCTTTTCTTCACTACATGTGCCTGTGTTTTTGTGTTTAAGTGTGTTTTCAAACGGGTGCGCTGGATCATAATTGTGTGTGTGTGTGTGTGTGTGTGTGTGTGTGTGTGTTGGTCCATAATTGTGTGGTGTATGTATAGCTGAAGCTGCAGTACAACGGATAGGCCATGTTTGACTACGCCTATGGTCCCGTGAATGTGCAACAGCCATCGGAGAGAAGAGACTTTGTTAATCTGCTGCAATACTACACTCATTTGCTTTCTGCTCATCACTTTGTTTATTTTGCTTTGTATAAAAAAGTAATGTAAAAAGGGTAGGCATAATAAGCCTTAGCTTCAGTCTACACCTTTTCGGTCATCTCCTTGTTCTGTTTTTTCCACTATATTGACACTTTATTGCTTATTATTTATCTCTATGTACTGTATACATTCTGGAAAACTGTCAAAGAGAACCGAAATAAATGAATACTAACTAACTAACTAACTATGAACATGCACTATTTGAGATTTTAAATATTTAAATTGGCAATCTGTCAGCATTATTGAAGTTAACCCATACCAATGACACCAGCATCCCATTTGTCACGTCCATTTCACATGTCTCTCACGTGTCACACTGCCCAGACCCACTTATTTTCACTCCCGTCTGACAACACTTTATTTTCTTTTTTACAGTTAGCTTGTTTGGACCTGTGTTACAGATATCGTGTCAAACATGCACACTTGAAAGGAGCAATTACACTTTAAAATGTGTCGCTTTTAATTGTCTCTCCAGTGTCACACAAGAAGGAGGGGGAGTTCGGTCATGGCATCCTTTGCATGCCATAACTTCTTGATGTCTGTGACCCAACAGCATCAAAAGACTCTTTATATCTTCTTTTCTGGTACTCTTACAAGTGATACTGTAACATCTCTGCATTTGAATGAATCTCTATGGGAATTGGAGGGTGGGACTAGATTTAACCGTAAATTACACTGGAACAGTGTGGAATACATGGTTGGTAAAATGGCTGTAAGTCATCAAGGGTCTGAGGTATCAAACAAGCCTCAAACCATCACTCTGCTGCCAGATTTGCAGTAGATATGGATGGATAAGGGTTGTTTCTCTGACACATTTTTCTGACAAACTCTATGGAAAAATAAGTCAGGAGAAGAAACCCTTCAAGTTATCCATCCATATCTACTGTATTTCTGGCAGTAGAGTGATGGTTTAAGGCTTGTTTGATATGTCAGACCCTTGATAACTTCAAGCTATTTAGCCATTCATGTGTTCCATACTGTTCCAGTGTAATTTACAGCTAAATCTAGCCACACCCTGCAATTCCCATAGAGATTCATTCAAATGCAGAGATGTAAATAATACATTTACTTCAATTAAAGGTTGGTTTTTCAAAATTTTTCAGTGTGAGATTAAGCTAATTCACCAAACGGTTAATTTTATATAAGCGTTTTTACTCATATTTACCAGGGGTGCCAATAATAGTGGAGGGCACTGTGTGTGTATATATATATATATATATATACGTACGTTATACAACATATTAGATATTCCATATGTACATACATGTATGAATTAATTGTGAAATAGTGCTGCTGTGTACTTATACACACATATACACTGTAGAAAGAAAGTGGAGAGAAAGCGACAACTAGTAGTACTGGTTGTGTGCGTGGTGGACAAGTTGTAAAATCAATATGCGCCATACAATAGGAAATGCCTAAATCCTGATCATTTCAGATTATAAATTTGATGGACACAGATAAGACTACCAGGACAAGCCCTTAAAATGATATTGATGATGATATAAATATATATGCTATATATTAAACAACAACATGTCTTACTACTAATTATTTATCTCCTTAAAATTTATAAAGAAAAAAAAAAACATTTTAATAAAGAATTGCATAAAGACCTGGATGGTAATTACCCGTATGCAGGTCAGTGGGATTCATTCAGCTGAAGCCCATTTACAGGGGTTTCCTGTCATGTCTTTATACTGCCAGCTTTCAGTAAGCTGCTTAAAAGGCTAGCCTGAGGGAAAGCTGTTAGCTCGGAGGTAACAGGCCTCATCTCTGCTAATTTAGCCCAAACCCATTAATGCCACTTGGTGCCCTCAAATATATCACACATGTTCTAAAGCTCAAAGTGAGAAATCTAATTATTTCCTGTCGAGAAAAAACAACGTCCTGCAGAAAGTGCGCGCCACTGTGTTTCTTGATCCCTCGCTGCTTGGCATGTTGCAATCCACGTGCAACATAATCAAAATGTGGGCTGAGGGGTCGGCTCATCAAAAGGCCCTACTGCAAGGGCGGGAAGGACAGGTCGGGAACAGCAGTATTTCAAAGGTGACTTTCCTTTCATCCTTTTGGCAGCCGAATGAGGTTCTTCTGTCAAAAAAAGTGACTGTTTTTCAGACACCTGCCACTGTAAAAAAAAATCTTAAACATTTTTTTCAGTTACTATATAACTGCAAAATTTAATTGGAAAGGAAACTTTAGGATTGGTCCACACCTTTTTGGTATCTTTGTAGAGATAAAGTGGAAACCAGAAACAAACCTTTGTTGGATGGACTTGTAGTACTATGAATGGTACACGTGCAATACTGTTTGATTGATTGTTCAACATCTGCACTGAGATATAATGACACATTGATAAATAATAAGACTTAATGAATTATCTGTGTTCGGCAATATCATGCAGCACATTTCCATAATGGTGAAACAGTATGGTGATGCATTGCTCTAATCATCTTAAAAGATATCACTGTACACGTCTGAAAAATGACTGGCTAAATGATGCATTAACATCCAGCCTTGTTAGCAAGCCAGATCAATGCAAAATCCAAGTAGTCATTAATGTTTTTCTTGGAATTTTGCACAAACACATCTATAATCAGATTGAACGTTAACACGGTCACAGGAAATGACAGAAGTTACAATCTAATCTATGTGACAGAAAATGCATCACAATCCTATGGCATGTATGTAGAATGGTATCAGTGCCAATGATTATTATATCATCCTTATTGCTCAAACATGAAATGTCCCTACAAACATTAAAATCAGTCCATATGCTTTATTATATGTTTTGGTTTATATATATTGCTATGACTGGAAAAAAACATTGGGCCTCATTCACCAACCATTCTACGAACAAATTTGTTCTTAAGACTTTCTTTAAAACATTTTTATGAACATTCTGGCATTCACCAATGTTTTCTTATTTGGGATTTTTCCTTGGGTAGAACAGAAGCTCAGAATGGAAACATCAGTTAATCCTGAAATGTTTGTAAAAACGTTTTAAAGAAAATCTTAAGAACAAATTTGTTCATAGACTGGTGAATGAGGCCCATTGTCCTTATATGGTCCATATTTTCCTCATATCTGTTTTGTCCGTATCTGTATTTTATAATCTGAGCTACATTTCGAATTTTTAGCTCTTCAGATTTACTAGATTTGGAAGATAAGAAAGAAGAAATTTGTTGAATCTCATAAAACTGTTTAACAAACATGTCTTTACGTTGTCTCCACAAATAGAAAAATTGCTCACTTATCATTTCTGGCTGGGTGCTTTGTAGTTTGTAAAAATAAAATGTATTTGTTATACAATAGGAAGAATGTGTTGGTGTTGTGGTGATAATTCAATAATTTCTAGGCCTGAGAGTCATACATTAAAAATAATCATAAATTACCAATTTCCAAACAGGTATCCCTGCCTTTATGAATACCTTAATATCAGATTGCTTATCTCTGGAGCTCTGTTGAACCATTAAGTGCAGCCAATGCTTGAGGCATAATGTAGTGGTGGGTTGTTTCCAAGCATATCCGCTCATTCACCGTTTGGAGTGGCCAGCTTGTTGCAGGGGTCCAGTAGGACAGACCACTAGTAGCGCAGGAACATGTTGAATTAAGGGGGCGACTGTAATGATTACATCTGCCACCACAAGCAGGCATGATGTGACATCACACGGAGAGAGCCTGGTAGCGTCCCACTCCTGCCTCATTAAGATCTCTAGATATGTTATAGAAATTTGGTAAAGTCCCTGTCTGTTCAAAGGGGGATGTTCTGTATCCAGCAGGTCACAACCCCTACACCCCCACCCTATGCATATGCTCAAAATGTTCCATTCCTGTTCGTATTGTTGTTTTGTACATTATGTGTGTGTGTGTGTGTGTGTGTGTGTGCAGTGTGTCTGTCTGTGTGTTATCAACATGCTACAAGGTTTCAAGATGCTGCTAACTGCCTACAAAAACAGCAATGGCACATCAGCTCTCGTTGTGATCTTTCCCTGTATTCCTGAATAATTCGCCAATTAAGAACAACTGTGTGCTTGAATTCCTTAATCCGCAGGCTTCTGTAGATGAAAACTGGTATCAAAAGATACGATGGAAAAAAGATGTTTGCGACAGTAGTACTCTTTTTCATCATCTGTACTTGTATTAATAATAATGATAAAGTGATGGGGATCCTGTTAACCCAATCACAGAGAGGTTTAAATGTTGCCTCCTGTCCAATCAGCTGTGCCATAAAGTGATGGGGATCCTATTAGCCCAATCACAGAGAGGTTTAAATGTTGCCTCCTGTCCAATCAGCTGTGCCATAAAGTGATGGGGATCCTGTTAACCCAATCACAGAGAGGTTTAAATGTTGCCTCCTGTCCAATCAGCTGTGCCATAAAGTGATGGGGATCCTGTTAACCCAATCACAGAGAGGTTTAAATGTTGCCTCCTGTCCACTCGGCTGTGCCATAATCTACATCGTTGAGTCTTTCACTGAGTGACCTCTTTTCTGTCGTCTAGTTTCCTCTTACTACAAATGATGAATAAAAAAACTATTTACCTCTCCTTAAATGGAAAATAATCAAAACTGCTACCCAACACATGCTGTGAATTAGGCTGTATGTTTTCCACGCCTCATCCTCGATTCTCTGACCATACTGTAGTCTCACTGCCTGGTATAAATTTGATGTGAAACGACAATTGCAGAGGCGCAGACAGCCTCTGATCTGAGAGGAAACCGCTTCAGCATTTTAACTAAGCATTCTTTATCCTCTGTAGCACTTTATGTTTGCTAAAGGGGTTTGCATCATGTACTTGAACTGACTTTTTAAAACATGTCCATTGTGGTATGCATTGTCCATATGCAACTGTACAGGCTTTTACTGTAAAATAATTAAAGCCATTATAAGATTACATTTTTGGATGTTCCTTATCTAAAGATTATATGATAGCTAATTATGTCAGGGTTTCAACATGGCCAAGTAATGGTTGCGTCAAGTGCATTAGATATGTTATCTTGGGATTATGAGACAACATGATGTGTTATCTCAGGGCTTTGTCAGAAAACATCATAATTCACCCTATGCTTTGAGTTTACTAGCTATCTTATCATTATGAATGGCCTTGCTAGCCACTGATATCAGGTTATGGTTTTGAGAAAAGCAACTCCTTCAGTCAGATGCTACCTTCATTTTATGTACACTGCAAAAAATGTCTTAGTGAAAAGTGTTTTAGTCTTGTAATAAGACTTACTTTTTGTGAGACGTTTTGTAAGTAAAATTCTTACCCCACTTGCAAATCTTGAAATTAGTAAAACTATCTCACCCCACTGGCATTCATTTTGTATTATTTAGCAAATAAGGAAACAGAAATAAGATTCTAAAGTCTAAATATAAGATTAAAATGCTCGTTAAGATTTAGTTTAGTTTTCAGTGTATACTGTTCAAATGCCAAATTTTATAGCAAACAGAAACAAAAATCAAAACAAAAATGCTAAATTATGCTCTCCCTTAAAAAATTTTTTAAATAAGTAAATAATAATAATAATCTTTCCTCATTGTCTACAAAAGCATGCAATACTCACATTCACTTTCCATCTAAAGAACATCTTTATCTTTTATTTTAATGACACAGTTCTGAGTCAAATCCCAAGAATCATCCTACTGCAGTTCTGTTATCTCACATCTTTCCATTTTTGTGTTTCCCTCCCTTTTTTCCTCATATTTAAATACCTAGTCATGCTTATGCTGCAATGCGCATCTCTGCCTCTGCTGTCCATTGGAGAGTGCACACAAGCACATGCTCTCCTCCCAAACGTGAGTTAACAAGTTTGGCTCACACAGACATGAGTCAGAGGAAGACGCTTCACGTGTAGCCCAACAGGCAAACTGACTGAAACCCTCCCATTCCTGGGTGATGCTAGAGCCAATTGTGTGTTACTTTTGTATTTTTGCAGGCTACAGTAGACACGGGCACAGCTCAGATTCAATAACCAGACTGTGGAGCCATTTCATGTACTAGAATAGTGCTTTAACAAAATGAGCCACCCAGTAGCCCCAGTAATCTATTGGCAAATATCAGTAAATTGGTTTGAAAAAGCCAACTTACTGTTCTCCTTATTATTTCTTCTTATTCTTATTCCACATCAATTTCTGTTATGGTACTCCTCCTTTTAAGCCAGGCCTATTATTTTGGCCAGTAGCTTCACCTAGTATTGGATTATGTTGCTCGTGTTTTTTGTATCAATAGCTCAATTCTTTTTGACATATTTACAATTTTATATACAACATTTTCCCACTGATTAACATTGATGGAAAATTCTAAATGTGAAGAACACGCTTGCAGCCGATGTCACAATTGACCCTTTGTCAAGCCCCGCCCAAGTCCCGCTTTCCTAAATTACTGTCCCGTCAAGCTTTCACTTCCGACAGCTTTCCATAGAAACCCCATTGAGAGGACCCATCAGTTATATTAACTTGCATCTGTATTTTACATTTAACACAGAATACCCCTTTGTTAATCAAGCGAGTCTCAAGCAGACATGAATCTGTAACAATCCATATTTGATGTTCACATGTATATGCAATGAGGGAAAAAAATGTTGTATTAATGTTAACTTTAGCTAGATAACGATGACTATTGTCAGCATCCCTCCCGCTGAGTTACCGCCGGCTATTGCTGACCACTTTTGTAGTCAGGGATCTCTTATTTCATCCAGTTGTCAACAGCAGAGACTCCATGATTAAAGTATGATAAGGAAAATATTAGTGCAAAATGTTATCGCTCTCAACATAAACAAGAGAAGCCTCACCTATTGTCAGTGACAGTTGAAGTGAGTGGCACTCTCATAACAGCACAGAACTGGCCAACAAAGGGTCTCTTGCAAAACTTCTTATGGACGAAATCTCTGGCAAGGTGAGTAACGTTCAATGCAAAGGAATATTGGTTATTTTTCCATTAGTTATAATTCTTGCGAGCTAACATGCATATTTCAACGTCGGCTTTTTCAAGCCAAATTTTGTCCTTAAACTTTCCTTTCTAGTTAGTAGCTTGTTGGTCTAATTTGTGATTTCACTGTGTCACATGGTTTTCATTATAGCCTCCGGCTTGGAAAAATTGACTTGTGTAATTGGCAGGTATTCACCCTCATTAGCATTTCTGAGTGGTCCCCGTAGGCCTCCACTGCATTGATGTTAGGGGTCAATCCAATCTCAGATTTTCCATAATTCTGTGAATCCTGATTATCACAAACAAAAACCATTGTATTCTCATGAGATGTTCTTAAAACATTTGAACCCCAACATAATTTTGTGGTTGTTTAGTAACAGCAACTAACCACACTGATTTTCACATTTTCCGTAACCAATTTCCCTTCTTGATGGTTACTTAAATGTTAAAGAAGATAAAAGTATACTCTATTTAGACCTGTGTACAGTAATAGTATGCGTTTATACTTCTATATTTTTCTGATGTGAAAAACTTCAATGTTTACTCAAAATGTTTTCTGGTTTATTGGAATTACCACTATTTCAGAGAAAGTTAATCAATTACATGGAGTATCTATATTCATAAGGTATAAGAGCATTAATCTTCTTTTATTTTCTGTTCTTTTTTTTTTGTTTGTTTTTGTTTATCCTCATAGGACTTTGTCATTTATGGCTAATATGTTTTCCTTGAACTTCAGCAATTTAAAATAAATGTAAAACCATGTTTTTATGCTTCACAACCATGTTTTCAGATCACATGCTGTCTTCTTTTTTTGAGTAATGTAAAAAGGAAACTTCAGAAAATGCAGTTTCATCTTTTTTGCATTAAATTACACATTGCTGCACACCAGACAATGGGCTTTTTCTTTCATATTATCTCTTGACATACGCAAGTTTGACTTGGGTAAAAAACATTGGACTTTTTTGCCTTGTAAGCCTATACAGCAACGTTACACCACTATTGTCAAGAAACCCATTTAAAATCCAAAGAAGTTGAGATCATTTACATTTTAAGTGCTAACAACTTAAAGATTGAATTCCTTCAAATTGTTTTGCTCTCTCCAAGAACATGCCCATGCATATAAAAAAATGATTATTGAAGGTTGCAATCTTCTCTCTTGCAATCACCATTCTACATCAAGTCCTCTCGTGAAGATGTCATAAGTAAAAATGGTTCAATTGCAGTTTCTTTAAAACTGGCTCCCCATTTTAAAGATTTGTTTTTTCCCTCCCGTTAAATTATTAAACAGTTTTCCATCTCCAACCAAAGAGGCCCTTTTCCATTTGGATGGGTCATCCACACATCCCTTTATTTGTACAGTTTGTACAGTATTGACTGAGGACAACGAAATACAGCCGCATCCTTTGTAGTCAATGATACAAGGTGAAATCAGGAATGCTGGGACGTGTAGTGGGTGTGCAGATCATAAATCCAGCTACCTTGCCGTTACAGCCGTGATCATAATGGCAGCCTTGTCCTTTGGGAAGAGCAAAGCGCAGGGGTGGTTTTCATAAGTATAAGGGATTCACACAAGGTCAGGGAAAAGCTGTCGGGGGAAATCTGGATTCCGTCACCATTGCTTTCTTGTGACATCCAACACGCCGCAAGAATACTATGGAACGGAGGCACCTTTTCCCATTTTCATATTTTATTTCCTGTACTTAATATCTGTAAGCCATAAGCTGTGATATATAAAGCTTGTCATATCCATGTTAACTAAGTCATTAGCCAAAGCTGACCTTTCCCAGTAATGGGGAACCTCAGGTGTTTTCCTGCAGCAACACTGAGCAGCAGATAATAAACAGCATCTTTTGCATCTTTCTTCTCAGTCTACCATATATGAGAGAATAGAGATCTCAAGGATGAGAGAGATAGAGAAGGAGACAGATTAAAGCAGGTATCCATTTTAAAACATTATGGCCCAATGATTGGTCATGGTATTTTTTTGTGCACCAATCATTGGTTGTGTTATTACTTTTGCATGTGCTAACAGATTTTGCACATGATAAAGGTCTCAGTAAATGAGGCCCTATGGTTTTATGTTCAAGATGTTTTCCACTTCCTAACTGATCTCTTACATAGAATCAGAATAACTCGTCCTAGCCTCCAAGCTGAGTCTGACAATGGTATTCTCTAATAATATGGACATCCTGGGGAGAACCCGTCTTTCTTCATGGTTGTGCTAAATGTGGTCATTTACCATCCCAACATGCAGGTCCTTGCTTTAGTGAACTTCAGGCTGAAAGAAGAGTCAGTAAATCACTTCCAAGCTCATCAGCCAAAGATCACTCAAGAAATCAATACAACAGATGAAGGACCAGCTTCAAAAATACCCAAAGGTAAGAAAAGGAACAGTTTCAAAATTGCTCAATAGCAGAGGTCAATGGGGGTGATGTGCCAGTGTTGGCAAGCAATCTGGCTTGCCCTTACAATAAGGAAACCTCCATTGCAAGTTGCAACATGCCACACATTACTTCAGTTTTAAACAGTCTGTGTTCTTGCACAATGACCTTCTCAGTATGGGTCTGACCTTTCAGCCACAGAATTGTATCTGGTTCGGCAAACTCTACATGATCAGGGATGCACAGCCAGCGGGTTTATAATCAAGACATCACAAACTCATTTGATTGCACGTCAAAATAACGCAGCTCAGTCTATGCATTTTGCCATAGCAGCAAAAACATGTCGAGAATAACGTGAGACGCGATGAATCAAGAGTAAATATCCGCCCTCTGTATGTGCAGAACTGCACATGTTCCTAGCTCTTTAGTTTGGGCTCTAATATGAGGTAGATGCCACAATAAGGGTGTGACAGTTTTATTAAAGTCGGGAGGATATCTTGTGAAAATGCAGCAGAAACAATGTTTCATGACTAAGCAGTACTTTTCAAAACAGAAAACGCTTAGTCAAACCTGACATAACTGTCATCACCACTGGCAACTAGGCTGGCTGCCATTTTGCATATTAGCTGGTGACAATATACCATGATATTAATTTCTATACAGTGTTCATATTTCAGTGGGTACTGCAGCCAAAATGCTTGAATATGACGAGGACATGCATGTGTCATTTCCGAAATCCTTCCTTGGATGGCTTTTCAATCTCGGTCTGCAAAAGCCCCCGTGTGACAGCGGGAAGCAGTTTAATGAAGGCACTGCATGCAGCGTCGTTCCATTTCATAAAATTTCAAATGTGCACTTTTAAAAAGGGCTTCTCTTTTTAAAATCCCTTTCCGCCCATGACATAGATTTAAAGCGGCCAGCAATAAGTCAAGTTCTTTTGGCTAGTTAAAATCGAGCACAGGAAAGGCTTACACACTGTAGACTTAACACTAGAGGGGTCTTGACAATTGATTCCCTGTCTTCACAGAGCCAACTCAAGCCACTCCCATGTGTTACATCCTGCCATACAGCAGTTAGATCACAAATTCCAAAGAGAGCAGTTTGCTTGCACAATTCTACTATAGCAGTGCCTCGATTGCTTGATTTTTCGTACAGTATTAAAGCCATATAAATGGGATATCTATTTAAATCAATTATTCTGTGACACTTCTTGGAGTGTGGTGTTGCTGAAATGGCAATTTCTCTAATTGGCTGGTTTTATGAGTCTTCTAAAATGCTTTTATTTGTATGGCTAGTGTCAAAGCAGTGATCATTATGCCCTCATCCTTTAAGCATGGTAAAAAGAAAAGTATGCCACATTGTCACTGAAACAAACCTTAGTTTCAAGTCAAAGTTGCAGTACAGACTAATGTTGATTGATTCCAGGAGTGAGTCCTGTTACTTTTACACAATGAAAATAAAACCCATGTAATCCACTGCATGGCTCTTCAACACAGGTTGCACAGTGATGATGATCAGAACAAACACTTTGTAAACATGCTTATCAGTTAGAAATAATTAATAACGAGAGAAAAATAAATAAAACGTTATCCTGCTTTAAGGCTGGATCCTTTGTTAGTAAAACATTGTAAGCCAATACATACATATATACAGAGGAATATGCTTGTAAGAATGTCCAATTTAAGAATAGCCTGGATGTAGTGATGAATATCTGCTGAGTAGGATTGCTCCTATTAAAATGATTTTAAATACTCTGCATGTAACAATAAAGAACTTTGTTTCGAAGAATGAGTTGCGATTCAGTCAAAACATACAATATTCACAGAATGAATAATCTATTAATGTCGTGATGATTTATTCTTTCTTTACTTTTCAGCACAAAATATGAGCAGCAAAAGGCATTTTGGTTTGGAATCAGTGTGTCCTCCTGGGTAACCTGCCCAATATATTGCGGCCTCAGGTAAAATGTTTAAGTAAACAAGATCACATTAAATAAATATCTGTTCTTCAGCAAGGCAGCTAATAGAAAGGTTGCTTGTGCGGATGAAAAATGTTGCCGACATCAATAGCATGACAGTCAGCAAATGAAAACGAAAAGTAAAGGCACTGAGTCTCTGAACAAACCTAAAATCTTTTTTGGCCATTAAAAAAAAACATGTCTTTAGCATTTGCCAGGTTTATCAAAGAGTAATGGTGCCATGTCAGAATTATGTGACATGAATCGTACAGTTCATTGTGTTTCAAAAGCTCAATTGGCAACTGTGTGATTTTTGTCACACGTTTAGAATAGGTTAGAAATGACTTTGACTTTGAATGACTGAGGTCTATATAAAATGTGCTAATTTTGTGTTAGAGTTTAGTGGACAGTGCTACAATGTGACTAGCATTTTGCAGTTTGCCCTGTGGTCTCTCAGATAGAAAATTCCCACTCCTAAAAATGTATTAATAATTATACTGTACAGTAAGTTAACACTGTGTTTTGTTAAAAGTGATATCAGAAAGAAGCTCAGCTTTGTTCACTGATATTACCTTATTATAACATGTCTTAAGTTAAGAACTTTTTTACTCATATTGTTTGAATGTTTTGCTGAATACATGTACAGGTAAATAAAATCCTTTTTTCATAATAGCATTGCTGATTATGCTGCTGAATACAAGATAATCTGTCTGCTTCTCACATCCCACGTCCCAGATCTTGGTCCAGGCCCTGGCATTTTTCTGCTTGACTACTGCAACTCCCTATTGGCCAGGCCTCTCTGCCTGAGCCACCAGACCACTTCAGCTCATTGAGATTGCCGCTACTCGGCTGGTCTCCGACCTCCAATATACTGTAGTATACACATGCCTCAGTTCTCCTTGTCTCCCCTCACTAGCTTCCAACTGCAGCTAAAATTGAATTCAAGACACTGTTGCTTGCCAACAAAGCAGTCAAGGGCATGTCATACCTTCAGTTTGAAACGTCACACCCCACCCCTGAATGAACTGTATGTATGTATGTATGTATGTATGTATGTATATATACATATATATATGTAGTTCAGGCTGGTGTGGCTTAGATGCATTCATAACTGTATGGTAATGACTACCATGGGAGCTATGCTGTCTGTACATTTTCTGATAAGCGCTTCACGCTCCATCACCGACGTCCCTCTATAGTAAGCTCTCTATGTTTGCAAAGTGAGAGTTGGATCCAGGAATGTCTACTCACAGCAGGTTTCAGTGTTTTAATTAGATGAGACTAAAACCAATTTTCCAATAATACTGATGTGCCACAGTCTGAATAAAAATGATATTGAAACCAGATACTTTTGACAAATGTGATAGTGGTGGTAAAGCCTTAATAAGACATGCCATTCAGTAAGATTAAACCCTATTGACCCTATTATTAACCCTATATAACAACCCTATGTGTTCTGCGCAAGTTTGTCTTTCCATGTTTGGTTGCGCGAGACTTTAACCGTATAAACTTTAAAATATCACTGCTTAATGTTTTATGGGGCACCCATTTTTAAAGTATCATTAAACTATGTGTTACAATAGTTACAAACGTTATAACCATACCTTTAAAATAATTGGTTCAATGATTCTCTTTACTGGTTGAATCAATATCTTTGTATTGGCAATTTATATATTTGGTTGTAATATTTTATACAAAATGTAATGTTCTGCCACGTTTGTATCATATAAATTATATACATTCAGCACCCCTTGTAAAGTTAAAACACAGCCATTACATTACAATCATTTGTCAGGCACTTTTATCCAAAGCGACATACAATAAGTACATACTGAAGGTCATTGAAGCGACTAAGGCAGATCTGACAAAGTACAACTTTCTCATAACGTAGGAGCTATCCCTAGTAATGAACATTGAATATAGTACACACAGTGAGCTATACATTATGAACTATAAAATAGCAAAAAACACAAGTTAAATAGAAAACAGGCAAAAAACAGGAAACAAGTAGCTACTATGAAATTGGTCCTAGATAGGTAGGTTAGTCGAGGTGGAGTCTGAAAAAGTGCATCTTCAGACCATGACAGAAAACAGGCAGTGTTTGAGCCGAGCGTAGAGGAGTGTTCAGCCCTGTAGTGTACTCGCTGAAACAGAAGAACCTAACGTTTATGCAAAATATGTCATGTGCATAGTACTTTGAGCTACAGTATGAATGACATTGGCCACAGCTAAAGCCTGATAGGAAATATCAGGACAACTGAAACCAAAAACATATTCCCATCAATAAACAAAAGCTGGCTGAGGGGTAATGAATGGTAAATGCCCTTGACATAATGCATAACATGCTTGACACCCAAACAAAATATCTGAGAAGCTAACTGAACCAATCCTACCATAGTAATATGTGATTGAATGTACTGTGTGTTGTACCTGTATGCCCTTCAGTTGTATACAACAAAACTACAACAGGACAGAAAAACACAAAGAAAGTTGTTTTTTAACTGGTAAATTAGTTCTTGAAATGTGAGTAACGAGTTAGAAAAGCACCACAAAGTGAAACGTTTTATATTGCCAGAGAAGGCCTATACTGAATTGGATTTGGAGCGACAGGGCCCCTCTACCAGACCAGTATACGAGACAAGAATACGAATAGAGACCAAAAAAAATCTCAGCTCAAACCCATGAAAAATCTTTAACAAAATGCTTAATGAGCACACTTCATTTAAAAAAATACAGACGTCGCCACACTTGGATCACAGGATAACGTGGTATGAATATTAGTCAATTCAAAGCACGATTTTCTTTTCTTTTATTGGGTGGGTGAGGGTGTTGAGAGGCAGCATTTATAACAAACTTCTTATTGCCATTATCGTTCTGCTCAGAGTGCAATAATTAAACTGGTGGTTATTTTCTGTCGACTGCATGAAAAGCTCTTAAATTCGAAAACCGCTATGTTGCAAAAGGTATAGATTCTCATTGACGGTAATGTGAAGAATTTCTCTTTAATGTTTTAGCTCAACAGGCACAATTGCGTATTCACAAAATCACCATGACAACTCCGAGGCTGACATTTTTCTCCCCTCTTTCCTTTGCAATTCAATTCTTCCTTTTAATTCGCCCACCCCCTCTCTCTAAATGACAATGTAACCGCTTGGATCCCGGGACAGCGCTGACTTCTAGATTTTTTTCAAATAGAATGATGGTTGCAAACCATGCTATTAGGAGGAGGTTCATTTGAAGCTTGTATGAATGCATGTATCTTATAGACGGCTGATTCCTCCATCAATTAGTAGCAAAAAAATACATTGACTACATTATTATATAAGCTTTACTAGCTCATGCACAAGTAAAAATTACGTTTTACTGAAAAAGAACCCGTCAGTTTACAACAAGTGTTTGGCTACATTGCAATCATGGTTACATGTAACACTTCATGTGTCTTAAGGAAGGTAGGGCTATCAATCGAGCACGTACATGACCATCATTTTAATTATCCTTGTAAAGATTTTAGCAGTGCAGTCATTGCTTGATTGTGGTGCTGAGCACCCGCGTCAGGGAAGGGAAAAAAGCGTCCATCCTACATTTTAGGATTCACTTGTTCTAAGTGATACAATTAATGGAGACGGATAAACTTGCAATGATTTCGGAATGAGGGCTAAATGCTACTATTATTATTATTATTATTATTATTATTATTATTATTATTATTTGTTAGGCTACTATTATTACTATGACTCTTTATATTATTGTTTTTATTAGGATATTGTGTTACCGTTCATACTACTACTAATGTTAGGCTACTATTACACTACTACACCACCACTACTAGCCTACTACTAGATAGGTTACTACTACTAATAATAATACTAAAAATAATAATAGTATGTAAATTATTTAAAATGGTATTTAAAATGGTACCGAACCACCCACCAGATTAAAATTGCGCAGCGTTTTATACAAGGAAAGTAGCTGGTTTTCATTAACTTAGTACGCTATAGGCTATCAGAACCGTCACCCAGTCGCTGCAGTTTACTGTAAATCGAAACATCAAATCTCTATAAATCCTGCTTAGGTCAAGGACAGTACAGTCTCTACAGGTTTAACCAACAGCGTTATTAGGAAGCCGCACACTTCTTGCACGATTTAGCTACTGTTGCGGGGATCATTTTAAGACACCGTGTTGAAGCCTCAGCTTCATGTGAGAACAAAACAGCTAATCACTGCAATGCCCCCGTGGACCATGCTTCAGTTGGAATACATCCGAAATATGCGACCCATCGGCGATGTACAAGTGATCAGATTGAGGATTTGTAAGGGGAAAGCCATATACCGTGTTTTTTTCCCCCCTGAGGCAAAGAAGAGCGAGTCCCATTTTGCCGGCAAAGGGAGACAACGGCGAAGATGGGCACCGCGTAGCAATATTATTAAGCTAACTTTGAAGAACATATTCCTTTAACTCTCCCAATTTTGGTGCTGCTTAAAATGGAACAAAATCAAACTAAATCCCAGCTCGTACATGTAGTATTGGCTACTAGTTTCTTTATAAGCAATCTACTGGTAGCCTATCTCAAGTCCTAATATTGCTTAATCAAGAATTATTGGAAAATAAAATCGACGTAGGCACAATTATGTAGACTAATTTATTAATATTTCTACGTCAATGTTTCAACGGACATCATGGCTAATCTAATTTACACACAATATTTCACACCCGATAGGCTATCTGAACTGTAATGTCATCTGTAGCACAGGCTATAACACAGACATGAGACTTACCTGCCTTGGCGAAGTATCAAATCCCCCATTCCTGGTCTTTTCCTTTAAAACCACGTTATTGTTTTAGGAATGTTATATCGTATTGTTTCTCCCCTTTGGATTCCCTTTAACTGATTGTGCTGGCTTTTCGTTTGATGCGGGTCTATGAAGATATCCTTTAATACTCTTACTCCATTCACATTTTCACGTTTTTCCTCCGATTTTATCCCCGGATACTATCATCCGTTTCGATGCTCGTATCTTGCCCATCCGTGAGGTCTCTTCACGTGTACGCGCAGCGCAGACACGGCTGTATTACTGTCGGGAGCGCCGAAGGAGACGCGCGTTCCTAGGCAACCAAGGGTACAAGCAGTTACACTTGCAGTCTGCATTGAAGAACTTGAGCGTGGATTCTGCTGCTGACGTTTTTAAAGAGAAATAATTCATTTCAGTGTTGGTTTCTGCCCATTTTGTATTATAAGTAACATACAAATATCACTATAACAGTCTAATTGTATGCACTATTCCACATGATACTGGAAGGAAACCCAATGAATTAAGTTTTATTTATTTTTTAAATGAGGGGGCGGCAATAGCCTATAGCCGACGCTTCCTAAACTCAAGAGACATTCGGCTGGTTTTGAAGAGGCTTAGTGTGGGTCATAAGAGTCATGTTAAAATTAGGCTACCGTAATTCGTGTTTACACAGACATATTATGCCAAGGCTAAGCCAATTAGTTTACGTTGTGTAGCTAAAGGTAACGTGTGTATAAGGATAGGCTATCGCGTGCATATAAAGTTCATTTCATTCAGTGGTTATCTTGGTGTAGCCTATTTTTTCCCCAATATCATAGTTCAGAGATCTCAAACGAATATCATTTGGAACGTCAAGAGCATTGGATCTCCGCACCAGCTAGGAAATAAACGGAAATTAATTTTACACTTTATGTGCATGCTATCTCTATATTTGTACATGACATTATATTACAGTCATTTAGCAAACGCTTTTATCCAAAGCGACATACAGTAAGTGCATACAGAAACGTCATCGAAGTAACTACAGAACAGATAAGACGAAGCACATCCTTCCCATAAAGTAGAAGCTATCCCTAGTAGTGAACATTGAATGCAGTTAACAGTAAACTGGGTAAATCAGCTCTACTACAATTCTATCTACTTCAACACACAGTTAAACAAGAAACAAGTACCATGAGAGGTCCTAGATAAGTGGATCAGTCCAGGTGGAGTCTGAAAAGGTGTGTCTTCAGGCCACGACAGAACGCAGGCAGGGTTGGCATAGAACGTAGGGGAATGGGAAGTTTGTTCCACCACTTTGGAGCTAGGGTGGAAAAGCTCCGCAGTCGGGACGAGTGAGCACCATTGACACGTAGGGGGGGAAGTGCGAGTCGCCCTACTGTAGACAAGCGAAGTGGTCGAGCAGGAACATAGTTCTGCATCAAGTCCTACAGGTAGGCAGGGCCTGTCCTATTGGCTGCAGTGTAGGCCAGGGTCAGAACTTTGAGCCTGATCCTGTCTGCAACTGGCAGCCAGTGGAGTGACCTCAACAGGGGGGTGACATGTGAAAATTTCGGTAGGTTGAACACAAGCCGGGCAGCTGCGTTCTGGATCAGTTGAAGAGAGAGGATGGCGCAGGCTGGTAGGCTTGCGAGCAGGGAGTTGCAGTAGTCCAGGCGTGAGGTAACCATATAGTCTGGACAAGAAGCTGTGTAGAGTAGGTGGTCAGGTACAGTTGAATCCTCCTGATGTTGTACAGGAGGAACCTGCAGGACCATGCCGTCACCCTGATGTTACTTTCCATTTTCCATAAGACAGCAAGCTCCAACTAATATCTCAATGTTTATTCTGGCAAAAGAGCGAACTAGAAAATGACTGACAATCAATGTATTGATAGACAGAACTTTAAGATACCTCATGAGCAGGAATGGGGAATAACACTTGTATATTAGCTACAAAATACCTCCCAATCAAACATATTAAATATAGCCGCAAGCCGCAATTAGTGGGGTACAAGCAGCATTGGGCAAATGGCGTACAACTGCAGTCTTATGAATCTTGAAATGTAAGGATTTTGAATGTAGACCAAGTAGTTGAAAAGTTTGAGTGAAATATTTGCTAAATATTACAAAAAAAAATTGTAATAGGTTATGGAATCTACTTTTCACCGGCATAGCTACTCCAAATGGTCAGAATCCTGTGTTTCGTGAACATTGGCCCACCGGTCTCGGAGGAGTTAATTTTGGCCGTGGAATGCAATACTTGAAATTGTGGAAACCATCATGTGGCAATTACGCAACTGTGTAAATCTTATTTGCATATTAGGTAATAGCCTACATTCCTCCAAGTATACTAGCTACGTACTTCATAGTATGCAATTTCTTGGAACACACTTAGTCATGCAGCGTCAGAATACCTTTGACCTTACAGGAAAAACAATAGAATCACCACAAAATTACTTGATAACTAGCTACGGTACAGTTAGCAACATGAAGCATTTGAAATTAACTAGGCTACACATGTTATTGTCATGGATCATGCCTCTCTTTTCTTATCTCTGCGTTTTTTATTCCTTTTTTGCTTCTACCGGTAATCCATCGGATTTTTCTGTGTTCCGCTGCGGGTTTTGCTTTCGTCTTGGTGATTAGTGAGTTCACCTGTCCTGCATATCCGCTCACTACTTATACCCCGCTTCCTCCGTTTCTCATTGCTTCCATGTTAATCCACTTAACATTCGAGCCGGTAAAAAGGTATAGGAGATTAGTTAGAAAGCTAGTTTAAAAAGAAAGGGTTTAGAAAGAAAGCAAGTTTCTTTTCGCTCTCATTTCAGAGCAGAGGCTTTCTCGTTTCTTCGAGCGCTCTAACTGCTCTGGTCCCAGTTAAAGGGATCTTATAGTTTTTATTTTCTTTGTTCGTTCGCTCCACAAATGGAGTTACATAAGCGTGTCTGCTTATTTCCTTTGTTCTTCCACGAGCGCTCTAACTGCTCTGGTCCCAGTTAAAGGGATCTTATAGTTTTTATTTTCTTTGTTCGTTCGCTCTACATACGGAGTTCAATAAGCGTGTCTGCTTATTTTAGTTGTTTTGCTCGCATATCGAGTTCCTCGCCTTTTTCGTGAGGTTATTGGTGTTCTCATTATTCTCCATTTCCACTACGGATTATTGTCCGTTTCTGTGGTGTTCATTAGAACACTTTAAGACTCCTTATCTGTTGCATCTGGACCTCCAAACATTCTCCTCCGTGTTTCTGGCACAGAGAACCACTACAGTTATGGTACAGCGCATGACATTATTGACAATAAACATTGCTTTGCCAAATTTAGCGTTTTCATTGTTTATTACTGCCATTGTGAAACCACTTATAACTTTGTGTGTGAACCATAAATTGAGACAATCGTATATTTTACCTCATGTCTGTTATACAGTTACTGTTAGCACAACGTAAAGTTAAGTAGTGGCAAAATCAGGGCAGATCATACCAGCAGTAGGGGAGTCTGAGGCATCTTGTCACACGGGTAACTTAGCACACTGCTCATAACTCCAACACCAGAGGGCACTCCCTCAAAAATGTGACAGTAATATTATGTGACCTCTTGTCCTGAAGTCAACTTTTTTTTAACATGTGGTAAAGGTCACACTAATCTGAGGTGAGAACACTTTTTTTTCTTATTTTTCACCCTTAAACATAAAATGAGAATGTACATTTTTATGTAAGAAAACTGTGATAAGTATGAATATTCAATTATATTATTTTTACACAGCACAGAGGAGAGAGTAAAGTGTTTTTTGATATCTTAGGTGCAGCCCTGCACTTATGTAAGATAGCAGTATAGCTAGGTTTAGCACCCAAGTAAGTTCGAGGCAACTCGTCTCAATTTTGTTTGGGGAAGATGTCACATGTAACAAAGTGCCTCAATATAAACTAACAGGCAGAGTTGTTTCCCTGCTGCAGCCCCACAGAAGCCATTAATTAGACAAGACTTGTAGCTTATACAAGTTGTTTTACAATTTTTTTGGCGACAGCTTGTAGACTAATAAAATCACTTTAAATCAATTATTTTGCATCAAATCGTCGATTCATAAGATAATTAACCGTGTAATAAGCAGGATAAAACACGCAGAGAGAAAAACAAAGACCTCAGCTCTGCGTCGGTTCTTTGCCTTTGCGGCAGTCATTATTTCGCAATAATGACCACCTCATCGTGTATGCCGGGTCTGCAACCGCAGGTCTTCAGTCTTCTCATTTAGGGCCAGTTTCAGAGATGGCCAATTTAAGTCATGGGCTTAAGTGCCTCTTCTGCGCGGATTTAACACGAGCTTACTAAATCTGGGTTCTCACCAAATCCGGCGAGGTGCATCGGTTCGACGCATTCTATTAATTTTCCATGGAGAGGATACGATGCGATCACGTGGTGCATGATGAATGTGGCGCAGCGACTGTGTGGTACGTTCGCCGGTTCTGAATTTCAATAGGATAGATTCCATAACCTACTTCAGGCAAATTAATGCGTCCGCTATTGCTCGCGAAACTTGGATCAAACGGTCAAAGTAGGCGTTTTAGATCGAATATGAATCAAGAAAAAATTCTGAAACGTATTTTAGTGGATTGTTTAGGTGGGATAAAAAAAAGTTTATTAACAGGCTGCCATATTGTTCCAGTTTGAAAACGGAGGCAAAATACGTCTAGCCATCAGTTGCCGTTAATCTTCCTCATAGGCTACTGAACCCGTCTAATATAGCAACGCCCATCAAACGCACAGTTTGTGGGTCTGGCTCTTCCCCATGCGTCGTTGCCGGATTTGGTGAGAACCCGGCTTTAAGCTATGTTCACAACTCATCGGATTGACGGACACCGGAAGTCATTCATTCCAATGGAGGTTGATTAACGGACAGTTAAGGATGTGCGCCCTCTTGTGGCCGACAGTTCCATCGGCCAACGGATGATGGATCCTCCAACGGACCATCGGAATTGGCGGAAGTAGAAATTTTTTTTTAATTTCACTGCTTGTTAGTGATGGGAGGTTCGACTCTTTTTACTAACTCAAGTTTGTATGAGTCACTCACCAAAGAGAGTCGGGTTTTGGATTCACTCGAGTCGTCAAGTCAGTCTAACTTCCGGTTTAGCCCTCCTGAATGGGATAAAGTAATCTCCCAGTTGACAGATTCACCGCTCTACCAGAACTTTGGCCACTGTCTGTGTAAGGATCTGAGTTTTTGCCTGTTATTTGTATCTTTATTTTGTATGTATTGTTTATTCTGTTTCTGCTTCTGGCTTGTTTATTTTCCAGTTTTTCCTAGTTGTCCTTTGTCTGCTTGTTTACTTCTGATCTGTCACTCCCTGTTTACGTCTCTGTACCTTTCCGGTGTTTTCATTGGTGTTCGGGTTCCCTCTTGCTTCACACCTATCTCTGTGCACTTAGATTTACTAATTACCACTAACATACTAATGATAGATAAGATCTACTAACTCCATTAACAAACTAATTTGTATATACTTACTAATCATACTAACGGCAGGGGTGTGTATAGTTACTAATCTCACTAACATATTAGAGCGCACATTTTCATGCTGTTCTGTCCTTGCTAATCATTCTCAGCTGCATCTGATCTGTCCCTGTCATCTTAATCTATGCACGATTTCCTGAAACTCCAGGTCATCTGTCATCGTGTGTATGTTTGGAATCCAGTCCGCGTTTTCCCTAGTTGTCTCTGTGATTGTTTCATTGTTCCCTAATGTATTCTCATTGTTTCTCGTTTGGAGTCCCTCCCCGCCTTTCGACTTTGACCTCGTTTGTATATCGACCATTCTCCTGCCTGATCCCTTTGTACTGCCTGAACTCTGATTCCCTGGTTTTCGACTCTCTGGATTGTCCCTCATTGCCAGTCTGAGCCTCCTGGTTGGAATCTGAACAATCTGAACAAAATTTAAAAACCTCACGAACACCGAACGCCATTTTCCAGGAAGTGTATAACTAGTATTTAAATATTGCGCGGGGGAATGAAATCCGAACTGCGATCTGATCACAGGAGGTCGCATTGAACTGTCAAGCAAGTATGAACGCAAGTCAATCTAACCTGGTGTGATCGGATGTTGGAATTCCGACTCCAGAAGTCGCATGAAGTGACTAGTGTAACCGTAACCAGTGACAGTGTCTTTAATAACCGCATTTGCCTTCTGGAAAATCCTGCCTTCGTAGTTGCTCTTGCGTGACGGGGTATAGGCATGCACTGAACGTATTAATACATCGCATTGATAAAATGATCATAGCCAACTGGAATATACCTGTCACACAATCAAAATAAATAATCGCTGGACAATGGTTGCAAGCAATATTATTAGGTAAACAAATGAATAGTTTGATTTACTGAAATTATTTATTTTTTTTAAATAAAATTTTGTTTTAACGATTTACCTAATAAAGTCATGTAGCCTACGGTGGTTGAACAGAATAGCCTATATGCTATGGAACTTACTAATTTTGGAGATGCTGTGCTGACACAAATCGTCTCTCCATCAAAGCGAATATGATCCAGACACTGTCTATCAATTAATCCATCTAATATGTGTCTGGTATGATATAACAGACAGTCAATCATAGCCTACTTTTACATATTTTTCTTTTTATGACAGCTCTCTAATAATTGCAAGTTAGCTATGCAAAGGAAAATATGACCAATATTATGTTCAAATAATATGCACTCATTTTAATATCCATTTATGCGAAAGATGCTGTATTTTTCATAATAATCTATTGGCAGCGCTAGACATAAACAACCTTTTTTTCCGAACAAAGTTGCACAGGAAAAATTATTAAGTGAAAACTCGGAATATGCGTATCTTGAACAACATGCCTCGTTTTCATCAAATCTCCACCCTGTGCGCGTAATTATGGAAATGGGAGGAGAGCACAAAAGACCCGAGGGTGGGAGACGCGCACCCTTACTACGAGCACACAACGGACAAGCAGCAACAAAACTCTGGACATCCCTCTCCAGATTTGGCCACCAAAACCACCGGGACAGAAATTCCTTTGTGCGGTGAACGCCCCAATGAGCAACCAACTGAGAGGTGTGTCCCCATTGCAAAACTTGGGGTCTAAGCCTCAACGGAACAAACAAGCAGTGGGGTGGGTCGGAGCGCAGCGCCTTCTGCACGGCTGCTTCCACAACCCACATAACCGGAACCACTATGTGGTCGGCCTACCCAGGAACAGGGTCACTGTTTGAGCAGTCAAAGATGCGTGACAAGGCGTCTGGCTTCATGTTCTTGGAGCCGGTGGGCGATACGTGAGCAGGAAGTTAAAGCGCAAGAAGAATAACGCCCACCGGGCTTGGCGACAATTACGCCTCTTGGCTAGCTGCATGTACTGCAAGTTCTTGTGATCCATCCAAACTGAACGGATGCTCAGCTCCCTCCAACCAGTGATGCCAGCTTAACTGCCAAGAGCTCCCGGTCTCCTACGTTGCAATTCCTCTCGGCAGGTGTTAGTACACAAGAGAAATACGCGCAGGGGTGCATCTTGTGGTCAAGCAGAGATAGCTGGGAGAGAATGCCACCAGCACCCAATGAAGAGAACTGTCTCGGAGTAGAGAGACAGAACACAAAATAAAGGCAGAGGATAGAAAAGAGTCGGAGACTTCCTAAATAACTCTAAGACAGCCGAGCTAAGTCCCATGTTGCGTCAACACCTTTGTGTTTAAGGCACAGAGGTCAGCTTGATCTGTCTGTCCTGTACCGTACTGGCATTCCATGTCAAACAAAAGACAATATGGAAGCGTTGAACAAAGAAGACGTGATTTTTATGTAAGGAAAAACGCGGGACGGATAACAAAAACCAAAGGAAAGAGGACGCTACACGAGCGCTCCACAGAGAAGTGGACAATTAAGGAAGAACAGGCTGAGAAACTATGACAGTCCCAACGTTTTGAGGTTTGTACTACAATTAGTGTCCTCAGTTCCCAAAAGATTACTGAGTGTTGTTAAAAGAAAATGTGATGTAACACAGTGGTAAACATGCCCCTGTCCCAATTTTTTTGGGACGTGTTGCAGGCATCAAATTTCAAATGAACGTATATTTACATAAAATAAAGTTGATTAGCTAAAACATTAAATATCTTGTCTTTGTACGGTTTTCAATTAAATACAGGTCAAAAAGGATTTGCAAATCATTGCTTTTTGTTTTTATTTACATTTTATACACTGTCCCAACTTTTTTGGAATTGGGGTTTGTAGAACCATGAATTGTGTTCTATTGATTGAGGTGGACCATAAAATAATTACAGGAAGTCACAATGTTGGAAATTATCTTCTTTATTGTAAAGAGAGGTAAAAAGCACGAAGAAGGTGGGATATATAAATAAGTTTGTAAATACTGACAGCATATATTCGCAGCAAGTAGCACCTACCACAGAATTTGATTCAGCATTATTTTTAACCAATTTTCTCCAGATGATTCTAATCATTATTCCCATTATAGTATGACAAATATGTGTGAAGACGTATGTGTTTGACGTGTTTTAACACTGCAGAGTCGTTTTGTTGAGTGTCAGACCTTGCACTTCACTTTGTGACACTTGAATGACATACCACCCTCTGCCTGTCTTACACCTCTCTTTCCAATGAAAAAGGTAGTGTTGAACATTGGAACTCTTTGCAATTATTTTCAGTCAATAGAACAATCTACAATTCATCATTTTAATGGAAAAATTAAGCAAAAGAAAAGTGCAGAGTGTTCATAGCAGATCATGTAATGTTAGCTTGACAAGCACATTCACGTGAAGGGGAGTTGAAATCTGCAGGGAAATCTATGTGTTCCAACTGTAAATATAAAGCACCGCAACCAAAATGGCTACAGAGACTGCAGATACTACAGGGACTACAGAGACTACAGGGACTGCAGAAACTACAGAGACTACGTAGTCCCTAGAGACTACAGGGACTACGTAGTCCCTAGAGACTACAGGGACTACGGAGACTACTGAGACTACAGGGACTACGGGGACTACAGAGACTACAGGGACTACGAAGACTACATAGTCCCTAGAGACGACAGGGACTACGGAGACTACAGGGACTATGGAGACTACAGGGACTACGAAGACTACATAGTCCCTAGAGACTACAGGGACTACGGGGACTACAGAGACTACGGGGACTACAGAGACTACAGGGACTATGGAGACTACGGAGATTACAGAGACTACAGGGACTATGGAGACTATAGAGACTACATGGACTACGGAGACTACAGAGACTAGAGGGACTACGGAGACTACAGGGACTACGGAGACTACAGGGACTACGGGGACTACAGAGACTACAGGGACTACGAAGACTACATAGTCCCTAGAGACGACAGGGACTACGGAGACTACAGACACTACAGGGACTACGGAGACTACAGAGACTACAGGGACTACGGAGACTACAGGGACTACGAAGACTACATAGTCCCTAGAGACTACAGGGACTACGGGGACTACAGAGACTACGGGGACTACAGAGACTACAGGGACTATGGAGATTACAGAGACTACAGGGACTATGGAGACTACAGAGACTACATGGACTACGGAGACTACAGAGACTAGAGGGACTACGGAGACTACAGGGACTACAGGGACTACAGAGACTACATGGACTACGGAGACTACAGAGACTACAGGGATTACGGAGACTAGGGAGACTACAGAAACTATAGGGACTACGGAGACTACAAAGACTACAGAGACTACGGAGACTACAGAGACTACAGAGACTACCTGCTCCAAAGTTACACAAATGGAAACTTTTCTGAGGAAACAGGACCGTTAACCGAAGGTCAGCTTTTAACAGTTACTGGCAGCACGACTCGAGCATTTTTCCATTTTACTGCTGGTATATGAGATGATCTGGCCTGATTTCACCACTGTTTAACGTTACATTGTGCTATCAGTAACTGTAACAGACTTGAGGTAAAATATACAATCTCAATTGATGGTACACACACAAAGTTATAAGTGGTTTCACAATGGCAGTAACAAACAATGAAAACGCTAAATTTGGCAAAGCAATATTTAATGTCAATAATGTCATGCACTGTGGGCTACCATAACATTTGTAATTAATTTCAAATGCTTCATGATTCTAACTGTACCGTAGCTAGTTATCAGGTAATTGTGTAGTGATTCTATAGTTTTTTTCCTGTAAGGTAAAAGGTATTCTGACACTGCATGACTACGTCTTCAAGTGTGTTCCAAATTTTAAAAAATTGCATTCTATGAAGTACGTTCTAGCAAGTATACTTGGAGGAACGTAGGTTGCGGTCAAATCCATTAAATGTTCTGCCCTCCACACTTCCCCTCGTCACTTCCACTTGGGAGGATGTGACGCAGCATCAAAACAACACAAGTGGTAGACACTTGAACTGACGGGGAGGAGCAAGGGAGGGAGCGGAATTATTTATGAATTCCAGAGTAGAAATACATTTTTGGCTACTAGTGAAAAAAAATAGCTGGGGTGTGGTTTGATACCTGGAGCTCAGCCCCTATAGTATTACCTTATCAAGCCCAGATTTCAAAAGGGGGCGGATTCTAGCGAAACCAGCATGTTGTGTTACCCTTTAAAGGGTAACAAAGCACTAAAACCACTTATTTTAGATGATAACTGATACATTTGGGTTTTTCTAAGTATTACTCATTGATCCTGGTCCAAATCTTCACAAATTACTGCAGTTGGTGCAAAAAAGCATACACTTTAAGAATCTGGCTCAAAAGTGTTTCTAGTGGTAAAATGTTAGGTACTGCACGTTCAATATGTGAGTTCAATCTGTGATTAGCCAGAAAGGTCTTCCCGAACGTATTCGGTGACGAAATAAAAATATGTACAGCTACGCCCGGAAGTTTTGGAGCGAGGGCGGGCTATGCCCCAGCTATAAAAGCAAATCTCAGCGGTTGATCTACGTGCCGTGGACGGGGAGAGGAGATAGGAGAAAGAGAGCGAGCGAACGAGCTAGCTTACAGCTTAGCTTTTTCGAATATTCTAGTAAGTTATAGTAACCTATTTTTGGTATATTTTTTATAGTTAGCTTGATAGTACCGTTTTTCAGTCTAGCATAGCAAGTAACTAGCTAGTTTATTTTAAAAAAAAAAAAAAATATATATATATATATATATATATTAAAAATAAATGGCATGGGTAACTATTTGTACAGCGTGTGATTTGTTGTTTACTGGTCGAATCATCATAAGCCCAAATGAGGCTATGCGTGCCGCATTCTCCATCATTGCTTCTGCCTCGGCAGCGGCAAGTTTTTTGGGGCTCGCTTGGGCATGGTTTGATACCTGGAGCTCAGCCCCTATTATTTCCTTATCACGCCTAGATTGCGGCATTTTTCTCATTTCAAATTGCTACCCTTTAAGCTTTTTCCCCAGTGGCTAAAGATTGAACTACAACGCCTGGTTGCAGAAAAAACTTGAAACCCCACCCACCCCATTGTCAATGATGAAAGCCAAAAAAGAGGCCAGTGTTGTTTGTGGACATATAAAGTAAAATCATTTTTTATACAAAAAAATTACGGTTTAATTTGTAAATCCAATCCCTTTCTATGTTTCTACATGCCACCGTTGTTCCGTATTTCATAAAAGTATCACTCTCCATTGTGATCTACATGACCAAATCGGGTTGAAGATACTGGGCATTAGTTAGTTACAGTTCTTCTTTCACTACCAAAAATCATATAGTATCACAGCAACAATAAAAAAACACAAGGTCCTTAATATAGGTCAATGTAACTGTTGTTTTGCCTGCTTATTTTCTGGTACTCATACAAGCGATACTATAACCTTTCTGCTCTCTTATTAGAGTGAATTTCTGTCATCATCGCATAACTTCCTTCTGCTAGAAAATTTCTCAAAGTATAGAATAAGTCATAACCTTACCTACATTAATAAAGCCAGGCATGTCTTCTTTTCTTTATAAAAATATTTTTTTCCTTTTTCTCTCAATTTGGTAGCCAATTAGACCTTGTGTAACTCAATTCCCCCCGTGTAGCAACCGCTAGAGAACCGCCACTACAACCCCTTCGTCCGGTACAGAGTAGTGGTCATGTTTGATTCATAGACTGTAGAAAAAACTATGGGGTTAACACAATTTTTCCTAGGTTTTCACTAAATCTACTGATTTCTCCACATTATTCAACAAACTCTGATTCCGATTACAGATCTCAGCTAGCTTATGCTTTATTTCATGATTTGTTAGTGAGTTGTGTGTGGCAAGTGTATCGTGGAAAGAAAACAGTATTTTTAAAGTAAAATGTTTGTAAAAAAAATTCAAAACACTGTCAAAGTCATGTAGAATAATTATTCTACGCACCCGCTCTCTGCCCTTTCTAGCCATGTGGTGGCTAATTGCGCTGTCGATTTCTTCCGTTCGCTCTTCCACTCCGTCTTTCTCAGAGGCGCGCAAATTCTTCTTCTACACAACGCTCCGCTGCTGACACCAATGTAGCGATTGCGCTAAGAGACAGACCAGGTGGACCATGATTCATTGCAGCTTTTTTTGTGTGTTTTGAAAGTACAGGAAGAACAAACGGTATGCAGACTGATCTGTGCAGACAGCCCCCTTTATCGCCTTTAAGGCGCCAATATGCGAATCAGTGTTTTTGGTTCGCTAGCTGCCTACTGGCTTCGCTAGCTGACTACTGGCTAGCGAACCAACCAATCGCAAACACAAACAACCAAACAGGACAGAGCTACGGTATTTCCTACTAGCCCCAGCGGTGGCTAACTAACTATGCTAACCACCGCTACAATACTTTCTGTATGTATCACAGAAGTAGTTTGAATTAGATAAAAACTAAATTTTAATTTTACACTCAATTAATACATTAATGGACTCATCAATGGTATTCAAATGCATGACTCACACAATTATTTACATCTTACCACTCACATTCCTGTGAAATTGGATTTCAAATAAGAAAAAAAATGTTTATTAGAAACACTAAATTGCTGTGAAGCAAACATTTTTGTCTCTCTCTCCCCAGTGCATGAACTGATTTATTCAGGGTTTACAGGGACTTAATTTAACATTCAATTTGATTCTGAATTAATATGTTTTTGTTGTCTTTTCCTGCTTGTCTCTCTGCAAAGAAAATAATTCTTCATATTTCCACTTGGTGAACTGTGAGATATTTTGATACAAATAGAGCCATCATGCATTACAATAGCCTTCTGGTTGCTGATTGTGTCCCCGTGATAAAACTTGCATTCTCTATTGATCAATATGTATTTGTTTACTTATAATCTAGAGCAGGGGTTTTGAAACTTTTCTGATCCAGGGACCCCCAACCAGACTCAAAGGCATCCAGGGGACCCCCATTATTGGTAAAAAATATATAGCTTTTTTTAATAGGTTTTAAAGGTTATATTTTCCCAATCAATTACATAGTCATCGGATATCAAATCTGATCCCCAGGATCTCGAGGCTAGTACACTAATGGTATGTTCACTAGTCCCTGGAACTCAAATCGAACATCAGCTACTCTTCATCATGTCTTCCAGTTTGGTGACAGGTGTTGAAAGATAATCATGATGTGGATGGAAATGCTAAGGGCAACCTTGTATCAAAATGTTTCCATTTGGGCCCAGAGCTGCAGACACGTGCTTTTCAATAGTGCCAAGTTTTCTGTTTGCTCAGTCGAGTATTTATGTCCATGAGCAAGTTCGTGTTTTTGTTTGTCACCATAGGCTTAGAGTGGGGTCTTTACAGATTCATAAACCTACTTCTACTAATATGTTTATGTAATACTATGTCTGTTTTCAAAGAATGTTATCTTGGAACTGAAATATGACATTTCATATGTTTTATGAACAGTAAAAGAGTGTTCACTACTACTATAAAATGATATGTAATGCAACACATAGACTATTCAGAAACAGAAGAAGGGTGATAATTCACACCAGTGTGTTACTGCATCTAAAGAAGGCAACTGGATTTTATTTGTACGTATGTTGACAAGCTACAACATACAGTGAGCACCATAACTCATTGGACAGTGACACATTTTTAGTTATTTTGGTTCTGTACTCTAGCACTTTGAGTTTGAAAGGATACAATCATTTGAGGGGATTTTCATCCATATTGGATGAACCGTTTAGAAATTATAGAACCTTTTGTACATAGTCACCCCCATTTTCAGGCATCAAAAATATTGGACAGTTTAACATAATGTAGAATAAAGTAATCATTTTGAATATGTGGTCGCATATCCTTTGCATGCCATGACTTTCTGATGTCTGTGACCCAACAATATCAAAAAACTCTTGATATCTTATTGTCTGGCACTCTTACAAGCGATACCATTAATTAACTTAAATGGATCTCTCTGGGAATTTGGGGGTGGGACTAGTTTTAGCTGTAAATTATGTTGGAACAGTATGGAATACACGGTTGGCGAAATGGCTGTAAGTCAATCAAGGGTCTGAGGTATCAAACGAGCCTCAAACCATCACTCTCCTGCCAGATATGCAGTAGATATGGATGGATCACTTTAAGGGTTGTTTTTTCTGACAAATTTTCCTATTGAACTCTATGGAAAAATAAGTCGGGAGAAGAAACACTTCAAGTTATCCATCCATATCTACTGCATATCTGGCAGCAGAGTGATGGTTTAAGGCATGTTTGATACGTAAGACAATTGATGCCTTAGCCAACCATGTGTTCTATAGCCATTTAGCCAACCATGTGTTCTATACTGTTCCAGTGTAATTTACAGCTAAATTTAGTCCCACCCCCCAATTCCCATAGAGATCCATTCAAATGCAGAGAGGTTATAGTATCGCTTGTAGGAGTACCAGAAAATAAGATATCAAGTGTTTTTTTGATATTGTTGGGTCACAGACTTCAGGAAGTCATGGCATGCAAAGGATATTCTACATTATGTTAAATATGCAGTAGGCAATATTTTTTCGATATCATTTTCGTGAAATTATTAAAGTTACTCATTATATTCAAAGCAGCTAAAGTGTTCTGGGGGAAAAAATAGCTTTCTGTGAGTGTCCTGGGCTGTCAAAAAATCTCAACCAGGTCTTCTAAAAACCAACCAATCAGGGCTAGCTATGTAGCTACCAATCAGGACAAATATCTACAAGTAAAATATCCTGCCCGTAGAATAAACCCCTCTCGGTCTGCCTGTCTCAGTGCAAGCACTGGAGCATCATTTGTTGGGAGGGGCTTAGGATAGAGAGAGGAGAGAACAAGGGGGGTCTTTTTGCATTGTATATTTTCAAACTTGTCTATTGCAGCTTTAAACTGTCCAATATTGTTTGATGCCCAATGGTGAGGACTATGCACAAAAGGTTCTATAATTTCTAAACAGTTCATCCGATATGGATGGAAAATACACTCAAAATAAAGCTGACAGTCTGCACTTCAACCTCATTGTCATTGTATCCTTTCAAATTCAAAGTGCTAGAGTACAGAACCAAAATAACAAAAAATGTGTCACTGTTTAATTAATTATGGTGCTCACTGTATGTACGTAGGCTTATTCAGTTGAATAGAAATGTTCTTTGTCATTTCATTTATTCATGGATTATACATTAGTTTATAAGGAGGTGTTAAGTCCATAATTCTTTCATAACATGTCTGTGTTGATGTTTATTTCATTAACTCAAGCTATTATGATATTAAAACAATATATTAATCAAAGTAAGAAAACAAAGCACAATGTGGTTATATTGAACTGACTATGTTAGGGCAAAAAATGGTAACCTACTGGAAGGTCAAATGCAGCGTGGAAGGTAAGATTTATTGATAGCTGCTGGAATATAAGAATAGATACATTAAAATTATGTTTAGGGTTGTTCTTTGAGATAAATAAAATTTCTGGAAAGCCTATGAGTAAATGTACCAAGCATTCATAAATCCACCTTGTCATTGTCATTTGCCTGGTATGGTCTGGTGTGTCAGCCACTTTCCCTGAGTTTCATCATTCAGTATCCAATTGTCTATGTCTATCTTATCTATGATAGTTATCTATAATGATATCTACGATATCTATTTTATACACAAAGATTCAGATATAGTCAGAATAACACTATCCACAATTAAATAAAAAATCTGTTTTTTCCAGGGTAGCAGTTTATTGAAGCAATGTTGGAGAAGAGAAGTGATTATATTTTGCAAGTATAAGTAAGCCAATGTCACTGATGTCCAAGTGAAGACAAATGTCACTTTGTGAATTGTATTGACAATTTGGGATGGTAACAATGTAACATATCAAGTTAATGAAGAGTTTCCTGAAAGAAAAAAATCATTGACATTTTTTGCAGAAAAAAACATGAAGGTTGAAAGTAGCCCTCAAAATGGAGCTGACTGAATTTTAAATAAGGATGTGATCTTACAGAGCAAGGAGAAAAATAATTTAAATCACAAACTGCATACTGTATCATGTTCTGGAGGCATTGGGGGAAAAAAGAAACATTTTCAATCTGCACCTCATATTTACAAGTTTTTTAAAAGACATTTTTATGTAGACATTCTTTGAGGACATATTTTTAGTCTCCCTTTATTCTATTTTCACAAGTGCTTTGCCAACACTCCATATGTGTGGCTATAGTAGTCTTGTTTGTAACAGTACAGTACATTGAATGCTAAGAATAACTGCATTGATAAGAAAATGATTGTTCATTGCAGCTACAGATAAAGCAATAGTTGGAATTACATGGCACTGTCAGTAAAAGGCATGGCAATCTCAGTGTTCACTATCGCTCTATTTATGCTGAAGTGATACTTGACTCACAATATAGTTGATGGCAATGGGCAAAAAAAAAAGCTCTGCTGCTATGTTCAGATTTACATATTTATTGTTTGGAAGTCCGCAGGGAGTTTTACAGAATGCTAATCGCATAGTTGGCTCCAGAAGATGGGTAGACGTCATTGTTCCACTGCTTCGAGCAGCGTTTGATTGGTTGGATGTCAAACGCCGCCCTGTCACCCTTGCTTGGTGGGGGGAGGCAGGCAATATGGCTCTGTGTCAATATGGCAGAGACTGTAGTGGTGGCAGGCAGCTGGATGTGAATGGATGGGTACGGTACGCGGCGTTGAGGATAAAACGCAAATTGAATCATTGAACAGGAATGCCCTGGCGCCCCCTGTATGTCTCTCATGTGCACTGTAGACTGGGAACTGCTTCATTCAGAGGGAGTCTAGTCTGTCACTTGACCATGCGCAAGCATTAAACTACAAAGTGGCCTTTGCAGTGTGTGTGCTTCCCCAGAAATTAGTGCAGCAGTTTGTTTATTATGTATCAACGTAGAAGTCAAAAGGATATCCTCATCAAAAAGCATGCAGTTTGTTTGGAACTTTGGAATACAGCATCTGTCCCTGCCATTTCAATATTTTTTCAAACAATTACAGGAATGGGCCCACAGTTGTAAATTATAGAATTTGAGGATTTTCTGCTCTATCCCATCCTTGTGTCTTTCAATTTTAGCTTGAACCATGATCTTAAAATCTGTTACAGAATTGTCAGGTTTTTACTGAGCCCCTAAGGTAACATGGGGAAAAATACATTTTCAGGTTGCTTTGCGTTCCTTCACAAAAGTATTGCGTTCCCTCACAAAACCTTTTGCATTCCCTGACAAAAGTATTGTGTTCCCTCGCAAAACTGCGGTGAACTTAGTTTTATATTCTAAATTAGATTTTTCGTCTTCAACAAAACAAACCATGATGCTGAAAATAACTGTTTCTTAATCAGGGGAGCTCAGAAAATGCTGCACAATGCGTTGTTTGAGCTTTCACCGTTCTTTTAATATTACGTAAAATCTTGTGAATATTTTTGAAATTTAATTTATCTGTTAGGTCTATGATTTGTTTTTAAAGGATATTTAACAATTATTTTTTATTCTATGGCTCAGACTACTCAAACTAACAAGTATTTAGGGACCGTGTGAAAAGTGCATTGTTCTTTCTCATCTAAAAATGTCAACAGCCTTTTAATCATAGCACTCAGAGTGTTAGCACTCAAACAATGTGTTGTAGGATACGGGCGATATGGAGATTCAGACACCCCCTGGAAGGTATGGTATATTTCTATATAGCTTGCTGACAGTATCACACAGGAAGCCAAAATTAACTCAGGACCATGTGGGTACTACGGCACAAGCTTTATTTCCACTTCAATTTGGATTCATAAAATTTTTTGATAGTAAATATTGTAATGGGGAAATGATGGATTTCTATTATTAAAATGGAAAAATAATAGATTAACTATTAATCACACATAGGGCACATGTTTTTTTATTACCGCTATGTGGTTCTAAATAATCAATATTTACAATTTTTTGTGTCCATATCTCATTATCCCATATCTCATTATCCCCCAGTGCTGTAAAAAAAAAAAAAAAAGCTATTGACATTTTAAGTTGAGAATGAAAAACAAACTTTTCAAACAGTCCCTAAATACTTGTTGTTTTGAGCAGTCTGGTCCATAGAATGAAGAATAATTATTCTGAAGCGTATAAATATTCTTTAAAAATAAATCATAGGTCTGATGGATGAATTACATATTGTGCCCTGATACTGGAAGGCCCCACATCAACACACAGTTGTTATGGAGTTTGTCACCATTGTAATTTCGAAGTTATTCACAAGATTTGCTGCAATATTAAAAGAACGATGAAAGATCAAACAAAGAGTTGTGCTGCATTTTTATGAGGGGATGCAAAAGGGTTTGTGTGGGAATGCAAAACAACCTGAAAAATGTATTTCACCTCATGTCACTTTAGGGGCTCCATAGCTTTTAATGAAAAAGTACACTATACTCTTTTTCACGAGATGCTTGTGAGACCAGGCAAGGGCTCTCAGGGTGTAAGTCCATACTGTGCTCTTCCAGTTGAGCTTTGTCCCTTGCAGGATTCACTTAAGCCAATGCATTTCAGTGGAAACGTATCCCTCCTTTTCATAATGCAGAATGGGGGGGTGTCTCTGAAACAATCTAGTCTTTCAGCCACTGGTAGAAGGACAGTGCAATAAAGCACATCTTCCCTCCAGATGTGTATAATGTGTCACATTCCAGCATTTCACATACAAAAGTTCCAACGTGTTTTACCAAAGAATATTGACTGCATGCTGCACATAACTCATTCCCGCCCCTTGTAAAGAAAGGAATTAGAGCATTATATCTCCTGTGTTTTTGCTCCCGTTTTCTCTGAATGTGTTTAATGAGGGCTATGCATTTGACACAACCGGGCCCCTTTACAGAGAGAGCTAATTAGCAGGTTTCCTCCTGTCAGCGCTAGCAGCAGATGGGATCCCAGGCCGTACCCGCCAATGTCAGCGAGCAGGGCTTCACAGGTGGAGGAGGAGAAAACCCAGCATGCCTTCTGCAAACAGACCACTGTTTGCATCCTCAAGGAAATCTGAAGGCATATTCAGAGGCCAAGGATGAAATAATCTTTTTTTTAAAATTATTATTGAATTTTATATTTATGTTTCTGCAAAAAAAAACATTCATGCATAACCATAACATGAGCATTGCATGCCTGTTTTTTCAGAACGCAAATCATTGAATGGCTTCAGTTTTCCATATTAAATAATCTTTAAAGAATTTACAGCTTTTCATCTAGTGTTTAACACCACTGTTGTCGGACTGAGTGATGTGTTGTACCAAAATTGTTCCAAAAAAGAAATGTGTTCAGATGTACAGTGTTAGTTGCTCTCTGGAAAGTGCCTTTCTGCCACTGGAGAAACATGCAAATTCAAATATTGATGGATGAGGTACTTTTCCCCTTGACTGCTGAATAACTTTCCCAGACATACACACACTCATACAATGTTACTCCCCCACCAGACAAAAAAATAAATAAATAAATTGGTTTGCTGTTAATAAGAAAAGCCATATGTTTACTAAATGAGTAACCAGGAACGCCCTAGTAATGGGGATATAATTTGCTGGGGTTGTGAAGTAATTGGATTTTCAGTCAAGGATGATTGACATTTTAATATCTTCAAAATTACAATTAGAGAGTTATTTACTTTTTGTTTAAGGTACTTTATCCAGACAATAAACACATACACATTTGGGCAGGTATTATACTATATTAGCCTTGATTAATGAGAGACATAGGGTGAGTGAATAGGTATATTAATTTACAAACCATCTCCATACAAACGGTGTGAATGGGAAACACACGAGCACATCACTGTGTATAGTTACCTAGACTAGAGAGCCAGTCGAGAAAACAGGAGGAGAATGTCAAAGGAGAACATACAGGAACAATATTAGCAATAATTATTAAATACACATACCAATACAACTTATACAATATGATTTATAAAAATCATAATTTGAAAGGTTTTCTAAGGCCCTTGTGTGTTTACCACAAAGTGAAATATATATATTTTTATATTCTAATTATCTCATTGCCTTTCATGTTGATTCAGACCTCCTGCTTGGTTCACAGTGGTTTGTACAACTCCTTCTGGAATATTTAGCAAAAGGTTGACAGACCTTCAAGTTGCTTGTCATAGGATAGCCTGTTGGATGAGTCAGCTGACCATCTCTCACAATATACATGGAAAGCCTGATTTGGTGCCGAAGGTGTCCATTAGGGGGAGCCAGTAGTCAGTTTAGGAGGTGATGACGATCGTAGGTGGGTGGGGTTCTTACCTGAAGGTGACCATTTTGAGCATGCCAAGTGGCAGGCAAATAGGATGCCTAGCCAGAGAGAACTATCTCTTTTATTGAGGCAGCATAGCAAGATCCCTGTCCATAACATCTTGGAATAGATACATTCCTGAAAAAATATATACAGTCAAGCCGGAACGTCTGCACACCACTTTCACCTTCTCCACGTTTTATTACATTACAGACATATTCTACAATAGAGTTCATTTTTTGTCTCAAAATTCTACACAAAATAGCCCATAATGACAAAGTGAAAACAGGTTTTTAGACATTTGTGCTAAGTTATTAAAAATCTAAATGTTAAATATCATATGTACACAAGTGTGCACACCCTTTGATATGACACCCAAAAGTGAGCTGAGGTGCATTTTGTTTCCACTGATACTGCTTGAGATGTTTCTACAACTTAATTGGAGTCCATCTGTGATAAATTCAATTGATTGGACATGATTGGGGATTGTCAACACCTGCCTATATAAGGTCCCACAGTTGACAGTGCATGTCAGAGCAAACTCCAAGCCATGGGGTCAAAGGAATTATCTGCAGACCTAAGAAACAGGATTGTGTCAAGGCATAGATCTGGAGAAGGGTACGGAAAAATCTCTGCAGCTTTACAGGTCCCAAAGAGCACAGTGGCCACCATCATTCGTAAATGGAACCACTAAGAATCTTCCTAGACCTGGCTGCCCGGCCAAACTGAGCAATCGGGGAAGACGGGCCTTAGCCAGGGAGGTGAGCAGGAACCCGAGGGTCACTCTGACAGAGCTCCAGCGTATCCTTGTGGAGATGGGAGAACCTTTCAGAAGAGCAACCATCCAGGCAGCACTCCACCAATCAGGCCTTTATGGTAGAGTGGCCAGACGGAAGCCCCTCCTTAGTAAAAGGCACATCACAGCCCGCTTGAAGTTTGCTAAAAAGGCACCTAGAGGACTCTCAAACCATGAGAATCAAGATTCTCTGGTCTGATAAAACCAAAATGTAACTTTTTGGCCTGAATACCAAGCGTCACGTCTGGAGGAAACCAGGCATCGCTCACCACCTAGCTAATACCATCCCTACAGTGAAGCATGGTGGTGGCAGCATCATGATGTGGGGATGTTTTTCAGCAGCGGGAACGAGGCGACTAGTCCTGATAGAGGGAAAGATGAATGCAACTAAGTACACTGAGATCCTTGAAGAAAACCTGCTCCAGAGCACTCTGGACCTCAGACTGGGCCGAAGGTTTACCTTCCAACATGACAACGACACAATATTGGCTATTGTGTGTAGATGTTTGAGGCAAAAAATTAACTCAATCTATTGTAGTATAAGTCTGTAACGTAATAAAACATGGAGAGGTTGAAAGTGGTGTGCAGACTTTCCGGCTTGACTGTATGTCCATTCAAAGCCAGCATAAACCCACCAAGCCCCCATCCCACCCTCACTCTCTGGCACAAATGTGACTGGTGCTGGTAAAACGGTCCACAAGTTGCACGAGGGTTAATTTTTCAGTTTTGTATAGTTCATGAAAGTACAGATCCTGAGCTTTCAAATGACGTCTCATACACTGCAATATGTACATATTTGAAGAAGATATGCTTCTTTGAATGTTGGTACACCTTAAAACACTTTCCTGAGAAAACAGCTCTCAAAGATTTGCATATTCACACCTGAGGCTTGCAAACTTAATGGGCGTGAAAAGTATCTGGCTAATCCCACCCCAACCACTCCCCCACTAGAGTATCAGTATCAGACTGGATTTCAGAGGCTTGTGTTACTAAAAAAAGACTGGTAGAGATACGAAAATCACGATGAACATGCTTGCAGATACGTTGTTTGGACATGCGGCTAGCTAGAAGGCTAACTGTTAACTTAGTCAGCAAGGGCTTGGTCTGTGTTAAACAAAGAGAGTCAGATAACAATATCACAATGAAAATGCTTGCAAATGATACATTGTTTGGATGTGCGGCTAGCTAGATAGCTAACTGTTAGGCAAAATGTTATCTAAATGTAGTGTACTTTAAATCCGTAAATTATATAGGCCTACTTATTATGCTTAGGTTTTTGCTGATTGAGAATATTTTTTGCATTGGCTACTGTATGTCACTAAATAGTAGGCTACGCTGTAAGCAGTAATGGTAGCCTACCTTATCAGCTACACAGGAGGACACAGTAGCTACTATCATTTGCAGTGAAACCTGTCTGGTTTGTAAGAGTTTTTGCTATCAATCTGTCTGTTAGTCGAGCTGTGTCCAAATCATAGACCGTATAAAAATTGTCCGAATCTACTGCGTCCTCCTGTGTAGCTGATAAGGTAGGCTAACGTTACTGCTAACAGCGCAGCGTAGCCTACTGTGAACAGTGTAGCTTTACAGCGCAGCGTAGCCTACAGCTAAAGCTATTTTATAGAAAATCCAATGTTACTCACAATTGTTCTGCTTGAATCCATTGGCATAACCATAGCCTTAACCCCTTCGCGCAGATGCCAAATTTGGTCAATCCTCACCTATTTATATACTGTTCTATTTAAGGATTTATAACTTTAGGTGTGAGCATCACAGACACTTGGAACATTGCTTAAATAAAGCAAGACACTTGTATGATTTGCTGTAGTAATACATATGTTTAACTTAAATTATGAAAATAAACTAAAGTGCCACAAATGCAAAAAAAAAAGAAGAGAAATTTAAATACTGAGGGCCCTGCCCTAGTCAGATTTTTTCTTCTTCTAATTATTAGGCTTTTTTAAAAAACATTTTTTATTTGACTGAACATAGTGAGATTCAACTGTAGTGTTGATAGGCAAGCTGGGGTCCTATTAGCTACAAGGCGAATAGGCCCTCACCGGTCTATCACGTCGAATCACGTCTTTAACTCAAGTAGAACCCATCCTTCTGGGGCTGACCAATTGTGGGTGCGTATACAGTTCAAAACATACAGTGGCTGTTACTTGCTTTTGGTAACTAGCTAGGCATATTTATCTGAACAGTGCTCAAAAAAGACAACGAGCCTAAAACAAAATTAAGCTGAATAAAGCTATTGGAAATATCATCACTTTGGTCACTGCTGAATCCATTTGGAGAGTGAGTAACCTACGTGGTTTATTTCTCAATATGAAGAGTAAAGTATTGTAATAGTGCCAAAAAATGTCACAAAAGAAAAGTAGCCAATGTGGTTTATTTCTCAAGTCTTGTAGTAGTGGTGCCCAAAAACACAGCAAAAAACATTACCTGAACAAGCACAAGCTAAAATATGAAAAATAACGTATTATTCTGACCAGTAAGATCCAGCGAAGCTTCCACATCAAATGATGAAATGCAATAGCAGGTAGCTAGTAGTAGCTACCTCTGCTGTGGCAGCTTGCAGCCCCTGATAGATTCAGGCTGTCTTCAGAGTTTCAGTTCATCTGTTTTCGTAACACACTGAAGCTGGAATTTAAAGAGAATAGCAGGCTCAATTAAAGATCTTGCTGAACTGCTTTAAAACACTTCCCTTTCAAGTTTTCCTGATGTTGCCATGGCATTTAAGCACTTTTTAACAATTCCTGTGACTGTGGCTTCTGCAGAGATAATTTTTAAAGTGATACTGCAGTCAACCGACTTTTCAGTTGAAAACCTCACGTTTAGTCAAAATGTGTGTCTGAGTTTTTGTGTAGGCTTACCAATACGTTGGTTTCCGGGGATTTGTGATGTCACAATATCCATAACATAAAAAACGGGTGAGGGCTTCTCATGCGTGCTCCTTTTTTTTCAAAACTGAGTCAGTTCACAAAGACACACCCTTTCACTCCTTGACCGTATGAATATTCATAATATGACTACATGGCATCATCGTCATATGACACCTACTCACGAGTTCCAGTTCGAATTGAAATTTCTGCATCACGAAACTGATTCATTTTAACGAGGGTATATCGCCATGGTAACTTACGCTGCATGGCTAACCTGCTCCAGGGCAGTTTATGTTCAGGCTAATGGATTGAAGCATATAAAAGCACCATTCTTTGACCAATCAACTCCTTGGCTTTGGAAAAAGGTGTCTCCATTCTACTATTTTATATGGCACTTGAGGAACTTGAGGCTGTTATGAATAATGACATATGTGCGGGCTATGACATAGTGGGGATTACAAAGAAAAAGGGATGGGGATGAATATAATATGGGGTGCAAATTTATCAGGAAAGATAGATCCAGTACGAGCGGTGGGGGTTTAGCTCTCTATGTAAAATAATCTCAGCTGCCCTCCAGTAGAGTATACAGAGGATGGTGCGATAAACACAAATAATGCAGTGAGCGGGAGTTCTGTGGGCAAAAACACTTTGTTAATGAGAGAGTTCAGGGGAGAATGGACAGACTCATTCAACATAACAGAAAGGCCACACATGCTGAAATAACAGCTGTTTACAGCAGCGGTGTGCAGAACAGCATTTCTGAAGGCACAACATGTCGAACCTTGAAGCAGATGGGCTACAGCAACAGAAGACCATGCCTGGGTCCACTCTTATCCGCTACGAATGGGAAGATGAGGCTGCAATGGGCATAGGATCACCAAAACTGGACAATTGAAGATAAGAATAACCTTGCCTGGTCTGACAAATTTTGATTTGTGGTCCAACATGCAGTGCAGGCTGGTGGGTCTGGACAGGAATCTTGATCCCAGCAATTCCAGAATGTGTATACATTGTCGGTTTTTGTTTCTCCCTGCATTTGGCAATATTATTGTTAAAAATACGTAAGTCTAATAACACTATGCTACATTAAGCTTGACATTTACCATCAAAAACTGTCGAATAATCATGGAAAGCACTAAAATATGTGCAGCAAAGTCACAGTACTGCCAAAAATCAAACACCCAGCCTGGACTCGTTTTGCAATCGGAAGTTCACCCAGTGTTGTGTACTCTTTTTGCACAAAAAGCGGCCGCCAGGCATCGCTCCTTTGCCAGATAAAAACAAGGCGAAAGTCAGCAAAGCACTTGTGAATGTATGATGTATGTTGCCAATTAGGGCGCCCGTTTATACTCGATTCCAGCAGTGAGTTCCTCCCTAGCCCGCCACGTGATGCGAGATAGCCCGACATGGTCAAAACCAGTCCACCCAATTATTAGCACAAAAAAACGGCACTGCAATGTCAATAGGTGAATTCTGGGATACAGCAGAGGAAATATTTCCAAACCTCACACGAAAGGCAAACCTATACTGGTCTGTTGTAACCAACTCTGTCGATGCTTTTTTCACCAAGTTTTCACCAAGCATCGGCAATCAATGACAGAAGAAACTATTAAACAACTGACCATGTTAGAATTTAATCACAGAGTTTAGAACCTTGAATTTTTACTTTAACTTTGTACATGACTGACACACCCCTTGGAGGGAGATGCGGCAGTCCCGGGTTTGCACCCTTCATTGCCACATGGAGAGAGAGAGAGTGCACCCATACCAACACGAAAATAAATGAAAACATCATCACCCTTACACCCTTCATGGGTTCCAGGCAAAAACAATAAACTAAAACAACAAAGACAAAGGAAAGCAAAAACCAGCGGCAGCTTTTGAGCTCGTCGCTGGTTACAGCTGGCCAGCTTTTCAGTCAGACCTCACGAACTCGCTCTCTCTCGGCCCTGCACTGTGGAGACGAGCACACTTTAAGCAAACATGTTTAGATGAACAGTATGGAATACATGGTTGGTAAAATGGCTGTAAGTCATCAAGGATCTGAGGTATCAAACAAGTCTTAAACCATCACTCTGCTGCTAGAAATACAGAAGATATGGATGGATAACTTGAAAGGTTTCTTCTCCTGACTTATTTTTCCATAGAGTTGAATAGGAAAATGCAATCAAGTCAATAGGATATTAAAACATCTAAATGAATGGACAAGTAAACCCGCTGGACACATAAACACATCAGGACACACTTAGTAAAGTAAAATGTCTCTAAAAATGAACAAATTACTGGGCAAGCAATTTAATGAACAATTCCTACACAGGAGCTGCAATTACATGGATCTGCCTCTGAGGTCATTAAACCAAGCAGTTTGCTAAGCGTTGTCTTTTTGTTATTGTTGTTTTCTTGTTTGTTTTTTTACACCATGCAGTACTGTCAGTCGATACAATGGGACGTATCAGATCTAAACCACCCAGAAAGATGCTCTCTAATTGAAAAACTACAGATTTGACACAACTTGGTGATCACACAGTTGGTGGACACAGGCCAGGTTTTTATCCATGGCACTAAAATCCACTTTTAAAGCTGGTTTTAATGAGCACAGCTGAACTACTGCCAGGTTTTTACAATTTAATTTATTTTTTCGTACATAACATCAAAGAAGGTACCATATATATTATATATTTGTTTTCATCCAAGATCAGTATCTCCCAAGAAATAATACCCTATGTAGCCCTGCAATCAGTTTAGATATTTTTTATGATTAAGCACTGTTATCAGAAGCCCTCGCTCCATATTTTGTTCTACAAAGAATGTGTGTAGTCTTGCTCTTTTTTTATTTTCAGCCCTGTTTGATACATCCCACAGAGTGATGTCGTGGTTTAATCCAAGCTAATTCAGCCCTGTTTGATACATCCCACAGAGTGATGTCGTGGTTTAATCCAAGCTAATTCAGCCCTGTTTGATACGTCCCACAGAGTGATGTCGTGGTTTAATCCAAGCTAATTCAGCCCTGTTTGATATGTCCCACAGAGTGATGTCGTGGTTTAATCCAAGCTAATTCAGCCCTGTTTGATACATCCCACAGAGTGATGTCGTGGTTTAATCCAAGCTAATTCAGCCCTGTTTGATACATCCCACAGAGTGATGTCGTGGTTTAATCCAAGCTAATTCAGCCCTGTTTGATACATCCCACAGAGTGATGTCGTGGTTTAATCCAAGCTAATTCAGCCCTGTTTCATACGTCCCACAGAGTGATGTCGGTGGTCGATCCAAGCTAATTCAGCCCTGTTTGATACATCCCACAGAGTGATGTCGTGGTTTAATCCAAGCTAATTCAGCCCTGTTTCATACGTCCCACAGAGTGATGTCGGTGGTTTGATCCAAGCTAATTCAGCCCTGTTTGATACGTCCCACAGAGTGATGTCAGTGGTTTAATCCAAGCTAATTCAGCCCTGTTTGATACATCCCACGGAGTGATGTCGGTGGGTTAATCCAAGTTAATTCAGCCCTGTTTGATACGTCCCACAAAGTGATGTCGGTGGTTTAATCCAAGCTAATTCAGCCCTGTTTGATACGTCCCACGGAGTGATGTCGGTGGTTTAATCCAAGCTAATTCAGCCCTGTTTGATACGTCCCACAAAGTGATGTCGGTGGTTTAATCCAAGCTAATTCAGCCCTGTTTGTTACGTCTCACAAAGTGATGTCGGTGGTTTAATCCAAGCTAATTCAGAGATGTGTTCTCCATTGTATTGATTGTCATGAGTCATTACTCTATCTTTTTTTGTTGTTATTTTGATTGTCTTTTTTTCCTCTTTTTATTCAAAGTGGTATCAAGAGAACAGGAGTATTTTCTGTTCTGAGAGATTGGCCACACTCCCTGGACTAGAGACAGGGGAGATTGACTGGCTGGGATGGCATTTGCTGGCTCATGTTCAAGGTTATCAGGAATATTTTGCCCGGAGGAAATCTGGCAGGATTGCTCTGTGTGATTTAATTTGTTGTAGAAAATGAGCTTGAAATGTGAGTGTATTTACAGCTGGGGAGGAGAGGCAACAGTGAGTGTTTACTGGACCACATCCTAAGTGAGAGAAAATAAATAGTATAATGCAGTTGCTGTGAATTTTGAACTTACTTTGCATAAGTATGAAGAATCTGTGACCACACATGTTAATACAGATAGATGGAGAAATGTCCATTTATTGTGTGCATGCGTTACAAAATACAAAGGCAAACAGAATTCCAAACATATTAAGTTATATTATAAAATTCAGCTATGACAGGCATTTCATTTCCTTCTCAGTGCTATGTGGCCATTACAAGCTTTTTTGATTTGCACCAGTGCTGGAGTACCTTGGTTTAAAATGAGAACCTAGCAACCTCACACCACGTGATCCCAATCCCAAGCTCCACTGTGCATTGGGAAAAAGTACACCTTTTTTATTTTCAGTATACACTTAGGAGCACCAGAAAGATCTTGTAGATTTTACATCGCCTGCCCAACGTAACACAAGAGAACCTGGGTATATTGGCAAAGCTGAAATATCCCGTTGCGTCGCTCCACTCTTTAACTCACCGGTAAGAAAGAATTCCAGGGAAGAATTTGACTGCGGCATATTATTGTGCATCTAACCAGAATGAGTGTCGTGTGTTTGCCAATTAAATTGACTGATTTCAACTTAGTAGTGTTGTCTATCCAGAAATATTGTGCTGTAGTTCATGCTTAATTAAGTTTATCTTATGCCAGTTAGTGTAAACCTGAATTCAAGAAACATTAGCACCAAAGGTGCAGTTTACATTTGAGATCAGTTAATTGTTTCCGCACATTTTTCTATATTTAATTCTGGGCCAAACAAATGCATAAATAAATTATAACAGACTTAGAAGTAGAAATGAAAGGCATAAAGGTATTTCCTTACATGCTGTACTCTGAAAACAAATATGAACTGAATAGCCGGGCTGGTGCTTGTGAAGCCTTAGCATGGAGCTAGTTGTTAAACCATACTCCCTGACATAAACCTCCATTATGACATACAAATATGCCATTGGATTATGATTTATTGATAATAGGATTTTCATTAGTCCTATAGGGTATTAGTTTTTAATTATAATTATGCTCTCCTGAACTCCAACACCATTGTGTTTTGCTCGCATGTCTGATGATATGCAGCAGGTGCTTCTGGCTTAACCGATGACCTCCGGTTCCCACTGCTAGCACCATTTGTTGTTGACAGAGAGAGGTGGAATTATGAATGCTAACGAGGGTCATCAGAAGGGTTGGACTGACACAGCGCTGATGAGTTTTATTCAGCTCAGCGGTGAAAAACATAGAGGCCACTAATGCTGTTCACCGCCAAGGGACAAACCTGGGTATTTGTAAAAATGAAAAATAAATGGCAGGAACTGGAAAATAATATGCAAAGCATGATTGATGTCAATCTCCCCCATCTAGTCCCATGCTCTGAGCAGAGCTGTTGAGCTTTTTTTTTTAAACCCACTTGACGAAAAATGAAGGGATTTATATTGCTCACCTACAATTTCTCCCCCCGGGTTAACCTAACTTAAACATTTCATGGCGAGCTATTAAAACAGCATAAAACCTTTTGTTTCCAGTGAAAGGCTGCCTTCTCTTTTAACACATTGTGCCTGCAGCACACAATAAATGAAGCAGCATTAAGCAGATCACTGATAGAGTCAACAGCACATGTTGTGACAGCTATAGTTTCCTGCAGGAAATGCTGCATCAGTAACATATCGTTCCGAAGTTCAAATTCACCATTGCCTTCAGTGTGCAGACTGCATTTGCACAGGGCCCAGAATTCTGTGTTACACCCATGCTCTGAGGACTGAGGTTCTACTCTGTTGTTGTTGTCGTCCATCATTCGTCGTCTTCTTCTTCTTCTTCTTCTTTTGCATCTTCATCTTTTTCATCTTCGTCTTCTTCTTGATCTTCTTCATCATTATTATTATTATTATTATTGGCGGTGCAGTGGGTAGCACTGTCGCCTCACAGCAAGAAGGAACATGCAAACTCTTTCTGTGTTTGAATGTTCTCCCCGTGTCCGTGTGAGTTTCCCCCGGGTGCTCCGGTTTCCTCCCACAGTCCAAAAACATGCAAGTTAGGTGAATTGCCCATAGGTATGAATGTGTGAGTGAATGGTGTGTGTGCCCTGCGATGGATTGGCTACCTGTCCAGGGTGTATTCCTGCCTCTCGCCCAATGCATGCTGGGATAGGCTCCAGCCCCCCCCGTGACCCTGACCAGGAATAAGCGGGTTAGATGGATGGATTATTGTTATTATTATTTGGCAGGCACTCTTATCCAATTTAAATTACCATGTTAATTTGACATTACGTAGTTCATAAAAACAAGAGCAAGATTAGTAGAAAATTATTAGCAGCCTAGAGCAGACATGAGTAAACAGGTGTCCTTGGGAAAAACAAGAGGGTTAAATAACAGAAACCATAAAAAATATAGTGCCTGACAATTATTCTTAGGAGCAAAATAATTACACAATTGCATTTACCGGACAGAACATAAAAAAATCAAAATAAAATAAAACAACATACCTTAGGTTATACTGTTTTCATGTGGGACATATTGGTTCATAAGAACAACATTAATTAGCATTGTACTGCCATACTTGAAGTGACTAATAAACAAAAAAGGTTTGATGTTAATAACATACTCTTCCAGCGCTCTCAAAAGTGTCAGAAACCTACAAGGAGAATAAATTATTAGACTCAAATGCAGCAGGGCACATTTCAATTTGTACCTTTAGATAAGCATTGCAACTCATACTAAATTACATTTTCTTAATTCTTTCTTTCTTTTGTAACAAAATATTGAATACATTGTGATACCCAAAAGACAGCTAGATGGAAATTGGAAATGTTTGAGATGGTGGTTACAATGACAATGGCTTTATCATTTTCCACAAAATTAAGCATGACCTTAAAGCAATGTGTGTTTGACAAACCCCTCCCAGTACATTCAGCAACACTTCACATACCAATAAGGTATGCCAAAGACCTTTATCTTTCATTTTTTTCCTATATGTTGAATGACGTGAAATGAAAATACACTTTTTTAAATGAGAATATTTCTTTATGTAGAGGACTAGAGTACTATAAACTACTGGTGGATATTTTACAATGCAGACACAATGTCATGGCTCGAGAAACCAGTTAAATAGGGTAGTTTTCTCACATGCAGTTCAGTTATCCCTCATCAATAGGTCAATATACACTTCTTTTCAGTCAATCTCCCAACTAATTTAAATCTGTTGTCAATAACTGAGCACAGATTATGTTTGATAGCAATGTTCCCACCGTGTCGCATGGTGCTTTCAGTGCATAAACCCGCAGATGTGTTGCTAATATTTTTGTAGAGTTGAGCAGTAATGTACTTTTTTTTCTACTTTTCTTTCAATGGGAAGTAGGCCTGCACATAAAAAGTGTAATTATGTTAATTGCACTAACATGGTTAAAAGGACTAATCATTACAATGAAATCGTTTGCAGCAGCGTAGGCTTGCTAAATAAAAGGCTAAAACAGATGAACTCAAATTAAATAAAAATGCAAACCTAAACTTTTAAACTTTGTGATTAAATTTAATTGTGTCATTCTTTGCTACTCAGTTTCTGCATCAACGGAGTTGGTTATAAACAGGAATGTTTTGCCTTCTGCACGTTATTTTAAACACATTTTTTTTTTTGCTTTAGACCTAGAACACCCCGAGTATCAATGCAGCGCTTTTGTGTGCCAATAAGTTTCTTTAAAGAACAATGGTTTCTTTGGGGTAAATGTTATAAGTTTATTAGCAATTTAATTTAATGTTTTGATTAAATTGATATTCATCATAATTTGACAGCAAAGTATGTTTGTTGAGCTGGGGTTTGGTATTCATTTTTCAGTTGTCCAACCTTATTGCCATGGTCTGCAAACAAGCATTTTTATGTGCGGATTTAAACTCATGTGATTTAGGATTTGTCAACATTTTTTATTTTTTTTCCCGACAGAGGATTCCCACTTTATTTCAAACCATGATTGATTTTTTTCAGTAAATGCCTGTCTATTGTTATTATTTTTTTTGTATGGCTTTAATGTAAACTGCAAAATAAATGTACTCGGTCGGTCTGCAGTGTACCAGGGGATTACTGTTGCACCGCGTGGTTTACTGTTGCCCCCCATGACTTTCTTGTGTTTGACATTCCATCCATGTCGCAATCCTTCCTCTACCTGGTGTTTTATGTCAACTAATTGCTTTCATGAGGACCACAGTTGATTACTAATTGTGTAATTAGTGAGGTGATTGTGACAATCCAATGTCTACAGTACACCATGGGGATTTAGATGGTAATGCAAGTTGAAATTATTTTGGGTCACATGACCTAGATAAACTTGTGTCCCTCGTCATGACACATAAATCCCAAGTAATGGTGGCAGTGACCTCAGTGATGTGAGTGTAGGCAGAGGGTTGGGATATAAACCGTGGATAATAGCATGATTAAGAATCACATGTTAAAATGTGCACCGTGGGAGGGACCAGAAAAAAACAACTCTGTTAGACTACAGTTCAGTATCACCAAGGTTTCTGTTTCTCAAGTGTGTTTACACAACATTATTGTATTATGTATGCAGTGTTATAAATAATGGGGATGTGCTAAATGAGTATTGATACTGTGTACAGCGGTGATAATTTGACTGCGCAATGCTTTAATTGTGTATGTGCTGCAATGCAGGGGAAACTGTTTTGTTTTCAAATAGCCTTTTGTATAGCTTAGCAAAAATGAGTTCACTGTGAATTCATAAATTAAACATGAGACAAGTGTATGTATGATGAACCCAAAATGGAAAAAAAAACAAAAGCAAGGGCATTTTCTGAGGCTCATTTTAGTGATACCAACTACACCGGAGACCAAAGTTTCATTTCATTTCAACATTCATAATGTTACAGGTAAACATGCTTGACATAAAAGCAATATGTTACATATTTAAGAGGAAAATAGCCTTTCCTTACATGTGTTATTCAAAGATGGAATTAATTTATCCAAGAAGAAGGACTGAATTTCCCGTTGTTCTCAGCCCAACAGTCTGCTGAAACCCCATTCACTTTTAGTGTTCATTTAGAAAGATTGCTGCAATTTTCAAGGACATGAGAAAATATGTTGGCTTCTGATATTACTTCATACAAATGAAAAGGTTTAAAGTTGCAAGTTAATTTGTTCTTCGTTTATGAATTACAAGTCGTTTTACTTTGTCTTCACTCACTAGGTCTTATATCAATTTTAACATCTTAATTATTTCTTGTAAACCAAGGCAATTGGTTTTCTTTCTTTCACACACACACACACACACACACACACACACACACACACACACACACACATACGCACACACACAAACTCTCACACACACAAAAACACATACATACATGCATACATGGCTCATTCCTGAGCAACAAAATTCATTTTTGTCTTTCCTTAGTGACCAGTTTGTGGCAAAACATCATTTGGCAACGCTTTTTTTGGGCTTTTTCCAAAACCATATAATGGCATGGCTTGGGAATTTTTGGCAGACGGATTATGTCACATTGACTTGGGATTTTGAAAACAGTCTGCTAATCCTGGCTGGAGCATCTGGTAGAGGCCGTTCTCTGTTTAAATGGAATGATGGCACTGTAAGTTGAGGTCTTACCCTGAAGCTGCCCTGGTAATTGGAAGCCTTTTATGTTTGTTTCCTTTCACCCACACCATTGACTACAAGTGCATTTTAGAACCTTTTTAATGCACTGTGTAATGACTATCAGTCACAGACTGAAAGCTGTTCTGGCAGCTGTTCAGTCCTTTTTTCCCATTTTCTTTCATCTACAATATGCGTTGCGAGAAATCATATGCAATTTGATAATGGTACCTTTTTTAATGCTTCGTTGTGTGGTTGAGTCCTGAAAACATTCAAACTCAATTGGACTTCATAACTGAGCACTGTCAGCCATACCTTGACTTCCAAGCTTTGTAAAGAGTTCCATGCAGATTGTAGTATACCCTCTGGTGGTACATGGAGTCCAGCATTTTTAAGCTGGTTCTCTGCAGTAGTAACCAACAGAGAATGAAGCGGTATACTTAATTGTCAGAGAAACAGACCAGCACTGTGCTCATGTTTCAAGTTTATGGCAGTAAATATCTCAGCCTGTTCCTCCAGGCAAAAGGTTATTCATACCATTAAATGGGCTACCTGTTTCTAGCTGTCACTTTCTGTAATGCCAGCATATACAGTAAATAATTAAAATTGAGATCTTTGACTTGCATATCTGTCAATCACTCAGTCAAGTTTGGCTTAACATGGCACTCTTCACAAAGGGTTTGTTGTGTTCATACGACACACAGAAGAACACTTTACAACAGATACAACATGAAATTGAAGGGATAAGGGAGAGCAGCCATTCAATGACAGACAGAACAAGCCACTTGCCAATCAAATTTCCACAATAACATTTTATAACATTTTATTTGATATGGCACTCTAAACAAACAACTATCAGCGTTTCACCTAGATTGACTATTTTAGCTTCATTGATTTGTGTTCCATACAATCTACACTGGTTTGTAAACAGTGAGATTGCACAATGTAATACCTATAGTCAGTGTTGGGGAGTAGTGAACTACATGTAATTAAACTAGTAGTTTAACTACATTTTGCAGTATTTTGCTGGTAGTTCAACTACATTCATATTTGTATAGTGATTCAAGTAGTTAAATTACCTTTTTGCCATTTTTTGTAGTTAACTACTGAAACTACAACTTGCAATTTTTTCCTTGTGAAAAGCCCAGATGGGATTATTTTGTTTAGGACAGGTTTAAGTCTCAGGGGTATTCCAGGAAGCTGGATTTAATTTGTAAAACTAAACTTGAATATATTAGGTGTCAATAAGTCATAAGTATTGATTATTGCTATTTATTAACAAATGTTCAGATAAGTTGTTGCATGCTATTTTAGAAGTTACCTGGCTAACTGAGTAATCCTGCTTGGTGCAATACCCCCACCTGGACTCTTCTGGAAGGCAGGTGTCTGACTGATGGACATTGTATACAAAACCAAAGCTGACATTCCTTGCACTTTACCATGAATAGTGGGGTATTTAATTTTTTTGGTTTATGTATGACCTGTGAACAAGTGGGCACTTTTTGCAATAAACTCAATTGAGTTGTTTTGCTGGCATGTGACTTTTTTGTGTTATATTTTGTTATAATTTCATATCACATGTACATTGTCAATTTGATCAGTAGTTTTAACTACTTTTTCTAAGTAACCAAACTAGATTTCTCCCTAGGGTAGCTTTGCTGTAGTTTAACTTCTTCCAGTGTGAAGTAATTGGTAGCTTGCAAAGCTATGCTTTCAAAGTAGCTTCCCCAACACTGCCTGTAGTATCTAGTTAGGTATTACTAAAATGTAAAGGGAAAACTTTCCCATAAACATCAACATCACTAACAAACATCGACGTGGGTTCTGATGCAGGGAGAGATGGTTGTGCATCCTGGCCTGAGAGCACACAGAACTGCACTACTGGTTTTCCCTCTCAATACCAGGTCTGTTCCCAGGAGGGCCGTTGTAGGATGGGATCGATGTGTGTTTGTTCCTTTTAGCTTTGCTTGTCTGTGATTGTTCCACGTGTCACATTGGGAGCTTACACCAATCGTGAATCATTTTTAGAGGAGGCATTTTAAAAGCAGCAGCTGAGGGAGACACACACCTGATTGATAGAGGTGACAAGTATGATGATGCAGAATTCCATCACATCATCGTTGACGTTATTGCTGAGGGAAATTAAAGTAATGTAATTATTATTATTAATAATAATAATAATAATAATAATAATAACATAAATTAATGGGATATAATCAGTATCACACTTTATAAACACTGGTTAGACTCATATAAAAGAGAAATCCACTATCCAATCTTGAAATAAAGATTTTAGTAAAGATGCAGTATAATTAATCTACAGGGTACTGCGCATTCAAAAGACCACGAGAGAACATCATGAAATTGATTTTTTTTCTCCAAGCACTCAGTAGGGCATTGGAAGCTACTGCTATATGATGGTAATAGAGTAATTTGACAGTTTCGGTGTCCATTTATTGCAATGAAACACAAATATGAACAATAAAATGAACATTTACATTTTCTGTGTGCAGGCATCTCTATTTAGAGGAATTTTATTAGTTTCTGCAGCTTAATTATTTCAGCAGTTCAATCCAAGTTAAAGCTATATTATGTAAGATTTCCATCCTCATTTTCATCTGATACAATTCCCCTTTGTTTACGATGCAATTTAGTGAGGTTTACTAACATATTGTAAATGTGATTTAATTTCTATCTATATAAAAAATGCGCACAACTGCATAACAACCGTATACATGTATTCTTCATTTTTGTTTCCTGTCGTGGCTCCCGCTAAGACCAGTGATTTTCTAAGCTGCTTCTATACAGTCCACCATTCTCTTTCTGTGTCCTACCAGTGATGATTTCCCTATAGGATCTGAGATTGCTGCTAGCTCTCAGAGAAACACACAACTCACCACAAGCTTAATCTGGACGAAAACAAAACGACCAATGAGTGCGCTGATCCAAAGCACCTTTCTCCACTACCTAAAGATTCACAGGTCAATCATGGGGGGAGTAATAATGACACAATTCAACCGTGCTTCAAATATAGATGTTTGAACTATATACTGTATTGTGCCTTACTCAGGAATGTGACAACAGAGACACATGCAGGAATTACACACGAGCCTTCAGGTGACTGGTTTAATTCACATTCAGTAAAAAAATTAGTGTCAATTAATTGCAACATTAAATCAGTAAAGTTTACAGTAAAATTAAAGGGGGGTAGCATGGATGATTTTGTTACACCCATAGAGTACATCCCATTAACACTGCCTGTGCATGTGCATTTATCACCATCAAGCACTGATATCAGAGATCCCACAGAGCGGGCGATATTAAAGCGGTCGCTCAGTTTAATTTCCACTTGATTCCTTCAGGTTCCCCATGAGCAGATGCCAGAGAGTCTCCCACCTGTGAGCTCTCCATCTGTTCCCTGTGTCACACTGCAGTCATGGAAGGGCGACAGCAAAAGATATAAGGAGACATATATAATGCATTTAAAATTTCAAGCCAATGTTATTTTTAACAGCTCCCCCCAACCACCCCCCTTAAGAAAAAAAATAAAACCTCTGTTAGGTGTCTGTTAGTAAGACAACCTGCTGAGTGTAATCTACGGAGGAACAGGAAGACTTGTGCTTGTGAATTATCGCCTATCCGCGCTCTCATCCTCACTTACGCTCTTTCATTCCTCCGCTAAATCTGTTGCCTAACTCAAATATGAACAATTTTAAGCCATGGTGCCGATAGAGCGCTGGTCAAAACAGATGGTTGATGGAGTGTATTTACTTGGACCACGTAACCATGCAGGAACGAGTACACAGGCCAATATTTCATTTGATATTCCGAATCGGCGGTAATCATGTGTTACGAAAGGTAGCCTGTGGAAATGGATGAAGATTATGTCTGCTGTGCTGGAACGCTAAACACCGTGCAAAATTAAACGCGTGTTTAGAATTCACCCAAACTAAATAATGAGTGTGCCGGTATAACGGGTGGCGTGAGTGTCACGGCAGGTTTGTCGCCAAGTGTGAGGCCTTCCCAAATGAAGTGTACATACTTGGATAATGCATTAATAATGTATGCAGTGCAGAAAGCCATGGGCAGGGTGGAGAAGCAATCTGACAGTCACGATGACAAAATTATACGCGGAATGTATTAAAAGCGGTGACTTACGAGCCTTCAGAAATGCTATCTTTTATGAGTATGAGTGGGATGGAGGGGCATTTTATCCTCTTGCCATGAAATCACAAGTCAGTTCTCACCTTTTCTCATGCCCTCTAATGCCACTCAAGAGCTTCAGGAGAGATGATTCACTGGATCACAGAGAAAAGGCAAGAAGATTGAATGGTAACAGTCAGTGTTGAAGTGAAGTGGACATAATTTTTTCCCCGTCACCCACTTGTAAATAATGTATAAGAATTGCATGAATTATTATTATTTTTTTATTTAATGGACCAGTTCTGCCCAGAAAGGCTTATTGGTGTTTTCATTTAAATTGTATTTTTTTACTTAACAAGGTGAAATGATATAACACAGTGAGACTAAGTGATTTCAAGAAAGGGTGATGCAGGGCAGTGCAAATGTAGAGATTTGGGGGATTCTGGAGGAATGCAGAATGCAGCCTCATCGTCCGTGACTGAGTTTTCTCCTGCACAAGTGGATGTAGAGTAACACAGACTGCAAAAATATATCAGAAACGGACTTCAAAGTTCAAATAGCTCTACAGCCAGAGAAGACATGTATGGATTTAACAAGCATTGTGCAACTTACTCTCTACCAGTGTTGGGTGGTAAAAATGACTGTATACTGATGAAAGTGTTCCCCAAATACTAAGACTTGTGAGTCTGAATACACAGAGGTAATGGAATCATCTCTGTCTCAGCTGCCCTGAGAGGTGTTGCATTTATGTGGCGAAGTCTGTGCAGCATCAAATATGGAATATGATCCATGAAGCCGGATGAAAATTTTAATTGCATATCAGATACGGGGGTCTATGCAAATGGGATGCATGCATGCTGTTTAACGGTGGTGAATATCTTCCGATCCAGCCTGTTAATTTGGCCCGCATTGGGAACATTCATCCGACTGAGTCACAGGCATCTACGATACTGCCAGCCAACATTTACAATGGAAAAGAAGCCCATGCTCAAAACTGAATGTAAATTTGAGAATTAAACATTTCCCTACGTTTAAATTGTTTATCAACGTGAATGTATGGCACGACATTTTCAAGAGCTTTCTTTTCTTCTTCTCCATTTTGGCTGAACGTTTCCCCCTCTAACTTGGAGTGTCCATTTATCTGCAACCGCAGCCGCGTTCGTCAACAAACACCACGAACAAATCGGGAGAGTGTAGACATCTGCAGTTCTCCTCAGAGTCGCCAGCTGCTTCTTTTCACGCCACAGACTACAGCTAAGCTTGCATGGAGTGTTGGAGGAAGACCTTTCATTAGAGGCTTTGAAATGTAGTTCATGGTCGACTAGCGGGGGTCGCTAGAGAGCGATGAAATGTGGACCCCTGACTGACTGAACCCTCCTATACCGATTCAATCGGTAATTGTACATCTCCCTATGGAGCTACCGGCCACAGTTGGCTATGGCACGGTCTGTATTGGTCCAAGAGTGTGTGGCTAATCTTTGTATCAGTGTGGTGCCTTAACTGAATGGGCCCTGGCTCATATTAATCTACAGGCTCATACATTTTTTTTTTACTTAATACAAGTACCTTGGATGAAAAAAAACATGTTGCAGTGAAAATATTTTTCAAAGTATAATTTGTTATAATTAAAATAAAAAAACTTGTAGTGCATGTTTCAGCATGCGGCACGGTGGTGCAGTGGTGCAGTGGTTAGCACTGTCGCCTCACAGCAAGAAGGTACCGAGTTCGAATCCCGGCCGAGGGCCTTTCTGTGTGGAGTTTGCATGTTCTCTCCGTGTCAGCGTGGGTTTCCTCCGGGTACTCCGGTTTCCTCCCACAGTCCCAAAAAAAACCATGCAGGTTAGGCTAATTCAGGACTACGGGTGGAAATTAGCCCCGTGCTATACCCGGCATATTTACGTCCCTATCATGTTATGATGTTACAATGCATACTCTCATGTGAATGATGTTCATCAATGTGCACAGTCCTAAATAAACAAATCTTATAAATCTTATAGGACCAGGGACGCATGTCCCCTACAGGGGACAAAAAGGAATTTCTAGGAAGATATTATAGCTTGATAGTGTGACTCACTATAAAATTACCAATATAGTAACCAATCAAAAAATTTGATCCAGACTCTATAAATCTGTGTTTCCTATTCATATGCGATAATGGAAAGTGGAGTGCACCATGCTATCAGAGTAGACTCGACAATCATGCATTGGATTGCCATATGTGTTAAAACACACTGTTATGTATTGTAACAGATACAATATATGCTTTGTACAACTGTGATGAATCAGTCTGCCAGATATTGCATCCCAAAAAAATAAGGTTTCTAAGCAACAGAACTGGCAGAAAAAGAAAAAAAAATGTCAGAAGGCTATTCAACCAAAAAAAACAAAAACACCAAGTAGCACACAGGAACGAGCTCATGCCATAAGCTAAATCTTAATGTGCCACACTTATCAAAGGGCTGATGTAGACTCTCCTGTCTCAGGAAACCTGACATGTTACATGCATACGCTATCAAAAGCAAAATCTGGCATGAAACTTTAATGAATTCAGGAACAGAGAGAAGCTTGAAAGAAGGTGATGTCCTAGAGGCGGTGTGGAATTTCTTCAGAAAAATCAAACCCAGAGGAGTGGAGGAGATCCTGGGAAAGGAATAAGAGCACAACAGCCACGGGCCACTGCTTTAGAATTAAAACGTGCATGAATATTAAACATACTATTAAACTTTGTTTTCATTTATATAAATATGTGTTTCTTAATGAGAAATTAAGTGTACATGGTATTTGCAAAGCACACACATTGTGGGTGTGTGTTTGTATATTGCTGCTGCTCACAGTAAACGGAGGTCACGCTGCAGAGCCCTACGACGAAACCGTAAATCTGTTTATAAGGGAGAAAGGAATAGGCCTGCGATTGGGAGAATAACCTGGCGTTCTTTTAGCCAGTAAAGACTGGAGCTTGTTTGGCAGGTCACAACTCTAGTAGTGTCAGAAACACAATGTTTCTTGTATGGACTGTATTCATTATTTTATTTGTTCTACTTGTCATTTTGCTTTGCTTCATACTGATGTTTTATACTTCATACTTTTGGCCACACCGAGCATTTCACATCAGCCTCAAAATGTACTTGGTGTGTGATTGATGCATTCATTTCCTTAAAGGATTCCTTCCCAGTTTGCTTCCCCTCTTCCCCCAAAAGGGAATAAAAATGAAAGAGCCTATTAAATATATGTTAATATAATTCGAAGGATATCTTCAGATAATAGATTTAGGCACTCTGGTTACATGATTGCTGCCGTGATAGAGAAACCAGGTGAAATGCAATAAGGTCATTGTAGTCTTGTATTCTTCTATTCTGCATTGAGGGAAAGATTCTAGCTCTGATTGCCCACACTACCCCACAGCAACAGTGATGTGTAGTTCCAGTCCCGCCCACATAAGAACCTATTTTAAAATCAGATTGCCCCCAGATTTACCTTCACAAACCAGACAGCAGCACCAAGTTAGTTCTCGCTAGGATTGGAGTTGCTAGGCAACAGAGGACACTCTCTACAAAACCTGTTCCCTGTATGAGACCTGAAATTATTCTTTGATTCCAGAAAAGATTGTGTGTGTGTGTGTGTGTGTGTGTGTGTGTGTGTGTGTGTGTGTGTGTGTTCCACCAAAATAGAAGAAAAGGAGAGCACAGCAAACACGTATGTGTTACACAGGTTCCTGTTTCCATATCTGTATGTATATATCATCGATCATCGGAATGACATTGCAAACAAAAATAAGGTTAAGAGCACATTTATGAGTACATAAAATTCAAAAATGGGAGGAAAATAAGGCAGCGATCACCATAATGACTTGCACAGTATGTGCATGTTCAAATCTAAATACAACTAAAAACAAAACTAATATTTATAAAAATGTTTGGTAGTGAGTTTGCATTATTTTCACTTCCATTCTATGGTAGTACTTTTCAGTTAATAAATAACACCTTCATGAGAGAGAATGAGAAAGCAAAGCGGAGAGGAGAATGGTGAGGTACTGCACATAATAATATGCTGAAATATTCTAATAACAGAGACACATTAGGAATTTTTGCATTGTGTGTACATGTATGTGTATTCAGAGAAGTGTAAGATTAGATATATTGTATTTGTGAGTGGTGGCAGTGGGTCCTAAGAGCTGTAGTGCTTGGCTTTATCATTAATTTAATTCAATTGGAATGATTTTTATTAGTAGAATTTCATTGAATTGCTTTGTTTCTAGGGTCCACATTTCCATTGCCTATGGAACACCGAGAGTGCCATAATGATAAATAAATAAATGTAGAAATATAATAAAACTAATAAATACAATAATCTAAGAATAAATTCACCTGGAAGTTCATATAAATGTATGTGCAGTTAATTTATTTATATACATTTTTAATGTATTCATTCACATTTATTTATTCATTTAGTTCTATATATATATTTTGCTATTTATTTCAGCTTTTTTTTTCTCCAGATTTTTCCCTTTTTCTCCCAATTTAGTAGCCAATTAGACCCTATGCAATTCAATTCCCCCGTGTAGCAACCGCTAGAGAATCACCGCTACAACCCCTTCGTCCGGTAGCAGGAAAGAGAGCGCCACGTCCTCATCAGGACGTGACTCCTCGAGCTGGTAACCGTGATTACAGCTCGCCCAGGGCTGTCTTATATGTGACGATTTCCTCCGAGTCCCTCCGAGTGCCTCCCCCCACCCCGGGAGCAGCCGCCAATTGCCACTCCCTCAAGGCACTGGCTATACTCTGATCTGGCAGGACCGGGAATCGAACGCCCGATCCTCGAGGCGCAACCGCACAGCTAGACAGTTTGTACCTTTTTCTGCTGCACCACCGCGGTGGCCGATTTCTGCTTTTCTTGACGAGCACAATCTGTCAATCAACTTTTTCTATGTGAGCAAGTATACTGAAATACAGTATTTGTGGATTGGGATGGCACTGGCATGTATGCCATCCGCCAAGTTACGGCTTGGTGGGGCGTGCCCCATACCTATATATCATTTCCGCTTACCATCCACAATGTCCCTTGGTGGCACACTGGTTTAAGCTGGTGGTGGAGTGACAATGGCAGCCAGCCTGTTCCAGTGACTAAAATCCGGAATCTTGATGTCTAGAGGGGTGGAAATCTAGGTTGTTTTAATATAAATGGATTAGGTCAGTGCTACTCAACGTCAGGTCCTGTGGGCCGCAGTGTCTGCATGTATTTGCTCCAAAACATGCACACACCACCTTATTTCACTAATTATTTGGTGCAGGAAGTAAGCTCATTAATGATATCAGGTGCTGAAGTGCATTGTTGGATACCTGCAGACACTGGCCTGGAGGACCAGGATTTGAGTAGCCCTGGACATGGTTAACCCCAATTAACCCAGGTGTTTTCCGGATATAGCCTGATATAGCCTGGCTACGTCCTAGTCTGCTAGAAAACTTTTACTTTTCAAAGAGATATAGCCAGGTTTTCACCTAAATGCCTGGATGGCGTTTCATAGATTTTTCACCACAAAAATGTTCCCTGGGGTCTGCCATTTCTCTCAGTATTTGAGAAATTTTATTCTCCATTCAAATAGTGTACTTGCTCATGCAGTCTGTAGCTCTGAACACATGGAAGGTTGGAACGAATACATCTGACAGTAATTAGTCAGACTTAGTGGGTGGCCCAAAGCAAGTTGATTGACAGATTTAGAAAATACAGGCTATTAGGCCTATATAGGCCTATTACAATAAATAAAGAAATAGATACATAAATAAATGTTTAAATATATTAGAATAAATGTATGTTAGAGAAATGTATACATAAAGAAATTAATAAATGTGAAAATAAATCTGAAAATCTATTTAGAAATAAATTTAGAACAAAATATAATAACTTCAAATTAATTGAAAATACATTAATAGTTCTATACAAATTTCCAGATGTAATGATTTATTTTTAGATTATTTTATTTTGTTCTTTTCTTTATTTATCTATCATTGTGGCACTCTCTGTGTTCCATAATTGCCGTAAATAAATTAATGAATAAATAAATTTTAAAAATGCAGCACTTACTCAGAGCTAAAAAAACCGGACCATAGAGGTTACATTTGAATGCCACTTCCCAGGTATTCATTGATCATTTACTCATGCTTAATAGTTCTTTAATACACATTTTTTCCACTGCTTGGTTTACATGAGCAGAGCAATTACCCTTGAAGAAAATTTGTATAAATACGGAATATGATGGGTTCATTCTAACGTTAATTGATTATTGATCAATAGTGATTGTGACCATCTCCGAGGTCAAGGTTTAATGTTAGACACACAGACAAAAAGGAGGCAATTACAAGCCCCAGATGTTTGTGACCTGCCCATCCAGACAGCTGCCAAGAGCCATACCCTCAGGATGCCTGGGGGGAAAATGTTTTGACTACACTCTGTGTCAGGATGTTTACTGATCTAATTGACAAGAGGAAAATGTCTTGGTTGTGTTTATCCTCTTGCCTGTGTGATTGGCCATGGAATCTTTAAAGAGCTATAAATAAATATAACCTCAGATAGGATTCTTAAAATCGTTGGCCAGCATGTCAATGTTTAGAGTTCAGTGTCTTGTTATTCTACAAGAATATTGTTATTCTGCGAGTCTAGTGTAATGCATTAACCATGCGCTTTAGTGAGAAACATTAGTGAAGAGTGCCCTCTGTTGGTGCCTGCCATAATTTGAGGTAAAAATCAGATTCCATATTTTGTCAGAAAAAAGCATCATGCCATTTTGTGCTTTCACGTCGAACCATTATGACCGCAGTCATAGACCACTTTGGTTAAGACAATGTGCCCCTTGTAGATCCAGTGCCCACTGTACTAGTGCATGCCACCGACATATGTAAAGCAATTAGGCGTTTCAGTCTAAAGGCTACAAACCACCAAACAACCCTCATAGACATACCTGAAAATCAGAGGGAGCCAGCAATAAACAATAAACCACTCAATCGCATTTGTCTTAAGAATGACCAAAAACATGAAATTCTGATGCAAATTACAAAAAGGATTGTGTCAGCATGACAGATGTAAGGTCCCAGCTGCAAAAGAGAACATACATCATGTATCTGGACAAGAATAAGTGGCAGATATGTTTTTAGACATGGCCATTTCAAATCCACAATGGCTTAAAAGACTGTCTCAGCTGTGTCACTGCAAATGCACATGAGGTTTCTTAATAATTTAATTTAAACATATCTCTAAAGCTTTCAACCTGATGTAGGCTCATAAAAATTCAATGCACATGTGAAGTATATTTTCCCTTCTGTAGTAATGTTCCCAGTGGAATCCGGGTATGGTTGAAACCATATTCTCATAATGCCAGGGTGAAAAACATTGTTCACAGATGTTTTATCGATAAAGTAGAGCCATTGATTGGCTAAATCGGGTCCCCTGAGCCTGAGACAGCAGAGCTTCATGTGCTGTGGTACATTTTAAATGTACAGAAACAGATTTTAAAATGAAATAAAGTGCCGCCTTGTACATGTGATGATATACTTACTGCATATACCGAGACGTTGAAACCACAACACTTTCTTACCATACAAGAACATAATACAAAGCGTTTTATTTAAGGCAAAATAAATGGACAACACACAACAAAAGTCAGTAATGACACATTCGTTCTTAAGCCCTTTTTAAATTGCACAGGGAAAATATCAATGGGCTTAATATCTTGGGGTTCCTCCATTTTCTGCGCACAATACTCAACCCCAGTGCGTTCTGAACGTTATGAGAACTTATTTCACTTAATGTATTATTTAAAGAGGGAGATCATTACTTATTTTTTGCTGGATCAGGTGCAAATTGTAGGACGAACATCTCTGCAGTATTGCAGTTGAGAAGCTCTCGATAAATACAAACCGCAATGCTCATACATACTGCTCTGCAGCCCATACTGTCACACCTCCAACTGATGAACTTGTGCAAAGCAACATGCATAGTACAGTCTCCCATCTGCCATGATGATGGAACAGATTGAACCCTGACTCATCACTGAACACAGCATAGTGCCAAGTTGCGTTTGGCCAGTTTCTGTAAGAAAATTACATAAGTTTCTGTGTTTGTGTTCCAAGTCCCAACATGTTGCTCTACGCCAGTTATTCAGCACCAAGACTGTAATGTCATGGCAACTGAGTGAACTCCATTCCAGGATTTCTATGTGCCATACTGCATGTAATCAATGTACAAATCCATGCCAGCACTGAGCAATTACCACAGAGAAAAAGGAAATACTTCTCAAGTGCATTCCAGGAGCCCTTGTTTGTGGAGTGGTTGAATAAAGGTCAAATGTTCATACAGTAGGACAATCCTGTGCGTCAAACTTGCCACTGAGCAAATGAACATCACAATGATAGCAGGCTCTGATACCTGCTGTCTTACCGCACAGGAATCGATCTGGCCAAAGCTTGTCCAGATGTCTGCCATTTTTGGATACAAGATGGGTCAAACCTATAGATGCATCCATTAGGCATAAATATGCAGGGGTGACGATGGTGCATAGATGCTTTAGCCATGATCCTCAATTCCCTTATGAAAAATGGAAAATACTGTAGGTCTTATACGTATATACTAGAATATATTATAATAATATAATATATTGCAAATATATTAGGACTCTCTGTAGTATGTTTCACTACAATTTATTTTTAATGAACATATTGCAATATCTGAAAGTGGAAATAATCTGCACATTTGCACACGTAAAATTGTACAATATCTTCAGTGCATGTTTTGTTTACATATATTGTTGTATATTCAATTTTCATAAGGATATGTTGTGAATGCAGAGCTGATGCCTATATGCACACAATACAGTATGAACAATCACCCAAAAAACAAAAAAACAAAACTATTCTAACCTATTAATGGAAGTCAGAATACATCCCTTGAAAGTATAGATCCTAAAGATATACTAAACAACTGACAAATAGAGGTTCTCCTGTTTATCACATCATTGGTGAAACATATTTCAAGAAGACTAAATGTAAGTTAAATGCTCTCTGAATTACACTAACAATTGAGGAGGATTATTTAAGATATAGCCAGATCCTACAGATATAGACAACAGTATTTGCATAGAGCGCCATCGCCTCTCTACACAGAACCAACCTTCTAAACCTCCTCTGTCCTGCTGTGACAGCTTTATGATTGCAGGGGGCCAATGGAACTGCCAGTCGGCTGTTCACAAGGCCGACTTCATCTCGTCCTACGCCTCTCTGCTCTGCCGGTTTCTTGCCCTAACATGTATCACCCCAGACAACAATGCAACCCCAGCAGCCTTCTCCTCCTCAGCCTTCTCCTTCTCCCACAACTCGTCAGCCATCAATAACTGCTCTGCTTGTTTCCTCCTCCTGGACAGTTTCTGTTTCCTACTACTCTCTACTCTCCATCTTTTTGTTTGAATGCCATGCTGTGACTGTAAATAACCCTGTTATAAACTGTTTATTGTAGTTCTCTACAATCCACCAGGCCCCCTGGCTAACTTTCTTGAAGAGCTGGACATCCTGCTCAGCTCACCGTCAGTGGAAATTTTCCTGTAGAGCTCCCAGTCAGTTGACTTCCTCACACTTCTCCACCCCTTTGACCTTGCCTTGTTGCTGTCACCCTCTACATACTGACATCTGCAACTACCCTGAGCTGCTGGAGACCTCCAACACATCAGTTACTCTTCTCACAAGGGTCTCCACCTATCCCGCTCAATGCACCCACCTTCTTTCTGTCTCTTTTCCTCTTGCAGATGTTGACCTTTCTCAACTCCTGCTATCCCACCATCCACCTACCCACTGCCTCCATCCCTTCTCCACATCCTGCGACCAGTCTGTCTCTCCTGGCATCCTCCCATTCATCCTCTCCCTGGTGAACTTATCCCTGTCCACTGGATGTATCCTAGATGTGCTGCTGTGTTCAAACAAGCTTGTGTCAGCCTCCTGTTCAATAAACCCACTCTTGACCTCTGTGTCATCCAGAAATACTGTCTCTCCATAACGTGCTGCTTTAACCAACCATTTTCTCTCTCATGGTGACCTCCTAAACCCTCACCTGTCTGGCTTCAAGGTGACCACTCAACAGAGAGTCAGTCAGTGTTACTGTGATCTCCATTCTCATCCATTGAAGTCCGCTCTGCTGCATACTACTAGATATCCTCTAATAATTTTTAAAGATGTTAATCCCTTAATTACACAATCATAGGGCCATATTGGTGGTGTGTCCAGCTAAAGATTGAGTTATTGGTGTTGTGACGTGTCCCATAATCCAGAATAAAATCCTAATGATGGCAGTGCCAACTCTGGCTGAGACACCCATGTGATGAGGTTCTACTGGCCAAATAATCAAATCAAGACTCTGGATTCCAGTTTGTCGGGTTTCCTCCTCCTTGTTGTAGATCCAATGCATTGCCATTCTGATATACTTGAATTTTTGTTCTAGGAAATAATATTTTCACCATTTAATTACACATAGCATTGCTTTCGAAATAAAATACTGACTTATTTGTGAATGAAAAAAACATTACTTGAAACGCACAATATATTGCCTTTTATATTGTTTAAAAATTATATAGCCATTGATTAAAATATATAGCAAAATAAATACCCAATATTTATGTTTTGGCCTTTGTGGAATATAACTGAACATAACCAACAGAATGTATTATTCAATAAATTCCAGGATATTTTTCAATATATGGAAATATATTTTTGTTGCGAATGGGCAAAGAATACTGCACCACACACTGACGTGTGTTAGATACAGGATTGCAGGATCTACAAATAAAACTGGGCATACCAAATTGAGAAAAAGGAAATATAAGGGGTAAAAATTGATTAAAATTGACCTTTATCACAAATAAAAGAGGGCACAAGTAAGCTTTCCTTTGTTGGAAGGCAATGGAATGAATTCAACAGGAATAGAAACCTAGGGCAGAAGAGGTAGCGGCAAGTTTTATTGTCTTCTTCTAATGAGATATGTGCGACTACTGTTGATCACATAATGAACCATGGACTGACAATGGGGGAAACTCAGCGGTGAGTACAGTGCCCATTGTAAACTGATCTTCAGTTTTAATTGAACCAAAAAGGGATGTGAAAGAAATATCATTAGGCATCCCCAACCATAGTTGATGTCCAGGGTCAGTGCAGGAGAACCATAAAACTGCACTGTCATTTCTTGTAATGGGGTAATCTTTCACAAAGCTGCATTGGGCCACAGTAGCACACCACACCTGCTATTGTTTCCTGATTCATTACATCGTCATCTTATCCCCCACAAGAGAGAACAGGAAGGGCAGGATCTTACAACCATTGTCATTGCTTAGGATAGTGTCAGTTTCCACCCGACAGCACCCGTTTGTAATTTGTTTGATGCTAATCTCTGCTTTTCTGTAGTGTTTATGCAACCCGGCTGTCCCCAGGCTAAAGTTTTTCTGGATCGCTTTGGAAAGACCTGAATGAGCACCATTTTCATGAGCTGACTAGACATGTGAAGACAGGGACACGGAAATGATGCTGGAGCCTAGATGTTGATAAAAAATTGAATGGTTTCTATGTAAATGTTCATTTGTAATTACTAATAAGTAACAAGCATCTGTTAACACGCTCCAAGGTCAGCATAAAGTTACTTGCAGGGTAAAATTTGCTAGCTAATGCTGTAGCTATCTTGCTGCAGACCTATGCTAACATACTAACTAGATAATTATTACATTTGATAATGCTTTTCAGCTCATTTGAGGTTTTCAGGTAGTCAAATCACCATGGCATCACAATAAAAAAAAAAACTATTAAATTAAAATTCACTTTTGAAAACATGAGTCAAAAAAAAAAAAGTAATATGGTAGCTAGTAACTCACATGATGATTCTCCTTTAGCAAAGTTAGCATGAGGAGATACAGGTTAATTGATTTTACTGTAATGCGCATGTTAAGCAGCTCAGTCACAGATCATCTTTGATGGCACTCTGCACTCTCAGTACATTATGGTACTGTGTGTGTGTGTGTGTGTGTGTGTGTGCGTGCGGTGTGTGTGTGTGTGTGCGTGCGTGCGTGTGTGCTTGCACGTGCCCCTGATCAATGTTAAAATAATCCCCAATGCACTCAGAAAGCACTTACTACTATTTAAAAAAAAAAATTATATTCACTTTAAGGAAAAACATAAATTTTACAGCAGGGGTTCCCTATCCTGGTCCTGGAGAGCCCCGGGGCTCTGTGTTACACAGAAGGTTCATCAATTAAAACAACTGATTACACAGTTCCCCGGGGTCACCCTGCCCTACAGTATCTAAAATATATTAGCTGGCAGGCTAAGTTTGTTATAGAATTATGAAAAATATATATATTTTCTAAAGTAATATCTCACAGTCAGAATGGAGCTCGCTGTTCCAAACCAAAGTTATTCCAAGAGGCATATATTTAGCATTTATAAATGTATCATGTTAAAATAAACAAGACCTTGAATGGAGTCAGAAGTAAGAACATATGACTGCAATTAACTGTTCTGGGGATCGGCATAAATTCCAAAGTTAGAACAAATTATTTGTGAATTATTTAAATTGTATATAAACTGTTTAGATAATAGATATTTAAGAGGATCATTGACAACTGACAATATTGTTGTAAATATTTTTTAAATTATTTAAGCTCAAGCGTAACCTTAACCGAACAAAATAAGATAATTTCAAATGAATTCCAATTCCTATATTTCAGATTTTTCTTACTCAATTAAATTTTCATATCTTTCAGTTATACTTTCCAAATCAAATTCCCAAACTCAGTTCCGATTCATTTTTAAACCCCATACTTCACTGTGCTTGAATTAGAATTGACCACAGAATTACAGTGCAGTCTATATTGGAATTGACCCAAATGCTGATTAGAAAACTTGATGGAGCACTCGTGTTGCATGTTTGAGTACTTAACGTGGCTTACTGCAGTGACAGATAAAGCCATCTGTTCGCTAAATAAACAGTGTAATGAATCTTTGTCCCAATTCATTTTTTATGTTAACGGTAACAGTATCTATAATTCTGCAATTCTTGGCAGATTTATTTTTGGAAGGCAAGATGAACTACTGACTCTACATCTTCTACGTACATGCAACTGCAAGCCAGAATACAGGCGTGAACTTTCTTGCATAGCACTGATTGGTCCAGATATTCAGAACTGTAGACCCATTGGTCAAATGCAGTCTATTGAATGCATGGTTGAAATAAATGCTTTGCTATTTCAGGATAGCACACTTAAAGAACAAGGCTTAAATAATTTTGATCTACCCATTAGTCATTTAATGCATTTGCTGATCTATTAGCCTATTCCATTTTTCTGTAGGAGTAGTTCCAGTTTGGCAAGTAAAGTTACAGGAAAAACTTTTGCTTAAAGAATATCACTTTTGTTTAGCTCGAGAGCCAATGTTTTGATTTAATTACAGCACAATGTAAAAATGGTCAAAACAGCCAATGTTCATATTAATAGAGTTAGCAGCAGCTAGATGACAGTCCAGATGTGACGGCAATGATGGTGGGGAACTGGGCGCCGATGGCGGTGGGCAGCGGTGGTGAGGAGGGGAGGGGCAAGCGGCGACAGCAACTCTCGAGATGCGGGGCATAAGCCCCGCCTGCAGAATGTAGAAAAAAGCAAGAGAGAAAACAGTTAGGGAAAGTTTAATAGAGCAGCAGGTGCACCAACTGGGGGGGGGGGGGGGGGGGGGGGGTAGGACCAGTGCCCTCGCCAGGAGTAATCTATAACTGCATAGCTATGAAGGCAGAGTTTGAGAACCCATCCAGTCATGAGAGGGAAAACAATCCTACCCACCTATCAAGAGCCAGCTCAGAAAGACGGGGTCACAACTGTTGACAGGTGATAGTAAGGAAAGGATGCCACCCTACATTACTCTAGGCTTTATGACTAAAGGCTTCTCTGGTCCTGTCTCCAGACTACAACTCGTTATAAGCCTGATCATAGAGGTTCGTTTTTAATCTAGACTTAAATATTTCGACTGTGTCTGATTCCCTTATAAATTTTGGTAGGATGTTCCACAGTAGTGGTGCTATTTAGAAGAAAGCTCTACCACCCGTCAAATTTTTTTATATTCTAGGGACTACTAAATTGCCTGCGTTTTAGGAACAAAGTGATCTTTTCGGTTTATTAGATTACATATACACAGGCACAAGTCAATTTAAAGTTCAGAAGCAAAACCTTAAAGTCTATCCTATAGTTAATTGGTAGCCAATGAAGCGATGCTAGCACTGGGGTAATATGCTCATACTTCTTAGTTCTAGTCAAAATGCGAGCGACTGCATTCTGCACAAGCTGGAGAATATTTAGCAAAGATTTAGGGCAGCCAGATAGCAGGGCATTACTGTAATCTAGCCTAGACGTAACAAAAGCATGGATCCATTTCTCTGCGTCCCCTTCTGATAGGAAGTGCCTAATTTTAGCTATGTTCCTTAACTGAAAGAAAGCTATATGTTTTTTTATGTGTGCGCTAAAGGTTAGATCTGGGTCTAAAGTAACACCTAGGTCTTTCACAGCTGAATTTGAAACAACTAAACAACCATCAAAATTGAAAGTAGATGTACACAATTTCTCCCTTTGTTTTTTTGGACCTAAAACCAGCATTTCCGTCTTCTCTGAGTTTAGGAGCAGGAAATTAGAAAGCGTCCCAGCTTTAATATCTGCAATACAAGCCTCTAATTGAGAAAGCGGTAGTGCCTCGCCGGATTTCATGAAAATGTATTTCTGTGTATCGTCCACATAGCAGTAAAAATCTATCGCATGTGCCCGAATAATATCACTAAGGGGTAGCATATATAATGAAAAGAGTACTGGACCTAGCACTGATCCTTGTGGAATACCATATTTCATTACTGAGTAAGAAGTGAGATACTTCTTCATTTAATTTTACAAACTGCTTCCTATTGTATAAGTATGATCTGAACCATGCAAGTTCTTGACCATTAAGTCCAACACAGCCCTGGAGTCTGTTCAGTAGAATCTCATGATCTATTGTATCAAAAGCTGCACTTACTGTATGTCGTCAAAGAACAGACACAAGGTTTGGGTCGGCTGATAATAGTAAATTGTTAATAACTTTAACAAGTGCCGTTTCAGTGCTATGGTAGGGTCTAAATCCTAACTGGAATATTTCATAGAACAAAGTTGCTTCGCAACAGCTTTCTCTAATATTTTTGATAGAAATGGAAGATTTGAAATGGGTCTATAGTTTTCCAGTTTTTCAGGTTTAAAGTTTGGTTTCCTCAGTAATGGCTTAATAACTGTCATTTTTAGTGACTCTGGTACATATCCTGCTACTAAGGATGTGTTAATAATTTTTAACCTATGCTGGCCTAGTACGGGAAAAGTTCTTTAACCAATTTTGTTGGGATTGGGTCGAGTAGACAGGTAGTCGGTTTTGAGGACATACATGTAACCAGTTTAGACAGCTCCTCCATGTCAATTGGCGTAAAACAGTTTAGTGCGCCTGTTGATACATCTTCCTGTGTTGACTAAGATCTGTGCTGTTCATTGATTATAAGAGGAGTGATGCCTAGAAGAGAAGGCAATTTGGAGATCTGGGGCCACATGTATAAAACTCTGAGCAGAATAATGCGTAAAAGAATGCTCAGGGTGAAAATGGGAAATCTGCTTAAAAAAAGTTTTGCATTTTCTACCTCTGTCTTTCTGTCACGGTGTCGACATATCACACATATTTCAAACTTTGTGTATGTATGGTGTCCATCGTGTGCAGAGGTACGGAGATTCTCACAGCACGTGTTATATTATACATCTGAATTTCTGCATGGGAACTCGCTTACGTGGCTTTCTGAGGGCATTTTTCTGCTCAGCACTGTTTATACATGTGGCCCCTGGACTCTAATAGCTTTAATCTTCTGATTGAAAAAATTCATGAAATCATTACTGCTGTGAACGAAGGGGTAAGTTGAAAATTCTGATGATGGTTTTTTAGTCAAATTGTCCACAGTGCTAAACAAAAATTTGGGTTACATTTGTTTTGTTCAATTAATTTAGAGAAAAAGGCAGATCTAGCAGATGCAAGAGCTTGCTTGTACTGGAGGAGGCCATCTTTCCATACAAGACGAAATACTTCTAGTTTAGCTGACCGCCATTTTCGCTCCAGTTTTCTTGTGGACTGCTTCAGGGCACGGGTAGTGTCATTGTACCAGGGAGTACGGTTTTTCGTACAAAACTTTCTTCTTTTTAGAGGGGCAACCATATCAACCATGCTTCTGAAAGTTAAACTTAGCTGGTTAGTAAATTCATCGAGCGATACTTCAGTGGTATTTTCTTTGCTTGACAGAAATGATTCCGGAAGCATATTTATAAACTTTGGAATGACATCAGAGTTTAACGACCGGCTGTAATAATGTCTTGGCTCTAATATAAAAGTGGTGATTGCCTCGATTTCAAAAGTAATAAGTAAATGATCAGATAATACAGGGTTATGGGGTGCAATAGTAAGATTCATAACATTGATACCATAGGATAACACTAAGTCTAGGGTATGGCTATAGTAATGAGTGGTCCCACAAACATTTTGTTTTTGGGCCATATGTCTAAGTCACGGGCATTGGGAAACGCGTTGGGAAACGCACAGGCTCCGATGTAGGATCAGAGGCCTGCTGCCTGGCCGGCGCCCTGATAAGATGTCAGGATCTGGCCTTACTAAGACTAGCATCTAAGTTATTTGCTAGGACAAAGTAAAGTCTTGTTACTTGTATATAAAGCTTTAAATGGCCTAGCACCTTTTTATATCAAAGATAGCCTATCACCTTATGTACCAACTCGAGCACTCTGATCATCCACAGCGGGCTTACTTATTGTACCTGTGGTGAAACAAAAAAAAAGTGGTGAGAGTGCTTTCTGCTATTATGCACCAAAACTCTGGAACACTCTCCCAAAAAACATTAGAATAGCCGATTCAGTAAGAAATGTTAAAAAGCAGCTCAAAACCTTACTTTTTAATTTGGCTTTGAATCATTTTTTTTATTCTGCCCATTGATACTTTTTCATATGTTTATTTAATCTTTATTGTTATCTTTTATTTTACTTATGGATTTATCTTACTCATTACTCATTGACTCTTATATAGCCTACTAAATATTTTATTTTATATTATTTTATTAATGTTTCCATTTCAATATGCATTGTTTTATATTTCTAGTTTATTCTCCTTGTTTCTAGGTTTTAAACCTTTATAACTGATTATGATTGCTGTGCTTTTCCCTGTTTTTTGCCTTTGATTTTATTTTTCCTGTTTAGCACTTTGAGCTGCAGTCTATATTAAATGTGCTATACAAATAAAGTTATCATTATTATTATTATTATTATTATTATTATTAGTATTATTATTAAGAGCACCTCTCCAGCTCGGGTGGAGTCCATCTCTCTTCAGTAGCAAGGCATTCTCCAGAAATCAGGCCAATTATTGACAAACTCTAGGCCATTAGATGAGCACTACTCTACTTGGTCCTGCAATTTGCTCAGCTCAACAGGAAATAGCCTCCATTATCATTTTTATAACTTTGTGGAAGATTACAACTATGTAATATCTATAAGATGGCCCCATTTTATTTCCAACAGGATCGTGGATGAGTAATTACACACACAATACTGTACGTCAGCTTGGACTCTATCTATTTGTCAGATTTCAGCATGAGAGCTGACAAAGCCTTCAATGTTCCAGAGCTAGGAAACGATGCCCCTTAATAATATCTCAAGGGACAGGTAACACATATTATCATAATACTGCATGTTAGCCTATTTATTGCAGTTGGTTTTTTATCATGTAACATCCAATTCCTATGGGCAACCACTTGCACACCTAAATGCACCTGTCCAAATCGTTGTCTATGGGCCTGAAGCAGTGGGGTATGTGGGGTATGCCTACGCCTATCCATATTGATCATAGGCCTACCCAATCAAATGGTAGACTTTTTTTTTTTTTACATTTACATTTTTTAAGATAATGCATTTGATTTGTACGTGTCATCATTGTATTGTGACCAATTAAAACTCGAAAGTTAGCTACTGCATTCGGTAAAAAAAAGAAGAAAAAAAAGCCTAGCATATGCGGTAAGGCTGTTGTCTGTGGATTCCAAAATTAGTTTGTGAGTTATAATTTAATAAATTAACAGATAACTCGTATTGTTATTATGACAAGGTGCTCAAGTTAACCGAGGAGCTGATGAACAAACACGGCATCATCACTAACTAGAATGTCACTGCTTCACAGCAGCGAAAACTACCGGCAAAATTGACCGATTCTGTAAGTGCAACACGGCCTACTTTAGGGAAAACGTCAAGCATCAAGAGCAACAGCGATTTAAAACAAATGTGGAATAGCATTCTGGACACGCAGATCGCAGAACAGAATACAAGATTTCAAGAAGACACATATGGCTTTTTGCCAGCTGCGGTCTTCTTTCTCAAAGATTCGCAAACTTTTGGCCGAAAAGAACAGCTGACGGCCCCCTGTGAGCCGTATGGTACTGTATATCAATGCCTGATGATGAATTCACCGTTTTCATTAAACAGTTGAACCGCAACATTGAATCGGGAACCTGTTCTGTTCTTCCACAATGCTCAGGGACAGTTGCCATCAAGACGTTTTCCCGAGTTTAAATTCACTATTAAGAGTCATTGCCTCACTCCCAATGACATCTTTCTGTGTGGAGAAAGTGTTTTCTACCACAAACAGAATTAAAACTTGTCTCCGGTCATCAATGAATAGCGTGGCTCAACAACTTGACTTGGCACCTCCTCCGCAACTAGGCAGCAAAGGTAGAATTAAAGCTAAGCTACATTTTGTCATGCCCGCCGTGGCAATGTTACTATAATGTGGTCAATAAAGGTGCTGTCTTGTAAGTTAACAGGTTGTTAATATAACTTATCACTAGAGGTGTCGTAAGTAGCTAAAGAAAAAATAAATCAAGTTTTACAAAAATGGTTGGCCTTAAAATTGTATAGTTAGCTGATGTGTTTCTGCCTGTGCCAGGGCTTGCTATATTGATGCTTGATGGTATGGGGTTTTAAGTGTGATGGTCTTGTTTTTCCCTCGACTTTGTCGTGTAGGCCTACAAATCAGCTGTCAGATTTTAATTCAGTTATTTTTTCTTAATTGGGGATAATAAGCTGTGCCTGTCACCGGCGGACGCACGCTATACGGAGGGGTGTTGCATTGTTGGTTTGGGTTTATGTTATACCTGTGTTCTCCTTGTTATGTAGCCTACTTAGTCTTGCTGTAGCTAATATTGATTTTAAAAATGGAGAAAAATGTATTCACCTAATTTGTCGTTGCCATTAGAAATACAGTAACGTCATAGGATAGCTCCTAAGGAGCCCTGGAGCGGGGGATAGAGCGTGTGGGAAGACATTATTTGGGGGAAAAACCTACCTAGTCGGCCTACCCACTTTTTCACCGGCGTAATCAAAAAAAGATTTCTGGCTACGCCACTAGCCTGAAGTACTTCCTAGAAAATTTTGTGTGAAATGGATGCAGTTCCATACATGGCAGTTGAGTCTAGTATTATGTATGCCACAGTACGCCACTGTGATCCTGGAAAGTCATTATAATTCATCATTTACACACACATTTATAACACATTTAAAGTTGTAGGGTTTTACCAGTACAGCTGTTATACAGCATCTCCCATTGCTAGTATGTATTGTTGGCACTGATAATTTAAAGATGATTTTGTTCCTGGTTGCTATTGTTATTAAGTAATTGATCTGATTCCAGAGCCATGGATCTACATTTGCCAGCAGGCTAAATTGATATGTTCCAAAACTGATACCTGGATATTTAAAGGCGTATCTGCTTGATTGCAAGTAAAGATCAGGTGAAAATTGTGGAGAAGCAAAATGGATTAAAACTTAATTGGCCTTAAAATACTCTGTGAGCCCATTTTTATAAGTAGCCAAAGCAGTTTCTGCTGCTATTCTGGGTTCACAACCTTAATTATTGCACCATTCAGCCTCCTCAAGTGTGACAAGACAGTGATCACGGTTATATTAGTTGCTGCATTTACCATGCATACAAAATGGACGTATCTAACCCATGACCTAATGCAGATATGGATGTCTGCATATTTTGAATGCATATATTTATTTTGTTTCCTCTCACTCTCCAATATCCACTGCTATATATTTGTCAGTCAATATATGCCCAGTGCTGCATTTATAGGGTTATTTCAAGTGAAGAGTGATTTAGACCCCAGCTCCCGTTTTACAAGTAACGTTAATATTTTGTATAACTCTGCCCTACAGTATCCCATGTAACTGGATGTACACAATAATTCAAAACTAGACAATGGTCTCTGTGATGGTTAAAATTATTATGGCTAGATCCCCCTCTCCCCTATTTTTAATAAAGGTATTTTCTTATCCTCCTCACAAATAGTTACCTTTTATGATTAATTTTTTTCCCCAAACACAGTGCTACAGTGTGGTTGGGCACACCTGGGGTCCTGTAGCTAAATTCCGATTGTTACGAGTTTCCTTTTGAGGTGAGAGGTCTTCAGTATTGCACACATGTAGATTAACATAGGCATAATTACAAGGGGAAATCAAGTGCTGTCAGAGACTTCTCTTCTAAAATACAACTGTTAATTTAATCTTGACAGCAAATGTGATCTTAAAGATACAGTTTAATTCATATTTTAAATATGAATTAAACTATCTTAAAGCAGGCAGATTTTTCTTTTTCTTTTTTACAGACCTTTGTTGTTAACTGTATTTCAGAATTTCTCAGATACAGATTTAATTATGATAAAGTTGGCAGATGTTGAATAATTGCAATACTTAGAACAAGGGTCTTTTCGGTTAAGGGGACCCACGCATAAAATAAATATAAAATAATCCAAACCTTAAATAATTATATAATTTGAGGAAATTATGTTATGTAATTTGACATGTGGCCCACAAGAGGTCGCCACACAACCACTGAGAAGTGACTAGATTCCATCACCAGAAATATACAAAACAATAATTTTTACAGTGAACAGAAATATTGAATTAACAAGAATGTGAACAAAATTATAATAAAATGAATGCACATACAGGCATGTAAGTGCTTTTTATGGATTGGTAGAAAAGCACTAAAACTGAAGTTAAACTGAAAAACATGATTGACAGACAATACTTTCATCATTTTGAAAACTTTAATTCATGTTCTCTTTCACAGAGGGTATAGCAATGTGTTCATTGATTGCACTCCATTCGAGTGACCACCACGTTCATTACATTGAGTAAATATTGAGAAAAAAGTCTCACAACTACTCACTTCAACTTAAAGGGTCAGTTCACAAATTGTACATTGAATCTTTACCTAGCATATGACATTTGGCGGAATTGAGCTCACAAATTTAACTGGGATGTTTCAGACGTGGGTGTGCTCCCCGTTGGTGGTGAATACAAGCCTGTGCTGAGAACATGCCCTTCTCTCTAGGAGTACACATTGGTCTCTCAGCTCTTTGTTCATGCAAAGCAGTATGACGAGACTGAAAAGGATGGGCAGGTCCAGGAAGAACTCCATCACAGTCTCCAAACAGATCTTCTGCTCAGCCAGGAGGGAGAACGCTACCCCTGGTGGTAAACAGAGGTAGGGGATGTTATGCTTATATTGGCTCACGTTCACTTAATTATTATTTTTATTTTTTTGAGAATTGTATCTTATTATGGTTCCAGACAAATGAAAACAAGTGTGCCAGCAATAATATTTTAATATAATTTGGAATACATAGTGTAAAACAAATAATCATATGTAAGTGATCATATTAGGTTTCTGGCATAATCTAAAACCTAGTCCAATGCTTAATTGTTCAAGCTTTTAGCTGCAGAACTATCTTGACTTGGTATAGATGTGAAATACCTATGTATGAAATAGCCTGAAGGATGTTTTTGAGTCACCAACAATTGCATAATTGTTTTTCAGCAGTAGTGAGCTTTGAGGATGGTTGTATTTTTTATATAATGCCAAATAATATCAATTTTCCACTCAAAAACATTCATTGATTGCCTAACATAGCAAAATAATCTGAAGATATCTTCTACATTAGGAAACCCTACCCAAATATAACATTAATTGCAATGCATACTGTATTATTTGTTAATGTGAATTATATTCTGAATGCAAAGACATTGTGGTCTTATTTCTATTTATATGTAAACAAATAATTGACTACTGTTTCAAGTTGCATATAGAAAAGAGAGAAAAAGACAGAAAAGACAGGGAAACAAGTTTTTACCAGGGATATGTGCCATCACTGTGATCAGGGAAATCACACTGAATATCTTGGCCAGTCTTTTATTGTCAGCCTGGCTTCTGTTCATCTGCTTGGCGCTCCTGAAAATAATGTGAAGTATATGGGCATAGCAGTATAGGTTCAGGGGCACAAAGGCCACAATCCTTACCAGAATCAGCCATACCACCATGCAATCTACTCCTGCTGAATGGCTGAAGCTAAGCTGGTGTGGGCTTGGTTAGTACTTGGATGGGAGGCCTCCTGGAAAAGTTGCTGCTGGAAGTGGTGTTGGTGGGCCAGTAGGGGCCAATCTTCCCTCTGGTCAAATAAAAACCCCAATGCCCCAGTGCAGTGATGGGGACACTGTGCTGTAGGAAATGCCGTCTTTCGGATGAGATGTTAAATCGAGGTCCTGTCTCACTGTGGCCATTAAATATCCCAAGACACTTATTGCAAAGGGTAGGGGTTTTCCTCTTGTCCGAGCCAACCTGGCTTCTCCAATCTGCTACCTAATCATCCCCCAGTGTAATTGGCTAAAAATGGTTCTCTCCCTCTCCACCTCAGCTGATGTGTGGTGAGCATTCTGGTGTAAAATGGCTGCCGTTGCATCACCCAGGTGGGTGCTACACATTAGTGGTGGTTGAGGTGAGTTTCCCTTCATCATTGTAAAGTGCTTTGAGTGTGAATAAAGGCGCTATATAAATGCCGGGCATTATTATTAGAATCAGGATGCACAAAGCAGAAGCTTCTTTGGTTGACTTCATCCATGTAGTCTGCCCCATTGCCCAGCAGATGCTGGGTCAGCCTCTTGATGAGCGCTGGCAGAGGTAGAAAGTCCAGGTTCAGAAAGTAAAAGTATTTTCCAGTATTTTGTTCCAGTCACCTGGATTTGCTAATTAGAACAATTCTTCAGCCAGGAGACAAAATTAATTAGTGAAATCAGCTGGCTCAGTTCATGGGTGGAAGAAACATATGGCAGAACTTTAACTTTCTGGCCGTTGGACTTTCCACCTTCTGAGCACTGGAACAAAGTGGAAGAGGAGCTGGAGAGCAAAGAAGGCCTTGAGCTCCATCACCCGGCTCTGCCCGCACACAGCGGTCAGGTAGATGGACAAGGAGATGAAGGAGGTGTAGTGGAAAGAGGCTGAGTTAGCGATGTGCTTCACGTTCACCATGACCTCGCACAGGGTCCTGCCCGGCGCCCTTGGCCCCTCCAGTGGATGATCAGGGGCCACAGAGTCATGTTGACGACGTTACACGTGGTGCTGCTCAGGATGAACGTGGCAGCATTGTTCTTGATCTCGGTCTTTCTGCTCAGGATGCAGGACCCCAGGGATACGAGAACGAAGACATTCAGGACCAAGCCGGGCACAAGCAGCAGGACCTTGGAGGTGGTGCACAGGTTTAGGTAGACAGCAGACGGGGGAGCTCTGGTTCATGGCTGTGGGAGCTGACTCCACCGCGCAGACGTTTCAGAGAGATGGTGAGGGGACGGAAAGTCAAGCCAAGCAAAGGTGACTTTCGATCAGCAATGAATATTAGGCAGGTGCAGGTCAATACCTGCCCCCTGTCAGCACCGTGATGCGGTGGTCACTTTAGGATCACAGTAGAGGCAGAGACGCAGTGAGATACAGTATAATACGTTTTCTCATATAACACGAGTCAAAATGGAGGAATCCTGCTTCTATTGGTAAGTTTCTTAGATGCACAGTCAGACTGTTCTTCTCTGTTCTCTGAGCTCAGCCAGAGTGTCTGGTCTTGTGTTCCTCTCACCCTTTTCACTTGTTGTGACAGAATGATTTATCATCAGCCTCTCTACCCCAGTGGAACCAATTACAGCAGTTTCAGGTCATAATCCTCTCCTACTTATCTGGGATTTGACCGTGATCACTATTCTACGAGGATGATCCTATGGTTGGTCGGTGTTTAATTGACGAAGCTTATCTCTATCATATTCACACATAATCAAGTTTCTAGCTAAATTAAACTTTTAATGAAAAAATGTATTAACTCTATTTCAGCCATGTATGACCATGTATTATTGACTGGTTCCATTCAGGCTCATTTGCGTTGACCTCATGGCTACTGATACTTCCAAAATCAACAGGAAGCTGTGAAGACGGTGTGAAACGTCGCTGATGATTACCAAGGCTTCCATTGCTGAGACTGCCGTCATATTGCTGCCTGGAAATGACCTTCACTAACCCTGTTTATAGATGCACCCCCAAACGTGTTACGCAATGCGTGGGTTTTCACCTTTAGAAGTCTGCCACGGATATATTCTCCGCTCATTTTTCTCTCTCTAGGCTTGTTGATTCTACTTTTTCATCTAATTAATTTGCTCGTTAGTTGCACATCATTAACCCAGTTAGCCCTTCTAGTGCCTGAGATGGGGACTCTCTGTAATGAGCCTGAAGGCCTGTTTGTTTACTTTCTGTACTCACAGCAGCTGAGAAATTGTGGCACAAAAAGGGACTGGTCAAATCCCCCAGCACACCAGCATTATAAACAATGCAATGTTAATTTGGCCGCAATTCAATTAACAGACTAGTGTGTGGGCAGCGTAGTATTATGGTATGTGTGTATTACACACACGTGCGCGCACGCATGCACAGACGCACAACGTATGCAAACACAATCAATCAATCGAATTGTATTTATGTAGCGCATTTTACAAACTTTTCATAATACGCTTCACAGTTTACTCTTCTAACCCCCCATAGAGCAAAGCATAGGCAACAGAGCCAAGAAAAAAACTCCTTGAAGACATGAGGGGAAGAAACCTTGGAAGGAATCCGACTCAGCAGGGGGGCCCATCCTCCTCTGGCCGGCTCAGAGTGTGGGTTCACAAAAACAAAATAAAAGTCATAACACACAGACACACAGTTTTCTTCCCTGCGGTTTAGGTTAATACTCAATTCTGACTAACCGATGAACTGATGTATACTGTTTGGCACCCCCCCCCCCCCCCCCACCCCACCCCGCTTCATCTCTGCCAATGCTGCATGGTAAATCCTAAAAATAAGTTCGATATTACTCAACCCAAACACCCTGGCTGCATAAACCAGGGTGAGCATTGCTTCTCTACCAGAAACTGATTTGTATAAATATGATTCCAAATTTTATTACAATTTAAATGTAATCTGCTGAGCTGCAACACTACAGATAAATACATGTATGCCCAGCCAATTGTCTTACATAAAATGACTGGGAGAAAGGAACTGTTGCCCAGCGAGACATAACTAACTGCATAGCCGTCCAATTTGCCGCTCCCTCAAGGCACCGGCTATACTCGGATCTGGCAGACACCTCGGTGTGCGACTGCATTGACTCAAAGTTAATGCTTTTTACCGCTGTGCCTGACCATTTATAATAGTTATATTATATATAATAGTTGTATTATAAAAGGTTGAGTTTATAATTGTTATATTATAAAAGGTTGATACAATGAAAACTCTGTCATTCCTCTTGTCATCTCCCTCCACTGGCTACCCACTGTATATCACATTGGTGCTAGCCAAATAGGCAGCTTAACCACATTCTGCATTTCCACCCCCCAGGTAGACACACGATTGTTGCTGCTTATTTCTTACATATATTAGAGAGCGGGACAGTGACCACTCATGCACCAGCCAAAAAAGGGAAAATAAAAAAGAAATTAATAATTTGTTGAAAAAGTATTTTTATGGGGTAGCCCATTATTGTATTAAATTTTTGTATTATAATTTGTTCTATCACAATGTCTATGCGTTGCTAGTATTGCATTTCATGCCAATTAAACATTCTGAATTGAACTAAATGTATAAGTATGGATGGTCATAAACCGTGCATTAATTTGCTGGAAAGGAAATGGTGTGTAATATCATGATGTGGTGTGACTGAGCTAATGAGGTTTTGTGAAGCGGAAAGCGTCATAGCACACCGCTTTTTGCACATAAGGCTGTTTGGACTTGCAACAGAAGATTGATTAAACACTATTGATGTTTTATAAGGCAATGCGACCATCAGTCACCTGTCAAAAATAAATGTGTTTAGTTTTTTTAGCAACAAGCAGCAGAGTTTAGTGCAAATTACACATGGGTTCATTCCAAACGACTGAAGCTTTTGAAGAAAACATTCTTAATCGCTGAGACCAGACCTGCTCTAGTCTATCCCTCTGAAATTGCTGCAGTCTATTAAAACACACCATTACACATTGTAAGACAACTCGAAACACCGCCCTTCTTTATTGTACATCAAATCTGCATTCCAGTTAGTGTTCTTCATGCACTTTGGGGCCTTAAAACATTCCAAGCAAGGAGTAAAATGCAACGCAAGGCTGGCGTAACACTAATGCTCAGATGGTGTTGGAAATCTCTAGTGAGAAGCATATGCTTCAGTGTTAAGGCGATGCTTTTCAACAATCATCACATCGTTGGCTTTGGTTTAAATTGTTAATGAGCCCGGAGAGAGAGAAATTAGTTCTCCTTTCCGTTAGCAGAGAAATGACACGGTCATGTTTCCACTTTCCCGTCAAAGAGACGGAAAAAAGTACAAGGGTGTGACCACAATTTGAAAACCGAACACGGTCCACTAACGCGGGATAGACACTAAATGGACAGGAGCTGATATTCTGGCATAAATAATGAAAAATTACAAGGGAAAATTCTACATGCGTGAGCCTAACTTTAAGACTGTTCTGTGCAAAAATATGGAGTTAAGCGTTTTACCATATGTTAAGCTTTTGATTTTATTAGATTGATATTTCTGAGAATGAGTGTAATGTTGTTAACAAATGTGCAATCTAAAAAGAAGTACATACAGGGCTGTTCTCTGAATAAACTGCCAGCAGCTTAATTTTTCCAGTTACTGTATCATTCATGTAAATCATAATGATAAAAAATAAAATTCCAAAAACAAATCTCTAGGAAAGTGTATCATTTGATGCACACTAAAAACACTCTTTACAAGGAATATTCATAAATGGTGAGACCTTCCTAACCTTGATTGAATTAAATTATTCATAATTTTAATTTGAAAATAAAGACAGATTTTGCATTACTAATGAAAGGGTAAGGGTGATATTTTGTCTGATACATATCTGTGTATGTTCCAAAATCTCCTCACTGACTATTCATAACAATATTACATCAAACCTGTATAAATACATTTATTTTATGGTCTGATGCTATACACCGTACAAGGTAACCTTTATTATTATTATTATTTGACTGTATGTGCTTTATTTTTTTTTCATACTTTATTATTTTATTTGAATTCTTAATTAATTTATTCATTGTGTATTGTGTCATTTGCATCTGTATTTGTTTGTTTTGGTGTCCCGTCTTTCAAAGCTTATGTACACTTATGACTAAAATTTTGATTTAAAAAAACAACAAACAAAAATCAAACAAGCCGTATTAAAAGTACTATGAGCATTGGACATATTAAGCATGCAATGCTAAGCCGTACAAGTGCATCCCAAAATGGGTTCAATTCTTATTTAACTGGAGGGTGCATATAGATACTCTGAAATGGTCCTTTGTCATAGCACTGATATCCACTGAAGAGTGGATATTACTCTTGACACCGGCTCAAGTTCTAGGTTCCATGCTCCATTTGTTTATGTTGCTTATGTGACTACTATTGATTTGCAGCTCAGTTGATTTTAGATCACTGTCAACCCAGTACTGAATAAGATGGATATTCATCAAAAATTCAAGCGTGCTTGGAATAGAAATCAGATTAAATCTCCACGAAAACCCCAAAAGAACATATTTCTTTTATTTTTTTCAATAAAGAGACACAGTTAGGCTACAAGAAAATGAGTGATGCATGCACACTGTCTGTGCTATTTCACAGATTCTGCAAGTGACCAGAAAGTAAATTAAATTGACCCTGGAACTGGATATTTCAGTGTGAAACTGCCCACACATAGAGGCCATATTCCTACTAAAAAAAAGTAATGAGGACAGTTCTGGCTTTTAGCTCATGGTGGCTTTGATGTTGACCGGAAAGAGAGAATTTGCCAGAAGGGACCCCATCAGGGAGGTGAACTAAAAAGCAAATCACGGTGCAGGAGGCGGAGAAGATGAGCTGGCCGACTCCGGCCTGTCCCCCTGGTCAAGAGCATTTCACAACCCTGGATATGGACCACTGGCAGTACCCCACCAAACACCCTGCCCTTTTGAGGTTATTTTAGTTTGCGTCATTAGTCCTTCATAATATCACTGAGAGAAACTACTGCTAAATTATTCCCTTTGCTCAAAGATAAATTTTTAGTGCAGAATGAGTACTGAATGTTAAAATAGTGTGGGCTTCCCAGCAGCGGAGTGTCTATTTATAGGTTTGTAAATGGCTACAGCTGTAGATCCAAGGAATGCACAAAATATTTGAGAACAGAACCATTTTGAACTGTTTTTAGCTCTCTAGATTTCAAAACTGTTCATTGAACGAACAAATTATGGCATTTTTCAGACACGTAGCCTGGTAACCAGTATGCTGTAGGATTGCAATCTTTGATATCAATTTTTTTTTGTAAGATATCCAACATGAATTGCTTTGGAGGATATCCTGCAGATAAAAATAAAAGTAAGTTATCTTTGATTAAGGACCTTAATGAACTTTCAAGCACTTTTACTCATCATCTGATCTGAAAGAAATGCATTTCTGCCAAGGAAATATGTCATTAAAATACACCAAACTTTGACATAACATTAAGCAGCATAAGCTAGCTGATGTTTTACACAATGTAATATAGTTATTCCCACATTTCTGAGCTTAATTATTGTTTTAATTAACTGGTTAACTGGATGAACAATAAATAATCAGCAATAAAATTAAAAAAAGCCACCAGTAGCCGGTGTAAATTAAAATACAATATGTACAATATTTGCCCTCTGTCTTAGATAACAAGTGCCATTGGTATTCATTCAGTCAATGTTGTTTGCCATTTGTACAATTATTTGTGACAAGTGCCTCTGGTGCAGATTTCAGTAGTGTTAATGAGCAGAGTGCAGACGAAACACGCCCTGGTGGAAATAACGTGCCCCTGCCGTGCTGTTAATGAGCTATTGCAGCACGACGCGGGTCTCGCATAGCGGAGAGTAATTTTTAAATGACATCGGTCTGCTATCAGGTGACAGTGCCACCCTGCTAGCACGGCGCCGACTACCGGAACGCGGGGTTGATGTCACGTTCTCTGTTCGCAGCAATAGAAGAAGAGGGCACAAACTGAGAGACACTCACTGCTGTGCCCAGTTCTTCAGAGCGGGACAGGATTAATTTGCCCCCACCCCCCTGCTACCAAGTTACCAGGCAGGACTGCAGGGCAGGACATCAAGAGGTAAAAAAGAGGTGTGCTTTTCCACATATTACCATCATTCAATATGTGGGCATTCTGGTATGATGGAAGCACTTTGTCTCCCCCCTGTGGTCATGAGGAAAAGAGACATTGTGTTTATCAGGTAGACTCAGAGAATTTCCAACACAATAGGAAATGATTACTATTACATATGCAATAGGAGACAATATGTTGACAATTAACGACTCACAAAAAATCATATCTGGCTAAATACACTGGTTTTTTCTATAATACACACACTGAAATCAGAATTGTTTAAGCATGTGAAATGCATTTTTGTAAGTTGCATTGGCTGAACATGTCTGCTACATGACTAAATTGTAATTACATGCATGAGTATCCAATATATATTTTTTCTGACAATGACCCTTAGTTTACCTGATATTGGGACTGAAATTTCCCAATGTGCCATAAAGTATAGCCCCAAGAGCACACACCCTATGTTCAACCAGCTGCTACACTTCACAGAAGTTTCTTTTGCCTGGGAGCATTTAAGAAATTGCTGCATGAATTAGTCAGTTGCCTTTGTTTGCTGAAAAACTCCTTTTAACCCAAAGGTAAAACACAGCATTGAGAGAGAGAGAGTTAGAGACAGAGAGAAAGAGAGAGAGAGAGAGATGGGGCTTTTTAGGGTACAAAAATATTGCAGCTCAGAGACTGGAAACCGGTGAAGTATAAATGAAGTACCATCTGGATCCAAATCGATGCATCAAATTTTGATTTGGAGATTAGCACTGAGGACCTTAAACTAAGTGGCACTAATCCAATGAATTCAGGAGTGGGTTAAACTGGTCTCCGTCCAGATTCTGCCTGGCAGTTAAAATCTAAGACCGTTGGCAGGCTGTGCCACGTACGCTTTTTGCTCAGAGGAGAACATAAGACGCTGTGTACATTCTCTCAAGCCCAGAATCTACCAACCAATGAGGAGGTTTTCTTACTTTATACTCTTGCCAAGATCCTCAACTTCCATGCTGATAATTGTAGTCAGAGTATTGAGTATAAGCTAAAGTTGGTGCAACCCCCCCCCCCAAAAAAAAAAATCTTTAACCAGTTTTCTGTTTGATCCATATAAGAAATATCTTTAAAAATGTTCCCAGGCCTGTGGGCAACTGCTGCATCATTGCAAAGAGTTAAAGCAGAAATACCCAGAGGAATTCTGTTTGACTTCAACCCATCCTACCACCGGCAAGATGAATCCGCTGCTGTGGATTTCTAGTCATAGTTGACTGATGAAAATGTCAAAAAAGTGCTTGCTTCAGCTCAGTTTACACATTTGATGTTGTTATATAACCATCGTTACAATTTGCTGGGCCTGAGCTCCAAGTGTCTCCCCTGAAGCTGCACCTGCAATTAAGCAAGTAGTCTACGGATGTTTATAACAACAGTTATTGGACTCAGTTGTCTGAAAAGCCAAACACTAAAGATGAAGAAATGTTCTGAGTTCTTACTACCATAAACAACAGATCTGTGGTTGCCTCCCTGTGTTCCTAATTGAACTGCGTGTCTGTATTTATTTATTTACGCTGCGTACAATGCACCCGTTGGAAAGTTGAATAAGCTTTTTTACATAATGCACATACTTGCACAGCATTGCCATCTAGTGGAGCAGAAGCATACTGCACATTCCCAATGTGCTTTTAAACTGCATTTGTGATGTTTGATATTATTTTTGTGAACTTGCTCAGGGTGGATCACTTTGAGTAATCTATCAGTCGATCATGGAGTTACCCATGGTAAACGTCCCATAGTTTAATCTACAGAGGCTATTAGCTGTGTCTACTAAAGCCTTTGAAGGTTGATTGCTCAACCTGTTACTTGACAAAACATTATGCTGTTATTAACTCTATTAACTCCTGTACCAGGCCTTTGCGGGGCATAAAATGTATTGTATTTTTATTATTTATTTCAAAAAGACACAGAGACAAAAGGGAATATAGTCGGAAAACACCTTTCGACCAACTTGTGAACCTGAAGCCTTCACACCATTTGGCAGCTTTAAGAGGCGAGAAGTGGATCAATGAGAGAGGTGGCGTTGTGAATGAAACAAGCTGTTAACCGCAGACCTTCACACCCACAATATGGACCATCGTTCTCAATGTTGTGAAGTGGCGATAGAGATCTCAGCTCAAAGCGCACACTTCCCATTAGAAAAAAAACCTGTTGTTCTAAACATTTTAAACAGCGCGCTTTGTGCACAAGTATGCTTTCCAATCTCATACTAGTAAGATTGACTGTCAACAGATTCTGCCCCTAACACTGACCCTGTGAGTTTTGTTATTTTCGTTATTTTTTGTACAAATAATAGTTTGCCTACAACTAGGGCAGGGTGAGCTGATCTTTGATCAGTCATTGGGCAGAAAAAAGTCCACAACAATTGCCTGTCTGATTAGAAGTAGAGTTTAAAAAAATAAAATCAAAGTTACTCTTATTGAACATGACATTCAGTGCCCTAGTCCAGCTGCTCTGCATTTGACCTTGAATCACTATTTTATTACAGCACAAAGATCACTGAACAATACCGTTAAACGTAATATCTGAAAGCAGTCAGGTGTCAAACAGCAGCACTGAACAAAATAAAGGATGATAACCCCTCCCACCCCAATTTCACATGCCCTGTACCCTGCACCCCCATTCCTTCCAACACCCCAATATCCTCCCCCAGCCACCGCCAGATTGCACTTGGCATTTTTTTTCTTTCTGATAGCAATAACATTTGCAAAGCAAGGACAAAAGAACACTCTGCTGTCTGCGCCTTTTCCTCTCAAGCCCACTGTGTAAAAATGGAAAATTACTGTGGCGTGAAGATCAAGCCAAAGACAGACTCGGAGCAACAGGGCCTGTCGCCACTCTGATTAAACCATCATCTTTGATTTGAAATGGGCTCGGCAAAATCGTTATGGTAACCCTGAAGACAGAGTGGAATGCTTGGCGACTAATGCCCCCGCAGCCTCTGTAATAAGAAAACTATCACCTGGGTCCCCGCTGCAATGCTCAAACCACCTTTTAAGGACAGTCGACGGCAGACCGGCGGTTTGTCTGTCAATTTGCGTTAACAGCCGGCTTTCTGATGCCGAAAAAGCTATGCAAATTATGTACTGAGGAAAAAATTACTTGCATCTGTATTGCACATATTCACCATGAACAATTCTCAGATGCACTGGGGTTTACAGTAACTTAATGGATGTGCAACTGAGCTGACTTTTACCGCAAGTAATTTTGACTAGACTACCTCTTTTGTCTGTGTCACATTCTGGTTCCTTTGGAAAAAAAAATTTAAAAACCCCACAAGGACGGACGCATTATATGCTGGTAAGCAGTTTGACGAGAAAACGCGGGCAACCACGTCTTTGTCCTCGGCTTTTTTAGTTTGCTTTTGCATTTGTTAGATTTTTTTCACCTTCCCAATTCTCTTATTGACCTTCATCATCCCGCCTCCCGCAACAAAGTCCATTCTTAATTTCTTCCACTCCGCGGTTAATCAATTTCAGGGAGATAAATTTGCATGCCAATTCTGGCCGCCTTGGAAATGTGTGTGTGCCATTTCAGCAGATAAAAGGACAATAATGATTGTTTTGAAGCGGCAGGAAGACGGAATTTCTTCTCAGTGTGAAACATCAGCAATGTGAGAGCGCGTGATTGATTGCCGGCTGTCTGTGCACGGGTAGCAATGGTGCTTCATCAGTTTTTCTCAACGGAGAGTCAGTGTGTGAGAATGTGCTGGTGACTTTGGAGGCTGCGTAGTGATGTATGGTTATGATTTGAGGCAAACTTTCTCTTTCGGAGAAGAAAGGATATTTTGCCCATATCTTCAGCTTCAGGTTCCATGCAATGGCAGCCCATTGAAATATTTAATAAGACTGGGATTGGGTGGACTGATTGCTCAAATCATTCACACGGTAGCACAGGCCTTCTCTACGCATGACAGATGACAGCAAAACAAAATGGCTTCCCTAGACGAGTTTGTCTGTCTGAAGCACCTGGCAGCGCGTTCGGCTGTTTGATAGCACACTTGATGGCTGGGAGGGGTGGGACTGTGCAAGGTGTCTCTCAAACCCGCAGACAGAGCAGAGTGCAGGTGCTTTTTACAAGCTGAAACATGCCATACTAGCAGTGTCCATTTACACTGCACTCTGCTACTGCATATTCTTCAATATCATGGTGCAATTTGGCTCCTCCCAAACTCCCAACAAGCTCCCCACAAAGTTTTATAAAAGCCAAATGAGACAATTGGCTTTTGTTTTCTTTTTGCTGACGCCAGCCATTTTTATTCCTCCTGCTTTTGTGTGCACAAAAGACAGGAATTTAAACGAAGGCTAAGCAGGGCTTTGAAGACTGTCCTGCTGACTCCAAATCAAATATTTAGCAATGTCCCCCAAGCTAAACTGAAATAAAAGCTCCCTCGATATTTGGTTATTTTTATTTATTTATATATTTTGAATTGATCGTATTGGACGAATACAAATCAAAACTAAACCACATTTGAGATTTGGTTTAGTGTGTGCTTGTGCGTGTGCGTGTGTGTGTGTGTGTGTTTGTTTGTTTGTTTGTTAGTTTTTTTTTGGGGGGGGGTGGGGGGTGGGGAGGGCTTGCACACTGTCGATGATGGCAGCCACCTTCATGTCACCACATACTACCTCTAGATGTCACCATGTTCCCTAATGCTTAATGGGAAAGAGAGGAAATCAGCATCATTTTTTGTTATGAAACAGTCGTCAGTTACAAGGTAATCTGGTTCCTACCAGTCTGTCATTAATAGGTGCTCATTAAAAAAGACATGGCTTGGTCTTGAGCTACACATTTTCATAGAAATTACTTCATGCCCTTCGTATTGATGGCAAACTTAATGGGAAAAGCCATGCTTCATTTATAACCATCAAAGTAATTAAGAATTGTGTTGCCTATGAATAACACATGTCCTGCATAGGAGGATCTTAATGAATTTCCACTACACCATGGTATATGTTTTTTGTTCATATGGTAATATTGTATAGCCTGTATCAGACAAACCTTGAAGACATGATTATGATTACTACAAAGATGTTTTGTTAGGATGGTCACAAATTATAACAGAATTCTGCCTCATAATTTTTCACCCTGGAAGTTTTAAATGTTCACAATCTCAGTAAATCTTAAATGTATTTATTTGTTTTCAAATTTCAAAACAGCATACTGCCAAACTATTCTTATTAAATTAATCGTGCAAATCTTATTTTCTGAATTTGCTATTCCAGTAGCTTCATTTTTTTCTCATTACCTCTAACAGATTCATAATTCAAATGTAATGGTTAATTTAGATTTTTTATTCATTATGTTTTTACATTTAATATAATTTTAATCAACTGATTTATGTATGTATTTTTTTCTACACAATACAATACTTCCTGGAAAAAAAGTTCACATTTCTTCTTGAATGAGTTGCATTTGCCTAGTGGTCAACTTCTAAGCCTTTTATGTTTTATTTTCCCTACCCCTATGGAAATACATTTCCTGTTCCTATTAACCTGCTTCAGTTGTGACCCCATTTCATCACAGATCTTCTCTTCCTGGTGTAACTGCAGTAAAGAAGGCTCGTTGTTTTTTATTACTTCTACAACAAAATAGCGAGAATAATGAACTGTGGCCACTGTCAAACCGATGGCATATATAACATGAAAGGTCTACTGATTTTCAGCAAGCATTAAACATAACCATAACCTGCATATCAATGTTGGAGACAGCCTCTGCTTCATTAAACCATTCAGGGAAGGACTGCCATTATCGTCGTTTATAATTTGCCAATGGTTAACTGATTTTATGAGGTTTTTAAAGTGTGTTTAATGTATTTACCTCAGGTGGCCAGATTCCATCATTGACCTCAACGTGGGTGTTCAAAAATGATCCCAGTCTTGCATGAGTGCCTACACTCTTACACGATGCTGTTTTATTCGCTTGGCAGACACCTACACCAAACTTTTATTTACAGGCTTCAAGTAAATACACCCTCAAAAGCTGGGCAGAACCAGCTATTAATAATTATCACTTTTATTTTGTTGTTTTTAATCTACCCTCGTAACATTTTTGAAACTTTGGCCAGGTTGATGGAAAAGGCACCTGGCTTTGTGCTTACACAGGGTTTGTAGTACACAGTTCCACAACTACACTTTGGTTTGTACACCTACTGTATTTTTCTCCTTAGATAGACACATTTTCACATGTACTATTTTTTTTTGGTCAAAATTATAATACTAGCTAAAGATTTTTGGTTCTCAAAACACTGAGAATATTGGGTAAGTGTACATTGTCATTTCTGGGGCATTGCCTTTAAAAAACCTGTACAATCAAAATCATCAACAATACATAGAAATAAAAAAATAATAATAATAAAGGCCACAAAATTAAATTACGGTGTTCTGTTGAGATAATTAGATTACATTTTAATTCTTAATTCATTCATGGAAATAATTAAGCATTAGGGCAAGTCGTTGTGATTAAAATGACAGAGACCTGTTTTTTTTAACCATTTACTTTTGTCAAACTGTCTGAGACAGGTGTGTGCGGGTTGGACCCGTAATGCACGACTCAGAACACGAACTTGATAATAAATACCCGCAAGGGCTTTATTATGGGGAAATCCAAAAACTTAGTCACACAAGCAAATTCCAAAAACCAATAAATCCAGCCAGACCAAAGATACAGTACCGAGGGAGAAGGCAGTCTCGAAGTCGGTATCCATGCAAGAGTTCGTTAACCAGAGTAGCTGTCAGCGGAGCAGAAGTACAAAACAGGGAAAAAGCAAAGTTCGTAGTTGTGGGGCGTAGCAGGAGTCAGACCGAAGTCCTATCCGCGGGGCAGAGGTACAAACAGACAGCAGGCAAAACTCGTGGTCAAAAACAGGCAGTGGAAACAATAGGCAGGCAGTAACGATTGTCAATAAACAGGCTAGATCAATAACGGTGGTCAAAACAATGGAAAAACACTCAAGAGTGACAATAGTAAACTAAAGCAACAATTTCACAACGAACAGACATGAACACTGAGCTTAAATACAGGTGTAGACAGGTGCAAACATTTAGCTTGAGAGCAGCAGGAAATTCACAACAGCTTGAGAAAACGAGACACGTAACGAGGCAATTAGTAAATCGTTAGTAGTTAACCTATCCTGACCTAGCGTTAGTAAATTAGTAATCAACATGCACGAGAAACGTAAGGTAAACATGAACACATGGTTAGATAGTTAGTATTACCCAATCCTGATCTAATGTTAGTATATTAGTAACTAGACAAGGGAGAATGAAACAATTAGGGAAGCATGAGTGACAGCAAGAGAAGAAACAGCATGAACGCAAGGCTGCGGAAAAACTTTGAAATATGTATGCAAACAATGAACTGCATCGTAACAAACAGAAAATAAACTGTGACAAACACTAAACATGAAACATGGCATAAATAAGACAGAAACGTAACACTGTCGGTCTTGAAAGTAGATGTTGGTAGGCCAAAAGTGAGTGAAAATGAACACCTTAACCCACATTGTTTAATGATGATTTTAGTTTTTTCCCTCTCAAAACTATACCAATGGTCATAAAATACTAAAGAAATTCACTAAGGCTACTGTGACAGTGTTGTCACATTATCAGTTCTGACCAATGGCATTCTGAGGCACTGGTGTATAGACATAGACAACACACTGTGTACAGGGCTTCATGGGATTTCTATTTTAAAAAGGTATTAAAAGTTTCTATTATCCCAAAACGACTGGACCAAAAAGAATAGTTGTTTTCACAAACTGCTGCACATAATGAAATTTATGAGAACAAAAAAATTTCTGATGAGGTTTTCTTTGGTTGATTTTCTAGATTGAATTCAATGGACAGCAAGGCTTTCAGGTGGTTCACCGCCAGGCTCCTCCCACCCTCTGAATTCCTATATACCCTCTATGGGCGGGCTTCACAGAGCTTTATACATCCTACCTGTGAGTCATCCATGGCTAAAAGTTGTAATCAAGCTCCGTTATGTGTTCTGCTACGAAAAAAGGATAGAAAACATATCAATGCTGCTGAAGGTGCTAACCACTGTTTGCATTTTAACTGAATCTTTGCTTGGGTAACAGACAGATTTTACTCAATTTTTTTACTTGAAATTAAAAGTGAAAATTGAATGTAATGAAGAACAAATTCAATGTCAAATCTTTACATTCGATTTCAAATGAGGAAATGCAAATTAAAGTTAAAAACAAAATGCAGTTCAGATTAAATTTCTGCTACCACTAATTTCTGCCTAGACTTGTCTCCATTCAACTCTAGAGCTCCAATTATGTATTATCAGTGCAATGTATTATCTAATTGTTCCAATGGCCCTGTTACAGTAACATAAAATGTTTAGACACAAATTGTGTTGTGTTGAGTCAGCAGGTCCCCTGATTTGGACTGCACTTTTAAAGCACATGCAGGCTAGAGCCTGAAAAGGTTACTGGTCTGTAACTGATTATCACAGGAACATTTTGGCTATTCTCAGCCATACAAATATAAGAATAGTTACTTAAATAAACATTACTTGTTTCATTTTATCCTTTAAGAAAAGAACAAGTGATTGCAATTGCAAAAATGCATTTGAGCCACCTATTTATGTGTCTCCAAAATTCACACTTTCAATATAATACATTGTACTTCCATGTCTATTGCAAATATTTTTTTTGTGAAATATTGTGCATGCTGTCTGCATGTAGAATACATTGCTTATCATTCAGAACGTAAACATTGCAAATATAAATTACCATCTGGGAAAACAATATCCCCTGCCAATCAGTGTGGGAGGCAACCAGGCAGCTTCACAAGCTTCTTTTGTTGGGATTATATCAAAGATAGACTGCAGATTCTCACGAAAAGCCTCGAGAACCCCTGCCATTTGTGTTATTGTGTGTTGTTACAACATTTTTACATCTTGGTATTCTGGAGCAAGTTGTACCACTCAATTGCAGGCGCCAGACTCCAAATTAAGCTTCATGAAGCAAACAATTTCATCAGGCATACATCAGTGCAAGTTCCTGTGCCATGTGACAACATCCTGGCCAGTGGTAAATCACCACTGTGTGGCCATAGAGAACCTCCCAACATTAACATGCCAATGCGTCGCTGTCATCAGCCAGTGCTAATCCGCCGGCCCCCAACCCTGAATTTCTTATCAATGCGTCCCACAAAGTGGCAAACTGTGGAAGATGATGGATGGCAGACCCGTAGAAGAAGCAGAAGGCCCCATTTGGATCCCAGTGAAAGTCATGCGTGCACCATCTCCAGGACAAGATTCATTATGGTAATTAGATCCTATTTTCGCATTGTCCCACGCCAGAGAGCCGCCTGGCTAGTACTCAGTGATGCAAGGCCATTCCAGAGAACCAGGAAATGTCTTTTAGCTCCAAATAAATGAAGGCACAAAGCCTCCCCCTTTCTTTTTCTGTTTGTATGCGCTGACATTGACGGCTTGGATAATCAACTGTGCCAGATTGCACACCAAGGAACGAATTACTTAAGCGTGAAAATGATTGAGCAAAGGACACAATATAAAACCAACAACAATTATAATATTTGTTTATACCAAGTCTCACATCGCTCACTTTTATAAAAGACAACATACACATACTCTCCACTGAATACGTTCAGCTCCAGTTTATTAGTATGAACCTTTATGAAATACTGTTCAAGTGGTCAAACGTGAACCCAACTTTATTTGGTACAGTACTAATGCGAAACATCACTGTAGATTTTGTGTAGAAGTGTTTTGCCTATACTCGAGATTTCATTTCATTGGCGTCTCTTCCTTTGTCGTTCTCGATCTCCTTATTTATTTTGATCAGAGATTTTGCCAACTGTTATTTTTTAATCAAATTTTATTGAGCCCAAGCAGCTCTATTATGGTAGTATCATTTCATTTGGTCACGCTGACTGACCTGGCCACATTACCAGCTCCCCCAAGGAAACAGCAGTAGCTACCTTAGATTCATCATTGAAACAAAAGCAATAATAAGGGGATCCGGGATGAAAGATGGCTAAATCATTATTTAATGAGGTAAGGGATAGCGCAGGACTTAAACACTTTAGAAGACCGCTACTGTGGGGGGTGGGGTGGGGTGGAGATGGGGTAGACTACTGCAAAATGGATTGGGCAGTGCAGCACAATGTTATTGATCTCCACCAACACACCCTTACAGAAATGTAATATACTGCAGTATATTTTAAATATATTGTGACGATCATTTTGATATATATTTTTTCCATTAGGGCATGCAGCTCTCAAAAATGTGTATGCCCATGACTGCTGTGTGGTGTTGTGACACGACAGTGAGAATGCACCCATTGCATTCAAGTCCTTCGACATTCGGTGTGAGTCACTGAGGTGTAACGGGCCTATCGAGAGACCCAGCTGACCCCTGTAAAAAGTGAGGTGGCGGGGCTGCAGGACCCAGAGTGCCAGTGCTGTCTCCTGCAGGGTGGACTGAAGGCTCCTCCCACTGCATCAGTAGAGTGTCATATAACCTCTGGTAGACAAAGATACACCCCTCTTGCGCAGCGCTTTCACATTTTTGAGGTAGAATACTTCATTATTCCGGCACCTTGATCTGCAGACTTGAAGGCCAGTGTTCACATCTCTGAGGAAATGCAATTATCTTCGCATTGATGGGTGTTGTTTCTGAGTTTCAGAATGTGGTCCTCGTCACCTGATTGGTTAGCCACACACCTGTATTTAATGTAAAAAATAGAGCGCTGTTCTATTCTTCTGTTTTCCACAACACGCTGTCACCAGATGTCACAAGGGTGCAGCAGACAGTGAAATGCGTTTATTTTCCCCTTGCCACCCGTTGCTATCCCCCGGCCTCATGAGTTGAAATGGCAGTTTGCATAAACGTGTGAATGTAATATCAAACAGCAGGCAATGCGACGAGAGCTAGCTAGGGGACTCCACTCTTCTTTGGAATCTCTCCATTAAATTTAATTTCATGGAGGAAATAGTCGCCTAAAACAATAATTTGAAATAAAATATTGTATTAAAAAAATTGTTGTTTCAAATTTTGTTTTGTTCATGCAGTCCACTAACAAAATGCTAATTCAGCGTGGCTTGGATTGTTTTCAGGAACAAATAATTGGAAGTGGGGTTACTGAAGTGTAAATGGTGTTAAACCACAGTAAACCCATTGACTATGATAGGATCCTGTCTGCACATTTGAGTCACGCACTGCAGATTCCATTGAATGGCTCATTCTTTTATCTTTACAGTGCAATTCTTAGAAAATGGAGGCATTCTTGCTGTATTTATGTTTTCAATTTCACCAAGAGCATTCAATGTTTTTTTGCCGGGGAGCTTCAGTTCCCTCAGGAACATTTTATCTCATTGCTGACACTGGTGTTTGTAGTTTGATTTTAATTGTTCTTCACTGTGATTCCATTATTATTACAGCAAACACAAATAAATAAGCATTGTTTTTAGGGATACAAGATATAAAAATGATGCTGATGTCAATAAACAATATTTCTCTGCTCATATTGGTCAATATCAATATCGATGCCGCCGTGTTTTATATTATTATTATTTATTAATATTTTATTGAATTTGTATGTGCAGTCAAAGATACAGTGCATGAAAAAAAACATACAGTACAAAACCAAAATGATATCTAAAATGTCTACCAAAGAAAACAACAAAAAACTCCTTTACAATATAACACACATACAAACTGGATACAAAGTTTCCACATTCATGGAAGTAGATGAGCACAGATATCAACATATGAAGGAAAAACGTATATCTTATTTGTATAACAAAATATTTCTTTACTTACATATTTCTATTGCTTGCTTGCTTGCTTCATTATGAAGCAGAGAGCATGAGTGAGTCCCATGAAGACCTACTGTCTCTGTACTGTTCCTGGAACATGCATCATCATACATAAGATAAGTTCATTTTAGGCTATTTTTGGCCAATACTATTATGAGCCCGATAACGTTGTGCATCCCTAGTTCTTTTCTTACTCACTTCATCCAACTAAATCAAAATGGAGGGAACCAACAAAGTGCCAGGCCTTTTGCAGTGCCCAGAAGCCTGAGCTGGCTGTGGGATGTAACCAGCATTGGCAAAGAGAAGGGGGTGATCTAGGGGGGCTTTCCCCCTAAATTATATTCAACAGGGTTGTCTTGAAGCCAAAAAAGGAGTCGTGACTTTGGGGGGGCTCAACTAAAAAACAATCGCAAGCCAGACAACACGGATTAAAGCACTTAAGCCTTCTATTGTTGTGGTAAATTGAAAGATTTACATGTGCCGGTTCCCCTTTTCACCGTGTGCCCCTGGGGCACCGGCACTTCAATCGAAGTGTATTAAATCCTCGGATTTCCTCTAGGTGGGTTACTCGGGGCTGCACTGGCCAAAGGAGTTACAGGTCTGGCGTTATCCTTGGTGAGTTTCCCAGTGTTTCAGGCTCTGGCCTTCTGTCTCTGGGGGAGGGAGAAAAGGCAGAGAGGAAATGCAGCGCTGTGAGGCATTGGAGGAGCACTTCTCATAACAGTGTTCTTCTCCCTCTCATACCCACACCTGTAATCACGGAATAAGAAACAGCCGCATGTCGCTGGAATTCATTTGGCCACCGGACGGCTCCCGTCCCTGAGTCCCTGCACCGGGAGTCATCCAGCATCTGACTCAGCCACCTGCCACACAGCCACAGGGGTGAATCCACTTTATTCACTGTATTGAGTTGGAGAGTTCCCTTGCCCTTTGCGTTCGGTTTTCTTCCCTGTGACTACATACATCACGCACATGCTAGAGTTGGCATGAAATAGCCTTTCACAGCTATACATTCATTCTGTTTTACAGCTATAGCTAAGAGTGTTTTGTTATCCATTTACTTGAGGGCCAAGGGGTGGGCTGTAATATAATCTTTTCCTTTAGGCAATTATAGTGTTATCATACTACAGTACATCATAATAACGCATTCCATGAAGAATATGCCCTCTACAGTACCTCGCAAAATAGCATTAAATCCATTCAACTGAAGAGCCGATCAAGTTCACATGGATGAAAAAGAGATTTCCTTTCTTAGATTTAATAATTATTTTTTTGAAATATTATCAGAGATAATCTTTTCACGGATCCATGTAACTGCAGAGGGAAAGAACATCACAACAGCATGACAAATGAATCAAAAGTCCGTTATGGTCCCTGGAAATTATTCTAAATATATGCGCGTGCAGTGTGCGGTGTTTCTCTTTCTAGGTTTTTACTCAAATTTCACCAATTTGTTTTAATTTCGGTGGATTCGGTGACATCTGTGGTGACTGGTGGTCACTATAGTTTGTTTTCCTTGTCCGTATCCCAGAGTTCCATTCAAAACAAAGCCACAACCCAAAAGAAAGCGGCATTGGCTTGCTTGGGGATGTAACACTATGCGCAGGGGTATAGCACTGTGTAGCGGCGCGTCGAGCGTTTCATTTTCTCTGGCGATAATCCAGCGGTATTTTGCAGAAAGAAGACTGCCTAGAGACGATCAACAATGTTGTCCGACACGGCAACATTGAGCAACATATCAAACCTAATTCTAGGCACTCGCTCTTCTGCATTCGACATGCAAGTTGCTGTGCGTGCGTCATTACATTTGAATGCTTGGCAGGAATGTCGCAACTGATGGCACCGATGGAAAATAGCATATAGAGGAGAAATTATAGAATGCAAGTACATTGAATGAATATTGCTACAAAAATACCAGCGAGAAAAGATATCAATTATGGCATTTTTAACATGAAAATGTTACAAGTTAAGCGTTAAGAGAATACTGTTTAAATATAGTTTGTGTATTTATTGATTTTAACACTAAACTATTATCCACAAAATACTATTTTAGTAAAGAAATGCGGCCTTCAAGAACAAATGGATAAAACTCAAGGTCAGTGGACCAGATACGGCCCCCAACAAATTTTGATTAGGCCTGCATATCAATCCAGATAATCAATTAAATGTGGCCCATGAAATAGTGTAGACGTTAAGTCTATATTCATTTACAACACAGAGTGCGATGTGCACTGCTGCGGTCAAATTAACCAGCATTGGCAAAGAGAAGGGGGTGGTCTAGGGGGGCTTTCCCCCTAAATGACATTGCTCTCAATGCCCCGCCCCCTACTCTAATTTGCTTTAAATCATGTTAATCTAATACTCCTTTCATACACAAAACCCGGGATTGACATGAGATATTGAACATAGGTTCAACCTGCGTTTGACCCATTCACACCACACTATGGTCACAGGTGAGTACCAGCCATTCACACAAGACCTGGGTCCACAAGTTCACTTCTATACATGTTCTGTTTTTCCCTGCTAATACAGCTAGTTTGGTAGCCAGTTGGCTAGTTGGATACAATGTAGTTAGCTATTACGCTAGCTTAACCCAGTGTGTAAACTCCTAAATCGATTTTCTCCAAATCTTGCAAATGTCTTGATGTAAAAAATGTCACAAAATATTTAAAGTAATGTATTAATTGTTATTTAATAGGCTATTCACCATTACATAGCCTATTTACTTGTGACAACTGTACAGAAATACTATAAATCTATGATGCAACAGGTAAGAAATATATTGTCTCCAAATCTATCCAAAATGGCAAAATTTTGCACTGCTGTAAATCACAAAATAGTCTACAAAAAACTACAAATCAACCGTTTTTGTTTATGAAACTCACTTTTGCATAATTTTCAAATGGGAATTACTATCTTTTCATCAGAATAGGGGGATAGATATCTACGAGTCCAAAAACCTATCCAAAGCCTGTCATAGAATAAATAAAATACTTTTTGTCCATTATAAGGCATATAAATGTGTCCCTTATGATGGTTTAAGATTAAATCATTGATACCACACACACCTAAATATTCAGCCTAATCATTCACTATCGTACATCACTTTTAAAACATCACTTTTTTTGTGAGCACCGATAAAATAAGCCATGTATGCTCTATGAGCAGAACTTACGTTGCAACCATGATTGCAATAGATGTATTGGCAAGCAGTTAAACACTCTGATTATTTAAAAATACATATATTGTAAATTGTACACTGAATTTAACCGAGTTTTATGAATATAGGATAAGCCAAGAAAATTGCTAGGATTAAAAAAACTGAAATTTTAATACTACTACTAATACTATGGAGGTATTGTATTTGTATTCAAATGTATTGTATGTCTACTCAATGTGCCTGACAAAAAATCCACCCCTCCACTATGCGACTTAAATGAATCTGTGAGCTTGATTTATAGTTGCTTTCTTATCTCACTAGGAAAGAGCACATCCATTAAGGCCTGCTTCTTTTTCCCCTAGCATTTCAGAATTAAGTTAGATTGTTTTTCCCCCCCTCAACAGTTGCTATCTGGATCTGTACTTTGGGACTAATGTACCATTCTCCTAACAAAGAAAAATCACTTTATAAATCCGTATATCGAGCCCCATGGAGCAAATGCATGTGCCAGCACTTTCCAAGGGAAAACAAACCCTTTGGGGAACTTTTGACTAAATAAAAACCCAGCACTCACAATTTCTTAATACAATTTTTCTTCATCGTCATTTCTGTTGTACCATATATCAATTCAAACATAACAATAAAAATAAAATAAAAATGAAAAACAAACATGTAAATGCAAAATGTACTGTGTGGAGGGAATAGTTTTTTTTTGCTTCCCCATCTGTAAGCAAGACGGCAGGAATGAGAACAGCTGTTCCTTTGAGTCACTTCTCTAGGTCATACGTTATACTTCTGAACAGCTGAACCATTATCTGAGTTCACACATCTCTATTGGCATATGAGACTAGTTGGTTGTTTGCGTGTGTATTTGTATTTGTGTGTGCGCGTGTGCATGTGCGTGTGTATGCATGCGTGTGTGCGTGCATGTATAACCTCACAGGCCTACAGTTATGCCATGATAGAACTGATCTTTCTGAGGAGTAACCCTTACAAATTGGTGTCAAAAACTCCTTAAAGGTATTGTGGCAACAAAAAACTAAAAAAAACAGTGTCATGTTACAGGGTCTTGGTCATTAGACATTGGACCCTGTGTTCTGCTATAGCAACAACTGCTTTAAAAAAATGTTACGTCCCTAATAAAATTCACATCACTCCCGTGCCTCCATCTACCCCAGTGGGTGTGGATCTTGATTGATAGCTCCTCAATAGTAATGCTTCCAGCCTCACGTTTGCCTGCTGGCTCCAGAGTGCTCACACTGAGTACTACTGTAACACAAACAGAGGGGGGAAAATGCCACCCAGTGCCAGTAGAGTATACAGGACGTGTGCCAGTAGTGTAGGTGTACTTCTAATGGATGGGCCTATTGCTTGCTGAACAAAGTTGCAGGTAGGAAGGAGTGGGTGTTAAGGTTTCAGGGTATGCAGAGAGGTTGACTAAATGATAAAGCTGCCATCCGGTGCAGTATTAGCTTTTGGTCGGATCACATAAAGAAGACAGAGGTTTTTTTGTTGCATGTTTCTTAACAGACATCCAATAATTTCATCCATCAATGCCCATTGTACCACTCTTTAGAATTGACAAAAAAGAGAATGCGACATTCATAAAAAAGGGAGAAACTAATTTTCTTTTTTTTTCTGTTTTGATTTTCTGTTTCACTGCTCACAAAATGGAAAGAAAGGTCTCACACTGAAGTTGATCAAAAAATGATCTTCTGAGAGTTACCTTTGGTAGTTTGTGGGAACAGGCAAGAAGGCACAAGGCTCTACAGAGTTACATGAAATTTAACATTTCCTCTCGCACGATGGTGGACTGAAGGTGAGCAATGATGGTCTCGACACCACGTCCACAAGTGTACCTCAGCATTAGCAAAATCTGTTTAACCCATCCTTACGAGAACAGAGACTAAATTACGAACCACCCAGGTCACCCCAACGGGAATCTATCTAGTATCTGTCTAGTTTGTATCTAGCAGATGAAAAATGAAAACTCACGGAGATGTATTTAATACCAACAACAGCTGTAGCATTGGATGATAATATCGATATCATATTTGCCTCCAAGCAACATGGGACTGTTCGCACACGGGCCCGTTATCACTGACAGCGATCATATGAACAGCGCCAGCATCCGTATGCTACCCCGGCCCCGCCCTGGCTGTGAACGTGGGCCACCCCAGTGTCGTGTGACCCCAGTGTGCCACTACATATCTTCATAATAACTCCGCTCTTGGTTCCCGGAGCCATTAATAAAAAAAAGGCCCCATCTAGACGCGCATCACGGATACCAGGTGGAAATGAGTGCAGAAACGTGTTGTTATCGATCTCCATCCTACACCAATCATTTACACCTGCTGGGCAGTTACTTCTTTCTCTCTTTCTTGGCTCGATATTGCCTTACTGTTTTGAATGAGGTTGTCAGGGCACTTGACTGTTACGGGTTGGCGCGTGGGGGTGTACGGCTCGGCCTGGGTGAAAGCACATCCACTTACGAGTGCGACGCGTGCGCTTACCTTGCATGAACTTATGTCGATAGTCTGATAGCTCATCTTGGTCTGAGTCCAGGGAACTAGTATGAGGGAAAGTAAGTAGCACACCAAATCAAACATGTAAGGTCTTGTGCATAGGCGGCAGGGCCCCGCTTAAATTATCATAATGACTGGAAAATCATCATCATAAATCAGAATAACACCCCACAGCTCCTCAAAACTCCACAGGAATTGTGCTCGGCCTAAGAATTCTGCATAATATTATCCTTTTTATTTAATGGGATAATTACAGAAACTAGCAACCACAATGAATAGTTTCCATTTAATTTATTACCGATTCAAAATATTATAAAAGGCAACATGGACACCACCATTCTAGATCATACATCCATATTCACTCACCGTTTAATTGTATGATCTATAATGAACTCCTAACTGACGGCCCTCGAAATACTCTGCTGCAAGCTCATGTGTCTGTGTAAGCATTGTTTGATTTAATTGATAATTCAATTTTCTCTCCCTTACATGCAGTCAGGACCAAACAAGTCTCTGCATTTAATAAAGTCTGGAGCCCAAATCTGTAAAAACTGTCAGAGTTCAAAAATACGCATGGCAATAAGACTTTAAGTCTTTCTGGAGTAAGGGACTCTACGTCTGTGGTAGAAGGCATTCATATTTCCAGGTATCGTGGTGTCACATTAAGACTGTGCTGGCAAAGCTCTACGACTCCCCCGTGCTGATTTATTGATGCAAAGCAATCAAACAGAACTATTGCCCCAATAAATAAGGCAACCATTTCAAATCTAAAACTCTCTCACAAAGAGAAATGCATTGGACAGCTATGCTAAAACACCACAGTATCTGGGTTTGTGAACCGTTTTTTTTTAGCCTGAATTAATTTAGGTAAATTGCGACACCGTTGAGTGGTATATTAATGATGATTATGCCATTGATGTTGTTTAATATTGATAATAATAGTAAAAAAAATAAAGCATTATTGAATGTATGTATATACTGAACCTTTTTTTTTTTTACTGATTCTGCTACCACAGGTATGAACAATGTTTTTAATTATTCATGTGCAATTGCACAGACTGACAATATCCTCATCTTGGTTATGTGGAAATTGATATTGGGACACCGGGTGTTAAAGGCCCCCTGCTGTATCTTCAACCTTCATAGCTCTCCTCCGCAAGGAATCACGGGCAAATTGGCATGAATACGATATATAAAAATTAAATAGTAATGGGTGACAGTGAAGCTTGGGAAACATAAAACTGTACATTTCCATAGCTATTCTACAGCGGGTGGTATGTATGGAGACATTAATGTGTATAATCTGTTACGATCCGCTCCGCTCCCCGTCCCTTCCTTGGTGTTTTCCTCTGTTTTCCCTGAACCTGATTGTGTCATGTCTGCGTTCATTTCCTTATTGTGTCCACATTGCACTATTACTACTCGCACCACATCTTAATTACACAATTCACACTTAATTGCTTTCACCGCATTCCTCATGCGTTTTCTAATTGTTCAATCAATTCGCTGATTTCGCACGCATTTCCCGCAAGCTGCAGTTTATCAGCTCTAATGACACTAGTTATATTTACCGTGCTGTTCCTGTGATTTGTTGTCAGAGTATTACGGTTCTGGTCTCGTTTGTACTTGTTTCCCTATGTGCTAGCTTGCTAGACCCTGGCTACTACCCCGGTCTGGATTTCCTACACCCTGGCTTTCCGGTGTGTATCCTGACTCTGCCTCCGCCTGACCCTTCACTACTACCCAGGCTAAAACCACTCCTGGCTACTTCGCTGGATCCTGTTCACCAGCTCTCTGCGGGTTCCACAGTGGATATTGTTTATTGTTAAACCCTGATTTCCCGGTGTGGATCCGACCCGGGATTACGAAAATAAAAACCCTTCTTTTCAAAAGAAAGACTCTGTCTCGTCGTGCATTTGGGTCCTTCCCTGCTGGTCATCACATAATCAGTGCCATCAGCTCGGTATAAGAACCCGAGACGCTTTGCTTCTGATATTCGCCCAGGGATTAATGGATGGAAAAGGTATATCTCTCTGTACTCTCCAAAGCTGGCTTTTCCATAGAGCGACTGACAGGAAATGGATGCTGAGAGCCACGATAAAGAAATTGCTAACGCGCTACAGGGGCCTTGAAAAGGTAAGTTTTTGGAAAAAGGTCAAGTGTCTTTTCCCTTATAAATGCCCCCTGCGTTTTGTAGCACCCATTCGCCCAGGCATTCTGGGAAAACGGGCGAGAAATAGTGAGAACCATGAGACCTCTCTTTTGATGGCCGATGTCTCATCCTGGGTTGAATTATGGGGACAATTCTCCCAGTGCTGTCCCGCATTGCCAGGCAGCACTGTTCAATTTAGCTGGGCTATATGAAGCGCGGACAGGCATTTGGGCTGTGAGCTTCCTCGGAGATTAGATTCAATGTTCATTTACAATGCAGATGCCCCTCATTCTGGCAGCTATACACATCTTACTGTACATTTAGCATATTGTCCATTGCAATCAATCTGGGTCATACTCTTATACCATTGTCTTGGGGTTACAACACACAAGCCATCTGGAACTGAAAGTCTTAGTTCTCCAACCACTACATGACTACTGCTTAATTTTTTGGGAAATTTAGGCGAACTCTTTTCTTTAAATGATATCATTAAAGCATAGCAGTGTCTGATCTCGGCTTATAAATCGACAAGGGTTTTCCAGAGCACACACCGTCTAAAAACATGATCGTTGCTTTTCCATTAGCGTTGTGTTTTTTGAGATTTGGTGGACCCTCCCCAGCAAGAAAGTCAACACTGATCTTTCCCTCTTCAGAAATTTATTTCATGACAAGGCCAGAATGCAGAATGCGCCACGCGGGAAACAGGAAAGTCGTTTCCCGAAACAATTGCAAACTTGAATTTGTACCTTGCAGGCAAAAAACACTGTCTTTGAATATTGAGCTCAAAGTCTGGCCCCTGATTCCCTTCTCTCTCTCTGTCTCTTAAAAGCAAGCTCAATAAGCTTTGGGGGGTTTGGGCTCAAACAGATGGCAGACTGCAGTGATCTGAGCAGAACTTTGAAAACCTGTATCCTCCCTCCCTCATATTAATTATTCTGTGTAGGTCCGTATCACAATCCGCTTTTCTGGTACGTAATCCCAGAGACATGAGGCAAAGAACACGATTATACAGTGGCTGCCATTATCAAAGCATTCGGTCCTATGTGGCAGTCAGGGAAGAAAATGACACAATGCTAATGGGTGTGGTTTGGGTGGGGCTCAAATTCACTGTTTTCAAACAAACCAAAGAAGAATCCTAAACTACAGCCATGTTGGATTAGCTCACCGGTCCAAATGCTCAGGTCTTTTCAACTGCAGGGCTGTGTAAATCAGCGAGTCTATGACTCATGAGTGATATCACCATCGCTAGCGTGCTGACATGCCAACATAAGCTCCGCTACAGTACCGCACATCAAAGTGACATCAATGAGTACCCATTCATGTATTTCAAAAGTGAATATAAGGGCAAGATCCAAAACCGTTACCATATGTACTGATATTGGCCTAAAATTTAATCCTTGAAATAATCTGGAAAAAAAACAGCAAATAAAAAAACAATTGGCTGCGCTCTGGGATACGTCTCGACTCGGGGTGCTCAGGGGGGTGCGTGTTGTGACAGTCGGAAAGGCTCGATGGCAGCTGCCATGCCATTACGGAGCCATTAAAAGAAAGGAAACCACACCGGCCACATTGCTCGCCCGCTCCTGTACACACACATCAAACACTCCGTAATCACACACCTGTCTGGGGACGCTTCAGGCATAATCCTTCACGCAATTAGCTCAGTGGGCTGGTAGCGCGGGTCCTGCATGAAAGCCAAACGACCGTCTGCTTGCCCCTCGCTGACTGGGATATGCTTATACCGGCTATTATTTTGAGAAGGCAGCGACAAAAGGCACTGAGTGGTAGAGGTGCACGCGGTATGCCGGAGAGGTCCTTATGGGAATCCGCAACTAATAACTATGGTTTTTACACGGGCTATTTTAGAGCCAGTAAACACACTTACCATGGGTAAACAGATACAAAACTGGTACAACACAGGCTTTAAAAGTCTGGACACTGCTTGTAGCACACTCCGCCTGCTTACTGAGTGTTGATAACGATTAATAAAATATCAAAGGGGGACATTCTTAAACAGTTCCTGCTCCAGCTAGATGGAAAAGCTTTGCTGGGAGATACACAGAAAATGGGGACACTAAAACACTGGGCGTCAGAAGTGAATTTTTACCGTGCCAGCGCCGAGTGTGGCCGGCAGGCCTACTGAGAGAGAAGGGTTTCCAAACGATGGGACGCCTGCTGTCTGCTGTCATCCAAATGTATGGAGGACGTTGCAGCGATGAGATGGGCATATGAATAAGACTGGCCATTCCACATTGAGAGAAAAGAAAAACAACGGTGATAAAACAGGGGGAACATTTTCACCACTTTTTTGCCAACCTTTTGAGGGCATGTGACGTCCCTGTGGAGTGTGGACCGAACCGTATCTTGGAGAACTGTGCCTACTCTAGGTGAGGTGAGTGTTGGGGTGCATTGATCCTAGCAGAAAAAAATACAAGGTGACATAAGGACATGTCTGAGTGGATGAGCCCGTGACAAAAGCCATGCATCGGTTCCATGGTGCAGGAAATGCCAAGTGACAGGTAAATAACATATGTTTCTTTGTGCAATTAGACGCGCGTGGAATGTAATTATGTGTGGCTTATATATGCTGTGACACCTTTTGTTTTCGTGACCCTGATGAAGACCTAGTGTCGAAACACGTTGCTATTTATTTATTTATTTTTCACCCAGCAACAGAGTGCCTTGGCCTTTTTCCTTGGTGCCATACTTTTTCATGGTTTTTCACCTTTTTAGAGGCGTTGTCTTTCCCAGAGGATTTTGTCTCCTAGGTAAATAACACCAATAAGAAGGCAGAGTGACTCAGACAAGCCATTCATAAACTGGACAGTCACGTGTAGATCACAAATAAAGAAACGGGGAATTAAGTCACTCGTGTTCTGGTGACCTCATTAGCCTGGAGGCTAACGAGTAGCATTGTAACGAGTACAAGAGGTAGCTACAATATAAATAAAGAGAGGCCGTGATGTGCAAGAAAATGACTCTGCATTCTACAAAGCCACTCTGAATTCCTCTGCCATCTTGAGGAATGAGAAGAAACATTGATCTGCAATAAAACATAACTGGTTATTAAGAGCATTGGGCTTGTAGCAAGGCATTAATCACAAGCTAATAATTATGTCTCGTTATTAGGGGGAACGCAAATGGCCGTGTCAGATTCTGCACTAATTTTTTTGTTACCTCTGCAAATATTGAAACTGAGCTCATTCAAATATGTGTGTGTGTGTGTCGATTGGCTCGGAACACACAAGATAAGAGTAATTAGCTGATTTTTAGTTTAACCCGCCTCTTTTTACAGGGTTTACAATTGACACAGCAACCGCTGACAACCATGGCAATTTTAAGGGGATCTACATCTTTCTCAGACACGCAAACACGGGGAAAATGGACTGAGAATAAACAGCATGGCAGCATATTTGTGTTACATGTACCCACATCCCTCTGCCTTTGTCCGCTTTCCTCTTTAACTTTCTCTGTCAGTCGCTCTCCACCTTCTCTGTCATTCACTCTTACTGAAAGGACAAGCAGTGATGTCATCAGCAGGGGACACAATGTACCCCTGTCTCTCCAGGGGTATCAGTCTGCCATAACTTTGGTCAGGTATCCAAGATTGTACTTCACACACACACATGCACACGCCTGCACGCATACATGTACGCGCGCACCCACCCACACAGGCCTGTTAGATCTGTGGCTCATGCACTGGCCCTAGAGTGAGGGAGCAAATAATGAAGGAACTATTGAGGAAGGATACAACTGGATCAATGAAGAGACCTCTTATCACTAAGGATTGTGAACCATGTGACTAAGACTGACGTGAAGGCACTTTCATAGCACTTATTTGGAGAAGACGGTCTAACAGAACAGTTTATTAAAGGCGAATATAGCATCAAAGGCATGGTGCTGCCATTTTTAGAATGGCAAACAACTTGACAGAGTAATTGTCCTGGGATCTTGGAATGAATCTTTGTGAGTTATTCAAGTCTGCTTTTTCTCTTAGTGTTGAGTGGTAGTGGGGAAGAGCAGGGGTGTGGTCCTTCTTCATTTGACTTATGTTATCAAAGCCCATTTGCATTTATGAACAAATGAGTCTCCTTGTTGTATGCTTCCATGTGTTGCAACATAAATTACCTCCATCCCGACTGATAAATGGATTACAGTCATATAGTACATCACATCCTGGTGGCTATACAACTGCAATGAGATTCTGAAGTCTCTATAACTGAGGCGATGAATCTGGAATCCTTTCAGACTACAACACAGTCTCAGCTTCCTAGATTAACAACAAACCTTTTCAGTTGACACCTGGCTGTATTAGTGAAGATACCAAAATTGCTGTATGCTTACAGTACACCTGTCTTCATATGAAGAGTTTATGTGCCAACATTCCTCCCTACTGGCCCTAAAAGTACAGTGCACCTTGGGAGAGTAGGACTTTATGGCAAACTCACAGCCAGGGACTCATTCCTCATTTTGTGGAAACCTTCACTTATGTCCAGGGTGCATTGTTCCCATCTTTGCCACTAGATGGCACTGTTCCTGTTCAATTCTAATATTTGAGAAGACTAAAAAAAGAGGTTAATATGTCCCTGCAATCCTGAAAAGAATGTTAATTATTGACCAGAATGCTTAAACCTTGTGTCTGTATATATTATGCATGCCTGTGACATGTTGCACATTCAATGTCACATAATCTTCCATTAAATGCAGTCTAGCAGTATGCCTTATACAGTTTGGTTTAGTTAAAAGAAGACATTTTGGATGTAAATATGAGCAATTTAATCTGATGTTATGTTAACCTTTTCTGTGGTATATTCGAGTCAATGTCCCCTTCAAATAAACTCAAGAGCCAATTTAATTTTTATTTATTAAAATCAATTCCTCCTCTAACAGATAACCAACTCTTTGAATAGAATTATATAATAAGAAAGCTTCTGAATTGTAGTCAGACAGACAAAATTAGCCATTTTTTGCACAGGTGCTCCTGATGGTAGCTTTAGCAGTCAGAAGGCGGGACAGGTGATGCAGGGAAGAGAGAGTCCGAGAGAGTAACCGTAATTCTGAGCCGACCATTTTCTCTGCTCAAGCTGCACAACACAGTCAGAATCTCTCACTGCAGGGATTTGCAGTAGGGATTCTAAGAAGGTTCTGAAGGCAGACATTTTTATGAAAAATTTGGTTAAATGGTAGCCAAACCAGAGAATGTGTGCCAAGCTACATTGTAAACAGATTTATATTCTAACACTTTGATGGAATTCCCGAAAATAAATGAATAAATAAAGTTTATCCAGTACTTTTGAAAGGGATTTCGTCCAGTGACGATGCCAGTGTCCTTGATTTAGACCATGGCTAAAGACAGAGCAGAGTGACAGTGTTTTGATGGTCGTATGTTTTCCGCTCAGACGGCAATGTGGAGAATGACAACACATTTTATGCCACATAAATTTGGAACCATCAAACTGTTTGTGATAACAAGACATACATTTTTGAAGTCGCTTCTCTCTGCGTACCAGCTCAGAGGAAACTCCTTTCAGTAACACTGTACATCAGAAGTCCTCGACAGCTCTTCATCAGGCACCAGAGGGCTGTGACTCAGAGAAATGCTGACCAAAAAAACGAATAAAAACCCAGTCTAACCGTGAGTTTTGTGATCCGTAGAGAATTACCTGAACATAATCGTAATTTCCTATTTCCACGACCACTTTGGAGGTAACTGTAACAAAAGTAACAGGCCAGACCCCATGCTGAGCTTTATCATTATGTATATCCGGCTGAGAGAGAGATGCAGAAGGCTGGCCAGACTGAAGGAAATTACGGGATCAGTTCATATCCAGAGAGCGGCAGACATGCCGATAGGGTTGAGGCGGAGCGGCTGCGGGTATTTGGAGAGGAGTTAGTGTGTCTCGGCCTACAGTCTGGCCTCCATGTGAAGGCTTGCCCTTTTAACAACACAACATTACCAGCTGAATCAACTCAGAAGTGACCTTTGCAGAAGCTGTCGGCCAAGTGGAAGAGCACAAAACGGAAGCTTGCTCAGGGGACAGTCGTCATGGTGCAAATTCCCTCAGTGACGTCTTCAGAGATGTTGAAATACCAGCACTTCGGATGAACTGAATAGACAGCCTAGAAATTATTATTATTAGTATTAATAATAATAATAATAATACTAATAAAAATAACTAGAAAGGCACTCAGAGTGATGCCTGTACTCACACTTGAGCGAGCAAGGCCTTTGACAAATGTGCGCCCCTATGCGCGCCCTTGTGTGTTCAAAAGGTGGAACATCTGTTCCTCCAACGCCTATCCCTCCACATTGATTTCAATCGACATTAGTGAAAATTAATACAAATTAAAATATGTGCCGTTTACCGATTTAAAAAATATTAGAGAATTCAGGTCTTTGGCCGCCCTCTCAACCTATGTGCAAAAGTTTCATCCAAATCGGAGCAGAACTGAAGGCGCCATGACTGGACACACAGACACACAGACAGGCACACGGACGCGAGTTATTGCAATACCCCTGTAACAGTGTGACATGAAGGTGGGTGTAATACTAATAATAATGTTTGGTTGGACAAAGCCATTTAGCTAAATTACATATCTAAAGGCCACTGAGTCAGTGTTTGATCGGTCTATCAAAACCAATAAAATTGTGAGCAGTTCCTTTTTAAATTCTACCTGACTTGACATGATGTGGGCTGTACATTATGATTATAAGGTACTGTATATCACTGATCATTTCTTTCAGAGAACTGCTGTGGTGGCTTTTTTACCATGAGCCATCAGCAGATTATTTCATGAGTTTCTGAACTGGCCTTCCCATAAAAAGGAGTTTTATAGCAAGACATTTTTACGGGCAGTATCACTCCACCACTGCGGATAAAAGATAACAGAAGAGTGTGTGCCCAGATGGAATGCTTACCTCTCACTGGGTCACTTAGCCTTTGGGGACACATAGAGAGAGATCATTCCTCTATTCAACCCTTCATTTAAGCTCCCAGTGGGAAGAGAGCTGGCATTTTGGCTTTCTCTATTAATGTAGGGTCTGTTGTGGATCCGGGGCTCGCTTCACAAAAGTTGCAATGTGTGAGCTGACATATGCGAGATGCAATAGATTCCTCCTATTTTTGGAGTATTTGCATGTCGCATGAATGTAATGCATGTCGCAAAGCGGGTTAATGTAGGCAATCAGTACATTGTTCTCATCCCCCTGCCTCCTTTTGGTTTTGTATTGAACTGTTGTGTTTGCGTGCAACATAGAAGCTCTCCTCTGCTATACGTGGACTGGCCACGGGTGTCAGGAGCCAACGTTGCAAAGGGTATCTGGTGGGTGGAAATATTTGTAGTCAGATTCAATTGAAATTACATGTTGCAATATAAAAATGGCATTTTAACTATTTATTTTATTTGAACTATAGGTCTTCCCAGTAGGCCTAATATAGCCTACACTCTATAGTAATGTTAGGTGTTTTGTTATTTGTAATATTGAAATTAAACCAACCCTACTAGAAACTATCCATAAATAATGTCACCAGAGACAAAGCGGTGACCCAAATCACAGTTGCTCCAAATGCAGCTGTCGTGTGCGCTCCCAGGGCCTTTAACCACAGCATCTAATACTCTGTAATTGGCATCAGACACAACTTGTAGGCTGACACTTTTTCTGAACTAAATCCCCGGTAGTGTCAGTCACATGACAGTCCAAACCTTCAAGCGCTGTAAACTAAGCATTTTTAAACAACAATGCCCTTTAAAACAGACCGTTTTACTATTTTGCATGGCTAAGGCAAATATACTATGGGATTACATTGGATTTACAGTAATCCTGTAGATTGTTTTGGTCTTTTTGGAAAGGGCATGTTTGCACTAGCAGGAGAAGAATCTAACTGTGGTCCATGCATGCAGTCTGTGGACCCCGTTTTTTGTATATTTCAGAAAATAGAAAACTATAGCTTTTTTAAAGTAGCAGTGGCACAGAATCGCCACTTAAAAGTTAATTTTAAATATAGGCCTGATGTTTTCAACACATTATCTTAGCTTGAAGTAAAGAAACCACAATCAACATGAGTAAAGATCATTATGTATGCTGTACCTATGGGTTAAGCCACGCGGATACAGGGAGTTCACCAGACACTTACGGTAATATATCTGCTCTGATGGACTCCATCAATTTCCCCTGCCCTACCTTTGTAGGGGGGAATTATGAGATGGTGACAGAAGACAACAATAGGGGCTGCAATCTCAATGGAGGAATGGCAGTGGATTCTCCGAGAGGCTTTGATTTATAATAGCGATGACACAATCTGAAGAATAACCCTTCTGCTGGGTCCAGGTACCCCTGACAGGAAGTACAGGAAGTGAGTGTTACTCACTATCCTATCAGTGGTATACAACAGACAAGCGTGTTTCACTATGTTCCAGAGACAGAAACAGCATAAATTATAAAACATAATAATATACATAACATGCATAATGCAAAAATGCAATGCAAACAAAAATAAAAAAAAAGTAATTTTTATTTTATTATTTTAAAAATTCTATATGTTATTTATTGGATTATATTTCTTAATTATTATATATATTATTATTATTATAAAAATAAAATAAAATAAAAATAAAAAATTTATAAAAATATCAATAAATAAATAAAAAAAAAAAAAAAATTAATTTTTTTAAAAGTGTTAGTTGTCAATCAGTTGTTGAGTTGTAATAAATAAAAAATGATAACTCGAACAATTGAACTAAAATTTACTGAAAAATAAATGTATTATATATTATAAAATTAAAAATTCTTTTATCAATTTTTTAAAAAAAAATAAAATTTTTTTTTCTAAAATGAACTGTTTTAAAAAAATGATAAATGTAAATGCTGTTGTTTTTAAAATTTTTTTAACATCAATTAACCCTTTTTTTTGCATATTATAATTTAATATTGTGATGCAGATAAAAATGATGTTACTCTATATATAAATATATGTATGTATGATTATGTCATATATGTTTGTTTTTTACATTTTTTTTTTTTTTTTTTTTTTTTTTTTTTTTTTTTTTTTTTCTTTTTTTTAGAGCACATATATCAGCAGCAACTCATATATTACATTTTTTTTACACAATACACAACTTTTTTTTTTTAACCAATTCTGCCGAAATTACGTGCTCAAAGGGTACGTGTGCGTGTGTGCGTGCCCCATCATGCAAGCAACACTAGACACATAATTTGACATTGACAACAACACAACAAATTAAATATACATTTTTTTTTACTAAAAAAAAAGAAAAAAAAAAAAAAAAAAAACACACCACTCTGTGGAAAAAAAAAAAAAAATTTTATTAGGCAAGGTCACTGGAACTCAAAATTGCACAGAAAAAAAAAAAAAAAAATTTGCAATCAAAATAATAATCATGTGTGATATTTCATTTGAATGAGCAATTACTTTTGTATGACTAATGAAATGGCTTTTAAAATATCATAAGCATATATGGCAGACTAAATCATTTTGTGCTTCTTTCAAGTATACAAAATATTATCATGCCTTACCATATAATCTCCTGCTGTGAGAGACAGAAGGCAGACAAATGAGCTAAAATGCTTGAATTCCTCTCTCACAGAGGACGGTTATCTGTGAATCTTCTTGGTAAAAGCAGGTAATGAAAACCAAAGGGAATACAGCATATAAGGGAAGTGCACATAAAAAAACTTTTACTGCCTTCAACCTTGCTGATACAATACATTCTACCTTTTAGATTGGACTAGTACAACAAGAAAATGTGCTGCAATGTAATTATTTCCTGAGCACGTTCATAACGTGAGGGTTTTCATGGGATTACTGTTACCTAGATCCTCTGAGGGTGTTTTTTGAGTTTTGTTGTATTTATAATGGCAGGCTGTTGCGTTTACTTCAAACAGAGAGTGAGACTGTGATTGAAAAAATAATAACATATAGAGAATATTTAAGAATACTTTTTACATTTACATAAAACTGTTATAAACATGGACGTCACAATAACAGTCGCAAGTTCACTAATATCATTCTTATTTCTTTCTACTCCCAACCCCTTTCCGGACAGTAGAAGGGGTTTGCAAACTGAAATGCCGTTTCAGTAAAATGGGAAGGGAAGGAAACAAAATGGCTATAGCACCTATGCTTATAAACACAGTGTTTGCAGTGAATGTGATGTTATTGATTGCAAAACGCAATGGCTGTATGAAAAATGAGACAAGGCAAGGCTTATGAGATAAGGTAATGAGATAAATAAGGCTTAAAAATTACATTTCCATATTACTCACTAAGTTGAAAAATTGCTAGCCAGTGAATAAAACTTAAAGCAAAGGCATCGTCAATAATGTAGACTGATTATAAATTGAAACTTGTCGTCCTGTTTTTTGTCCAATTAAGCAGCACCAAAATAAAACTTTTCTTAGTGATGAATGGTACCCAAGTAAAATCTCCAACCGCCTAAAAGCACTGACTGGCAGGTGGGGTTTTTTATCGTCGTGCTCTTATTTAATTAATCACCTCAATGACAAGGTTGACAAATGATGAAACAGGGTGTGCCCAATGGTGTCAGAACTGTTTCAGAACTGTTTCGATCAGCCTTTCTCACCGTGGAAAACCGGTTGCTAACTTTTATTAATAAAATCCCACATTCATCAGGTTTAAAAAATGACCCAGGCAATGTACAGATATTCCTGGTACAGTTGGAATATCTATGCTGAAGAGGTGATCTGAAGCAGAAAACACTATGCTGACCAAGACAAAATATCTCACTTTGATCTGTCCGGGCCTGTTATGTCACAAACGATGTATGTCCATCAAAACTCATATTGAGGTTAAGATGTCATCACGCACCAGTGATGTTTCGCTACCAGTATGGTCATCACTTCTTAAGCCTGAAGAGATTATATGTCTTTATAGGGCGATATCAGGGATGGGCCATTTTGGGTCTGTTCAGTGTATCAACCCCTGTGTTTCATTTTGGAATGACTCCCAACACGAAGCTGTTTCAACTGGTCTCAGCTGTATGTCTCTACTGAAGATCACAGCTGACACTCATCTCCAAAAGACTGCTGTGACAGAGAGAGAGAGAGAGAGAGAGATAGACCTCTGTTTTCATGGCACGTTCTCTCACATAAGGCAGAAACGTAATATTGCTTTACAAAAAAACACTATTGCAGAGAGACACCTTTATGTAGCGCCCCCAACAACAAAGCAACACAAACTCAACCAAGAGTATGAGCAAGTGCAACAATAACAGCATCAGCTGTAGCAACAACAACAAAACCGGCAACAAAATATCAACAAAAAAAACACAAGACTCCAGACTTTTTAAAATGTATGTGGTATATTTTTCATGATAGAAATGTTTTTTTATGAATTCAATAATAATAATAATAATAATAATAACAGCAGCAACAAAAACAACAACAACAACAACAACAATAATAATAATAATAATAATAATAATAATTATTATTATTATTATAATAATTATAATAATACAGTGTATAGTGTACTTGGAAAATGTCCACATCTCAAAATTTGTTCGCATAGGTCAAATTCACTCAAACAAACAAAACAAAAAGTTCAAATAAAATGATACCATTGGATGCTCAAACATAAAATATTTCAATTTGATATTATTTAACATTTGGAATATATTTTGTGTGAATATATGATTTTATGTTCATTCATTAAAATGGTTGACTAAGTGTTATGCACAGTGGTGTTACACTGCTTACAAACTTACTGGTGTCATTTAATTTTAATGATAGCATTGTCATTTAGAGACTGAAACAATAATTATGTTGCCAATTAGTCAAATAACCATTTCTCAACAGCTTCATTCTTATTCATTATTCAATTGATTGAGAAACCATTTACATTGGTGTGCCCCTTAAATTGGTTGTAGTGGATAATCCTGACAACAAATGGAAAACATAACCATGTCTTTTGGGACTAGCAGGATGTAACTCTAGCTGTACACAGCAATCATGTTTGTCTAACATTAATATGCAGCCAAACCCGCATTAGTGCAGTGCTGTGGAAAGCTACTGGGTACAATGCTGCATTGGAGGATATTAAAGTATACTGTAATCACCCTGTGTGGCTTGTTATGAAACATTGAAAATCCCCCGCAACACCATGCACGCCATACACAAATAAAACAGAATTTTACATGTGTCGTAAAATGACTGAAACAGTACTCAGTCTGAAATGTGTTCGTTTTCTCAGAATTAGTTTGCGAGACTGAGTCTGGTTTTTGCTAGATTGAAATCTATTGAGATTGAGAGACAGTGCAGTATTTCGTAAAAATTCAGTGAGACTTTTGCTAGTAAGTGATCAGAGAACTGCAGTGATCTCTTTAAAACAACAGTTCTGGCATGTTCTTTTTTGTGTCTTCCATAAATAAGACATTGCAATCTGTGCTTGTAAAAAAATAAAAAAATAAATGCTGACTTCTGCATTGTTGCAATAATTAAAAACAAACAAAAAAACTTTTGATTAATCATTTCTAGCCCATTGCACATAAAAGACAAATGGAATATGTGCAAGCCAGGATTTATCAGTAAGGAGCTTTCATACACAAAGTAGTTCAAGGACTTTCTCCATCTGACACAGAAGCACTGAAAAGGCCTCAGGCAAGACCATTTTTCCACAGCTTATATTTAGAGTCTGACATATGGCTTTGTACGGGTGAATTCCAAATGAAAGTTCAGGACTGCTTCAAGTCAAGGATGATGCACAGTAATGCACATGCATGTAAAACCATTGTTAACCCTTTGAAACATACAGTTTGTGTTATAAATAACATTTTTTAAATAAAAAAATAAAATAGCTCTCCAAATTTAATTATGCTGCTTTGTCAAATCCAAGACAGAAAGGGAGCAGACCATGTTTAGAACGTACTCATTACATTACAATGCATTATCATTCGGTATGTGTTTCCATAAAGACAATAAGGATTCCATCCTCTTGTCTGGGAGAAAATCAATGTATTTGATTCAAAGCAATTGCATTCAAAACACAATTTTTGGATAAGGAGAAATGATTCCAATGAGAAAATCATGCCCAGGGGTCCCCCAAGGGATTTTAGGCCCCATGAAAAGATCTCACATTGGGCCCCACCACCCCAGGCTAGCCCAGAAGATCCTATGTTCTAATATTTTGTGAGGGCCACTGTTAGTCAGGGCCCTTGAAATAATGCTAACAAATCCACCCATCCCCCACCCCCACCCTTGCGGCACCACTTATCATGAATAGTATCACTTGAATGACCTCTTAGAGCATCCTGACCTTGATTAGCTTAGGTAGTTTGTTGCAAAATGCAAATCGGGATGCCTTACTTGCCAGCACCTAGAGAGGCTAAGTAGATATGCTGGCTGTACAGGTTAGAGTGAAGGGACAGGTTGTTAGGACAGGGTGCTATGTTACTGGCCATGGCTGTATGAGAGACTGCAGGTTAGAGAGAAGGGACAGGATGTTAGGACAGGGTGCTATGTTACTGACCATGGCCGTATGGGAGCCTGCAGGTTAGAGTGAAGGGACAGGGTGCTATGTTACTGACCATGGCTGTATGGGAGGCTGCAGGTTAGAGAGAAGGGACAGGGTGCTATTACCATGGCTGTATGGGAGGCTGCAGGTTAGATTGAAGGGACAGGGTGTTTTTTTTGTTCTAAAACTTGCACTGGCTTCTGCCTTAAGCTCGGACCACACAGACCTGTCCTCTTTAAAAACAGGATTTGAGGACACCTGCACACTTCCCAATGCCATCGCTCTAACTCTGACATGACAAGTATTCCATCAGGAAACTCATGCACAGGGGATTATAGCTCTCATGGTGGTGTGGTTTAAATTACGATTACTTTCCATGAAGCATATTCTTATTATATTGAATTTAATTACATTGACATTATTATATAAATGATATTATATTGATTACAATGTTAATGGCTAAAGGTAAAGTCTGTTGTATGTGTGCTGTTTTGCTCAGCTTAGCTCTTTCATATTCTCAGTGAAAGAAATTGAGATGTAACTCTAGGTACTACTGACAGTAACACCCCAATGTACTGACAGTAACACTCCAAGTACTTGCTAAGTTCTGACTCACAACACAAATAGCCTTCCTTGCATCATACATTGAACTATAGTCTTTTGTAAATTCAAATTAATTGCACTGTTTGCTTTATAAACAATAAATTATTTATGCACCATCTTTATAACTGGAATAGTATGTTCTCTCTTAATTTCCCCTGATTTCATTTAAAAATTAACAAGCAACTGGATTCAAAGTTCCATGAATGCCTCCCTTTCACAAAAAAATATAAACTGTGGTAAATGCTAGCTAGGTAGCTGTACTGTTTAGTCTGAACAACGTATTCATAATAATCTAAACAAAGCTTTAAATAATACTTTTGCCATTATATTAAATGTAGCATGACACAACTGTACTGCATAGTACCCACTATCCAAGTTGCACAAAGTGTGGTGAAATGGTTACTTACATTTTATTGTCAGTTATTCATTGTTGTTGTTTTGTATGGCAATGCTACAATACAAGTCACTAATCGCAGATATTTGGATTCATTAACTTATTTCCTCTGAATCGTTTTCAGAAAGGTCTGCAAGCTATCAAACATAAGTTCAGCAATTTTGCTCTGGCATACAGGATCAGTGACTCCACATTTTGGCTCTGGTTCAGAGAATAAACTTGACATCAAGCTCTCTACTGCAGTAAAACTGAAAGTGCAGGGCACAAATCATGGACCACCAGGGGGCGGGGTGCGGGGTCTGTTAGCCTGTTCTTTATTAAACAGTAAGTCAAGAATCGTTTATATGGGTGATTCTACAGGAATGGTGTAAATTGGTGGTTGGAAAGAAATTAAAAATTGTATCCTGTTTTTTTCCAGACTTTAAGCATTTAAGCATTTTAGTCCAAGTCTAAGGTTCAAAAACCTACTAAAGGTAAAGTCTAAAATTATAATGTATTTTCTCCTCTCCCAAAATGTTGTCACTGCCATAACAGCATACAAAGCTGAGTTAAAATGGCAAAGATTCATCCTGATCATTATAATGAATTTATTCCAAGTAAAAAAACATGTACTGTATGTATTTGTTTGCAAGTTGTAGTGATTTAGAATACATTTGTAATTTCAAAACTTCCATCCATCCATTATCTAACCCGCTTATTCTTGGTCAGGGTCAGCATGCATTGGACGAGAGACAGGAATACACCCTGGACAGGTCGCCAATCCATCGCATGGCACACACACACCATTCCCTCACACACTCATACCGATGGGCAATTTAGAGTCTCCAATTATGTCTTTGGACTGTGGGAAAATACCAGAGTACCCGGAGGAAACCCACGCGGACACGGGGAACATGCAAACTCCACAGAGAAAGGCCCTCGGCCGGGATTAAAACTCATACTTTCTTGCTGTGAGGTGACAGTGGCCACTGCACCACCGTGCCGCCCAATTTCAAAACTTACTTAAAAAAATAAACCAAAATTACAAAAACAATATTTATTTGTAAAATGCACAAATTTGATAATATAATTTCCATACTTCCTGACTGATTGAAGCACATACAAGATAATCTTTTTTTTTACCTGTCCTTTCAGGGCCACTGCCAGTTAGCTGGCATTGGATAAGGATATCCATAGCCTAAAACAAATGAATGAAAACAACCCAAATTGGCTTTATTTGCAAAAGAACACTGAGGCTATGCCTATCATATGATATAATTGTGTCAGAATAAGAATGGTGTGGAAGGTTTGAGACTGGCATAAATAAAAAGGTCTTCTTAACCTTATGTAGTAAATAACTAATACATGTTTGTTCATTTTTAGAAACTTTTATTGTATTTAGCTTTGAATTTAAAAAAATATATTTTAGAAATTTTCATTGTATTTCACTTTTAATATACAGTTATATATCAATTATGGGAAGGAGAGAGAAGTGGACCATTATAAAAGTGCTGCCTATGTTTTTTTGTGTGGTAATATTATCATATAAATGAAGCAGGGCTAGTTATGTTTATAATGGCCACTATCAGTGCTTAATTGGTAAATAATCAGGTCCCGGAAAACCAAGGGTATGGTGATCCGGTGAGTCGGCACAGAGGGAATAGGTACAGGAATGTATTGACACAACAGCGCTCCAAGCGACTTACACAACATGGTAGTATTCAATGCTGTCATATAGAATGACTACCGTACGCTGAGGGACTGATTATTTTATAACAACACAATCATGGCTGTGGGAACGTGTTTCAAGGAGGTTGTTTTGATGAAAACCGTGTGTGTGTGTGTAGGTGGAGGGGGAGGGGGGGCGTTTATTTGGTTGCGGGGTGTCAACTGCACACAATATCACTAATTATCTGGCGGTATACAGATAAGTCACCCTCGCCGGAGATGTGTGCTGAGCCCAAAACACTGGGTTTACAAACCTACATCATGGCCTACAAACTGCATTGTACCTGTACAACACAAATGCGCCTATCAATGGAGAGAAATTACTTTTTACCTTCTCTAATTGGCCAAAATAGTCCATACCACAGCCATGTTGCCCGCCGTATCCTGACGATTGTGTGATTTGCGCTGTCTGCGGCGGTTCTGTGTCCTTTAGAAATCCAATAACATACATATGGCACAGGGTTGAATTTTGTAAGCGGTGGGCCAACAAGGTTCAGAAACAGAAGCGACAATAAGGTGGAGATGTGCATGCACGGACGCACACCATGATGTGCAAATCAGGCTAATTTGGGAGAAACCACGCTCACGCTCCGCACTTCACATGGGGATGCTGTTCACAGCAACCAACAATTGCTTCAGTCCATCAGGAATGTCCTCTGCATTTGAGTCGCTGTACTCCCCAAAGGCCCGAATGATGGTGAGTGGGCTGTCAATGGAAAACCGCTGGCAGAGTGATTCAATTTCAGTCTCTTCGTATAATGCATTTGCGTCCTCAGGCCAGTAATGTGCGTGAAGAACCTTCAATTCTTCAATGAAACTGTTGTAGATAGTTTTGTCAGATCCTCGTCCTCCGTCTGTAAACATCCCGGACAAAAAATCCCTGTTGTTTATGGTTCTGTCGCTGGGCTTGTTCAGAGTGACATCCTGGAAACCGTTCTCCTCAATTCCTGTGTTGTAAACGTTTTGTTTTGTTGCCCCGGATGTTCCGGCGTGGCATGAAGGACCCTGACTTCCCTTGTGATGGCGTTGTGTGCCCTTATGATGTATTCTCTTTTCTGAAGCTCAAGTGAAAGTTCAGATAACTCTTGCAATGCGTCACATATGATGCCTAGGTTGTTCACAAATGCATGAGAGAATATGCGCATGGCAAGTCCACTGTATGTTAGTGTACTAAAGCTATCATGGCCGTGATCCCTCTGCTGCTGTTGTGAATGTCTATAAAGTGCTGGATAGTTTTTCCACACTAACTGCAATGTTTTAAAACTTGATGCCAACCATTTGGTATCTAAGACCAATTTTGCACACCTGAACATCTAGACTTTCTGCACACTCTCTCAGCTCCATTCTGTTTGGAAAGTTCACAGAATATTCAGATCTGTCCTACCATGTTCTACTGAAAAAAACAATCACAAACAGAGCACTGTATCAAAAGTTTGGGAAGTTGTATTCTTCTGGCTCTTATTTGGCTACACCCGCATAGTTAACCATCTACTTATATTACATAACCCAACTGCAGTGTCTGGTGGTGCTGCAGCAGGAGTCGTCCAGCACAGGTAACATATGAGTAATTCAGAAATAAATGTATAGGCTATGTGCTCGTTTTCATTCCTTTGATGAGTGCAAAATCTGTCAAAACCGCACACTCAGCTGATAGTCAGCCAAACAAAGATAGGAGTGTTGATATCCACCTGTGTAACAAGCCGCCAGAGGCTCAGTCAATCATGTTCGTAGAGTGGAAGCTTGTGAAATGTGAGTTCATAGCCAGCGTTCATTCTCTTCCCACAATTGGGAACAGCACACTTGCGACCAATGTTCTAACGTGTGCCGGTTAGGAACACCTAAAACTCTTAACTAGTTTGTAATCTCATTAGTTAGTTTTTGATGATGAAGGACACCCATGTGGTAAGCACTGCCGCAGCACCGTCTTGCGAAAGTTTACAGCCGACTGAAATCGTTCCAACTCAAATAGAACTGCTCTTCTTCAAAACGACTTCTGGATTTAAAAAAAAAAAGTCATGACTGCAATGAATATATTGTGAGGTTCCTGTTTTAAGACTTGTCCCAATGTATTCCTATTGGACCTATGTCTGCAGCATGCAGCAACAGGGTATCAAAACTCAATTTTTAAGAGATCAGTGAAATTTGGGGGGTCTATTTTCCGGCCGTTAGTGAGCCGTTGCACTGATGATTTGACGCACCTGAGCCCGTTTGGTAATTTGGTGACTCGTGTGCCGATGTGAGAGAAGAGCTGCTGTTGGAGGTGTGTCAGTACAGATCAAGCTGTACAATTGTGATGGTCAGATTAGTCTTGGATTTGTGACTGCGATGCCCGTCTGCTCATACCTGGTTTATGGCGCAAGCAATGCATGCACGATTATAACCTATTCAAAAGCCAATCAAGTGACTTTAATATAAATCCCCCAAGCAGAAAAATTGCATACTTTGCATTTATTGTTCATTGTTTTTTTTGTTTTTTTTAATGTTAAATACTGTATTTATTTCTGTTTTTAATTGTTTATGGCTGGTTTTATACGGCAGTGTGGTCCAGGGGTACTGTATGACATTCATTTTCTTACACCCGTCTGTAATGAGAATGATGACACTAAGCACAGTTGTGTGCTCCTTCTAACCCACCACTGACCTATGTGAATTGAAAAGCCATTAATATGGGGGTATTATTTTTTCAAAAATAAATAAATATATGTAATTGATCCACAAATAAATGAATCTGATCCGCAAATAAAATAAATACATTTAGTATTGTCAGTACCGGTGTCATGAACTGGTAAAGTAAAGGCCTAGCAGGAGATAACATGTAGCCTACCTTCAATGCAGGAACACCCATCACACAAACTGTTAAAATAGTCAAATCAAAAAAATAAATGCATTGACATTAAATTGGAGGCGAAAAAACGCATAGCTGCGCATCTACGTCTGCATCGGATGAGCGAACGCATTTCCGCCATCTGCCAAGACTGTATGATTCTCGCAAAACATAAAGCGTTATACATTTTTTTATTTTGTTGGGGTTGTGTGTGTGAAAAAATCTGGTAATATGTGGTTTGTAATCTGGTAATCACATAGGCTCTCTTATTTTAGAATCTTTCTGAATTACTAGCACATTCTGTCATGGGTAGTGGCTGTCTCTTTTTGTTTTCTACCATTGTTTTCCGTTTGGCGTCGTCTGAAGCTCTATCGGATTTTTTCTTCCGCCGTCCCGGTGTTTGGATCTCTCATCATTATCTCCTACACCTGTGTTTGGTTTCCGTCGGCTATAAATAGAGCTTGACTTCCGCTTTCCGGTGCTTCTAGATTGACGTTGCAGTAGGACTAGAAAGCCGGTATAGGGTTTATAAAAAGAAAAGAAAGAAAACAAAGAGCTGTAGTTACAGGCTTGCTATTTTGGTTCATTTCTTTTCAGTTCTCGACCTCTGATACACGCAGATCAATTAGTGCGTGAGGTCATTTCTTTGGTTGTTAGTTTCTCGCTGTTTTAGCGAATCTCCGCCTCCGTTTGAGGTTGTTTTGAGTTAGCCTTGTGCTAGGGAAGTTTTGTTTCCGCTTTTGCGTTCCCCTTCTACTAGTGCGGTTTAATTCCGCTTCTGTGGCGTATCTAAACTAGATACGCGTTCTGTATCCTTATCTTTCGCGTTTGGTTCTCTATTTTCTAAACCCAAACCTGACACATTCTGATTGCGGTCACATTGATGCGTGTGTCCCAGTGAGCAAAAGCCAAAAACAAGCTCAGGTTTTACCCGGATATAGCCTGGCTACAGTCCAACCGGTGAACAAACTTTTCAGCCAAATTTATCTGGTTTTTCACCTGAACGTGAGAGGGCATTTCACAGACTTTTCAACACAAAAATGTTCACTGGGGGAGTGCAGTCTATGGCACCGATAACTGGACAGGTTGACAATTTCATAAAAACCTCACTTTCCCTCCACCTGGCTTTGCATCTTGTAGGGGAACGGGATGTACGCTGGCATTAGCTAGATTATGCTGTTGACCACAATTGCCACGTTGGCTACAGACCTGTAAATAATTTTAAAGCAAATTTTGTTAATTGGTTAAACGTGTGTTTTAACTAGCATATACGTGGTACAGAATTACATTTTTTAGCTGGGAGCCTTCATTGGCCTACGTCATGGGTCTAATTAACCCCTTTGCGCAGATGCCAAGCAACCATAATACCGGCACCAAGATTTTGCTCAACTGAGACGATTTGTGACAACGCCAAATACGGAGTTTCTAAGTGTCACTATTTGTCCATAGCAAGTCCATTTAACAAGCAACCCCCACCCAGTTTTGCCTGCAACTATACCTACCCATGCATAGCCGCTGGAAGTAGGGGTGCTGAGGGTGCTGCAGCACCCTCTCTGATCGTCCATGTAAGGATTGCTACAATATATTCAATCTGTATACAGTACATTTAATGGGGTACCAAAGGTAGTATCAATACAGGAAAATTGTTCTGTATCAATGATGCAAAACAACTTAAAATCTCTGTTGCGTTATAGCAAACGGTTTGTCATTGCAATTTTCAGAACCCTGACTTCAAAACATCTTCCCGCGCCTATGTACCCATGTGTGACATAGTTGACAATAGCGTTTATGTGTGAGTTCATAAATACATTAATTATTATATAAAATTAGAATTCCATCATAGCAGCAAGATAAACCCAACAATAGCCTGCCAAAAAAGCTGTGAAAAGCCCTGCTCACTCAAATGCAAAATAAACATGTTCAATTATTGTGTCATATACCACGTCATTCTACTATACATATCTGCTACTAAATATGAAGTAAATATACAATCCTTCCATTGGTTTTACACATAGCGATGTTTCTTTCAAAATTCAGTCGTCATTTATTGTCTTGGACAATCTGTTTGAGAAATACACATCAGTTTAGCACGTTATTACACAATTTGGAACGTCTGTGGGCAGTACTCCATATGCCCTACCTTCAGCTCTGAAGTTTTTCACGTCATTCCGGTTTTATCCACAACAGTTTTATCCAATAGATGACAGTATATGCTTCTCAGCAGTGTTCGCAATTTTTTCTTGGATTAATAAAATTGTAATTTTATTTTTTTTTTTTTTACAATGTATATGAAACACAAAAAAAACACATTTCGCTGGGGGGGGGGTTTTCATCTTAATAAAAAAAAAAAAAGTTTGTGTAAATAAATTTCTTCTCTCGCCCAGCTACATACTACATACACACACCCCCCCCCACACAACTGTTTGTATACAAAGTTGTTACAGGACTAAGTTGGTATAGCATTATGTGTATTGTGTGTTTACTATTTAATTAGAATCATATAGTGTTAACTGGTTTTTAAGAGACGTCAAACATTGAAGACAACATTATTCAATTGCAAAATGTAATGCTTGATTCGTGAAAATGTTGAGTATAATATCAGCGCATAGCCTAATATCGCAAGGTGAAATAATTTGTTAATGGTTGTTTAGCTCATTTAATTAAACCTTACATTGTGGACAATAATTGACCTTACAATTCTTTTTAATTGTGATATACTGAATATTCTTGTGATTTTAAAACTCACATTTATTCAGAATTCAATCAATAATAACAGTGAGTTCTGGAACAGAGCATAACAATCGCAATTTTATTTTATCGTACAACACAAAGGCACAATTCTATATAGCCTAAAATTTTTGTAACAACCCATAGACTTTATTGACTTACACAATCCGATGGCCATTACTGCACTTAAATATTCAATAAAAAACAATATGAGTAAAACACAAATGGATTAAGTATAGGCCTACTTAGTTTTTAGACATTCCCTTGCGGAACAAATGCAGTATTACAGTGATTATACACATTTGTTGCGATATCATTGCAAAATTGTCTTCCACTGTAGTTAATGGTAGTCGGAAATTGGCAGCGGCCAACGCCGAGTCACACAGCTCTTATAGGGAAAGAAAAGAGGTAATTTGATTGGCTATGACTGAATTCAGCGGCAACACCCACAGATAAATATTCAATCTAATCCAGCCCATTTTCCACCTGCGCAGTGCGCTGTGAGCTCCTCGCTCCACGCCTCTGGTCATGAAAATAACATAATTCAGTAGCCACAACTAGTGCGCCATTGACTATTTCTACTGCTTCGTCACCAACAGTATAATACTTCAGATATATACAGCCGAAAAAAGGAAAAGTCTTGTGAACAAAATAAGGGGTTGCATGTGGGTTGTCCATTACATAAACCTGCTTAATCTGTATATAACTGAGGATAGTGAGGTCTCTAAGGGTAACTGATGGAGGCCTTCATAGGCATGATGAGTGAAATAAATAAATATATACTGTATATACAGTGCCCTCCACTATTTTTGGCACCCCTGGTAAAGATGAGTAAAAAGGGTTATACAAAATTCACCGTTTGGTGAATTAGCTTCATCTCACACTGGACAAATGAGAAAAATACAACCTTCCAACCAAGTAAATTTATTATGAAAAAATTGTGCCACAATTATTTATATATAGAATAAAGTAATAATTTTAAATATTTGGTCGGATATCCTTTGCATGCCATGACTTCCTGATGTCTGTGACCCAACAACAAACTCTTGATATCTTATTTTCTGGTACTCTTACAAGCGATACTATAACGTCTCTGCATTTGAATGGATCTCCATGGGAACTGGGAGGTGGGACTAGATTTAGCTGTAAATTATGCTGTAACATTATGGTATACATTGTTGGTAAAATGGCTGTAAGTCAGCAAGGGTCTGAGGTATCAAACGAGCCTCAAACCATCACTCTGCTGCCAGATATGCAGTAGATATGGATGGATCACTTTAAGGGTTGTTTCTCCTGACAAATCGTTCTATTGAACTTTATGGAAAAATAAGTCAGTAGAAGAAACCCTGCAAGATCTTCATCCATATCTACTGTATTTCTGGCAGCAGAGTGATGGTTTAAGGCTTGTTTGATATGTCAGACCCTTGATGACTTAGAGCCATTTAGCCAATCTATGTGTTCCATACTGGCCCAGTGTAATTTACAGCTAAATCTAGTTTTTTTTTAATAAAAAAAATTCAGATTGCCTATCGGGGCTTCTGTAAGTACATCGAAGTAAAACTGTTTTTATTATGAATCCTCATAAATTATCTACTGAGATATATGATTTTATGTACCTGCCTGATTATATACATATGCATACAGTATATTATATACATATACATTATATACATATCTGTACATTATATCACTAGCTGAAAGAAGGCACAATAATTTTTCTACTTAATAAACTTTTATACTGCAATTATAATTGTCTTTCTTTCATAGTCCCCTCTCTATTCTGTTAAATCAAAATTTCATCAGACTATAAATAACTTACAGAAAATAATATATTGTATGTGTGTCGCAGTGCATGTAATACTTTTTTTCTCACCTTTTCCTGCACAGTTTTGTACAGCAATTCCATTTTCATGTGGCTGGTGGACTACCGTTGAAACACCTCGTTATCGCACTCAGACCACCTGAGGTTATTGACCTTGCGTGTTTATGACCAGAAGAAGGAGGCAGTATGGAGGCATTCTCAGGAAAAGCGTGACTTGTGGGAGATGCTGATGTATGGGCGAGGGTGGCAGATTAATGACTCGACTCAAAGCACTGACCTGCCTGCCTCAGAGTCACACTGAGCCTCTGCCAGCCACTGATCTGTCAATAGTTATGTTACTCTGGCACTTGTCAAAACAATGTGCTCAATGCATGGGGCTGCTGGCACACTTGAGGCATTGCGCGACAGTTGTTATGACACCATTGGCAGCTAGTTACTACCTGGCACAACTTCAAAAGTTTTGATAACCCAGAGGAGTCACCTCATTAAAACTCCAATTAGATGTTAATCTATTGCTAATCTGTAAACAGTGAATCCGCTGCTCTACTTTCAATAGCCAGCAATATATTTTGAAGGTGGAAAATGCTGGTGCTAGCACAAAGGTATTTTGTATTTTAAAATGAAATTAGATATTTTCATCCCTGGCACTTGTGCTACTATCATGACAGAGTTTTACACAGATACAAGGAATAGTATAACTTCTGCATTGTGTAAAGAACTTCAGAACATCTGATCATTTCACATGCAGACCAATGAAAGACAAACTTAGTGAATGCCAGCCTAATTAATTAATGTTACCCTAATCAGTGAGTGACACACCTGTAACATTAGGGTGCCACTGACTCATTAGGGTGCCACTGACTCATTAGGGTGTCACTGACTCATTAGGGTGCCACTCATTAGGGTGCCACTGACTCATTAGGGTGCCACTGACTCATTAGGGTGTCACTGACTCATTAGGGTGCCACTGACTCATTAGGGTGCCACTGACTCATTAGAGTGCCACTGACTCATTAGAGTGCCACTGACTCATTTAAGTGACATTCACTCATTAGAGTGCCATTCACTCATTAGTGACATTCACTCATTAGAGTGACATTCACTCATTAGAATGCCACTCACTCATTAGAGTGCCACTCGCTCATTAAAGTGACATTCACTCATTGGAGTGCCACTCACTCATTAGAATGCCACTCACTCATTAGAGTGCCACTCACTCATTAGTGACATTCAGTCATTAGAGTGACATTCACTCATTAGAATGCCACTCACTCATTAGAGTGCCATTCACTCATTAAAGTGATATTCACTCATTAGGGTGCCATTCACTCATTAGAGTAACATTCACTCATTAGAGTAACATTCACTCATTAAAGTGCCATTCACTCATTAGAGTGACATTCACTCATTAGAATGCCACTCACTCATTAGAGTGCCACTCACTCATTAAAGTGATATTCACTCATTAGTAAAATTGCTAGTGTGGAATTCCTGGTCACATTCTTAAATTTTGTTCATCAAATTATACCTTTCAAATAATATTTGGGTTATTAATAATAATAATAATAATAATAATAATAATAATAATAATAATACATTGAGACTGTAAAGACAGCAGTATGTCTCTATTCTAAATCCAGGGCTAATGCTCTGGACCGCTGTGTGCTTTAGGTGAGATTTGTCTTTACATCGGCACAAATCTCTTCTCAATATGACAAGAATGCATCCTACACTACCTGTGGAGGAGGTTTTTGGAAACGGTCACTGAAATCAAATTAACAGTTTTTTTGGTCCCTTTTGGCCAGCACAAATTTTTAGGAACTGTGTCAAATTTAGATTTAAATATCCCTTGTAAAAAGCAACGGTATTCATCTGTAAGGTTTTAAAGACAGCACTGTAGATATAAATGAAAAGGGCTGGAGGTGCTCACGGTTCATTGAGCCATAAGACGATAAGCTTTTGAATGGTGTTAAGAATGTCCATGACCATGCATGATTTGGTTGAAAAGTGTGAGGGTTCTCTGTTCTACAGTAATGAATGGCTGTGCAGTACTACAGCCAGTCTATTGGCCACTCTTAAATCGTTACTTTCTATCCGGTTCCAAGTACAGGATCAAGGCTCCGCAATTCCACATGCTGAGATTATCTACAAAAGAAAAGTTAGAGTAGAGAGTAGCGTGAAGCTCATACTCATGATTGCCTGGGGAGGGAGGGGAGGGGTGGGGTGGGTGGCTATTGGGGGGGGGGGGGGCTTGCTTATGGCAGGGGCCATTGCACAACCTGCATGAAAATGATAAGAGCATCCAGCTTTCAGGCTGAAGGCTGAAAGGCCGGCTTGCCTCGTCAATGCGTCCTTCAAAAACTATCTGCCTCTCTCTGGGCGCCCACCGGGTAAGAGCGCCTTTTTGAAATCAAAACCACAGTCATGAGGGCCCCTGTTGAAATCACAACTGCACAAATTCAAGTGCTTTACTGCACATACTGTTTGGTAGAGTAACACAATAATAATAATAAAAAAGACAGTACTGTAAACACTGTTTCGCTAGCGATTGTAACACTACTGGTTTCAGCCCCTTGGGTCTGACGGTTGTAACTTACAGGGTTTAGTGAGAGTAACTCATGGTGCGGAGCGAGCTAGAAAAGATGTCGCTTAAAATGGACAATAAAAGCTGTAAACAACTACCTTCCATTTTATTAGCAATCTAGATTTAATGACAGATAAAATAATAGATTTGTAGAGAACTGAAGAGATGATGCTTTGGTTTTTTTCTCACCTCGATCTTCGCTATTTCACACCTCTGTCTGCATTTGCATAATATCTAGCTGGTTTTTCTTTTTTTTATGTGTGCTGTAAACATTTGGTAGATGGAACACTAAAAATACTCCAGTATGGTTTTCTCTGCCGTTTACTGTCAGTAACTTGGATTTTGCTCTTCCTTTTAGTTTATTTAATTTTTCTTCCTGACAATTAGCAAAGCTGCGGAAATGCGGTGTGTCAGCTACAAAGACGATATTTTAAATAGACAGGATTAAAATGTATTATTAATACATTTCTGAAATGTTTTCTCAGATACAAGCAGTAATGAAGAAAATGGGAGGCATGTACAGTGCATGCCACAGACAGCATTCTGATGATCAAGAATCAGAATCCAACACCAGAATCCTGTCTCTTGACTGCATTATTAAAAAGCATTGAAGGGCCTTAAACACTTCCTATAACTTAAACACATGAGTCCATTTAGATGATTTATGTAACTTTTTTTTGGAAGAGTGAAGATCAGGAAACCCTAAATCAAATTGAGCTATCATGTTTTACCTGAGACTAGCCTGTTTTAGTGGGTGAAGAAGACTATTTTCTTTCATTCACCTGTGTCAGTTGGTCAATTGATTATGAGCTTTATGAATCATCACTCTCCTCTCACTACCGCTTGCTGCTGCTCCTGAACAGCAATAAGGACTGTCGCACTCACAAAGGCTACGGTTAGACTAGTCACTTCATGCGACTTCTGGATTTGAAATTCCAACATCCATTCACAACAGGCCAGATTCGATTTCTGTCCACATTTTACAGTCCAATGCGAGCTCTGTGATGAGATTGCAGTTTGAATTGTCATGACCCCACGCCAATATTTAAGTATTAAATAAAACAGCAGGAATTAATGGAAAACGGGGTTCGTGAGGTTGTGCTTCTCTTCATTATGTTCAGATTGTGTAGTCGAGGTAAGACCCACACAAGGCGTGCTATTAATGTGAGTATTGTACTTCTGGGTGCAGCAGCTGGTTTGGTGAAAAGGAGGGTATGGGTGCGTGAATGTAACCAGCACTGGTAGAACCACGTTGTGCATATTTTCACAGATTCTGACTGGTTTCTAAATTTCCGTATGTGAAAGCAAACCTTCAACCACACAGCCTTGTCTTGACCGTCAACGTACTCATCTCCCTGGGTCAGTATCTGTGCAGAAACCAATGGCTATTGGGCTCTGGTGGTTTGCCACAGGGTCATGCTGCCGTGCCATTGCTCATTCGTTGGGGGCGAGCAAAGCATCAGTGGGAATTGAATGGTCCATGAGGTGTCTGATGCCTTCTACTCTATTCGCAAAGTGTACATGAGCCTCGGAGTGAGAAAACTCGAGTTGTAAGGTGTGACATAGGTGTAAATAATTTACATTATCCGTCTATCGGCATGCTACTGGCTAAGACTGCGGAAAAAACAGCAACAAAAAATTTTGTGTATTATGATTAAATCAGATTATGATGCGAGAAATACGGCAAATCATGAGGGGGAGCCTTATCCCATCATGCACCTCTCTTCTGTGGCACTGGGGCCATGCCTGATCTCTCAGCCCTTGAACAGGGGCATGCCCAGGAGAGGAACACCTGAAGTGATGCTGGCGGGGATTGGGACGAGGGGGTGGCTTGTTGTAGGTGGCCGCCCTGCAGTCCCTATTATCTTCAGATCTCTGAACCAGCAACCCCCCACCCCCCACCCCCCACGTGCCCATGCCGGAGGGAGACATTACATGCTATGCTGCACATGTTCGGTTGAGTTGAGTGTTGAGTTTGTCTCTCGAGAAGGGCATTCCTGGTATGAAAAAGAGAAAGAAATCAAGGGGAAAATTGCCATACTGGACGGGGAGGGTGGGAGGGGGAAGGGGGGGATCCCATCACCACCTGGTGCTCCAAGGACATGTGTGCGAGAGGGCAGACCCACAGAGTCCATGGAGCCTTTGATACAGGTTACTGCAGTACTGGTGCATCTTCTCAAGACCCCAATCCCATGGAAACAATCGTCTCCGTATAGAAGCACCTATTACACAAAAATATACGCGCACAACAATAAAAAAGGGGAATAAATGTCTCAGGAAAAAAAATCTAATATGAAGGGTTACATGTAGATGTAGGTCACTTGTTTGAAATGGTGCATGGAGGAAATTCAGGGATATTTGACAGGTGTGTGAAGCACACTGTCCCCTTTTTCGTTTTAAAAGAATGGCACGGAGAGAGATTTTGTCCACCGGCCTGTAAAACGCGGCGTGCTCGAACCGACTGATGTGCTCACACTTCTCAGAAGCGCTCCATCTAAAGTAGGGCTGATGCAGTCAGCTCTCTAATTAGGATTATAGACTTTGGCTGCATTGGGGATTTTTTTTCCTTCCCCCTCTGTCTTTGAAATTCCACATGTCCAACAGCAATCTATAGCCTTCAGTAAAAACACACATAAGGGATTTATTTCTTAGTGAAATATTGATATTTCTAAGAATTGTGGTTGACACTGAATGCTGAGTTTGTTCTTGTCTGCCTCCAATTCCCAGAATTCACTGAAAGTGTTACGTGTCAGCAAAAGGCTAATGGTATAATAGATACAAATTCAGATTTCACAAAGTGGAACACAAGCCACTTTGACATCCAATGAGTAGACTATGGCTGGGATTCAATCAATATTTGTCCATAACACTACAAGTATGAATTATTATTCTTCACCAAGAGTTTGGCAAGTTCAATCACTCAAACTAACCTGCCAAATTGAGTTTGTGATGGAAAATTGTAACGCTTGTCTTTACTTGTATGTCAAAGTTAAGGACAAATGTTAATTGACTACAGGCATCTATCTACAATTTAGCAAGCATTGCATGTTTTTGAGTTGTCAAGTGCAGTTACATTTATCTGAAAATGTAAGTTTATGCAGTCGAGGAGCAGAGTGAGGGAAGTAAGACAATGCATTCTGGGATTCTCAGGAAGATTACAAAGCCCAAAGTACTGTAGGCATTGAGATCACACAAGGATTTAAAATGAGCTCATGCTCTTACTTATTAAAACCAGACTTTCATATAAAAACCTTCCGCGCTGGAAAATGTAATTACCTTTCACATTTGTGCTGAAGTTGCCCCTTATGACTTCCGGCTTTGGTCAGGGTATGGACCCAAGCTGGGAAGTGATAGATGCAATGAAATGGCTTTTTAGCTGAAATTTTCCCCACTTCTATCATTTCAGGAGGGTTTGTTGAAATAAAGCACAATCTGCATTTCCATCACACGGGTGCAGAATTGGCCTCGCTCCCATTCTGAAAGCAGCGACTGTTGGGTGGGATAAACAGGTGGAAATGGGGGAAAAAGAGGAGATTGGGACAAAGTTATCATTTTGGGAAAATATTTAAAAAATTAGATTACGGAAATGGGTTTTCAAAGTAGGACGCAATGCATTCACCTCAGATGTATGGGTTCTGTTATCGCCGGTGTGCAGTGCACACAAGTCCAATGTCACTTTCATCTGCAGGGTGAATTGATCCAGAATCACCATGTTTAGAGTACGCCATTATGAGCTTCCAAGCAATTCTAATGCATTTAAAGTACACTTAAAAAAATAAATTAAAAAAACTTTAATTGGGGACCATATGTTCACTCTAAACATTTGCATATCGAAACCATTAGCTGTTCAAATGGTCAAGTCCAACTCTCAAACTTTGCTTACCATTGTGTATTTATTGTTACTCTATGCAAAACAGAATTTCTACTATGGTTGCTGAGAAAATATAATCACTGTGTGTGTGTGTGTTTGTATTTTTCCCATACAATGAATGCTTATAACCACAGCCTGCACAGCCTGATTGAAAGCACGCTGTATGCTTATCCTGTTGTTGTTTAATTCTTTATGGTTTTAAAGCATACAAGGTGGGATTAATAGCAGCACCATCGTTTCTGCAGCAATAGGGGCTGACAATGTGCTATTAAAGTGTTTTCTGATTTACGCTGGTAACTGTATTTGTCAGCACCTGTATCAATTTCATAACCATCTCACTTCTTTATTTGCATGTCATTAAAGTGAGTCATAAAACACAGTAAAATACCACCTGCTACACTGTGGTCTAAGGCTGGCAAGATATTGCCGATATCATGAAAAAGTCAAAAAGTAAAAACCTATACTGGGTTGAAGATTGCAGTAAACTTTCCAATCACAAATATCTTTGGTTTAGATGGCCTTTACTTAACATGTGCACATTAATTAAAGTTAGCTGCTTCAATAATAATGCCACGAGAAAGAACAGTCCCCAAACATGATTTATGCATAAAAAAAAGGAAAACTTTTAATTGTGGGGAAACAATTTCTATCAAGTGGACATTTGTTAGGTCGGTGAAAGACAATATAGACACATCTACATACACACAGTTAATATCTCATTAATCTCCTGAGTATAATTCACAATTAGAAAGTGATGGGCTTGGATGGCTCCCCAGAATGCACAATGTCTGCTCTCCTTGCACAGAGACTTAACTGAGTTTAACTGCAGTCAGTTCCTGAATACTCGTGCACTTTGTGACCGAGCTCAGCTATTGCACTTTCCCTTTGTTTTAGACTGCCCCTTTGACTGTGCCACCTGTGCTCACTGTGCTGTTGTTTTACTCAATGGCTCTGGTTTTTCATCTGTATTAGTTCATCTAGCCATATTATGTAGACCAATTGTCAAGTCACTTTTGAAAAGGGTTCTTTTTTAATCACAGCAGTTATTCACAAAACACATTTAAAGCAATAGAAGGGTTATCAGCCACCCAGAATCCTTACACATTTTACACTAAGCAGAGAGAGTAATCGTAAATACATATGAAATAAAACAGAAAACAACAGACTTTATACAACAATCAACATCTGCTTTTATCCTCCAAAAAAGTACCACATGACAGTCCCTTTGAAGCGTAACAAGGGGGTGTACGGGAGGTTTCTCAAAAAATGAGGGCCATCGTTGTTGTTTTTTTTAAATGTTTTTTTTTGTTTTTTTTTTGTCTTCATTATTCTTACTTAAAATGGGAATTGAAAAACTGCCTAGCATTCCCCAGCTTAGCTTTCAGAAAAATACACTGAAACATTAAAATATGAATCCATTAGATTTTAAGGCACTAAAGATGACCATGGTAGAAAAGAGAATGTTTTTTACACCCAGGATTTGCTGGGGGACAAGAATAAATAGCTTTTAATCACATCTTTATAGAAATGCAGGATGTGGAACGGAGAGCACCATTGTTATCAGATAATAAGTTCTGCAAGCTAAGCTCTTACTTTTCACATTTTAGATGGAGCTAATTTCGGTGACATGCCTCAAAGAGATTGGAGTATACAGCTGGGCAAGGCATTATTTTAAGACCATATTGTGCAAATACATGGTTTAAAATGTACTAAAAGCAATTTAAAACCTGTTTTGAATAAGGAGGTAATATAGCAAAACGCTTTGCCTAAGAATCGAGGATCAGACAGCTTCCTGAGCAGTGAACACTCGACATAGACATTTCCATTCAATTTCAATTAAAGAAAAGCATCTGTCTCTTGTGTAAACACAAATGAATTTGTCTTGTTTCAAGGACACGCCTTATTTACACGCAGATGAGCACCATTGTTTTATTTCAGACAGAAATGCCAGATGGTTGCACAAAGGCAAAATGTTGCTGGCACTTCTAACATTCATTTTCACAAGCATTCATTCCTCAAAGATGTACTTTCTTGAACAATTAGTTCAATTTTAAACTTTGAAAAGCACTCCACCAGTGCCATGGTTAAAGGGGTCACGCACATTTCTACAGCATTTACTGAATGCTACTTCAGGCTTTGCTGACAGTGCCCATCTATTTGGTATTTTAAATTAATTTCATTCACAGAGCAGGTCACTGGCCCTCCAGGGACTGAACTTTTATCACTTTCTTTTCAACACTGAAGCTCATTGAGCCAATTTTGGAATAAATAGTTCAGTATTAGTCGGCAGAACCTTCAAAAAAGCATCCACAATGATGACAATACCGCTGCATGAGATCAGTGTATTTTTCTGTAATCATATTGAAAATGAGTCGCTTTCAGCCTTTCTGAAATCCCTTCCATGAAAAACCAGCAAAAACTATTATTGAGAAAAAAACTGCAATAAATGAATGGTACCGAGAAACAGATTTGACTAGACTTTATTTGTTCATGTCATAAACTGTGGAACATAGAGCCATATTAAAAGTACATTTTGGGAAATGTTTTTTGGGTCTCTCTCTCTCTCTCTCTCTCTCTATATATATATATATATATATATATATATCTCTCTCTCGCTCTCATACACACACACATTCTCTCTCTCTCTTTCTTGCTCATTCTCACATTTCTCTAAGGTCCATACCTGTATAAACAACTAACAGTCTTACATTTATGAACATTGAACTTTTAATTATACACATACCATCGCATCCCATCACATTTAGTACTATATACTTAAAAATGAAAAAAATACTACATTATTGATAATGCTATTATTCTCTAATCTCCCTGCTGAAAACAATCATTCTTTCAAACCAAGGTAAGAGAGTGTGAGGGCTTTCTATGTTGCGGTTTGTGTAGTGGGTAGTAAGTTGCTCTGTAAGTTTTAGCATTCTTTCTGAAATAAAAACCTTGTGTATTCCGGTTAATATCCATTACACAACCCTCTAATAGCAAGTAAGATCATTTCTGATAAGGTATTTTTTGTTTTCCTGTGGAATATGAATTGAGTCAATCCTGATCTCACACTGTTTTGACCCTAGGGACCCTGATTATCCATCAGGATAATAATTGATACAAAGTCAATGCCTGTTGGCAGAGAATGTAAATTTCATAAATATTCACACTTGTGTTAAAAGGCACTGTGCTTGGATAAATAAGGCTTCCGTTATGCAGTATGTCCAGATAGAGTACCTGTGCAGCGGTGCAGTAACGCACCTCATGGCGCATAATCAAATCCTGGCAGTTCCTGTGCTGACTATAGCAGGGTATCCCATGGGTATGATGCACAATTGGCCACAGCATCACCCAAGGAAGGGCTGTTTCAGTCAGTCGCGCATGCTAGCCTGCACTCTCTGGAACTGAGGTCACTGCAATGGGACGGAAGGGCTGTTTCAGTCAGTCACGCATGCTAGCCTGCACTCTCTGGAACTGAGGTCACTGCAATGGGACGGGCTAAAATATATGACCGGGCATTCCAAATTAGGAAAAAATATATATAACACAATAAATGTTTTTTTTTCTTCATTATTACGAATTAAGAATTGACAGGGCCATTAGTGCTTCTCTTCACAAGAACCACGTCACATTAAAGATATATATATATTTTTTTTTTACACCAGTAAAATATCTGTAGCAATTGCAATGTCTAAGAAAACACGAGTCAGATGGGTTATTTTAACCGCAACACAACTGAAATGCTTGAATACATGCTTGTTTTTTTTTTACTTTTAGGATTTTTCATACATAAACAGAGATGAGGCTGTGAATGGTGCTGCTCTAAACCAAAAAGAGACACCAACTGAGCCATTTAATGTCCTCATTAAAATGATCAAGATAAATACTTCCAATTAAAAGAGAAAAATGCCTGCACCTGCAACTTTGCAAACTGAAAAATGTCTTTGTTCAAAAAACAAAGTCAGTTACTTTATTGCATACCAGTATACATACAATGTAACCTATACTAAAATACCATAATATAATGAATGAACACAATGATTATTCCGTAATTACTTTATTATAATTATTTTATTCTTCAGACAAAACAAAAAGTTGAAACAAATTAACACTTTATGTTTTGTGAAAACTAATCACATACAAATAAAAAAACGTATTTACAATGTTTCATCAAAGAAGGCAATAGTGCTGCTTCAATCAGTGTCCCTCGAAAAAGCCAAGGCCCCAGTAATATTTAAACAAATCATCAAATTAAATCATTACTGTGGTGACAGACAAATAAACCTTTGGAAGGTGGAGGTGGTTGTGGGGAGTTCATATGTGCAAATGATTGCAAAAGGTGCCACTGAAATTATAATTCAAAGCCTTAACAAAAATATGTCTTCATATCTTCAAAGTTTAGTGTGATTTTAAGCGATAATCATAATCTCAAATGATAACATTTCCCAACTTCTAAATTGACAGTTTCATGGAATAGCTCACCTTACTCATGAAATATCTCAATATTTATTATCAGCTCGCTACCAGATGTTGTATTCTAACCAGTAACTCTGCAAGGTGTTGCAGTGCCATTGATTCATCCTAATTTATTACAAATGCTCTGTAGTTTTAATACATTTCAAATATCTACACAGAGTGATGTCCTAACCAATGAAAACAGCATCTAGAAGGCTTTGTTTTTTTAAGCTGTTCGCCGGTTTTTGAAAGCAAGTCATAATACCACCAGTCTAAAGAGCTCTGCTATAATTGCATTATACAATTCACACAGCATGGACCCTGTGCATTAGCCAGCCAAATTTTGTTTTGAATTAAGAGTATGCTTGCATACTGTGTTTGGATCTGTTTTGAGGATGGGATACCTTGACTGATAACACAGAGTGCACGAACGTCCAAAACCCGGTGGTCACCAACGTGCTACCCTGCCCTCAGACTCCTGAGAGTTTGGGGGTGGAGCAAATACGACCCTTTCCAGGAGGGACTATCACAGGCCTTTGCAGCACCTGCTCGCTTGGTGAGGCATTCAGGTGACTCATATGGAAATCCCTACTGTATGTGCAGTATAGTATGGCAGGGGATTCCCAAAGATGGATCCAAGGACCACTGAAGATCATTGAAGGTGTCCAAGGGGGCTCCTCAGAAAAGTGAAAAGAAAAATCTATATTGAATAAAATGCATGCTTTAGATTTAAAAAAAGCAAGCTTTCATAAAAAAGCTTGCTATGTAGTTCGACCCTACAGTTTGCACCACTCCGATACATTACGATGCAATGTGTGAGGTATCACTCAAAGTATAGCAACTACATACAGTATGTCTTACATGCAATATTATATCTGATGTCATTTTTGGTTAGCAATTAAAATACATGTGTAGCACTCAGTATTGGAGAGTCCAGTGCTGTTGGAACAATGAATACAATGGAGCTATTCCTTATTTTTCCCGGGATATTAAAATGTTTTGTTTCTAATATACAGCATATGCGAAACCTTGAAAAATTGGTGCTTAGAAAAGAGTAACACATGCAGTGCCATACTGTACCAACAGCAACAGTATAACTGAGTACTACACATTAATTGCCCAGTCATCACTCGTTCTCTCTTCACTGTGAATGGGACTGCTTTTCTATTGTTTCCACATGATTTTTACAAGAGGACTTGGCCATAGTTGTTGTAGAAAACACTCTCTGTGTGTCATCTCTTCTCTATTGCCTAGCTAAGTAGAGGTATTGTATGCTGGGGAACTAAATTCAACATGCTGGCCAATGTTAGTCAATGCCGGCTGCTGAGCCACAAAGACAATGTGACTCACACAAGACAATCAGAGGAGCAATAGCCCCTGTGATTTTCACAAGGGCAGGTGTTGATCCTCACAGATAATGTCTACAATGGAATCTGAAGATTGGCAGGGCTACATCGAGTTGTGCAATTACTCACATCGCCTCCAGTACTGTGTATCATTAGCCAGCATACATCCTTTCACGCAAAGTCCCCCGCTGTAAAAGCAGTCACAAAGATGACAGCTTGAGGAACGACATGAGGACATTTTATCGATACGTCATGTTCCTGGCCTGTGCATGGATGTCACCTCTGTGGCATGAACCATGATTGACTTTTGCATGGATGAATCAGCATTGTTTGTTGTTTGGCAGTGGATGCACGAAAACCACATTCATCAAGACCCATTAGAACGTCAGCGAGAGAGAGAGAGAGAGAGATGACAAAGAAGGACAGAAACGACTTCCTTTGATCCTCTAAACTTATGTATAATTGTCATGAGTTAAGAGAGAGTATGCGTAATGGTCAATGAAAATTAAAGTTCAAGGGTGATCTGACATCATTAACTAAAATCAAAAGTATGGCCTCATTCCATCAGGTAGCTCTCTTGTGTGTGCTGACAGACCTGCGTGGTTCTGCTGGTCAAGAGCTTGATCCTAGATCCACCCTCTGCATAAACAAGCATTTTCTGCCATTGCTGATTGAAATAATCCAAAAAAAAAAAAAAGTTAAATAAAAACAATATGTCAAATGGAATAATATAAATGAAGAATATCAATGTTTTCAAAAAAGCATTTCAATCCCCTCCACCAGAGACATCTCTCACTAATTACTGTTTAATGTTCTTTGCAAATGTTCTTTGTTTGAATGCACTTTGCAAAAGCCAGATTATATAAACATTATTTTAGAATGAAAAAACATATAAAAGAAACTATTATGGGCTTCCTTGGTTATGCATACAGGTAAAGCACTCATTTACAGAAGAGGAACATGTGTCTCCACAGTCTGCAGTGAAATCGTGGCTGTACCAGTGCCAACTGTGACTGAGTTCCCTGGGGCGACAGACACTTGGCCAAAGCATCACCCAGGGATTCCAATTCAGTTGATATGTCACACCTCATTGCACAAGAGCAACTTCTATGTTTGATGGTTCAGACCTGTCTGTTCCAGGTGCAAGTGTAATTCTCCAACAGAATGACTGTGCAATTCAGCTGGTTGGCTGTCAAGGGAAAAGAAGCAGCGACTGTCCGCACATTCCTTGGAGGACACTCAAACTAGTCTTGCCCCTCCCAAACTGACAGAGGTTGGGTTTACAAATATGACTGGGCAGAAAATATGAATTGAGAGAAAAAGTAGAAAATACTATAAGTGCTGTTTAAAAAATATATGAATTCAAATTAATTTATTTAAACATGTGTACAGTGACCAGAGACACAGATATAATGTTGGAGCCCTTAGAATACCAAAACGTAAGATCTTCAAAACAATATTGAGTGTTGCAGTATCTCCTATGTGTATTCTGATGATAGCTGTAACACATTCATTCAATGTCCTTCTGATCACCAACTCATCACCGATGGAACCTTCTGGGCTCTATCTTGACGATCTTAGCGCATAGTCTCAAACGCATGGCGCAAGTGCATCAAAGGCCGTGTCCAACTCCCCTTTTGCTAGTTAGAGGGTGCATATTTTGAGCGCAAAGTAAGGCGCAATGTTGAAATAGGCTGAACTTAGCCTCTTTGTTCATTATAGGTGTGTCTCACAGTGTTATGTACCATTCCTTTTAAAAGTTACCTGCATTTGCACCTTGGTGGATTGCTAATATAATGGCAAATTTAATAAGAGCGATTTACAGCTGGGGAAAGTGTGTGAGCAAGGAATATATAGATCAATATTAGGATCAATATTATTCGGACTAACCATTATGATGTGTTTTCATATACACAATAATAATCTTAAACATTAGGGTTTAATAGTGACACGGTTACCCATTAATTCCTGACCCAACTATTTCCTATTAAATATATGCGGTTTAATTTAGTTAAAAGCACCTGCAACATCAGAGAATATGCTACCAGAACTTGGCTTCTGTCTCACCTTAGAAAACACCAAAATAGCCTGCTTGTTTAATGAATTTCGTTTGATTATACGATGAACAATGAAGCATTGTCAAATATCAATTTCATGAGGCTGTTCTCACAGCAGTGAGATCATAGGCAATGCATTTCGCCTTGCGAAACTCAAGCTTCATCCAAGGTTCATATTACGTGCATTCTAATATTGATTAATAACATAAATAACTTTATTTTCCCATAATGATGACACTAAATAGAGTACTCAAGTGAGTACGTCAGACGTGGGCGAAGTTTGGTTTCGGAAGTAAATTCCCTATGACAGATAGAACGGGCTTCGGAGACTATCGACTATTTCTTGAAATCTGATTTATAGAATGAGCTGAAACGTTCCTGGATTAGCCTGTGTGGTATAAGGATATAGACCTTATATCGCATGTTCCAATTTTTATTTTTTAAAGTAATGGATTAATGATTGTTGTTCGGCTTGTATTTGTTCGGCTTTAACGGACTACGTACAGTCAAGCCGGAAAGTCTGCACACCCCTTTCACCTTCTCCACGTTTTATTACGTTACAGACATATTCTACAATAGATTGAGTTCATTTTTTGTCTCAAAATTCTACACAAAATAGTCCATAATGACAAAGTGAAATGACCTCAGAAACAGGATTTTGTCAAGGCATAGATCTGGAGAAGTGTACGGAAAAATCTCTGCAGCTTTACAGGTCCCAAAGAGCACAGTGGCCACCATCATTCATAAATGGAAGAAGTTTGGAACCACCAAGAATCTTCCTAGACCTGGAAACCAGGCATCGCTCATCACCTGGCTAATACCATCCCTACAGTGAAGCATGGTGGTGGCAGCATCATGATGTGGGGATGTTTTTCAGCAGCGGAAACGGGGCGACTAGTCCTGATAGAGGGAAAGATGAATGCAGCTAAGTACACCAAGATCCTTGAAGTAAACCTGCTCCAGAGCGCTCTGGACCTCAGACTGGGGCGAAGATTTACCTTCCAACATGACAACGAACCAAAGCACACAGCCAAGAGAACAAAGGAGTGGCTTCGGATAAAGTCTGTGCATGTCCTTGAGTGGCCCAGCCAGAGCCCAGACCTGAATCCAATTCAACATCTGTGGAAAGAGCTGAAAATGGCTGTGTACCGATGCTCCCCATCCAACCTGACAGAGCTTGCAAGGATATGCCAAGAGGAATGGGCAAAAATGTCCAGAAACAAGTGTGCCAAGCTCGTAGCTTTTTTCCCAAGACGCCTTGAATTTGTAATCACTGCCAAAGGTGCAGCAACTAAGTATTAGGCTAAGGGTGTGTACAGATATGTAACCCCTAAATAACCTATTTTTGTCAGTAAAATAAAATTGCATATTTTCTAAAAACCTGTTTTCACTTCGTCATTATTGGCTATTGTGTGTAGATGTTTGAGGCACAAAATGAACTCAATCTATTGTAGTATAAGTCTGTAACGTAATAAAACGTGGAGAAGGTGAAAGGGGTGTGCAGACTTTCCGGCTTGACTGTATCCCGTACTGCAACGCACGGGTGTGTAACAGACAGGAGGGTGTAAGTGTGTTGTGCACATGCCAATGTAGATGCACTTATAGGCTATGCGCCTCATCTTAGGCCCAACTGCTCTGGGCGCAGGATCACTTGGTATTTAAAACTAGCAAAACTTGGTGTGAAACTAGTGTTTGGGTTAGCACCGGGTGTAAGATAGGGCCCTCTATGTGTTATGCCCTTTTCATTGTTTGGCCCTTTTCACAACCAGAATCAGTGTAATGCCCCATTGCAGTACATTATGCAAGAGTGCAACACATAGAATACAATAAAGTATGAAAATCAATGATGTAGTTTCTGTAAATGTGCTGTGGAACATGGTTGCTTGGTGGAGCAGAGCCAGCATAGCCAGTCAATACAAAGAAGGCATTGCCAATGGATATAGCATAGAATGAAAAAGAGATATGCTAAATTAGCCGGTGCTCATAAAGGGAATTTTTTTGCATGAAAAAATAGCTGAGCACTCCAGAGACCTGAATCAGTACGAAAACTCAAGAGAGCTAATTAGAATAGTGCACCAGCTTAATGCAATAATTATGCTATAAATTAAAGATAACTTTTTGTCAGGAATGCGATACTGTCATACATGGGAATCTGAGGGGAAACGTGAGGTGAACATCAAAAGACTACAGAGCAAGTGGAGGTTGGCGAGCCTCGGATAGCATCTGCATTCGGTCCACTTAGACTTAATCAAAGTCTGTAATTGCCCTGATCCACTTTATTAGAAGGGTGCTCAATATTGTCAGACCCAGTGTGAGGCAAGCTGCATCAGATAAGGCATATGGCCTAACCTTCAAACGATATTCACCCATTATCCTTACTGCGTGAGAGTGCCTTTCTGTGTTATGTGCAAAATGCACCTGGCTGCCTGGCAGTGCTCTTAACAAAGAGCAGCACATATTCCCTCTTCCTCTCCTGTTTATTTATCTTCACATTTAGAAACACGAGTAGCATGCCTGGGCTGACGTACATGAATTACCCATTGGATGCAGTTACACAGAATGAATCCCTATATTTCAAAGAGATTGCACCATTCAAGCCCACTCTGGCAGTGTAATGTCTGTGCCATCAACTTTAAAATTTGAATTGTAGCTTTCTCTCTGAGAAGAGCAAAGCTCTTCCAGTGCATTGTGCCAAGGCTCTGGGATTAAATCACTGAGGTACACTGCCTGGCCAAAATAAAAAGTCGCCGTCATCAGACCTGCCAACCCTAAAGAATAAAAATGAGCAGTCCTTTATGAGCGCGCATGCAAATGTTGTTTTGTGTTTGCATGCGTGCCGAAAGCACACACTGACAAAAACAGTACATTGTGAAAAAAACACTTATGTATTGATCACTGAAACCAAAACACAAAACTGCCAGTCAACGGGATTCATGACTGTTTGCATCGGGTAAATCATATTTAAATTAGCAAAAATTCAGTTTGAAGCCTAAAATAAACATATATAAAAATATATTTATTATAGTTACTTCTACTTGAATATTATATATTCTTTACTCTCATACCATTCATGTCATGTGAGTAGAGGAGGCATTGTCAATCTATGAGTTAAATAAATATACCTTTTCCTCATTGTAGGCCCATTTCTCAAATTAATTCATTTGTATTAAGTTTTGTCAGGACATTTACTGTAGCTGTTCATAATATCACTGGAATTAGGCATGGTACACAGAACTGATATAACGTTGTTATACCATACTGAATGTACTGAATGACCAGGTTATCCCATTAATGACCATATTCCAGAACGGCAATGCCAGGATTCATCAGGCTCAAATTGTGAAAGAGTGGTTCAGGGAGCATGAGGAATCATTTTCACACATGAATTGACCACCAGAGTCCTGACCTTAACCCCATTGAAAGTCTTTGGGATGTGCTGGAGAAGATTTTACGGAGTGGTTAGACTCTCCTGTTGTCAATTCAAGATCTCAGCTAAAAATGTATGCAACTCTGGACGGAAATAAATGTTGCATAACGTTGCATAAGGTTGTCGAAACAATGACATGACGAATGCGCGCCGTAATTAAAGCTAAAGGTGGTTAGAGTGTGCAACTTTATTTTTTGGCCAGGCAGTGTATTTGTCTGCATCTGCGAAAAAAGAGGAAACTTATGGTAGGGAAATGGCCAACGAGAGTAAGATCATTGTGGACAGTTGATAAAATAAAAATTTTATAAATGTTCCTTCCATAAAAATGGAACACTGCATTACATGTTGAATAAAAATGGTATAAGTCATAAACTTCCATTCAGGTTGCCAGCTACACAAAGAAAAAATATTCTCTCACAAATAACACCAGGTAATGGACAAAAAATGGAAACACCTAGTTAAGCAAGAGACACACATATGTGCTAAGCAGAGGGTACCTTACAAGTGTAGCTCCCGTTAATTACGAAAAGAACATCCTTAGGGCCATAAGCATCCATAAACATGCACAGGAACATGCATTTAAATGCTGGACAGATTGCTGATTAAAATAACCAGCATAAGCCTTCAGAGGCACGGGTGCCTGTAGAAATACTTAACATGATATGCACATGCTGGGCTACCTAGAAGGTAAATGGTAAATGGCCAATGCTAAAACTTAAATATGCGTTTACTATGGAAGTTCACTGTTGTGTATTGAACAACTCACCGTATAGCAAATTCAGTGTTACGGAATGGATAAATTAATTGTTTTGACAGTAACAACTACGGTTGTCATTAACCACAATAGCAACACCTATTAAGGTTAAGGATTAGAAATGTCTAAAATAAAATAAAATGGAAGTCACGTTGCCTGTAGCCTACTGAAATGTTGCAGTACTGGTTTACTTTCTTAGTACCCTTTCTCATTAATGAGTCCAACTAAATGTTAATGATTTACCCTTCTAATTTAAAAACCATAAAGCATGTTTAAAATATTCCACAGGTGGTAGATTATTTGGGGACCTGTAATGCATGCAAGCACTCATGCACACATCTCTTTGTTCAGATGAAAATTATTCCTATTTACCACTGACAGATAATGCAGTAATAGTGTAAATAATTACAATTACTAATGTTCTCTATGACTTGGCCCAACCTAACAACGTAAATTCAATCAACATCCAACTAAACATAATTTTTTTAAAAACCCATTACCAAAACAACAGAGGGAACCTTGCAAACGCATGTTTTAACAGTAAAATGTCTTGCACGATTGCACAAATTAATTAAAATCTGATGGAAATAGTTATAAAGGTGTGAGAAATATTAAGATGTGAATAATTATTTACTAGTTCATCGTGGGCATTTTACACCATTTGATTTCTCTGCCAGTGTGCTTTTCTCAAGGACACAAAGTAATAAGTGTTTTTTTAAAAGTTTAATAAGAAACAGGTCAGTTGCGATGATAAATGGAGGATGCTTGCCATAAACACTCCTTGTTTATTAGACCCTTTACCATCAGGCTATTGGGGTTAATGTACAGTGGGGCTGCTTTTTTGTAAAGGGGAAAATGCAATCTTAAAATGGCACTATGAAATATGGAATATTGTATTTCACCACAACTCTTTGAGACTTTCTTTATATCAAACACTTTTTTTCTCTGCTGAGACATCTTTACTGACGTTGATATTATTTGGATTTTCTATAAATGGAAAGTGATTTGTTTTGATTTAATGTTTTTTTTTTTGCATCACAGCTTGATATTGGTAAGACATAAAGTGCATATGCTACTTCTGGTTTCTTACACATTTGGCTGACTGCCATGAACCTGAAGTGTGTCAACAGAACATAATTGAGGTGGGGAATATGTATTGTGTTTCGTAGGTAGTCTGGTAAACTCAGTCAGTAATGCTATCTATAAACATGTTTTAGTCATACAAATTATAGTAAATGATACAAATAATCATACAATATTTTAGGGTTCCATACAGATACGATGCAAGTATTCAAACTAAACAACTAAGCACATCTTCCTTCTCTAGTTTGCAGACTATGTTGATAGCATATATTTTGAGACATAATGGACCTGAGGACTGAAAAAACATCAGTTTTGCTATAGCATTTATGCATTGGTATTAAAGGGAGAAAAGGAAGCTGCTTTAATTTTTTCATAATAAAACCAAACCTCCACCACACCCACAGATACATAATTATTCTGAACCAACCTCTATTCTTCTGAACCAACCTCTATTCTACAGAATCACATAAGAGATAGTACAAGCTATAGTATCACTGCACAAGCTGCTATGGAGTCACTTGAAGTGCATTCACCGACATTAAATGAAAAACTCTGAATCTCCCTTGACCAACTTTTGAAGTTATCAAAACCTTCTGTCAATATCTAAGATCCTTCATTGCACGTCAAAGAAAAAGTGTCTTGGCCAATCAAAAAAGTGTAATAGCTTTGTTTAATTGTTTTCAGAGGCTACTTCATTTCAGCAAGTCACTCAGCTAACATTTAACTTTCTCTCTTACCAAAAAGTTATTTTATTCAAGATGGTTCTTCTCATAACTTGGTTGTTTAACTCAATGGCCAGATTCATTGAACACTGATGCACAGGAACCAGTACTTAAAAGCTGGAAGATAGCTGGAGGAGGAATTTAGTGCTGGGGTGGGGGTGGGAAAACAGTGTATAAACACTAACTCTGAAGGGCTCAATATACGTAAAACTAATTTGGCGGATTCGCAAAGTCTATTGAACTGCCATTGAATACGGCACTTGGAGCAAATGTCCTCACTGCGACTTGGGGACTTTAACCCATTTGCACAGACCCCTTAGTGGCCAGGGTGCCGTCGCCAAGAGATAGCTCAACTCAGACATTCCAAACTATCAGAAGAAACAACAACCTAGCTCTAGCTTTATGAGTACACAATTTGTGACAACTCTGCCAAATACGGGGTTTCTAAGAGCTACGATTGTCACGTAGCTAGTCCGTTTAACAAGCAACCCCCCATCCAGTCTCACCTGCAATTATACCAACCCATGTGTGACACAGTGGACAATAGCGTCTATCTGTGAGTTCATAAAAATATTTTTTCACCAATATAAATTTGTGTTCCGTCATACTAACAAGATAAAGCCAACAATAGCCCAACAGTATGCAAAACAGCCGCGAAAAGCCCTGCTCACTCAACTGCAAAATTAAGTGAAATTTGTGTGTAATTAGACCACATCATTCTACTATCTATATCTGCTACTAAATATGAAATAAATATATAATCCTACCACAGAGATGTCCCTTTCAAAATTCTGTGGTCATTTATTGTCTTGGACAATCCGTTTGAGAAATGCACACCAATTTATAATACTATTACACTATCTGAAATGTCTCTGCGTAAACCCTGCATGCTGTTCAAACCTATCTCATGCATTTCAGTTAATTCTGATTATAACTATTTTATCCAATATAGGACAAGTTTAGTTGTACAAATTCAGATTCAAAACATTAAAAACTATAGCCAAATATTTTTCACAGGTGATCTGACAATCCAGCTTCCTGGAATACCCCTGAGACCTAAACCTGTCCTAAACAAAAACAATCCCATCTGGGAGTTTCACAAGGACAATATTGTAAGTTATATTTTCAGTTGTTAACTACACAAAAAATGGCAAAAAAGTAATTTAACTACTTGAATCACTACGCAAATATGTCCATGTAGAACTACCAGCAAGCTACTGCAAAATGTAATTAAACTACTAGTTTAATTACATGTAGTTCTCTATTTCCCAACACTGCTTATGGATGCCAAATGGGCCTGGGAACATAAAGTTCCCATACACCCTCTCATTCAGCCTCGTCTGGTCGCTGCCCTCGACGGCCGTCCGTCCCGCACTGGGATCATTAAAGAGACCACGGGTTCTCTGACCATGCGCGCCTTCCACGAGGGTCATTTAGAACGTATTCAGTTCATTTTAGTCGATTCCCCAGATTATCCTATAGTTTTGGGGCATTCGTGGCTGGCCCGGCACAGCCCACACATGAATTGGGGTGGTGACAAGGCTGTCATTCTCCAATGGGGTTCCCAATGTGGGTCTCGCTGTCGACTGACGGTTCCCTTCATGTATCGCGGGCGTAGCCATCGCTCGGAGCTTAGTCATGTCAGTAACTTTAAGGAAGCTAATTCTCGGCCTGAACAAAGCAGTTCCATTCCTCTCTCCGAGGAGAAGAGGGAGTGTATTGCGGGGATAGGGGCGTCCGATTTTTTCCTGCCAGTTAAACGTTCACAGGTTCACGACTCCCACCCTCAGGTTTTTTACGCCCTTCACCCAAACCCAGTCGTTCTGGCAGGCGCGTTCGTGTGGCACTTCTGTGCGCCACAGCCAAACAAGAGGTTGCGGCCGACAGGCGTCATCGTTCCACCGTCCAGGTCTCTCGGTTGAGACTGATGCGGGTTAGTGCTCTTACCCTGGCTGACAAGCCGCCATCCCGCCATTGGCCGAGAGAAACCTGGGCAGAGGTGTCCAGTTTTTAGTGGACTGGAAGGGGTATGGTTCTGGGGAGCATTACTGGGTCTCCTCCAGGAACATATTGGACCCTACTCTCATTAGGGACTTCCGTAGTAACATGGCTGAGGGATCGCCTGGTGCCGTCACTTAGAAGGGGGGTACTGTCATGGTTACTGGCAACCTCCGTTGTCTCTACGGTCGTTATTTGTATTGGCGCTCTATTGGATTTTTTCCGCCTCCGTTCCACTGTTTGGTTATTATCCGGTTATTATTCCTCACACCTGTTTTGAGTTTCCTGCCGGTTATAAATAGCTCAGGACTTCCGTATTCCTACACTAAAATATTGTCTTGCAATGTTGACAAACAAAGTCGATAAACGGTATAGGAATTCGGTCACTGCATTTTCTGGTTTGTACAAATAAGAAATGCAGCAAGTCCGGTAATTGTTTAGGATTAGATTGGGTTATTTTTGTTTTATCCTAATATCTCTCGACCTGTTACCTTTTGTGTTCAGCTTTTTTGCTACAGAACTAGGTAACAGGCTTGATTTTCTATTTCTTTCTTTCACCCGTTACCTGGGTTTTTCTTTTGGTTTTCAACCTCTCGTTTGTGCTTTTTGATTTAGAGCGTGAGGTTCTTTCGATTATCTGTAAAAGTTGCACTACACTCATTTTGGACTTGAGAAGAGTGGACTTCAATTTCAAAATTCCCAAGGATTTTTTATTTGAATTTGAATTATGTCATGATTTTTGCGCACATCGAATGAAAACGAAATGCAATTGCCAATTTGCATTTTAATTTGAAATATGAACGGATTATGCTTCCATAAATCAGTGGCTTTCAAATACACATTAGAAATGAGTTGATTCTTAATTCAGGTCCTTTCTAGTCCAAAATAACATTACATATACCATTGTAGCATGATATATGAAAAATAAAGGAGAGGAATGGAAGAATATCAAATATTTTACAAATGAAAGTTGTATAGCATACATTTTCTAAATGATCTGCCTTGAGATTGTCCACAAGCCATTATGATTTACTTGGGTGAAATCACCCTCTTTTAGAATGTACAGGATTAAATACAATTGATCACACTTACAGTAAGGGTCTGTCACATTAACTACCACTAATGTACAATGAGAGCCTGCTGAAACAGCACTGGAGGAAATGCATCACCTGTTTTCAGAATGCCATTGAAATAGCGATGGTAATAAATGCACTTATCTCAACGTATGCACTGCAGAAACTATGTGCATATATTGCATGGGCTTAATGGAACTACGGAAAGGGTAAGAGCTGCAGTCGTGTGCATGCTCGTGATGTCTGTCGCACTCAAATTAAGAATGCACAAAATGCCTTAAAGAAGCCATGAATGTTGTGTAATAATCAATAACAAAAATATGTCCATCATTACAGTGAAAAGACACTGCTTTTCCATTACAATCCCTTATCTCCTACAGTGGGTATGACCACACACACTGCTACTTCCTAGTGGTGTCATCCATCATCCTGCCTGGCAATTGACGTGATCACTCAGCAGCCAAAAAAGTTAATTCAAAAGGTATGTATTTCCAAAAAATTTTGGAAATACATATGATTCTACAGAACACTCATGAGGCAAGCCAAGATTACTCATCCAATTAATACCCCGTGGTGAAGTAACTAAAATCTAATTAAGGGTTTGATTGAAGACCAGAAAGCTGAGGCTCTCTTGTGGCCCCTTTCTTTGTGACAAAAGAAACAACAAATAACAACCAAAAATGTTGTACAGAATATTTACGTCACCTGTAGAGATCTTTTCCTTATTCATAATCGCGGTGGAATGCCAATATATTTCAGGGAAGGAAGTTCAAATCAGCTTGGCCATGAAGAGAAATTTCTTACACCAATTTGTGGCCCGAAGCACAATGTGTTCATTAAATATGCATGTGGGGAGATGCAGAGCTGAATATTGTATGCGATTTAGCACTGTAGCAGCCTGCGCTGGGAAACTAGCAGGCATCCACTCTTCACATTCTTACTGCTTAGTGAACTCTGAAGGGCTGTCTGGGTCTGCAGGTAATCCTTTACCAGGACTTTCATTATTGAAAAAACACCTTGTGCGTTGTAAATATTTTACTTTTATGATTGACCCTTAAACACATGCAAAAATTCACATCCAAGCATGTGCACACGTGCACATTCGCAGACATGCATTGCACACGCACCCACACACACACACACATACACACATAAAAACACTGCTCTGTATCTGTGTAGGCAGCAGATGCTTTGAAGCTCATTCACAATAACAGCATCTCTTTTAATAAGACCATCTGCACCGCAAGCTTATGCGAGAGGAAATGTCACTCAACCAAGAAAGATGGGTATGAACGCTCCCCCCCCCCCCCCGCCCCATCCCTGTCTGCATCGCGTGATTGGCGTGAGTGTGACAATCGTTTCACTTGATCTAATGCAACCTCATAAGCCTGTGACAGGGCCTGTCATTAGCCAGGAGCCTTGTCCCCCAAAAACCAGTGTCAAAAGTCAGACCAGATACATTGATAGTGTCAGTTGCGGTCCAGAGTATGGGTGTTCATCACTTACCAGTGCACTCATGATCAAGGACAGGTGTCCCTTTCTACCATAAAATCAGAGAAGAACCTTAATCTATTTCAATTATGGATTGGGCCCTGATGGATGGCAGGCGGGGTGGCAGAGTTTTGATCCGGTCTCTCTGCTTCATTGGCAGGGCGTTTCTGAAGGCTTGGCCCCCTGCCTGGATGGGCTGTGTCACTAGCATAGCATGGCATGGCATGGCAAGGGGGGCATGGGATGATCTATTGACAGGTTTGCGCACCAGCCAACCAAGAAAGGAGACATCATATCTGTCATGCCTAGCGTTTCTCGGTAAAGCATTCTGTGAACCTCTCTGTGGTGCCTCCTATATACCATATAAGGAGCAGTAGGTGCGTTACAGTAAGTTAGATCAAAATTCTGGGGTCAGTATCAAAAACCGATATGTTACTGGTCATATTGGTTGATACCAATGCCCATGCCAATATCTCTTTTCTAAATTATGACACAAATTTTTTTAAATGTAACACAGTATAGCAAACATATTTCAGCTTGCTTACTGTATTAAGTGGAGTTTGGAGAAGTCTTATAGTTTTGGTTATGAGTTTGAGTGGAAAAAAATGATAAAATAAACATAAGGTGACTATGATAAGCACATTTAACTTACAGAGCATACCCACTATGGTTTACATGTATGCATGTTGTGTCATCATATGAGCCATAATCTTAGCATCGACCCAATACCAATAAGTTTGTTTTAAAATAATATTTGCTGATACCAATATGGCCCCAATATTATCATGCATCCCTAGACTCATTTCTGGAAAAGTGAGTCTAATACCAAGGCAAGCTACAGAATGCCCAACTGCAACACCCAATGAAACACCTGAGTTGTGTTCATGGCTACATTGTAGGCAGGGTGGTAGGTACCATTATGAAGGTGAATTTAAAATATTTGTACCAGGCAAGTCAGGTTTCTTTAAGATGCCAAAGCAAAACAGTAGCTGCTTTGTATTCTCCACCCTAGCATAAACATAGCTCATAAAGCACTGCATCTGCTCTCTTTGTTATTGCCAAAGTGTACCATTCTGTGAAAACACATATGGAAGAACTCCAGTGATGGGGTTTCTGCAATAGATTTTTGCTACTTTTGGAGGATCGGTTTACCTTCCAGTCAAAGAAAAAAAATGCTTTTGAGGAACTTTTGCTGTTATCTGAATTCCATTATCATTTTGTATTTAACAGTTCATCAGGATGGAAAAACAAACTGGATCCTAGGCAGCATGCAATACTATAATACACTTTAGCAAGTATTTTAATTACCCATCCCCCCATCTCCGAAAACCTAAGACCTCTGTCTGCTTATGTGATGAAAAATTATGACAGCCCAGCCCTTTATTTCAGGACGTGTTTTGAGCCGATTCTGTCAGTCAGACCGTGGTGCCGTCTGCCAGCAGAGCGTTCTGAAATTACATGGCTGTGATGCTATCAGCCAATTAGTTCAACCTGTCTTGGATAAATATGCAAATAAGACAAAGGGCACCTGACACAGGCACCTGCTATTAGCCACTAATTACATGCCTTGCAATGAAGTTCACGGTTTCATTCTGCCAGCAATGGCAAAGCGCAATGAGCGTGCATGCACAATGAGGAAGGCTCAAAGGAGAAAAGGTAGCTGGGGACAGTTTTCTGATATCACAGCTTCATCTTCAGTCCTTTTTTTGCATAACCACACATTTCCGTTCAGTGAGACAAAATCTCAACATTGGATTGGGTGTATGGTCATGTCTTCAATGCCATTTGAGGTGGTGCCTTTCGTAGAATATTTATAGTTTTTTTTTCAGTTTGTTATCATGAAATTTTATTAGGAACTTGTAAGTGGTCATCCATGACTTCCTGTTCACTGGGGTATAAACATGCGGTGACACAAAAGCCAAACTCTCTTCGTCGTCCATGAACATGGGGAAAATCGGAGCACACACTAATAACATGAGACAAAAGGTTGTTGACCTTCATAAATCAGGTAATGGCTCTAAAAATATATACAAAACACCTGTAAACGTCCATATTTACTATTAGGGCAATAAGTAATATGTTTAAAACAACTGACACTGTGAGGATCGCAATTGGAGAATTACATAAGTTGGTTGCATCATGGGATTGCCCCCCATGTCCAAGTCCCAACTTCCATGCAGACAAGTTATTTGGAAGGCTTGCCAGTAGGAAGCCTCTGCTGCTGTCATCAAACCACAAACATAAGCACCTGAAGTTTGGTAAATGTAATTGCATCCATCTTATGGTCAGATTAGACAAAAATAGTGCAATTTGTGGCCACAAACACCAGAGGTGGGTTGGTATTGCAGAGGGATTGTAATGCAGAAAGGAACCCAATCCCTACTGTGACGTATGGTGTTCAATAAGTGATAGCGTGGGGCTGTGATGTTTTGGTGGGCAGTGTATCTTTGTGTATTCTGTGAATGACCCACATTTACTAGGGTTAACTGCATTAAGTAAAATCATGGAGGTGGGTGTTCCACTCTGCTGCAATGTACTTGTGGTGGATGACTCCAAACTGAGGTCACCCTTAAAATCCAGGAATGTTTATACATATACTTTCAGGACTAACCACTACAAAAAAAAACATTTTGAAGGGCTGAATGGAATTGTTAATGTAATGGCGGGTGGAAAAAGGGACCCAGTCGCAGGTAGGGAGTATCAAAAACCCGAAGTTTTTAATAATGGGTAACAGTACAAAAAAAAAAAACAGTACAAAAAAAAACCCTGTGTTCTCAGGGTCGCGAGAACACAGGCAGAAGTCAAAACTGGGAAATCAAAAAGCAGAACAAATAAAACAAAAAAAACAGACAAAGAAAACAAACAAAAAAACTAACAGAATCTCAAGAAACTCAAAACAAAGACTCGGGGGGGGGGAGAACAATGAGGGTAACAAGGACCAATAAAACAATAATGAGGGCAGACGTAAAACACGGACTGGATCTTCATGTAAACAGTGATAACAACAGACCTGGAGTATAACAGGTAACAAGTGCACAGCTCGACACTTGTGCAGAGAATGCGAAATCACAGATAGATACAGGGATAGGATAACGAGGGAGAATGACAGCTGCAGGTAAAAACTCAAGATAAATTAGTAATGTTAGTAGAAAATTAAATATTCCTAATGTTAGTAAGTTAGTGATTTAGTATTATGTACATGTTAGTTTGTTAGTAGGTTAGTATTAATTCTAATCTAACAGTATGATTCATATGTTAGTAATATATATATATATATATATATATATATATATATATATATATATATATATATAAATTAAATCGGAAGGAAGAACACAAGATACAAAATACAGAGGAAACCCGAATGTAACAAAATCACCCAAATAGTGCAACGACAAAGACAGGAAGTCTCGGGGGAACTCGAAACAAAGACAGACAGATGACTCGGACAACCCACGAACAGAGGGGAATGCAATGGTGAATGAAAAATAATAAATCCAGAATAATAATGAAAATAAAAATACAAAACAGACAGAACTCAGACACTCAGAACATAACAGTTTAAAAAATAGAGTAAACCGTTCCATCCAGAATTGTTTTACTCCTTTCTTAGATATAAAGTAGCCATACAATTGTTAACATATGTTTACTGTATATAGTTTCTTATAGTACCATGCTTTGAGACCTACTCACTCACAGTTGAGCTATATTCTTTCAAATGTGTTTGTGTCCTGTGCAGTTCTTCATTTATCAACTGCAAAGCCAATAGGCTATCTGAATTTTGTGAGGCTTATACAGAGCGTGAAATCTCAGATTGCCTGTTATATCTTGTGATGTCTACTTTTTCATTTTCAAAGAAAATTTAAATCAGTGAGATGTGGGCTTTCTGATGTACATTGAGCAATGGACATTTCACAAAAACACATTGTTACTTTGCACTGCACTATAACCCTGAGGGTGGGAAGCTCATTAAAAGCACAACAAAAATGCTATACAGAGCTGATTAATCAAAGCTATTGACTGCCTTCTCCTTTTAAGTTCTGAGAGATGTGGACATGTATCTTTCCTGGATCAATAATGTTTTCCAGAGACTAAATAGGTAAATCGATACCAGACACAGGACTCCATTTTAGTTTTAAATTACTGCTATTCATATACGAGCGTTTATGTTGCTTCTAGATCAGAAAAGATACCATAAAGATTTGTGACCCGCTCTACGAAAATTAGTGTGATATATATATATATTTCTCAGAAAGAAAATTATTTTTTTTCAGAGAAAATTGTTCTTTTTTTCCCACATCAGACTCATTCTTGTAGAGTGGGTCACATTTATTAACATCAGTTAGACTGAAAGGATAATTCATTGCTAGATTCACAAAAAACTATTGAGAGCTCAGGGTTACAGACATGCTTTTCTTGCTGATGGTACATTTAACAAAGGATAGAAAACCAAAAGTGGCCATGACCGTGCCGCAGTGTACCCTACAAAATAGCATTGCTTTGCATGTGATATAAGTGTTTTTCCATCCACAAAATGTGTTTACGTTGCTCACATTCCTTGGGTTTTGTAATGTGTAATGAACATGTAATGATTACATGTTCTGGAATTTGAAGACAGTCCAGTACCTCAAAATAGAGTTTGGTATATTATTTAAACAACCCATTCGCCAATACTTGAACATTGCCAGCTAGAAAATCTTTGAAACTGCGAAAGGTACTCCAGGGACTTCAAGCCTGTCAACAAGCAGTGTAAATACACCTTTTTCCATAGGTGTCACCACTAAATAAATTAAAAAAGTGCTGTGGAACACTTTTTCTATATTTACTGTATATGTTTTTATAAAAAGGCATGAGACGGGTTTGGTACACTGCATGCCATATGAACTCATTCATGGAACGGTAATAACACTAATGTTTCCAAGATTATGAATAGCAAAATATGTATTTTCTTCAGAATCTGTTCAGTGTGACTGATCTCCAATCAACAGACAGACGGTGAAGCTATGTGTCTTTTGTAAAACCCTTGACTGCAGTTGTCTTTCATCTCCCTCTACAACCTCATTTCACAGCAGAATGGATACAGAATTCCTCTGGCCATGATATTCCTTTTTACGATTTACTCAGAACTGCCACTTTACCATAACCAGCTTGCATCAGAAACACACAGTATTGTGTATTTTGTATTTCATAAACATTTAAGAATTAACCTTATAATGTGAGGCAGGTCTATGCTATAGTAATGTGTGATTGTAATTTCATGTAAATGCATTGTAAATCTCATGACGTAGAAAATGCTTACTGCTTGCTAATTGCCCACACCATTTAATTTATTAAACATTCATATGCCATTGTAGTCTTTGGAATTTCAGCTTTTCAAAGTTTAATTTAACTTTAATGTTGTAATTATTTAGCAACACCAGCGCAGCAAAAATTTCAGTGTAAATCTAACACTGCTGGTATACATGTAACACCCCAGTCGCATATAAACACTCTAGTATGTTAAATGTACACCACCATTTTTGCTGTGAGAAAAGGGAGGACGTTTATTTCCGGGTACTTTGATGTAGGTATAGGATATTTTGTGTCCCACACACGTATAGGACATTTTGCATTGTTTGAAAAGTTAGATTGTTTTCAGAAGGTTGCATGGTTCTGTTTGCTGCACTGTGTAGAAAATGCACTTGAACCTAAAAAACATCAGTTCCAATTATAATTAAACCAAGTAAATCATCTTGGAATAGGGGATCTGTCAGGAAAATCATAAACTGAAAGCATACTGTGTGTAGAATGGGCCGATAAACAAAATTAATTCTGTTAAGTCTTAGGGAAGGTTTCTCATCTGTTTTAATGATTTTAACAGTGTTTTCCTTTTGGCACACTGGCATTTCATTAAGCCCTAAATTAAACGCAAATGGGATTTTCATTTGGACACAAGTGGCACAGATAATTCTTTGCACACTCACCAAATTCAAAAATCTAAATGAATAATTTGGCTGTTCTCCAAATATGATCAAATACTTTAAAACAGGTACAGCCTGATAATAAAGGGGGGGGGGGGGCAGAAGAGAATGCCACTGTACTAATCACAAATGAAACTCAACATTAAGCAAGAAAAAAAAAACTATTAAAAAAGTAATAGCTTCCTTCTCATCTTTTGGATTTAAATATGGTCTACATGATCATCAAGTGCCCAGGAAGTGGTGACCGTAGAATGTGTGAACTGCGGGGCCTCCTGGGTGTCACAGTAGGTTTGTGAGGCCACCTGTGGCTCACGCCTGGCCCATTGACAGCATGATGGGACTGGCGCTGGAGCAGCTGGAGAACCAGATAGCGAGCAGCAGGTGGGCAGAATGGAAACGCTTGCTGGGCGCGCGCCTCCCGGCGAAACAAAAGAAAACCACTCCTGCCACTTTTCTCCTGCCTCCATTACTTAATCCAACATGTTAATCAAATCAAATGAAATCACATGACAGGAGGCAAATTCTCTCAGGATCTGAATAGGACTGGTAACCTCCGACATGCCGTACCGCTTTCACCATTCACATCTGTTTTCATTGTTTAATCATGATAAAAAATGCAATAATATTAGTGTTGAGAGAGATGAAAGAAAAGTAACTAGCCAGCTGCTTTGACTCACACATTTTGATGTGCTGACAGTCTACATGTAGTTTACATGTTAACTAAGTTGAATGATCTTTTTTTAATGATTGAGATGGTTGGAGTGTTAAAGTTGTCTGTAGTTGTGGTTGACAAGGAGTTATAAGCCTGTCATCACACATCAACACCAGGGGCCACATGTATAAACAGTGTTGAGCAGAAGACTTTAATCAGAAATCCACGCAGAAATTCAGATGTATAAAATCACGCTGTGAGAATCTGTGTACCTCTGCACACAATGGACACCATACGTACGCAATGTTTTGAGTCCATGTGATATGGCGACACCGTGACCAAAAGGCAGTGGTAGTAAATGCTAAACTTTTTAAAGAAGATTTCCAACTTTCACCCTGAGCGTTCTTTTACACATTATTTTATTCAGATGAACAATATGCTACAGATAAATAAAATAGTGAGACGTGTTGCTATGAAGGCAGAAGAACCAGTGGCTCCCCCAGAAATTGTTCATCGGGGTGGGCAGATGGGGCCACTGAAAATCTTGGGGTGACATACCAAAACCAAAAGCCAAAAAACTGAATTTCAGGAATTATATTATGTTGTAGTATATAGGCTAGTTGAAAACTATGTCAATAGGAGAGTTAAGGAATCGCATACTGATATACTTCAGTTTCTTATTTTTCAGTTTATGTTACCTGATGTGCATTTTGAGTTCCACAACAATCCTGTTTTAATGTGTTATGCATCTGTATATACATACACTTTTGCCTGTGGCTTGCTCTTGTGGGGGTTTAGGCTGGGTTTTTCTGTGAGGCGTATTGTGACAAGTAGTTGTGAAATGCGCTGTATAAATAAAGGTTGATTTGATTTGATTTGTCACACAAATTAATTACCAACAAAATAAATGCTAACCATAGACATAAAATCTTCATATAACATCCATTATGCATTCATGAGCATCACAAAGACATTATATTGCAATTACCACCCAAAGTGTTATGAATGCTTTATAATATGTTTTCATTATCATGCCATGATGCTGTTATGTCATGGACTACAGAGCATATTCATCAATGCATACTGAGCTTTTTATAGTACAATTACAACCACCCAAAACAATATGTGTGGATGCATTATATCCACCCGGGATAGACCTGATCTTAGGATCATAGACCAAAGAAAGATACATGAAACATTAATAATGCACTCATAAGCACTTACCATTACATTAAGTCTTTATGGATGTTTTTAATAGTTCTAAAATGGCATATTGCTGGGTTATGTATTTGACAATAAAACATAACTGTGAATGCATTAAATATTCATAGTCAATTCAAAAAATCCATATAGACCTACCAAATGCAACTTTTTCAGAGAATACTGTAAAACCATACAAATATTCCCCCATAAATAGTACAGCGCCATCTGCTTTTGGTCACACTTTCCTCATCTCCTCATCATCAGTGATGTATGTAATACTGAAAATCATTTTTGTCTGTTCATTGTATGCTGTGTTTACCGTACAGCTGTTCACAAGTGGTAAAACTGCAGCATTGGCAAATAGCAGCTGTGAGAGAGGTGTTGAAGGAATGTAACTTGGTGGAGGCTCTGTTTTTTGTAGCTGTTGAATGCTTATTCCTTTACTATAGTCTACTCATTTTGAATGATTACAATACCAATCCAGCAGGGGCAATTGTTGATTTTCTTATAAAACTGCACAACATAATTGAGAATAGATGCTGTTTTAAAGGCAAATGGTGGTCACGGCAAATATTGATTTGATTTGATATTTAGAAACTTTTAATTTAATTATTTTTGAAAGCATCTTCACTTTACAGAATTATTTTACTAATACTTTTTCACAAAACTTTAGATATGCTTCATAATGTCATGCTTGCCCAACTAAGGCATGGCAGGGCATTTTTCTGTTTTAACTATATATTTAGTATGATTGGTGAGATTTTGTGTAACTGTGTGTGTGTGTGTGTGTGTGTGTGCATGTGTGTTTGCATGTGTTTGTCAGTATCTATTTGTGTGTGTGAGAGAGATAATTCAGTCTGAACTGAAGACAAGATTAACCAAATTACCTGGGAATTGGATTTGTGCATTTAAAGGGATATTTCACCTTAGTGTGATAGAAGACATTTTGTGGAGCCTACCCCATTATATTTGCATAGTGTGAATATGAGCAACATCAGCGATCCCTGCTGACCATTAACGGCATCGCCGTTAGTCCAGTTGTCAGGGTCCCCATTCACTCCCATTCATTTTCAGGACCTCACCAAAATTAATCATTTCAAAGCACCGTTGTGTTCTCTTTTATCGATGTATTATCTGCCGTAGTTAGTGTGTGCTTTAAAACGATTCATTTTGGTGAGGTCCCGAAAATGAATGGGAGTGAATGGGGACCCTGACAACCGGGACTACCGTGGATGCCGTTAACGGTCAGCAGGGACATTTGATGTCGCTAATATTCACGCTATGCAAATATAATGGGGTAGGCTCCACAAAATGACTTATGTCACACAAAGGTGAAATATCCCTTTAAGTCACCTTTATCAGCTTAAAAGCCTAAATAAATATTCAAAATGATCCTTCACACCTATTTTTTCATCTTAAAGAAAGTCTGGTCTGATATTTTCCCGCACATTAGGTCCTGGAAACCTTTTCACCCATAATGCATTTTTACATTAATCCCCCAGAAGATTTACGTTTCCATTCCACTGTCCCGCGTTGCTGTCTTTGAGTCGCCCTGCTGTGCTGGCAGGCCATTCTTCCCCCTCCATCATTCTCTCTCTCTCTCTCTCTCTCTCTCTCTCTCTCCCTCTCTTTCTCTCTGCACCCTTTTCTCACTCTGTCCATCCTGAGGCCCTCATTACAGGTGCAGCTGCACCTGTCCTCACACAGCGGGAGGAAGAGGACACACACAAAATCCGCACAGATCAGCAAACATAACTCATATTTTTATGGCCTGCCACATTTCCAGCTGTTTTCCGGAGCCCACTTCTTTCCTGCTGATGCCATTCCTGAGGGATATTGTGCATTCAATGCGCACCCTCCCATAAGAGTGGTTTGTCCTTTGTAAACATGAACTGTGTCAGCAAAACAATGATGAATATTTTTCAGCAACAGTTGAAACAGTTTAATCAATCTTGTTGTGTCACGCCCAGTGTGTAAGCAAAGTGAACGGGTATTATTGGAATTAAAAGCAGAGAAAGGCATAGCTTGAATTCGTAGGATGTGAGACATCAACCACTGGGGAATTTAAGTCATGACTAGTTTCTTATTCTGCCTGAAATCATCTGATCTTTGGCTTTGTGTTATCAAAATTATTTCCCCCCCCCCCCCCCAAGATTGCAGAACTGACATCAACAAACCTGTGAGTAAATGCCCATATTAACAAGACTCTAAACTTTAAATTTAGCCTCAGTACAAGTAGAAATTAAAAATATTATACTGTACATTTGTTTACAAAGTTCTAATTGTTCATAATTCACACTGGCACAAGCGCACCACACACGCTCACCACACACACACAAAAAACAATCTAAATGTGTGAGATGACCTGATGAAGACCTCAAAGCCCAGAAGGCAGTTTGTATGCTTTTTTCTGCTTTCTTTCTGGTCAATACGGGTAATCCGGCATGAAATTAATATTTTGTTTAAGACTGAAAAAAGGAAAGCTCCTGTCGCCAGTTTAAAATGTTCATGCCATCATAATGTGAGGCTTTGTGCATAAATGCTTGCTGGCAGCTGAGAAGGCTTCACTGTATTTTATAGCTGTCAAAAGACATTATGAAGCCCCTTCATGGAAGATAGCCAACTGTAAAATGCTATCTAACACATGGACCCAATATCCCTCCTGTACATTCAGCCTTTCCTTTCCAGGAGACGTTAATACTCGCTTGTCTAGTGTAACTGAATAAAATTGCACAGCCCTAAACCTCTTTTAGAAGCCCTTCTGTTGCATATTGTTCTTTTTCACATTATTTCTTGACATGGTTGGAAATGAGACCGCGGAAACAATGTGCCATTTTGCCGGTTTGTTACTCTAATTGCTTTGTATTATTGTTTTCTTTTCTTTTCTTGAACTACTTTTTATTCCCAGTTTTCTTTTGTTCTTCAATTTGGAATGCCCAGTTGTAGCTGCCCAGTTGAAGCAGCATCCCCAGTCCAGTCGGGAGTTCTATAATGAGGTGGGGAATACTGTTCTGCCTGAAAGGCCTGCTCCATTGGTGAGGCTATGATCAATTGAGCATTTGCCCGTTGAAACACAATCAGGCCTGTCATAGGTTTCACTCCAGACTATGGGGCACATCACTGTGCTAGGGCCAGTGCTTTGGCTTGATATACCAGCTGGGAGCCCAGTGTTTTCCTGGAAACATTTGAATATTCAGGTAGATTCATACACGTGAAGTCTCCATCAGCTAGCTAAAATGCTTGCGGGTTTGCTTAGACCACATAGACACAAGTGCCTGCTCAATGCATGCACGTGCACAAATACATGAATGAGCATTAAAACGTTCTTTTAAAAGTTTCTCCCTCGATTATCAGATCACCTGTCTAATATGACATTAACATCAACATTACAATATATTGCATTTCAGATTAATGTATTAGAAATATTACTTTATGAATAAACTGCCATATAAAATGCTATTACAGTATTATGTAGGTAAGTCAAACATGAAAAATAACCGCCCTCTCTAAAACTGCTGACTTGTAGTTTTCAGAATTAGAAACTGTTTGGGCCAACAGAGATTTGTAGTTGCTGATAAGCAAAAATATCTCCCTACCATTCTGTCTCTCTGTTGACTTTTATTTAGATTTATTGATTTCACAGGATCATACAGTAAGTGCCCCATCATACACACAATGCATTTGTGTGAACACCAAACATGTATACACTGTTACATACCCTGTACATGTAAAAATCCCTATTCAACACATGCATTCAATGTTTGACCTTGACACATTATTCTTTAGCAAAGTAATGTTTCATTAATGTCTTAGTTTTCACTTGTTTCCCTAGAATACAGAGTAGGAGTGACCATTGTGTACCCTACGTCCTCCGTCATACACACAGAAACAGGCATTTGTGTGAAAACCACACACATATACGTTACGTACCTGCACATACATGTAAACATCCCTCCGAACATGCATTTAATGTTTGACCTTGACACATTATCCTTTAGTTAAGTAATATTTCATTTATGTCTTCATTTCCACTTTTTACCCTAGAATACAGATTGGCAGGGACCATTGTGGTATTAAAGACCATGCTTGCTGCAGTCCTGTATATTCTGTATACTCAGCAAGTCAGATTATGAGCCTGGATGGGATGAATAGCTTGTTCTTGTCATCAAAGATTATTTTTCTCAGGGAAAAACAACTGAACTGAAAACTTAAAAAACAGTAATATTAAAATGTATTGAAACACTGTGATTACGTTAATATTACTACAGAACTATACGTTATCGCATATTGCAATGGGAATTATTTTATACGCAGCAGTAAAACATGGCTGTCTGTCAAGTCTAATGAAATGAATGTGCTAAACAGATTTGATGCTGTGTGAAGTATGAGTGATTGCTGTTCAAATATGGCCTCTAGTGAGAACCATTATTTGTGGAGCAAAAAGGTGGCAGAGCAACTGAAGTGTACCGTCAAAAGAGCCTGGTACAGAAAGTAGAACACATGTTATCAACAGAGTCCCCGTTACAAGTGTTTCCCAAGCCTAATTATTTTTCTCTATCATATCTCAACAAGACACAAAAGAGCCCTTTGTATAGTCTTTCATACTGCAAAGGCATACACAAAAAAATAAAGGTCATAGAAAAGAGTTGCAGGATTTATTGCCAGCTCTGCGAACAGTGCAGCCATTGCCATATTGCAGCGATGAGCTTGGCAGATAGTGGCACTGTTCCCGCAGTTCAGTTATGCACCTCAAAATTTATTCAGCACTTACCTTCTATCAGTTCCAAAGCAATTAGGTTTTATGTCAGTTAAAACCATACAGTACCTTTGTAAAGTTATAAGCAGGACTTGATCAACCTTGAAACAAGAGGAAAGTTTGAGGGACTTAATTTCAGTTTGCCATAAATCTTGTTTTACCGGTAATCATAAAATAATAATTATGCATTTTATTTCTACGGTGATTTTCTTAAGTTAAAGTACTGGCAAGAGACCTTCAATCTGAGGTCTGACTGTCAGGGTACAACATTGGTTATTCAGTTAAGCTGTTAATAACATGTAGAAACATCAATATGAAGTCATTTAGTAAGGTGTTGGGCCACCACGAGCCACCAGAACAGCTTCAGTGTGCCTTGGCATAGATTCTAGCTCTAGTCCAGCATAGATTCTAGTCTCTGGACCTCTACTGGAGGCATGAAACACCATTCTTCCAAAAGTTATTCCCTCATTTGGTGTTTTGATGATGGTGGTGGAGAGCGCTGTCTAACACGTCGGTCCAAAATCTCCTATAGGTGTTCAATTGGGTTGAGATCTGGTGACTGCGAAGGTCATAGCATATGGATCACATCATTTTCATACTCATCAAACCATTCAGTGACCCCTCGTGCCCTGTGGATGGAGGCATTGTCACCCTGGAAGAGACCACTCCCATCAGGATAGAAATGTTTCATCATAGGATAAACTTGATCACTCAAAATAACTTGATTTGCAGTGACCCGTCCCTCTAAGAGGACCCAAACCAAGCTAGGAAAATGCCCTCCACAGCATAACAGCCACCAAACCCCCTCACTGAAGGGGTTTTTCCTTTAATTTGTCACCCGTCTGTGTATATATATATATAGCCAATTGATTTCAAGAACAGTCCATCCAGACAGTTACAGGTCTCCCCACACTGTAATAAGCTCCACTGCTGCTGAATATCAAATGGATGGTGCACTCTGTCAACATCATCATTCACCAGATTCCTGGCACCTAGCTAGCAATCGGTGTACAATAGGTAAAGGCAAATATGGGGGGTTGATGGTCAGTGTTGATTTACCCTTGTTCAAACAAAGCACATTTATGTCGATACCTGCTGTTTATTTAAGGATGAATTTATTCTGGTTCTCTCTCCCAGGATATATTGGCTTTACTGTACTTGTCCTACACTGACAGATCCACCTGTCTTTGTCTATTGCCAGCTGATGCACTGCAACCAGATGTTTATAGGCATTGTTGCATGTTTCTGATATACAGTGTCCTCCACTATTATTGGCACCCCTGGTAAAGATGAGTAAAAAGGGTTATAAAAATCTCATACTGAGAGAAAAATCCAACCTTTAATTGAAGTAAATTTATTATGAGAAAAAAAAATCCCTCATCAAGAAATAATTACATGCCATTACATGCATCCCATGACTTTCTGATGCCTGTGACCCAACAACATCAAAAGACTCTTGATATCTTATTTTCAGGTACTCTTACAGGCGATATTATAACCTCTCTGCATTTGAATGGATCTTTATGGGAATTGGGGGGTGGGACTAGATTTAGCTGTAAATTATGCTGGAACAGTATGGAATACATGGTTGACTAAATGTATGTATGTCATCATGGTCTGAGGTATAAAACGAGCCTCAAACCATCACTCTGCTGCCAGATATGCAGTAAATTTGGATGGATCAGTTAGATGTACCAAGAAAACAGAGCCAATGGATGGCCATGTAGCCTGGCTTTATAAATATTGAAACATCCAACTATTCACTGTCCCTGGGCTATACTTTGTCACTGCAGAGCACTGGGATACTTTTACTCATGTGGGACGATGGATAACTCACTGAAAATCAGTCAGATGGTGAGAAAATTTGGCACTGAGGAGAAACACAATAGCTTAAAAATTAAAGATTTTTGAGATTTCTGAAAAAATTGCAATGTTTTACATTCCATTACGTCAGCTATGCCATGTTTACAACATTGTGTGTGTGTGTGTGTGTATGCGGCCATGTATACGAGACAGTGAGAGTGAATTCAATCTGAAATTGAGTGAGATTCTCGCTTACCTGTTGTAGATTAGGTCCTGGAAGCCTTTTCATGCCTTTCACACATGCATTTTTAAACCATGATAATGCTTGAAAGAATTTTCTAAAAAACCAAGCATTCTTTCTTTGCAATGAAAGAGCACAATTTCTCTCCAATGAGAAGCACCTCAAGTTATTCATGACTGACTGTGTCAGTGTACTTTTGCAGAAAAAGCTATATCTCAAGTGTTTAAAACAAAAACAAAGTTTACAACATTAATTTTCTCTTTATGTCCTTGATGCTACATGCACACAATCTGATCATAGTTTTTGCTATAGTTCCACAGTTTTTAAGCAAGTTTCCTGGGAATGCCATAGATCTGAAAGCCCATTTAGATAATGTCATCAAAAATAACTGGTATCAGACAATTTATTACATCAAGCTATAGTTATACTGTAGGTATAACAAATGCTTGGTTCAGTAGTGGGGCATAACTCTCTATGTGAGTGCAGCTTATTCATACATACATTATTTGGTAAAAGAAACCAAAAAAAATATTCACTCTGCAGTAATATTCTCACATTTGGATGTTTTTTTTCTTGAAAGGTCAATGCTCACGACTGCAGAATATGGCAATACAGTTGTGGAACATTCTCTGCAGAGCCTTTTAAGGGGCAATCAGAAAAAGATTCCCTGCAGACCATTGATTTACGATTGATTAACCTTGGCCAAAGTGCACTGAAAAATAAATCCCCTGGAAATATCAAAGCTTGTGTTTGAAACAAGGTACATGTGGTGAACTGAACAAATGGACACGCCACTGCAATGTCCCTTAAAAGGGTGTTGGACCACACCATGGCAAGTAATCAAAAACATCTGGAATATTGACTATGACACCACTCTCCCATGACAAAGTTGACTGACTCACACTGAATTGTAACGCTCTGTTCTAGGCATTTCAAGAACATTGCAGAAATGCTCAATTGAGTTTAGATCTGGTTACGGTGAAGGCCATGATATATGGACAATACTAGTGTCATGCATAGATGAAGGAACTAGGGGTGCTGCAGGAGCGACAACAGCACCATCTGGGAAAGGGACTGATGCTTGGTGGTGCTTGAAAACACAAACAATATGCGTATCTAAATATAATTTGATATTAACTGTTTATTGTGTGAGTGCCTACATCTATTGAGCTTCTATTATTGATACCTTTAGCCTCTAATAGAGGATACTAACATGTGAAGTTGTCAAACTATTTATCTTGATGATTAAGTACATCAATTTCACTGAACAACACACACATGTATGTCAATTTCTTTGTTGGAAATGATTTCCTGCATTACTGAAATGTACACTATATACAGTAGTGTATATATTTTTTTACAAAAAGTAAAAATCTGCCTCTTCTGCATTAGCATGAGTTTTAAAATGTATTGTTTACTCACAATGCAAAATTACAGAATATGTATGTAAGCAGTTATGTGAGTCAGAATGTAGCAAGCATAATGTGAGCATTGAATGCATAAATTATCGCTATGGGGGTTGAATTGCTAAGTAAAAAAAATATTTTGCTACTCATAACTCGTTGTACACAATCTATTTATCTTACTTTGGCATTATTTCGGAAATTATTCACTGAGAGGAAATATCAGTGGTCTTTCTCACATTGGGTCTCAACAGATCTGTAACATCCGCCATTTCCCTCCAGTCCACCTCCCTTTCGTTTCTTTCGTTTTTCCATTCCTCATGTTTCATGTCGTGTTTTTCAGTTTCAGTTTCACCCTGTCCTAGTTCCGTGTTTATTGCAGGTTGGGCATGGTCCCCCGTTTTGGTTCTTTGATTTCTCCTCTTATTGTCTAGCCCAGTGGTTCCCAACCCTGGTCCTGGAGTACCCCTGTGTATGCAGGTTTCCGTTCCAACCACAATTGCAATTCCAATATTTTAAGCTGTTAATTTATCATGTTTAGAGGGATTATTTACCCTCTAAAAATCACATTATAAAATACATGGCTATACATGCCATGAATAATACATTTTCCAGGTTCACATTATGCTTATTGTGTTATATTGCAAACAATTACAAAAAAGAGGTAAAGACTGAGGTGAATGGGCTCTTAATTAGGTCATTGAACAAGTGTTCCTTCATAATGTTTCCTTAAATTTAACACAATTCAGGTTTGGCTCGTTATCATTTGCTTTGTCTTTGAATTCTTCATTATTTACCAAACGGTTAGTTTTAGTGGCCATGTGTCCACAATATCATCAATTAGGAGCCTATTGATTCACCTCAGTCTTTAATTTGATCAGTTAAAAAAATGTTTTACCTATTTTTAATTGTTTGCAATACAGCACAATGTGAATATTGGACTTAAATTCTTCATGCTATGCATAGCTTTTGCTAACAAAATGTGGCTTAAGAGGGTAAATAATCGATCTAAACATTAAAAACATCTAATTAAGAAAAATTAACAGCTTGTTAAAATTCTGATATTGCAATTGTGGTTGGAACGAAAACCTGCATACACAGGGGTACTCCAGGACCAGGGTTGGGAACCACTGGTCCAGCCTATCACTCTCTCTCCTCGCACACATTCCGCACGCCCCGCATTCATCCAATCAGCATTCTCACCTGTTCCCTGCTCTATTTTAGTTCCCCATTCACATTCATTCATTGCCAGTTTGTTTTCTCAGCTCCGTCTTGAGATTCTCCCCTCCAGTTTGTTTTCTGCTTCTCGCTCCAGCCCGCCCTGCCTGCCTCCCGTTTTGTCTGCTCCAGCCCTGACCCTGTCAAGCCCTGTTTAGTTCGCCAACCCCGCTTCCAGTCCTTCACCTTAGTTGTTCCCTGTTTGTCCACTGTTGCTGCAATAAATATAATCCTTGCGGAGTTTCCTTCGAGTTTGCCTCTGAGTCTTGCATTTGTGTTCTAAACCGTAACAAGTGTTCTAAACCGTAACAAGATCGGAATATGATTTGTTTTGATCTGTGAGAGTTAAGTGAGAAGTTAAAGTTATAAGTGCACAGGGAAATGAAGCAAAAGACTAAATGACAGTTTACTCCCAAATCATGTTGATGATTATAAAGATTATAAGTTAGAAAAGCTATGAAACTGATAAATTGACACCAAAGAGCATAGGGGGGCGTAATAGGAAACAGCATGAAGAGTGAGCTTCCGAGACTGTTTTGAAATTGAGAATTTTCACACAGAAAATGTGAGATTTTATCTCCTATTTTCCACAGTTACGTGGGAACAGTGGTGAACATTGATTCTGGTATATGTTTACAGAAGACCGTGGTTCACACCTTCTGGTTTATTTCCTGGATATTGTGGGAGTGAAATGAAGGCACCATTGGGGATAAAAGAAGATTAAATTCATGACAAAAACAATCAAACCGTTAATAATTCTGCATATTTACAGTTTGCTGTTTTTTTTATCCAACCAATAAACTATTAAGGCCAAATTATCTGCAAATTACTGAGGAGTCAGGGATGTTTGCTTAAGAGTGTCTGCAAATCCTTCAAATTTATTGTAAAATATCAATAGTTAGAAACAGAAAGTCAAATGAAAAAAGTAATTAATCATGGCGACGGCTTCCTGTTTAATCATAAATGTTGCAGGGCATGCAGGACGCTTACATTGGTGGAAAAATGGACCACTTGTGAGAGCCGTTTAGGACAAGCGGCCGGATGCAGTGCTTTAGAATAAAATATGCCGGGGCAGACGTAGGCACTCTCCAGAGGCTCCTGAAATAATGGGGCAGTTCTTGCACTCCAACGTGCAGATGGAACCCAGGAGCCTTTTCATTCCACCAACGATGTCTCCATTCACGACTTGTCACCTCCGAGGGGATCTGTCCATCCATCTCACTGACAGCAGGCCCAAGTTACTCGCTCACTGTGTGCTATGCCGTACTCTACCCTCCCCCCATAGCTCTCTCCTTGTATAGTTTTCCCATGGTACATTCTGCCACCACTACCACCATCCACCCGAATCAGGCTGGCTTTATCAAAACCACGTCATTATGCCAACATCAATTCAATCATTACAGCTGATCAAGGAAAGTTTTAAAAGTACTGCTTGACTGCCATACAACAAAATTGATAAGTGACTTGAGTAAGCATCACTCATTGCAGATTTGATAAAAGAAATATATGTATTCCCACACTTCAGACCAGATGGAATAATGTTTTACTATAATGCTGAACATGTATCTTTGTTCAAATCTAAAAGAGAATGAAGGCATTTTTGGCGAAGATAATGCTGGCTGAGCCCCAAGGTAAATAATGAACATTACACAGATGCTGCTAAAGCACAACTTCTCATGACAGTGATGGGGGAGAGACATTTCTATTATCTTTTTGATACCATTTTATGGACAAAATGTGCTGGAGGGGATGTTCTCTGGCAGGCATTATGTAAACCTTACATAAGGTTCCTCTTTCAAATGAGATGTGTTGAGAATTTGTATTTGTCCTGGCAATTCATAGCACACTTCAGGTGATGAGAGTGGAGTATTTATCTCCCTGATCGGGCATGTTATGCAACCCATGTCTCTGAAACCATCAGAGTTGGTCTGCCAGGAAGCAATATGACTCTATCAGAAGTCAGTAGATCAAAATCTGCCTAGTCCACAGCTGACTGTGTCCACAATCTGATATAAAAAATATAAATTCTGAGCTAATGAGAGGAGGCAGATAAATGGCTTATTTACTGCTTTATTAAGAAAATATGAATGATGCAAATTTGTAAAGTAATAAGTAAATAATACACAATCCAGCAAATCAGAAGGCTTATATACACTTTCTAACAAGTTTGTCATGGAAAAATTTGCTGATTCAGCAGTCCCAGTCAAGTGGATTTCTCATGCATTGCTAAATTACAAAAGCACCCAACCAATAATAACACGTTGTGTCACATACTGGTCTATACCTATCCTTCTTTGCAAACTAGCTAGCTATCAATATGTTATGGATCGATACATGTATTTCGAATTTTTACTTCTTCTCGGTAATCAATTTGCACTGGTGCTTAAGGCAATAATATAGGGGCTGAGCTCCAGGTATCAAACCACGTCCCAGCTTTTCTTTCCACTAGTAGCCAAAAGCTCATTTCTACTCTGGACAGCACTCACAGCGGCTTCTCTCTCTCTCTCAAGCTGCTGCCGAGCCCCGTTTGACCTTATAATGATGTGGCCAGAAAACAGAAAATCACACGCTGTCCAAGTAGTTACCCACGCCATGTAGGCTACTAATTTTACAAAGGCTCACACTACCTGCAAGCATAGGTGTCAACCCATACGGTTTGCTCATATAAAATACGGGGTTTCCACCTTTTTGAAAGGTATACAGGTGTATAAGGTTATGATATGGAAAATCAAGTCTAATACGTTTTTTTCCCCCAAAACATTTTCCAACATTAGTTAATTGCAGTAATCACATTCTTTCTCCCTCTCTCTGCTATATTCTCTCTATTTCTGAGGCCGTGGAAAAAGCAAGTAGCGGAGACCTATGATCTAAAAATGCACTTTATAACATATATAATATATAACGAATGACAAAGACGCAGTAGGCTAGCCTAGCCCACCTAGCCTACCTAACAACTATCTAACGTTAGTTATAGCGAACAGTTAAATGGTTATGACTAGACAATGTTTATGTTTATGCAATTTTGTCCGAAATTAGATAGCTTAATGCTCCGTGACGTTTTAATGTGGTGGCTATGACTCAATTTAGCGAAGTTACAAGTTTAATTGTAAATTAATTCATGGCTAGTCTTTAACAACGTTAGGCTACTAAGAATTATGCAAATTAAGATGAGGGCTAACCATACATTAATGCTAAAGTAGCTTAATTAGGCTATCAAAGCTGTTATGTAGGCTAGTAAGACAGAAGAACTGCATTAAAAGTGCCACAAGCTCATGCAACACGACTCATGCACAATTTAGGAAATTGTGATAGGCTATCATGTATTTCTCCTGCACTTGGTTGTAAGTGTGTGGGGTGTATCAGTGACTGTTTAACTGTTTGAAAATGAGCACCTTGCTGTGTATGTACACAGTTATTATGTGAAAAGTTAAATTTAGAAATTAAATAAACTTGAATCAGATAAATGACTGTGGTGGCTAATGATTTTAATAGATAATGGCAGGCATTTAAAAAAAAATTTTATTAAAGGCCCATTCATTAATTTTGGTTGCTAATTGAACAAAAATTACTTGCATGGCAACTTACTAGTAGTAAAGTACTTCAGTGGATAATGGTTCTCGTCTATTTTTGTTACTGTAACCAGCCACTGAACAATACGACAAAACAATTTCCAAGGCATGGTTTATTTGGCAAAATCTTAACCATCTATTGTTTTCGATTATTATCTGACGAATGAGCAGAGCACCAAGTAAAAACAACACGTGACTAATTAGTTTGTTTCCATGCTGAGCTGTGCAAGGAGCAAGCTAATGTCACTAGCTAGCACCACGGAGGGATGGATAAAAAGGTGAAAGATTGGGAGAGGAATAAAATTGGTATAGGGATAAGGAGAGCGGGAAAAAGTAAACACTTTAGCTAATTTCAAATCCAAATGCTGATAACACGAACAACTATTCTCAAGGGCAAACAAAATGAGCGTTTGGTTCAGACTTCAGACAGGAATCAGGATTTTGTAATGAGTTATGTAATGAGATCAAAGTATGTATTGGTTGAGGTTTCATGTCTACGTCACCATGGATCTATTTCGACTCCACCCTTTTTTCCAGCATACAGGAATAAAGAGATATAGATGGACTGAAATCTTACGAGATTGCAATGGAATTTATTCCTCGCGCTTTATTGGTGCTCAATACATACATTAATAGCCATAAATAACGTGGTTATAAGCATATTACGGATTTTCCTTGACCGTCACTTTAATTGTGCATCATTCAACCAGTGTCAGTCAAGGTCTATTTCCTTCAGCAGCTAATATCATCTAAATGTAATGTTAGAGCATATAATCACTGCAGTGTCTAAACCATCCTCTGTCAGACACAATGTCCTCTCGCCAATGTGATCAGCACATGCTCCTGGGAACCCCTAAGAGTATGCCAATTCAGTACTCAATGTCTCAGAAAATGTATGTTCCAGAGATGGTAGTAAAACTTCTATGTTACTTCCCTTGTCACATTACTCCCAATTCTGTCCTTAGCATTCAGAGGAACTGCAACTTATGTGCAGTATTTACAATCTACCCCCCACCCCCCATTTTATTCATTTCAGCTTGCCCACTATCACTGCCTTTTATCTGTAGAGAGAGGCTGAGAGGCCTCTGCTTTATCAGTTTCTGAATGCTAGGCTAATTGAATGGCAGATGGTTGCTTCTTCTCGTTAAAAGATAGTTCACAAAATCAGAGAGAGAATGTGGGCTAATCGCCAAACCCCACAGGAGGCACCCTCGCTCTCCCAGGATCTGATCTACAAATTTTTAAAAATGCTAAAATTTACTCAGAGCATAAATGGAGTTGGCTCTTATAAAGTTTAATAGCGTGTCATGTACATATTAAGATTTACAATGCTACAATATGTTACAGTAGCTACGTATGTCAGCATTTCAAATCAATATCCAAAATTTCTATGTTCAAATTCACGGTAAAAACAATATAACTGAGCAGTTAATAAAATTGACTTGAATTTTTTCTGATGAAGAGGACTGTGGCATATTCCAAGCTATGTACTTGGCTTGGAGTGTTGGTTCTACACTCTGCAACTTGTGGGTACTCAATCGCACAATATGAGGAACCTGAATATGTAGGAAAGGTGGAGGCGGAGAGGAGGAGGAAACAGTGCACAAGAAAAGAGGTGTTTCCTTTAAATGTTTGCTTAATGTTAAGAGGGATGGAACGAAGATCTGGACCTTCCTGATTACATTTTATTGCTTAACATCATGAAGACCAGTAAACTACTTAATCCCAAAAAAAAAATTTTTAAAGGTTTTTGATGAGGAGCAAATCCCATATTGTCTTAGTCAGTGCACCCGCTATAGTGCCAAACTGCACAACTGCTGTCACAGAGCAAAGTCTCCATGCCCACATTTAAAGCACATTAAGCCTCTACACTCATCCCAGTGTTTACCTTAATGAGTGGAGTGGTGATAATTATTCTTTGGGGATAATCATGGGAGAAATACGAAATAAAAGACAACTTAAAGGACAAGTTTCCACAGTTGTTACATTCACAAGCTCCACTGTTAAATTACCCTCATTAAATAACACTCTTAAAGTTTAGCAACATACTGGAACAACGTGTAACATGAGGTGTAGGAGTTTCGAGTTTTCGGACCCTTGCAGTTTTCAAATTTTGCTACCTGAGGGTAAAATCAGGACTAATCAGGAATGAATTTATCTGACCTCCACAACCTACTGTACATTGTCAAAGCCATTATCCCTTCACAAATCTGGGTTTTAGGGCAATAGGCCTATTTCACAAGATGGCGATCTAGACCGGAAGGGGTGAATACACCTGTAACTCCCCATTGGAAAACATGAATCTGGACAAGATGTGCGTTTTTCCCAGCCCCTAATATCACTCCCAAAAGTCACAATGTCGGACGTTATCTGTATTGCTGACGAGTTTCAGGGTAAGGCTTGACAAGGTGTTACGTGTTCTCTTTTGATAATTTTTTTTTTTTTCATTATCAAGGTAGGCAGACAGGCAGAGGAAAGACTAGCATACATAGCCTAGCTAGCTAACGTAGCTACCTGGCTAATTCATCTTGACATTTCACCATGCTCATTTTGTACAACAAATTTGCGGCAGGAGATACATAACACTACAGAAAATTGACAGTTAACAAATATTTTACCAAGCTAACGTTAGCTTAATGACAAGCATAATGAAGGCGTACAGGCTATGTGGTAGCTGCAGTGGAGCTGGTTTTACCTGGTTAATTTAGAGTTATATCATAATCTGACTAATGACGGAATGAGTGTTCACTGAACCACACTAGCTAATTAAAACAGAAAAATTAAGCACTCAAACATCGGATACCGCTAGCTTGTTAGCTAGCTAGTTTAAGAGCAGCTCTAAAATGAACTGATTTGATTTTGGTGGTCAAAGGTCAAGGTCACTGTGACTGCACAAAATACATTTTATATCCAAAAGTTCAAAGGTCAACTTCACTGTGACATCATAATATTTTGCTTACCACTGTAGCTGAGAAAACGATCTAATAATCACATTAATTATATATGTTCAATAAATAAAGACTGTCCTTGCAATGATAAAACAAAGTTTATTCATCTAATGTTCAATGTTTGGTTTCTGTAGAATGACGCAACTTGACTTGTTGGCAGAGGCATACAACCGCAAGGCAGTTATTTCTAGTTGGATATTGTGAGTGGTGGGGATGGAGATACCATTGTGACAGCTAGGTCCCAACTGGATCTTAACAACCCAAAATAGTGGAGATTAAATGAATGCAAACAAGCCGTAAACGCAATATGAAATCATTAAGAATTTAACAAACAGTTACATTCATTATTAAAATGAGGATGCCGTCCTGTTTCCTTTTGGAAAATAAACCGGTGGTTCATGCACAGAGAATGGAATAATGTTGTGCCAGCCGCAGTGGTGAATTAATGAATGCCTTCAGGACTTCAGCTGGGGAGATCGTTCAAGGTCTCGTCCCGGGAACATGGCCAATAAACACACTCTTTCTGAGGAATGCCTTCTGTGGGCAAAGATTTGACAAACAACCCAGCAGTGCCGATATGCACATCACTAACTTTCATAATTCCAGCGATTCCACTCTGCCTTCCTCTGTGGTGAAAGGAAACTACCCGCATAAGTCCTGATTGCTGAGTCATTCACCACCTCCTAGTGCCAGCGGAAGACGCATCTCTAGATTGCACTTTTCTTTTTATTACCAATTTTTATTTACCCCCGATTTTGAATGCCAGATTATATTCATGGCCTCATCCCATCACTGTGATGTCCTTCATAAATTTAGGAGAACACAGGTGATGCTTCTTATGACTGCAGTCCATCAGCTGAGCTGGGACTACCTCTTACATGCTGCTGGCAGGAACACTTTTCTCAGGTAGAGTCAAAGATTCTAGAAGAGGTCTTATCTGAAGCATGCCGTTTTTGTACTTGGTGTGTGAACGACTGTATATATTATTCATTTCTGGTCACTGATATGTAGTTTCATCTCCTATCACTCTCCAAAACACAATTAATAAATAAGAAAGGATACTAGACAACACACCTTTCCCATTGCTATTAGAATGTTGGAAGTACCTTTAAAACCAATGAGCAAAAGATTACATAATATTACCAGAACATTTTTATAAACACAACCATGATAATTCCATCTCTCCCGCTGTGACATAAATGCATTTTAGAGAGATTAAAACATAGAGTGAATTTATCAGTGAGCCGGATTAACATTTTTGCTTTACATTGCTTTTTTTCTGGCTGAAAATATAAGCCTAATTATTATTTTCTTGGAACCAGTACGTGATGTAGCTTACCCCAGATTAGACAAAACAATCAATAATAACAAGGAAGAGAATGGGATTGTGTTTGGACGAAATTTTATATTATAAACACACATTGCAATATATTAGTGCACTGGTGTTTGTTTTTACAATTAATGGATTACAGGGGTTAAATAATGGTTCAAATGACCAATATTGAAACAGTGCATGCTATACCGGTAATTTATTCGGGTTAATATTGTGTACACACTCAATGGATAAATCCCATCCAAATTTAGTTATATTGGGCTAAAGTTTACTTGGAATAGATAAATACATCCTAAGTGTTTACAAGAGACAATGTCATTGCTCTGCTATTTTAATCATTTAACCTCTTATAAAGCTTTACTATGCTTTCTTCACATTCCAAATTCCTTTAAGGCAATAAATTAAAAGTATGGTTTTGCTTACTACTGTAAGCCATGTACAGTTGATAACCAATACATTTATGTGGTAACTGATGTGATGTGGGGATATGATTATACTTTCAGGTATGCCAGCACAAGGTAGGTTATTATACAGGTTTATGAAATATTAATTTAACAAGCACTTACAGACACTCATTATCAAAGATTATTTAATCATGGTTATACTAAGTCACACTGATGAAATAATACCAATACCAACTAATAGTTTTGATGAAATTAGTAATTATCAGTTTTCAAGATGGCTTGGGGTGTTCATTCAGTTAGCAATAAGTATTCTGAACAGCACCTAGTACAGGAAAGAAACTCATCACATGTCATTATTTTATACTTTAATTTGATTTATGAAATCTCTGTACATTAATGCGTTTCTTACTTTAGTTTGAAAACATAACACAGATGCAAAAAGAAGATCAATTCAATGTTTCTTATATTTGGCTATTTAAAATGTTAATTATTATAGTATATTCTGTATTTAAATGAAGATTTCGCCATTTAAACATCGAATGAAGATCTCATGGACATCATGAAGATTCCCAAACAAGTAATTGCTCGTCTTGATCCCAATGGGCTCATGCTTTCATTGGTTGAAAATCTGTGGGGCACATTTTAGGAAAAATGAAAAACTGAAGTGAATGTATGTGGGTTATTTTAGTAGTTATGAAAGCTAAAAATAGTTTAAAATATTCAAAGAATCAAAACTGACACAAAACAGCATGTACCTTCAGTGCATAGAACGCAGCACGGTATTGGTTTTCCAATGTATCTTACTAACACAGATTTAGTTTTATGAAATTTTGGGAAACTTGATTGTGGTTTGATTTTAAATCAGATTTTCAGCATATCCTGAAAGACATTCATATTTTGTCTGTTACTGTGAACATTCTCCACCACTACTGATGTAGTGAAACCAGAGAATGGCAAAGTTTAATCTTCTGCAAATGCAATAATTGTAACACAGAGCCACTGCTTTCCCCTGCACCCAAGAGTGCACCAGCAGCTGTCTTTTGGCAGCAATGAGGCATTTTAGGAGCAAACGCATGCAGTAACCCTGACTGACATGGACATTAAGCGAAAGAGGCCTCTTGTGTCCACTAGAGAAATAGATGAGACACCCAGTAAATATAAAAAAAATAAGTGCAGCAATATATAATATATAAAAACAGGATATATACGCATGTAAACTGAATTTACAAAATGTATCAAAATTAGATATAGGCAGCTCATTCAATCTCAGACCAGGAAGAACACAAAGACTGGATAATTAAAGAAATGTACAGGCAACAACCAACCTCACAATAGTGACTACTCTGGATCCTTAGCTGACTGTGGTCTAGCTTTGCAAGCTGAATCAGTTTTTAAACCCCACTCTACAAAAATGAGCAATTCTACAATTCTAGACGATGCACTTGCGCTTGTACACCCACCATAATGTAAAAAAAGCTGTACAGAACAAATGCACAATTAATACTTGGAGACTGTATTATGCATACCCCCAGCAAAAAGCAAGGCACGTGGACCAATATAAAATATGTAAAAAAATAGTATGAGATTAATATAATGAGATTAAACTGAAGAGACATCCCTGATACCTATATTTGGTACCAAAACCTTCCCTATGATGTTGAGTTACCTGGGGTTGATATGGCCTAAGAAAATCTGAGACCACATGATGCCTTGAAAGTAGACGGAAGGAATTTAAAGTCAACCCTGAAAGCTTAACAGGTAGCTTGTTTAATGAAGCAAAATGAGAAATGTCAGCTTTTTGTTCCAGTTAGATCGCAGTTAAATTGGGAATTCCACCAAAAAAACAACATTAACCTCATTTAACAGATCAAAGCGTAACTAATTAAGTCTCTCTTTGTGGCTGGCCAAAACAATCTCTGGACAGAAATATCATCAGCGAAAGATGCAAATCTGGTAGAGGTATCCGTCAAAATTAAGTACACCTCTACTCTTCCTCATTCTTGAAAAACTACAATGGTGCGGGTAAGTTGAATTTGGTGATACCTCTCATACTAGGTGAAGGGGGCATTGAATAACTAGCAGACAGTCCCTCAGTATGTTCAGTAGCCTGGTCTTGCCCAAATGTTCTCTGCAAAATCATCTGGGTGAAAGTGCCTGCTACACACTTGCATATTCTTTAGCTGTGTCTCAGGTGTTGTCATGGTTCGTGGGTTTTTGTTTTCTTTTCCGTTGCGGTTCTCATCCTGGTTTCCCAATTGAGAATCTATCAGATTTTTTCCACGTTCCGTTCCGGGGTTTTGATTTCCCTCACTCATTATTTTTTTCACCTGTGCTTCTACCTGCGGGGTATTTAAGTTTCTCACTTCCGCTTCCTCGGTGCTTCTTTGTCATTCGACATTGCATTGAGCCACTAGCGACCTCGTGATATTAAACGCTGTTTATGTTCACGAGGGACTTGCTATTAGCTTATTTTCAGGTATAGGTATTGATCCTCCTGTTAGCGTTCTGTGCTATTTATTTTGTTTTTTGCTGTTCTCTCTGAGACAGTTTTTTTTTTTTGTTTCGTATAGGTTTTACATCCTTCCGGCCGTCTGAACTTATGTGCTGAAGGTGTTATTTTCTTTGCTAAGTTTCCCGTTTTTGTTCCAGTATTGAGCTCAAGAGATTTAGTTTGTGTTTCACTCGTTATTCGAGTTTGCCCTATTTTAGTGGGTTGATTTTTGTTTGGCTGTTTAGCCACAGGGAATTATTTTTCTATCTTTTCTTTATTTGCATTTATTATTGTGTTACTCCTTTTATTGGTCGTGAGTGACTTGTTCTGATCCCCCTACCTTCGTGTTTGATTATCCGCCACTAAAATCTATTACACTTGTATCTGGAGGATGTTTAGTGTTCTCAATTGCATTCAGCCATTGATTCTTGCACTCATCTTGCAGTAGACAGTAAAAATAAATACCTTCCTTCACCGACATAAGACCCTTGCAATTTGCCATACAGCAAAATTGCATTTTCTTTTCAATAGAACTTAAGCACAAAAATACACTGAACATCATGAATCTACATTTTCTTTCTTTAGCGGCTAGCTTGCTAGCGAGTATAATAATGGCTTCCCTAATAAGTAGTAATGCCCAGCCCCTCCGTTTGTACTCAGTAGAAGTGGAAACCTGTGACTGCCATTGTCTGAGGCCCACCCATAGACTGTAAGCGCCAACCCCGTTGTAGTCTATAGTAAAGCAGGTACCTGGAACATGCACAGTAGTTTGGTGCTATATCTAGAACTCACTACAGGTAGAGCCTTGGCTGAAAGCTTATTTTAATCAGGAGGACAGTTACTCTTCTACAAAGAAAAGATAATTTTTCAGTGGATAATGTGTACAGGTAGGCCCACAAAAAAATATTTGTGTCACTAATTTACAAAATTTATAAAATGTACGTTCTTCTAAAAAGGTTATGAATAAACTTGATAAATCATAAACTTGATTTATTTAGATCTTGCTTTTATAATGTGTATTCTACACCAGTATTCTAGGGCGCACTGTGTTGACATACGCCCCAGAATACTGGCATGGTTTCCTTAAGATTTTGCGCGTATATACACAGTTGCCATACTTCAAAAAAGAAAACATCCTCAACCAGGTCTGTGGATGTTCGTGAGTAACTGTGCCATTATATCTGTAAAGAGACATTGCTATTGATTGTTTTGAATGCAAATTTTTGGCGTTTTGACCGCCACAAACCTTGGACCCTTTGATGTCTGTTATATCGGGGTGATGTCAAGGTGAGTTGTTGCGGATATCTACAAAACGAATAAGTTCTCAGCTAAACTACCTGGATGGATAGATATCACTCCGGGCATGTAGAAACATCAACATTTTTGGGTGAACTTCCCCTTTAAAATCAATTGCATAAAATTGTATAAGCAGTGTAACGTAGCTTGAGTATGATTAGACAAATAAGCAACACGCAGTGATATTGTCCTGCTAAATGCAAGGATGTACATATACAGCAAAGAAACACAAGGGCATGTTACGTTGGTTCTAGAAGAAGAGTATTGTCCATTATTGCCCATTGTTGTTCAGGCAAGAGGTCTTAGATGTATAATAAAATCAAATGGTAAAATAAGGTCAGGAAACATGGGGAATTGAGAAAACAAGTATAAGACAATGAACACTAGCAATTCAGAACATTTTAATGATGTATTTTTTGATGGCTGCTTTTATTCATCCTCCTACAAGCTCAGATACAGTTGACTTAAAATATGTATAAGTGTTTAATGGAATATAATTCCCCTGTACAGTTAAGAATTAATTGAACGTGATGACTCAAAAAACCTGGGCAACTTCAAATCTTTCAATTAATACTGTTGAAATACAATAGAATTAGGAGCCATTATTGTGCTCAACTCCTCTTGGTAAGGAGCCATTATGAGTAGGCTATGTAGTTTTTAAAGGTAAACATGAGACCGGGCCTAACTCCGAAGGCAAATTAGTTGTTGGTCGTACACTGTAGAGCTGGCTAAACAAGCTTGCAACCTCTTTGTAGTCATGCTTAGACATTCATATTCATGCTGGAAGCAATTCAGAGATAGGGGGCACATAGAGAGTCATGTTAATAGGAATTTTTTGCAATCCCTACCAGCAAAATTCAATGTAGTTAGAATACTTTTTTTTTTTTTTTGGTGCTTCAGTTTAGAAAGAGCCGAGATAAAACTGAGTCTGCTTTACAATAAAGTAATTCTCTGAATTTGTCAATATAGGTTGAAATAACAATTTGACCCCAGAGTGGAGCAACTTTGCTGTTTGGTCCAGGGTGATGATCTTTCAGCAGTGAAACACATTACAATTAGATTAAATGTTGATCTTCACACTGTGACTGTCAAATGAATTTCAGGACTTCATATTAACTGTTTTTATTTTAGTTTGTTTTATAGAATTTTTTCAATAAAAATGTTTTTACATTATACATTTTTCTCTAAACTGGAATGCCCAGTCTAATCTGTAGATCCATCCCATTGCTGAATGCCCTCCATTACTACAGAGGACTCCATTCTCATATCAGTCAGTCAGCAGTCAACTACTTCCTACTCTGATAGCTGACAGCAAGTCACCATAGTGCAGGCTTCCTAATAGATTGACATAACCTAATTATGCTGTCAATGCTAACTTGTTTGAGCCAATCAAGGATCAGAAAAACTTAATTCACGTCAGAGAAGCCTCATTTAGTAACATGTTTCTCAGTGCAGCAAATTGTGATCAATGTCTTCCAAAACGTATTGAGTGGTTCAAGATGAAGACTTGCAATGTGTCAGGTCTGAGACTTTAAAAGTAAGAAAGTTACTATTGAAGGTTGGAGAAGGCATAACTGATTTTTATAGATTAAAGCTAGAGTATGCAACTTTTTCCCAATGGTCACATTTTTTGTCAAAACATTTCAAAGTCATAACATCCCTTGGCCCTGCCCACAGAGAAAGAGACACACCCACCACCTCACTGCCTCCACAGACCTTCTTGTGAATGTGCAAGTCTTCTAGATACGATTGCAGGATTACAGACTGGTATAGCTAACATTACGGTAAAAATGTAATCTAATACTTTCAAATATTTTCTGTTGTTCCACAGTAACACTGAGTTTGCATAACACTGAGTTTGTGTAGCGTTAGTCTGAACCAGGCATTATCTGGCTACAGCTGGTATGAATGGTAACTTATAGCCAAGTAGCCACGCAATCTATACGACATATAACGTTAGCAGACATTTCTTCCAAGAAGTAGCCATCGAATAAAGTAATAATATCAATAATAGCAACCTAGCTACTATTCATTATAGGTAATTACAGTTGGCTGGCGAACAGAAAGCCCAGGTAAATTCATGTTGAAATTGTTGAACCACCTGTCCAGTAGAATATGAGAGCTCCATGTCTGTCTTTAAACAAATTTGCTCCCGAACATCATGCCACCTTCTAAAATGGGCACTCCATTGTTCTAGCGAGCTTTATCCAATTCTCTTTTTTTTTGTTGTTGCGTGAAATAGCACTGGTGTAACAGGTTGTGGCACATGTGGTTTTGTTAAAAATTATTATTTCTTGATGAGAAATTTTTTCTCTCATAATAAATTTACTTAAATTAAAGGTTGGATTTTTCTCATTTTTTTCAGTGTGAGATTAAGCTAATTCACCAAACGGTGATTTTTTATAACCCTTTTTACTCATCTTTACCAGGGGTGCCAATAATAGTGGAGGGCGCTGTATATAGACACACACACACACACACACACACACACACACACACACACACACACACACATATACATAAACGACAAATAACTTGTGTGTATGTTCATACATACTTTCAATGATTTCACTGTGATCAATTGAACAAACTACACAATTTTGTATTTATTTGTCAATCTTTCCATAAAGTAGACTCCACTGCTTTCATTTTCATACTCTCTTGAACCATAATACATCTGACAGCTTTACTGATGTACGATTCGAAGCCTCTGACCCTTCATTTTCATTCCAGTCGGAGACTCATTTGCTCCACATAGTAAAATATATTGCAGGGCAGGAGAGGAATTGATTTTTGTTAATGAAAACTTGTTACCCACCTTCCCCCCCAACTCACTATCAGTGCAACCACTGTGATTTTCTGAGGCTAAACATGAATTGCAATAATAGATTTTGCTGTAAAACGCAAGCAAGTAGAGTGAGTAATAAGCTCTAGAATCAATGTATTTTCAGTTGAATGTGGGCAGCTGTCTTAAGAAAAGATATTAAGTGTTGAGAGTTAAATATCTTTAAATGACTGTCATCTATGCTATATCTTCCGCATACATATATTTATTTCATCTAATTATTAGTGTCCAAAAACAATTTAACATGTATGATAACGGAGATGAAGTCTCAAATGGGTCAGCTCAGATCACCCGATTCTCTGAAATTTTGGTTTACTATAAATTTACTATACATCTATTACATTTTTACCATTAAGTCCTCTAATTTACTATTTATTTTTGTATTACTTATTCAATGTAAAATGAGTGAGTACTCAATGATTAGTCAGGATTTAAATGGCTGCATTTGTTTGAAACATGTTTTCACACTCAACCAACAGTACAGTATTATTGTGTTATGAGCCCTGAAATTTTCCAATGTAAGTGACCTTTATCTTTAAGATTATAGATGCCCCACTATCAGTATTTGACATTTCAGGTGTTATATTAGAATAATTTTACAGCCCACAAGCAGAATCATATATTAGCCATCCCAATGTGCAATTTTCTAAATTAAGTATAGCATGGTGTTTTGTCCTTAATAGAACCATTACCATTAGTCAGCCTTCTACTTCACACTATTGCTGTTCTGTATGTACAAAAAAGTCAAGTAGACAGAGGCACTGCCAATGCAGACATGTGTCATGGTCAGTACTTGATCATAAAAAACATATTTGCTCTTCAACAGTGTAATTTAATGTTACAAACGTGCCATTATGCCTTATGGATCGTATTTACTTTAGTGTTATGTTCTTTTTTACCATTACTTTTTTAAATTAAATATCTTCTTGTTAGCCTGTTGCTAAGAATATGCATGCAAAACATACCCACTCCAGTGTCTGGGTGTCACTGATGTCTGGTTGGTTTGCTTCTAAATAGGACAGAATATGTGTTCTGCCTGATATCCAAACTGAATACAATGTGCAGCATAGAGAATAATTTCCACTGTCTTTCGCAATACTTTCAAATACATTGTTAATGCCCTGGTGATGTATACTAGGAATTTTAGCTCTGGACAGAACATTGCTCATATAAAACATTGATTTTAATGCAGTTTCATCAATAAATAAATCCCACATGGGGCACCATTTGCCAGTTTTAATATTTGTGTATGAAAGTACTTAGACATCAGTTGTTCAATGGGTGTAAGTAACATTTGCAAAAGTGAAAAAACGTCTACAGAATATACAATTCTGGGGGGAAAAAAATGTTATGCCACAAGTGACTCACATTGTCGTATACACCTTATCACTGTGCTGACTGTTATCATTGTTGAAACAACAACCAATATTGGACAATGGACTTATGTAGGTGCTAAGAATTCTACACAATACTCGATTCAGTGTTACTAAATTGAGTATTGCAGGACTCAATCATACTGGTGCTCTGGGTGTAATATAATGCATCTTTTCAATCCAAGAACCAAATTGTAGCCTAACAGACAGCACAGTAAAGACCTGAGAAGCGCATGCACTGCTTTGTCTAAAAGGCCAGTAGTCGTTTGTGCTGACAGTGTGTGTCATGGGATACTGCATATTTATTGTATGATAAACCCATGTTCATGAATTTAGTGCAGTAACTCTCTTTTTTAATCAAAGGTCACTGCATCACTTTAATCCTAAAACTGACGAGGCAATGTAATTTCCTCATAAAACTGATATCAGTTTTTAATGAAAGTTGCAAAGTTTAATGCAAGAAAGTCTTTAACTGATGAACTAGTGGTAACATTTTGTGTCAGTTCCATTTGCACCCCTGGCTGCGGAAAGGAGGGGTGTGTGATGATGGCTTTCATTTAATTCAGCATTAGGCACTGCAGATGGGTATCAGTGGTCTAGCTGGAGAGGGCTGTGAGACATTGAACACTCTGTTTGAAGCATTATCATAGAATGGAGATTTGCGTCAGACAGAACACCAGTTAATGACCTGCTCAGCACTCATTTTAGAATATTTTCTGTTGAAAATGTAAAGTTCATTATAATACCTCCCTTCTTGGCCATTAAGCAATTAAAACCTTTTAATAAGAGACTGCTATTCCCTTTGCATGCCTGTGCAGAGGCCAATTTCTTCAGGGTTTAATGTGATGACTAAGAACTCTGAACTCAGTGCCCCTGTGTACTGGGACTGTCTGGCCACAAACACAACCCTATTTTCGCACTTCCTGACGAGCTGTTCTTAAATAGAACAGGGAATTTGGTGGGATCTGGGTCCAATGAGGCTCCCGCAGTACTTTAGATAGACTTTCTGATTCTGAGAATAAAGTGCCCGACACAAAATCTCTAACTCTACAGACAGGGAAATTTTTCTCAGATGGTGTCACGCCATACCTGTCAGCCCGTGAACTGAGTGACTGCTGCTCAGTTATGTTGCAGTGCAGTGAGAATAATGCGGTCCTTTTAAGGCCAATGAAAGGTGCCTCATCCTGGGGAGATGATACTGTATGTGTTCAACTTCAAAACAAATAGATAAATAATAATAATAAGAAGAAGTAGAAAAGGTATGAATAATAATAATAATAACATGGACATTTTTATTTCAAAATAACAAAAACCATCACCCTCATACAAACGTTATAGTATAAACATAACATACTGTATAATGTTTTTTTTGCCCTTTCTTTACAAATACATTGGAAATGCTGATAGGAATAAAGATAATTGACATAGAATTTTAGTATAACATTTTCTGTCAAAAGTAAGTGGAAGTGTGCACTTTAAAACATATATTTATATAAAATTAAATGTGTCTTTTACTTATAAAACAACGTTTACTTTTAGTTTTCAAACAGAGGCCAACTTTGGGCTTCGTCCCTAAGGAGAGACATAAGCCATGCTTCAGGGGTGATCATGCAGCCTCCAGAGATTCACTACACTCTCTAAGTGTATTATTTGGTAAGGCACACTTTTGAGAAATTAGAATATAGATTTATTTGGTTTAAGATAATTAGCATTAATAGCAAAGATGCTTTCAAACAGCAGGCCATTACTGATGATATTTTTGCTGCAAAAATGCCTGAATTCACTAAATTGTCTAAGTGAGGGGTGCCATTAATAGCTTAGGAATGCTCGCCTTGTACTTTACCTAATAGCCATTTTGTGGAAGCAGCTTTTTGGTAGCAATAATACAGGAGTGCAATCGAAAAAAGACATGTAAGTGTAAAGATCATTTTTTAACCTGAAGTTTTCATTAAATCGATATTTCGCTTGCAGAGAGGCTCGGAAAGCAAGATAATATGAGGAGCTATAATGATGTGCTAATGATCTCCATAGTTTCCCCTCAGCGAGAGGCTTTCATCTTCTGTGAATAGTGAAGTATCTGAAAAAATGTGGCATGCCCTGTGCCTCTTTTATGGAGAGCTTCTGGTGAATGAAACTAAATGTTTTTGATCAAAAACAGCCCAATGAGGTAAAAAGATGACATTACTTATTATAATTATTCAAAAATTTTTGCATCCCAGGATTTCCCCCCATTTTACAGTATTTTCATTGAGCGCAATATGAATTAAGTGTATGAGATGTCACGTTGAGGTAAAAGCCTTTATCTCATGGGACGTGTAACTTATTCAGTTTGAAAAGCTGCTTTATTAAGAATGATAAGTGTGAAGAGAAAGGAACAGACTTGAATCTCAGAAGTCTCAGAACCTCTAAGTGATCTGAATAGAATATATCATAATAAGATACACTGGATCTCTTAAGAATATAACGAGGGCAGACAAAAGCCTATTTTACAAAACCACTTCAATGAACATGTGAGCTTAGTTAGTAGGCGACGTGGATAGAAGGCATTCTGGGAAAACAAAATTGACTCTGGCAGGGGGGCTGCTGGTCCAGTAGGGAGCGCTCATCTTGGATCAAACAAAAATCTAATATGCCAGTACAGTGATGGGGAAACTGTGTTCTCGAAGGTTCTGTTCTTCAGATGGGACATTATACTAGGGTACTGACTAAGATCACATGGACCTTTTCAACACAGTACGGGAGTCAACCCCAATATCCTGATATAATCCGTACAAAACTGAACATTATAGCCAATGGCAAGAGGCTAATTGTTAGCAATGCTCCAATTCAGGATAGCTACAATGGTGAGACCAGGACAGCATCACTATAGCCTTACATACCATTTTGGGGGCAAGTTAAACAACATCAAATTCTTCAAAATGGGTGAACTATCCCTGGTTACATATATAAAATGGCGGAGTACAGAACCCCCCAAAAAAGTAATTGTCCCAAACATTATGGAGGGCACAGTATATATATCCTAGCTTCTATATGCTTGGATACCAATGGCCCAGACATAACTAGATGCAATTATACAGCATAAACTGTGCAAAATATTTTAATAGAATAATTTGCATCATAATTTGTAGATAAACGGTTTGATATATACATTGTTCGTACTTCACTCATGAATTTCTGTTTTTTAATAAAGCATCCCATGTAATTTGGCAAAGCATTTAATTATTATTATTATAGAAGTTATCTTTAAGGTTTATTGTACAATTTTTATCTACGCTACAAAGTTTTTGAACTTACTAGCAGCAGTGCTACTGGCAGAAGAAAGATAATTGCTGGCCTTGCTATATAGGCCTGTATGCCACACACATGCACACACACTGCAAAACAAAACACACACACACACATGTGAGAGTCCTGGTAAATCCTTTAAAAGGATGAATGATAAATGCCAACACACATCAGATAAACAAAGCAGGTGACGGTAGAAGAACTTGCACTGAGATGCAGTAATTCAGTAACGGTTGACAAATATAAATCGGTCACTTTGTTTGTAATGAGGGTCCTCAGTGATTGATGCCTCAAACTACAATCTGGAAACTCCTTGATAGTGTGTCCACCACCAGCTACATACGCACTGAAACATAATTGATGTTATTTTGGAAATTTCTCTAATTGCCTTGTTTGTCAAGTGTTGATTGATGGCGTGGGGGTGTCACAGACAGGGGCGTCGAACAGCCCCTCCCTGACTAATGAAACACACAAACACACCCTTGGGTAACTGATTAGTCGCTCTGGATTTAAGTGCTGTGCTGTAGGAAAACACAGTGGAAGAGTGAGTCTAGCTCATAAGCACTCCCCACATAATCCCCAGAATAGCTCCATCTCCTTTAATTGTTATGGAAATCACCCATGCCACTGACACCGCAAATTGCAATATCCTGCCAAACATTTTTCAACATGATTCCACAGGAATATCAGTTCCATTCAGCCCTGTAATGGAGATATATATTATATATATATTGTATAATTTTCCTTTGAATGGCTTTTTCTCCCCTTTTTCTTAAAGGCCCTGCCATGGGAAAGGTCTTGTGCATACATTTAGTTACAGCGATGAGAGATGATGTCCATTTAAACTGTTGGGTTCCTACTTGACATGGAGTAATGTCACATTGTAAATTCACCACCACTGCACAGATAAAAAACACTTTAAGAAGCTAAATCTTGGTAACTGCACATGCAAAAGCAGGCAGTTTCATTTGAACACATTCAGAAAATGGTTATTGAAAGTGTTTATACTCCCCCACACAGAGTGCACACAGCAAGTACACATCCACTTTATCAAGCCTGGAGCATTGACCTTTTACCCTTCGGGAGCCAAACCCTGCGTCAGTTCAGGATCAACTCCAGATTCCTTCCTCTCAACAAGCAATATTTCTTGTTTAATACAATAAAACATGTATGATAGAAACAGAGACGATGATCCACAATCCGCTATGTTCATTTTCTCACCCAGCCAAAAGTAGTTTAGATTCAAAATAATGTATGTAGTGCATTATCTGTGTCTGTAAAATAGCTGCATGTGGTTTATCACAAAGGCTATCATTGTAATTATGCTCTCAGAATTAAAGCATACGGTCTGGAGCTATAATCCAGTCCCATCTGCAGTGTAATCTTAGATTTGTCGATGGGGTATGATTCAGAACCAAGTCCTGTCAGTGATGTAAAATGGAGGATGGATTCTCTCAGACATAGGGAGAGCAGTTTACCAAAGTAATGGAGATCTCATCATCGATGTGCACAAGCCAGGATCTCCCAAGATGCATGTGGCTCTGCTATTTCAATGACCTGTGTGCAATCGCCATTTGATTTACGGCATCAACGTTGTCTCACCTTTCCCCCTGACCCCATGATGGGATATTTTCTTTCTACAAAATACAATGCCACAATTTTCTTCCTACAAAATACAATAAAATACAAAAAATGAAAAAATGCCAAATTATGGGCAACATGTGTTGTCAGCATTACCAGCCCATGAATATCCATCTTTCCCAATCTGTGCTGCTGTTGTCACAGTGTGGAGTGGAACCATCATGCCTACAACCAATAATCTAACCAGATGGCTCCCAGTACAGACCAGAAGCCACCTCTCAATTTATCAACATTGTCAGCAGACTCAATGTGCAATTAAAATCTGTCACACTCAAGTAAACGTTTTATTGAGTGCTGTAACTCTGTTTATGGGAGGATTATAACAACAGACCTCATGAAAATAAACTTTCCCAATGAAATGTTTGCAGTTAATTTGCTGAAAAACTATTGTGAGTGACATGATGATGTTTGACTTCCATTCCTGGCGGCAAAAAAAACCAAACATGACAGCACAGCGCACAGGTGCACCGAAGGATACGCGCACTGATTTATTCATTTGCTCTTTATTTATTTATTGACCTGGATCCATTTTTGGGAGCAAGAAAAGAGACCCAACTTTATGAACTCTTGGTCAGTCTTTAAACAGTTTGCTCTACAGACAGTGTGCTCTTCAGTGTACAGTTATGTGTGACCTATATTGGACATATATAAAAACGATTTAAAGGCACGACACTGATATAAAGAATTCATAAAAGATAAAACAAGAGGATATGAATGGGCTGTCATTTTATAAATATAAATGACAGCCCATTAAATGGCAAAATTATGAATAACACTACAATGATGCCAATGGCTTGGAATGAGTCCATCCTGTTGAGTTCCATATAGAGTGAAATTGAACTGTTTTCAGAACATACGGGCAAAAACGTGCATAATCATAGTCAAGCTATTTTCCTGAAAGTTGTAGGTAGATATAACTCATCCTAACACCTTAAAAAATTAAGAACAACAGAAAATCATGATTTGTGCCCTGGTGGTACTGCATGGAGGCATAAAATAGGTCACATAAAATAAACTTAATGGACAGTATAACTGAATTTCCCTAGCAACATCGACCTTAAATCTGAAAAACTGCATCACATTTTATGCAAACAGGAAGCCTTCCAGACGAGATGGCTGAGCCAAACAGATAAACAAAGCTTATCTTATTGAGATGCCAATCTCTGTATAGTCTGAGATGTACCACCATTCAACATTTCTAGAATATAAGGGATTGCATAACTGGTTCTCGCTTGACATGTTCTGGCATTTCACAGGGTTTGTTAATGATAATTTTGTTTCCCACTTGTCTAACATCATAACCTCAGAAATAACATATTTGGCGGAATTCAAACACACTTAGTCACTTCAACGATATATACAATTCAACCAAACCTACCACAATTATTTTTCTCGCAATACTGATATACGACATAGGAAGTCAAGAGTTTCTAGCCAAAAAAATTAATAAATACAATAAAATAAATCACTAAGTCATTACTTTTGCAGTTTCTTTTAGTGATTTAATTTAAGCCTGCCAGCAAGACATTTAGTTGATGACAGCCACTGTGGTGCAATGAAGTTAATTTGGAAACACACAATATCAATTAAAATAAAGAGAATGTTTATTAGCATTTGAATGCAGTAGGTACAATCTATCATTTTGTAAATTGTGTTTTAATATTTATGTATATTCATCAACACACTTGGGCTTACTTGATAGCGAAGACTGTGTCTTTTGATGGTATCTTATTATTACAGTATTATTAGGAAACTGCCATTGAATTATATACCTGCATTAAGTGGCCGTGTAGATACTATAACCCATAATTTGAGAGGTAACTGCAACTTTAATAAAGGTTATGCTCGCACCAATCTCAGGAGCAGGTGCATATCATTCTATGGAATTACCATGTGGAATGGGCTAGAAGATAAAATGAAGGAAAACAGAAATATTGCTCTATTTAAAAAAATGTATAAAAGAATGATATTTGCTAATTACCAAAATGAGGAAAGAGAAGGTCACTATTGTCAATCTTCTGGATTATAATCTGTTGTTTTTCTTTTCTTTCTTTTGTATTACATTGCGGATACTGATGTTTATTTATTTATTTTGTGTTGTTTCAATGTTAAGAATGGAAAAATTATTAGTACTATGGATATTCTATATTAGGTAATTTAAGTATAAATTAATGTTCTTACTCGGAAGTGACGGATAGGGGTAGGGCATGATAAGCTTAGGCTTCATCCTACTCCTTTTCGAACAGTGATAAATGTACTTTTGTTATTCGTCTTTTTGTTTTTTGTTTTTAAATCATGTTCGAAATAAAGATAAATTCAATTCAATTCAATTCAATAACACTTGTATGCTATATTTTAGCTACTGAAACAGAGTTTTACTGCAAAAATGTCTTTTGACTAGGCCATTCATACTAGCCTATTCATAATTACAAAAAAAGAGGGGGAGGGGTCATTATAATTTTAGACGTACTATGTGTCCAAATAGCAGAGAGTTGGCATGGGGGTGGGTTGAGTTTGATGGAGAAGGGTGGAGGGGCGGTAGTATGGGATTGGATTCGGACCTACACTGCATGTAGGTATGTTTGCATATGTACAGTCAAGCTGGAAAGTCTGAATACCCCTTTCACCTTCTCCACGTTTTATTACATTACAGACATATTCTACAATAGATTGAGTTCATTTTTTTGTCTCAAAATTCTGTACAAAATAGCCCATAATGACAAAGTGAAAACATGTTTTTAGAAATTTTTGCAAATGATTAAAAATCGAAAACTGAAATATTTCACTTAAATAAGTATTCATACCCTTTGCTTTAACATATTTTTAAAGTATCTTATTTAATATTTGGTCGCATATCCTTTGCATGCTGTTACTTCCTGCAGTCTGTGACCCATCAACATCAAAAGTCTCTCGATATCTTATTTCCAGGTACGGTTACAAGCGATACTATAAGCTCTCTGCATTTGAATGGATCTCTATGGGAATTGGGGGGTGAGACTAGATTCAGCTGTAAATTACACTGGTACAGTATGGAACACATGGCTGGCTAAATAGTTGTAAGTCATCAAGGGTCTGAGCTATCGAACGATCCCCAAACCATCACTCTGTTGCCAGATATGGAGTAGACGTGGATGGATCACTGCAAGGGTTATTTCTCCTGACTCATTTTCCTATAGAACACTAGGGGGAAAAAGTGAGGAGAAACAACCCTTAAAGGGATCCATCCATATCTACCTGCCTCATGCTACCAGTAGTGACAAGGGCACTACTAACAAAATGCAAAACTAGAAAAAAATCAGTCAGGAAGAATAAGGAGAGAGAAATGGTCTGTGGCCACCACCTGCAAAACCATTTACTTTTTGGGGGTTGTCTTGCTGTTGCCTCTCCTGTCCATCTGTTGTCACTTTCATTTGCACCAAAGCAGGTGAAATTGATTCACAATCGTTTACGCTTCCTACCTGGACAGATCGATATCCTAGAAGTTTAATTGACTTGGTGTTATATTCCCTTTATATATATAAACTCCTCAAAAAAAGTTCGGAAACGTTATTTCGGTCGATTATTCCTCCCCTTTAATAATACCAATTGGTATTGTATTTTATATCGTTGGAAAGCCTGATTAGTCACCTTTACAACGAGGTACAACTTGTAAGGATCGTGCATTCGTGGAATGAGCAACACAGCTAACCGTGTGGGTAGCGGCCCAAAAAAATGTGCCAAACTCCCCTGCAATATTCTTCTGTTGGTATTCACTCTCGTTTTGAGTTGCTTGGTGGACTGGATGATTGCACTCTCCCACAGTAATAAGGAAAAAACAACACATATTGGCCATTTTTACACTTTATTCATTTTACACTGTCAGGGACCTCAGTAGTGTGTGGAAGATCCATACGCAGCCACAACAGCTTGGCACCTCCTCCTCATGCTGGTCACCAGCCTGGTCACACACTGCTGTGGGATGGCATCCCATTCCATCCCACTGGCATACACCTGCCAGCACTTGAAGCTCAAAACGAGAGTGAATACCAACAGAAGAATATTGCAGGGGATTTTGGCACATTTTTTTGGGCCGCTACCCACACGGTTAGCTGTGTTGCTCATTCCACGAATGCATGATCCTTACAAGTTGTACCTCGTTGTAAAGGTGACTAATCAGGCTTTCCAACGATATAAAATACAATACCAATTGGTATTATTAAAGGGGAGGAATAATCGACCGAAATAACGTTTCCAAACTTTTTTTGAGGAGTTTATATATATATACAATGGGGGAAATAAGTATTGGACACGTCAACAATTTTATTATCAAACATATTTCCAATGTAGCTATTCACATGAGATTTTGACCAGACATTGGTATTAACTCAATAAAACTATACAGCTAAAGAAATTGTAATGTTCCAATTCTTAAAAAAAGTTATGTGCAATAAAGTGAAATGACACAGGAAAAAAGTATTGAACACGCTAAATTAAATGTGGTAGAAAAGCCATATTTTTTATATTTGGTTGCATATCCTTTGCATGCCATGACTTTATGATGTCTGTGACCCAACAACATCAAAAGGCTCTTGATATCTTATTTGCTGGTACTCTTACAAGCGATACTATAACAGCTCTGCATTTGAATGGATCTCTATGGGAATTGGGGGGTGAGACAAGATTTAGCTGTAAATTACACTGGAACAGTATAGAACACATGGTTGGCTAAGTGGCTCTAAGTCATCAAGGGTCTGATGTATTAAACAAGCCTTTAACCATCACTCTGCTGCCAGAAATACAGTAGATATGGATGGATAACTTGAAGGGTTTCTTCTCCTGACTTATTTTTCCATAGAGTTCAATAGGAAAATCTGTCAGGAGAAACAACCCTTAAAGTGATCCTTCCATATCTACTGTATTTCTGGCAGCAGAGTGATGGTTAAAGGCTTGTTTAAGACATCAGACCCTTGATGACTTAGAGCCACTTAGCCAACCTTGTGTTCTATATTGTTCCAGTGTAATCTACAGCTAAATCTTGTCCCACCCCCCAATTCCCATAGAGATCCATTCAAATGCAGAGCTGTTATAGTATCGCTTGTAAGAGTACCAGCAAATAAGATATCAAGAGCCTTTTGATGTTGTTGGGTCACAGACATCATAAAGTCATGGCATGCAAAGGATATGCAACTAAATATAAAAAATATGGCTTTTCTACCACATTTAATTTAGCGTGTTCAATACTTTTTTCCTGTGTCATTTCACTTTATTGCACATAACTTTTTTTTTTAATTGGAACGTTACAATTTTTTTAGCTGTCTAGTTTTATTGAGTTAATACCAATGTCTGGTCAAAATCTCATGTGAATAGCTACATTGGAAATATGTTTGATAATACAATTGTTGACGTGTCCAATACTTATAATTTTACTTATTTATTTATTTATACAATAAATGTTGTGTCATGTTTTTAATATTTAAGCTAGTAGAATGGTGCGATTGTCTGCTTGGGTTATATTTTTGCCTTTGCGAGGGCATTTATTCCTGTCATCACTCAATTCACATTTGTTGTCACGTCTTCTCATGTTCACTCCGGTTATGACTAGTTCATCAAACTAGATTGGACATAAGCTTCGCTGTGTCCCATTGCACTGTAGCTATGTCCATGACTATGGCATTGCTCACTCACCGCACACCTCAGAATGCCTCACAGCTAAACGTTGAATTATAGTAGCCTATAGTCCAGTAAGTCTTGCACTAGTAGTTTATCGTTTAGCAACAACAGGCGTCAGCTGAAATGCAAAAAGAATCTCATGCCAGCCTCACAGGTTTGAACCCCCAATGGGAAAGTTCATGCTTCACCTATGATCATATGCTTAACAACATATGCTGTAAATGCACCTTACAGCTAGCAGTAATATTGCAACATGGGCTTAAACATTTAATTGGAACAAAATTGTAAAGGAAAAGCACACCCACACACATACACCAACACGCATCCCCCATCGCTTACTCTAAACAAATAAACAAAAAGTGATTTCTTCATAATGATGTCAAATGAGTTCATTGACATAGCTATGGTGATGTCAGTTCACCTAACTGGAAGATTAAGGGGGCTAGTATAATAAGTAATCATTGAAGACTATGCTTTTGAAATAAGATCTGTTTCACAGACTAGTAAATTAACAACATGCCCCAGTGAATCGTGGTCAGATATTTTATCTAGATTTCATAGAAGGATTGGCGCAGTGAGCTGGACTGCTACCTCGTTTCTGAGCCCCATCATAAATCTCTAGCCAGCCAGAGCTATACGGCGACCTCTGACCCCTGACAGCTTGCGTTTCAGTGACTTTTCCAGGCCGTTAATCCACCCCGAGAACAGCTTCCTGACATTTCCCTTTAATGTATTACGTTTTGGGAGTCAACCTGTAAAACTGCTCAGCATCGGCGTGAAAACAAAGAGACTGGGGCAGCTTTGAGGTCAACCGTCTGTAAATGACGGATGATGTGCCAGCCTGGAGTGGATCACCGTTTTGAGGATTTGATACCACACAATGCAAAACCCAATTGTGTGCAGTGTTAAAATGGACCGAAGCATCTGAGGCTACCAAAGCCCTTTTTCTGGCCCTCTTTCTCGGAAAGCAGTGGCTTTTTGGTGTTTGGTTTGTTTTTGCTAGCTTGTTCTCCAATTCTCTCTGGGGCTTCTTCACTCTAACGCTCTCTCACACACAGCCCCCCCGCCCCCCCCTTCTCCATGAATAGCCGGCTGGTTTTGACCACAGAAACCCGTAACATTAGGCTATTAGGCTAGTTTCCACACCAGATTAACGAAATCAGGCTAAACTCTAAACTGTTACATTCATTTAGTTAACATTGGGCTGGCTATGGCTAGTCGTAACTTTTAGGCTACCTCGTTTCCTTTTAAATTCCTATCATTTCGCCTAAAATCCCCAATCCCCAAAACTAGGAAATATCGCTATCTAGCCTGGTAACTGCCTGACGGCCGAAATCACAGACAACCCTTGTTCAGTGGTTTGAATGGTCCCCTGTAACGCGGGGCCCCGCTTTCTTCGAGGCCCCGCTTTGATGGGCAGCTTTGACATTTTGCATGTTCAGTTCGGAGTTTTGGCAGGGTTTTTGTGTGAACACGCAGAAATTATAATGCAAATGGATGCCCTACTAATGTGATTTGTACAACTCATCAAAAATGGAATTTGCCAGGCTTTATAAATGGTCTTGCTAATACGCAAGCCTTGACCACTGTTGCTAAAATGTAATGCTAAGGTGGCTTTTGCTGATAAATGTCAGAGACTGACAGGCCCCTTTCTGCTTCAACTAAATGCTACAAATAATCAACTCTATGCTTCCACTTACAAGTAAATGCTTGCTAACATGCAACCATCTTAGCCTCCTGCTTATAGCAGGACTGAGAGCAATCGTGGCTCCGTTCCTCACTCTGTGTGGATACATCACTGTTTAAAAAACATAAATAATGAATAGAATGGCATGGTATGAAATACATTTTTGTCTTTCTGAGTCTTGCTCTCTCCTTTTATTCCTCTATCTCCACCTTGCTCTCTCAACCTCTCTATCGCTCCCCCAGTGCTCTGTCAGAACATGCTTCACAGTTATACTGCCTCTCAGGAGGTGAATCCTGGTCCCTGGTTTGACCAATCAGAATTTCAGATACATCTTTACATTGTGTTACATTACAATCATTTGACCATTCTTTCAATAATGATATGAACTGATATCAGGCCCAATGTGTCTTCTTTCCATTATCTAGAATATTTGACCAGTTCAAAAGTAATTTTAATTGGGTCAAATCGGAATAAGGCATTGAGAGATGAGGTTATTTGTAACATTACTTATACATGCTTTATAGTTATTATTGTACACCGTAAGGCTGTCACTTTTTTGTTTGACAAACTTGTTTGAATCTCAGGAAAATTCATAAATGTGAATATGTAAGTAAGGGTTCGATTTTGTAACCCCGTTGCCTAGGCGAAATAAGGAGCCCAATTGGACTCTGCACTCATGGTAATGCTTAATATCAAAAAGACAAATAGACAACAAGCCTTGTTATTGTTTTTTCTGTACGGTATACCATTAGGTTGCCTAAATAAAGTTAATGTGTGGGTCATTCTCTCCACATAGCCTATAGGCTATACATTCAAAATGGAGCCAAGAAAAATTGTAACTCCACCATGGTTCAGGAGTGCCATTTGGAAATATTATGGGTTCTATGCCATTGGAGACAAAATAATAACAAAGGAGAAAGTCACCTGCAAGGTATGCGAGCAGCAACTGCCCTACTAACCCTCCAAAGGCTGACACTTTTGTCCCCTCCAAAGGCTGACACTTTTGTCCCCTCCAAAGGCTGGCACTTTTGTCCCCTCCAAAGGCTGGCACTTTTGTCCCCTCCAAAGGCTGGCACTTTTGTCCCCTCCAAAGGCTGACACTTTTGTCCCCTCCAAAGGCTGGCACTTTTGTCCCCTCCAAAGGCTGGCACTTTTGTCCCCTCCAAAGGCTGGCACTTTTGTCCCCTCCAAAGGCTGACACTTTTGTCCCCTCCAAAGGCTGATACTTTTGTCCCCTCCAAAGGCTGACACTTTTGTCCCCTCCAAAGGCTGACACTTTTGTCCCCTCCAAAGGCTGGCACTTTTGTCCCCTCCAAAGGCTGGCACTTTTGTCCCCTCCAAAGGCTGACATTTTTGTCCCCTCCAAAGGCTGACACTTTTGTCCCCTCCAAAGCAGATCAGTCAGTTCAGTTTAGTTTAAATAAGCCATGCCATTGTTGTGATTGAATGACTCGTGCGTTCTAATTTTACTTTCGTTTGAGCAACAGTTAATTTTAACGCTGTGAACGACATCATTGGCATCGCCATTATCATCCCAGGTTTTTTTTTGTGTAATAAAACTTCAACGTACTGTTGTCATTATTTATTAGTTGTAGCCAAGCACATTTGAGCTATTTAGCCACAAATATAATGGGAAACTTGGCCATAATAATTGTACATTTAGGCAACATTTAAAAAATTTTAATTTAGATTTTTGTTTTTAAAAAGTGTCAGCCCTAGTACGCCTACATGTTTTTTTTTTTCCCCTGTCAATGCCTAAAGAGTAAAGAAATAATTTCTTGTTCCCCTTCAGTGACTTGAGTCATAATTATCTGGAAGGTGCCTACTGTAGCCTACGGCTGGCTGTGACACTCTAATGTCGTTCTAATGGGTGACGAATACAAACAAGCCCGGCGGCTCAGGAGAAAACCTGCCACAGAAATGATGACACCTTTTTCAACAAATTTATTTTCTAAAAGTGTATAAGCACCCTTTCAACCAGTGTGCAGAGCTGGAGCAGGATACATTTCATAAGGCCAACTGAAAACACAAGCATTCTTGAACTCCTTCCCCAAAATAACCCATAGAGCATACTGTGTAATTACTGTCATACAATTACAGACGACTGCTTTCCCTGTGAATGCGCTCCTAAATTTACAGTTTGAGCTTATAATGAACTGCCTCTGCGACTGATGTTAGCTTATACGACTATTGCAATTATCTTGGGGAAAGGAGCATGCATCACTGGTTTTTCATGAAAGGATTCAAGCGCCTGACAGCCTTTAATCAAATATGGGGGGAGTTTTCTAGCACTCTTGGCACGGCGCCCACTGCTTCAGGAGGCTGTGCAGTCTCCAAAGGCCACGAAAATCTTTTACATTGAAACTTTTTTGTACAAAAAAAAAGACACAATTGCACACAGAAGAAGACCATTATGTTCCTTCGTCAGACCAAACACGTTCTCTGAGTGCGAATATTCACGGGGCGTGAAAAGTAAATATGTTATCGATTGTGCTTTGGGCGATTTACGGACAGTTTGTCAGTGAATATCTGACATGAATGAGATACCAAAAACATCCTTCTTTTTCCTTTCAGTTTCACAATAGAAAGCTTGGAGAATGCAGGAGGTGTTATGAGGTCGATCAAAGGACTCGGCAGTCTCATTTCCAGCAGATTGCTGCCGTAAGCTGGGATGCCACTTCTGTGCACTGATCAACCTGACTAATCGACTCTGCAATTTAGAGCTTTAGATAAAATCCAGAATTTCCCTCAAAGCAAGCGGTAAATGATGATTCAGTGTTTGTTAGAAATCGAAAGCATTCCTAATCCATGTATTTGATTTGGCCAAGCGGCATATCTTGTACATGGTCAATTAACTTTGTACATTTAACTTTCTTAACATGTGATATTTGCAGATAATGTCCTTATTAAAGTTTATTTTAGAACAAACTCAGGCCTAAACTAATTATACCCCATCAGTTATAAATGTACATATATCTACGGAAGCCCTGAAGCGCAAGGTGGAAAAAAAATTTTTTAAGAGCTATCTCGTATTAACGAGATAGTTAAGTCGTTATTTCGAGATAATAAGTCGTTAATACGAGTTATTATCTCGTTAATACGAGATAGGTAAGTCGTTATTTCGAGATAGTAACTCGTTAATACGAGTTATTATCTCGTTAATTCGAGATAGTGAGACGTTTATATGAGTTATTACGTCGTTTGTTCGAGATATTATCGCGTTTATACGGCTCGTTTATACGAGTTATTAACGCGTCTGTACGGCACGTTTTTACGAGATATGAACTCTGATTTCAATGTGTATTTTGAGTGCAATTAAAGCTGTTTTTGAGTCCTTACGTGCTTCATTTTGACATGGGGGGACGAGGGGCTGTATATTATTTTCATATTTGTAACACTTAAAATATATGCTAATGTTACTGAAAACACATGTGTTAACTCTAGCTACGTTGTGTATTGAACGAATGATGCATCTATCAGGTTTAGAGATAATTAGCTGTCAATCGGTGGTATTTATTAGGCTGTTTTATTTGAGATTAAATGCTGATATTTTACAGTGCAATTGTAATAGAAGAGATGTTCTCATTCTCGTCAGGATAGGGCAGTATGGTCACGCAAATCATTGATTCGTTTCTTTCTGGGTACGGGGATTTTGGAAGACCAAATGTGACACAATAAAATGAATAAATAAGAAATTAAATAGAAATACATATTTCCTAGCCTACAGGAGTTGTCAACATGTAGTAATTGCTTGTTGGCGTACAGTAGGCATGAATTAGATAGATTGATTTACTGATTTACCCAGTTCACTGTGAACTGCATTGTGTTCGTTACTAGGGATAGCTGCTACTGTATGGGAAGAATGTGCTTTCTTATCTGTTCTGTAGTTACTTCGATGACCTTTCTATATGCACTTACTGTACGTCGCTTTGGATAAAAGCGTCTGCTAAATGACTGTAATGTAATGTAATGTAATGAATTAATTAAAAGATTTCCGATAACGAGCCACCGTGGTATAGGGTAAGCGGAATTGACGGGGTAATAATGAACCCAAACCCATATTCCAGGACATCGCATTCTGCAGAAATAGCCCAGCTATTATTACAAAATGAGTATTCCACTTAGATACCTTCACACGTTTAGATACCTTCGCTTTTCTTAACAACTCGTAGCCTACGTATGCAATTTTACGGGGGTTAGCCTAGCTACTCGTAGCAGGAGAAAAATAGCTCCCTCATTCAGGCGATCAGCTTCGCCGAGAATGTAGTGTGATTCGCCGTATATAATTAGATGTGCGTATGATATACCCAAGTCATATACCTGTAACTATGCACTACGACAGGCCATAGCCTAGGCTATAGCATAATGCAATAAAAAGTAACAATATTGTTAAAGTTTGGAGCCATAACTGCTCACAGTTATCTATCATTATTACCCCGCCAGTTACTACATGTTGACAACTCCTGTAGGCTAGCCTAGTTAAAAGAACATTTTACAAATAGGATAGCTGTTCTGGGGAATTTAGAAATAAGGTAATCTGTGTTATGCAGATATTTCTCACGTTTATAACAAGTCAAATTTTACGAAAATTAGTTGAGAGTTCCCTAACCGAGTTTTATCAGGTGAGCTCTGCATCTGTCAATACACTACCAAATACGCTGATCTTGACAGCATAATATGGCGGATGTGTAAAATAATTAATATATATATTGATTTATTTCATTTCTTATTTATTTATTTTATTGTGTCACATTTTGTCTTCAAAATCCCCGTACCCAGAAAGAAACGAATCAATGATTCGCGTGACCATACTGCCCTCTCCTGACGAGAATGAGAACATCTCTTCTATTACAATTGCACTGTAAAATATAAGTTTATGCATTTAATCTCAAATAAAACAGCCTAATAAACACCATCGATTGGCAGCTAATTATCTCTAAACCTGATAGATGCATCATTTGTTCAATACACAATGCAGCTAGAGTTAACACATGTGTTTTCAGTAACATTAGCCTATATTTTAAGTGTTACAAATATGAAAATAATATACAGCCCCTCGTCCCCCCATGTCAAAATGAAGCACGTAAGGACTCAAAAACAGCTTTAATTGCACTCAAAATACACATTGAAATCAGAGTTCATATCTCGTAAAAACGTGCCGTACAGACGCGTTAATAACTCGTATAAACAAGCCGTATAAACGCGATAATATCTCGAACAAACGACGTAATAACTCATATAAACGTCTCACTATCTCGAATTAACGAGATAATAACTCGTATTAACGAGTTACTATCTCGAAATAACGACTTACCTATCTCGTATTAACGAGATAATAACTCGTATTAACGACTTATTATCTCGAAATAACGACTTAACTATCTCGTTAATACGAGATAGCTCTTAAAAAAATTTTTTTTCACCTTGCGCTTCAGGGCTTCCGTATATATCAGTTACATCAAATATCCATATATTTTACACAACATTTTTTGAAAATAAAAAAATGACTAAAGCTTTTGAGGATGAAAATAATGAATAAGGAAACCTGTAACATCAAAAAACATCAAGAGCTTCAGTGGTAGCTCCTGGATTGGTAACACAACATGGAGCTACTGTACTGTATGTCTACCTTAAAATGGGTTAAGTGCATGGCTGGGTTTTGGTGCATTTCAGATCTGCAATGATAGGACAACATCATAAGCATGTTCATACATCAATTCAAATGGTTTGAATGACTTTACAACAAAACAATTACAAGAAGATATATATTTTTTTAGAACCAGTGATTCACTCAAGTGAATATGCTGTACATGACTTGCAATTATGGAAATGTATTTTTATAATCTATTTGTTGTCAGTTTCCTTGTATACACAAGATACCTTGATTGTAGCGAAAGTTTTGTGTGTAGCACAAGCAAAGTTTATTTTGATACTTGAGCAGAATAGGAGAAGCAGTAAACTACCTCTGACAAGTTGACAGACTTCCAAGGGTTGCGGAAAAGGCATTATGGATCCCAAATGGGATTGAGCTATCATGCGCTGTCAATGACTTGCTGAACCGAAATGGCGACAGCTTTTTGTGATTATTTCCCAAAGTCATTGACAACACATGTACAGCTTCACCGATTGAAGGGTTCTAGAAACCTTACTTTGCCATCACTGTTAGTTATGTTATGTTTAAGTTATTGAGTCAAATTTTTTTGATAGGATTTATAAGAAAATGTTCCAAGTGTTCTTACTTTCTTAGACCGGTTCTAAGATTTGAGTGCAATCATGTTATGTGTCAATCCTTTCTATATTTTAATCTTCATATACTGCTGTGTTAGGCTTGCTGCTGTAGGCGTTAAGTTACTAAATTATTATAAATGAAAAGCCAGTGGTTCTGTAATGTGGTGCAATAATCTGAATGACTCATTGTTAAAGTGGCAGCTGTCAAATCATCTTTTGAGATATGTCAAATGTCATATTATGGAGGGATAAATATAAATATTCTCAGGAACTGAACTACCTACACATAATTTAAAATGCAGTTGCAGAACCATCAGTATGTGTAAAAATAGACTTCTAGAGATTGAAAGGCCTTGGGTAAAAACACATATGAAGCACAAAATGCTGCAGTGGATGGTAAGTGATCTGTCTTTGGCCCGTGCAGATTTGGGTGCATCATTGGGTACACATCCCCAGATAATAAATGAGGAGGATGGAAAACAGACAAGTCTATGGATTAGTCCATGTTGAATGGAGGGTATGAAGTAGGGAACATCCACAAACCAAACTGAGACAAGGTTTTTCTTACACAAGCGGGTATGTTTTTTTCCCCCACTGTGTCTGCAAAGTAGTAGAGGAACTAACCAACATGATGATTGAGAAAAGAACAAAATAAATATTAAAACGTGTGTGTTCAGAGTGCTTTTAAAATGCAGTCAAGAATGCGAACACATTCATGTTAGCATGTCAAACTGAAATAATTTTTTTTAAATCTTCAAATGTGTCAGCAACATTGAATTGGTTATATTGTCTGCCTTTATATGACAGAGAACATCATTTATTTGCTTTTGTCTATTCCCCCTCCCCCCTCACTCAACTATCAAAGGAAGAAATGATTTGGCATTTAGCAGAAGTGCTTTCGATAGATTGCGTCAGTAGCATTACAGCTGTTGATATGATGGGTGATGGGATTTATAGAATCGCTCAGCTTGTGTCATTATAGCTGCAGGGTATTCGCACAATGAAGAGTTGATTAGGGAGGGAAATTGTCATTTAAAGGGAAAAACAGTTTATGGGTAATGGGATGGATTGCACACTGCACTAACTTACTGTTAACTAAATTGTTTACTTTAATTGCCGTTTGTCTTCCAAAGCATTGCCTGTAAAACTTCTGTCTGCAGTAAATGGTGTTTGCCGAATATCTCTTTTTTAACTTACTCTTTCTTTTCCCGGTGTCCGTGTTGTAATACATATTTATTTAGTGATTTGGCTCTGTATTCCACAATTTTAGATTTGTCAATTCACATGCGGGAAAATAGCAGATTCTCAGCTTTTCTTAAAAGGTATTTCTATGTATTTTGGTTTCACCATGTAGAAAACTGAAGGGTTGTTTCTCCTGACAAATTTTCCTATTGAACTCTATAGAAAAATCAGTCAGGAGAAGAAACCCTTCAAATTATCCATCTATAAATACTGTATTTCTGGCAGCAGAGTGATGGTTTAAGGCTTGTTTGATACGTCAGACCCTTCAGACCCACTCGTAAATTACAGAACGATAAAATGCTACAATACACGCATACCGGTACAGGAACTTTCATCAGCTGCTGTTCATATCGTGGATATGTAGATTAAAATATCAGATCATGTAAACGATTGGGCTAATTAAATAAATGCAGGGGTGCCAATAATTGTGGCCAACGTGGTTTTGTTAAAAATTATTATTTCTTGATTGGATGAATATAACAGTGAATATTTTAGAACCCTTTTTACTCATCTTTACCAGGGGTACCAACACATTTGAGCACGTCTGTATATATGAGGATACATTTTCTTACCATACTATTATTGATGTTTGAAAAACATGCAGCTTATGTAAAATGGCCTGCTTTCTTGAGAGAATGATTCATAACCTGATGAATAAAACAATGCATGGCAGCATGGATAGCACAAGGAAAAAAGGTTATTGAACTAAGAACACTGTACAGTATGCTACAACCTCTCCCCTTTCATATGTGTTTGCATTTGAATAAACCATGTTAATCACTTGAAAGATCTTGATTTCATTCATTATTAAATTTTTTTCTTACTATCCTGTCACTAACTGAAACTTTGACCTTAGCCATATTCCTTCCTGTCCCAGATGCACTTTGGCTTCACGTAGCATCATCAAAACCCTTCCTTTGACATGTGTATTCACGAGTACCCAATCGATGAGTTACCGACCAACCTGACCTTCTGGAAGCACAGGTTCTGGTGGATGATACTGTTCTGTACTTATGTATCACTACTGAAATTAGGCAGAGATTTTGTCCTTTCCTTGGACTGGTCTGAAGCTAGCTGAAGACTGAAATAGGGGGTGTTTGGTAGATGCTCATATATGCCAGGCAATTTAAACCAATATAGTTTTTACATACAATATACAGCTGTATATCCACTGATGTAATTCAGGTAAGGTACCTTTCCCCAAAGGTACAACAGCAGTGCCCCACCTGGAAATTTAGAGTCACAAATATAGTTTGCTAATCACTATGCTACAAGCCCTGCACTATGCTACACACTAGTCTGCAGACAGGGCTCTGTAACTCTATCCCTGTAAATGGGGCTGTTTCCAAGTTGGCAGCACTGGCCAAAGCTGTGCATTCTGAGCGTTTGTGGTTGGAAGGGCTGCCATTTGGCTGCTTACGTGATCTGCATCTGGGCATGCCATTAATGTATATGTGCCTAGTCTGACTGAGCCATGTGAATTGTGGTTAATATTGTAGATGGAACTGAAAGCTTTTTAAAACACTTTGACCCAAATAATTACAAATGCTAGGTGCTTATTACCAAGGTTAGATCTGCTTATTTTTATTCCTTTATAAAAAAAAAAGATTCTAAATAAATAATTGATCTATGCATGCATTACAGTAGGTCAATAAGCAAGGTCTAATTCGTGCTCAGACAAGTAGTAGTCATATACAATACGTGGACAACAATAACAACATTGGTTAACATAATATGACTAATCAGGAGATTATATGTAAACATCTGTAGGCAATAAAGTTTATACACAAAGATATAGGCCTATCTAATTTTAAGTTTGTATTTATGCTGGTAGAACACAATTAACTGAAATATTATTTTGGAAAGGTAAAAATTTACCTTAAATATCCATATACATTATTTGCCGCCAAAATATTTTTTTTTATCAACATCAGTATTTGTATTTTATTTTCAAGATATGCTTTTTCAATGAAAAGGCTCTTAGCCCTTTTTGGCTATGATAGAAAGACAGAAGCCCGAAGGATCTGTGATTTATTTATTTATTTTAGTGCAGGGAGTACGATGCCATACCGTTCTCAGCTGTGATTCAGGGTGCGTAGGTCACATACCACCACATTGTTTGGAACCATAGCAACTTTGTTGTTGCAGCCGGGTATGGCTGTTTTTATTATTTGGGTTTCAACATAAACAGAAGCCCATTCCCGGTACTGGACACTCACAATGAAAATTATACAATGTTTCTAAAACATTGTTTTCTTTACTTTCTCTCCTCTAATATATGAATGAAATAGTTCATAAAATGAGCTTTTTTAAAAGTAGACCTTGGGATATGATGTAGAAGTGAAACGAGTGGGGCGACAGGAAACCCTGACGTGAACACAGCACGTTTGCAGCATATTTAAAATATTTTATGTTGTGCACTTTGTGTGCAAGCCAAATTCCCTCTGAAGCATTAAGTTTAATTAATTTGTTCAATCATTCATTAATTTATTAGCTAGTTATCATCATTGTAAATTGAGTATAAATTAAACTACAGCTTGCTTGCTAGTTAAAAATATAAATGAAAATGATGATATTTATTATAACTAGCTACCTGGATGTAGATGTTTTTTTGCTAAAATGCTAAAATCATACTGATGTAAAACCTATACCAGAAAAGAAAACATTTACCTATTCAGTTGACAGCATTGTGCTGATATCTCTCCCGAATAAGGTCTGTATTATCTTCCACGAGATACTACAATATACCCATACAACCAGCTATATTTGTATTTGTTTAGTCTATGCAGACGTTTACATCCTTTACATCATCTGCCCCACAGATAGTTTGGTTTACTGGTAATGCGCATGGATGCTAAAGACATAGTAAAGAAGTGGAGTAAAGATTCACAATCGAATGGTGACGCCTTGTCAGACAGAGATGTCAAACAGGCGTGACTCTCGTTCACAGTTTCTAACTACACAATCTTTGCTCCATTTGCCCGTGTTTACCCAGGGTATACCTTTAAGATGTGCAAATTTGAAAAGCTGGCCTAAGGTTGTTCATTTTTCTCTCATGGAAATGTTCTCCATATGGTTGTATAATGAGTTCGCCCCCTGCTCCACAGGGTGTGTCTGTGGTTGGTTGTCTGTTTGAATTGACCAAGCCTCTCTAGTCCAAGGGACAAGACACTGTTCACCCATATTTGCACACAGGTATTGCCCTTAGAGAATGCTGCTGTCCATTTTCTCTATTTGATCATGAACTTATCTCAAACAGTAACATTTTTGTCATTCCAGGATCAGTGAGTTTAAGTCAGACATTTGCATATTCTTATTATTCTATTGCTGTTAGTAGTAGTAGACGACAACGCCGGAATAGCTGCAGCTCTAGCCATTCCAGTCATTTGCACGTGTACAACCTATAGGCCTACATGTGTTTAGCTGAAGTTCCTTGTGAGCTAGACATGTCTACATGCATGTTATGCAGCTAGCATGTTGTTTTGCAAAGCAAAAGGTCTCACCATGCAACTAGATTGAATTAGAAATACACAGAGATGCAATGATAGCTTCCTCTACCCTATACATAGCGCCAAAGCCCTTACTGACAGCATATTGAGTTTGAACATTTCTAAAGACTGACCAGTTTGTCAGCGTTTACATTTTTTAAAAGACATGTCTTAATTGACAAGAATAAGAACATACTATTTGAAATGTACATTTAGAACAATATTTTTGTGAGATATATTTTTGATATTGATTCTAGCCTATTTATGTGCGTCTGTAATATCTGTGAAATAATATAACTTTTCTGCCTGTAATGTCCACCATGTACAAATGCTGAAGGCGGCCATTTTGGGAGTGTAAATTCTCAACCTTTAATGATCTAGTACATGGATAACCTTCAGTAATGTAGGTTTGGGGTCATTTCTGAAATGATTAAATATCACTGCATTCTGACCACACATCCCTTTGGCATAAACATAGTGAAGCTGAATTAACATGATTTAATGAATGTTCTCCAGCTGTCTGGCTACGTGAGCCATAAATCCCCATTGACTGCACACTCGCAGAGGAACAGCATGGCTAATGGCTGCGGTTTCATTATTATTAAAATTTGTACACTAGGCATAAATCTCTCGGTGGTGCATGAAACCAGAAATCTTCTAAACTGACACCAAAATGCACAGCACAACATGGATGTGTGTCATGCTCATGAAATTTGCACTAAAACTTCCTAAAAAAAAAACCTGAGTGCAGAATAAGGTTACGTTGGGTCAAGCAGAGCACCTACGAACACAAATATTTGCAGGAATACTGAAGGCTTCCAGACCAGTAAAGGAAGGAATGTCTTTATGCAATGATGAATATGTCAGGCATAACTAACCCTCTGACGTTCTGTACAAAATATGTCATTATGTATGTTTCTATATGAACCACCAGTCTGACGACTCATGTCTGGAAACATCTTCACATGCTAATTATTTGAATAATAATCTACATGTATTCCGATGTATGATCATAGATTGTATGTAATTGGATGGAAGATGTGGAGATCTTGTTTCACTAAATAAATCCCTATTCCAATTATTACACAATATATGCAGAGAAACTTTTACACCAATGCCACTCTCTTGCTGGAAGAGGCATAGGTGGGCCATTAGTGGGAACTATAAAAAAAGATAATTAAAAAAGTGCCAATACCAAGCACAGCTACGGGGCCAATGTACTGTATGAGGTTCCATCCACTGGATGAAACATTAAATAAAAATTAAATCCACCATAAACTACTTCTCTATACATGTCTACCTGATCATCCTGGTCACCCTCCCCCCAGCCATGTAATTGGCCACATAATCCTTTGCATTCCCTATTTATTTAGATTTTCCAGGTCATCACTGCAAATAGAGTGTTGAGTTCACAATTAACCTACCGGGTCAAATAAAGGTAAATGGTAATACGAATTCTGCCCCAAAGCTCTCTCTGTTATTATCAATAACTGGTGTAGACATTCATAATATTCAGTGCAGTATGCAGTCGTGAAAGAGTTAGGATCCATGTGGCTCAGAAAAATAATACATGTATGTGCATTAAATTACACAAAATAAAATTATATGATAATCAAGCCGGAAAGTCTGCCCACTCCTTTCACCTTCTCCACGTTTTATTACATTACAGACATATTCTACAATAGATTGAGTTCATTTTTTGTCTCAAAATTCTACACAAAATACAAGTGATTCTGTCCAATGTGTGTTGAAATATATTCCTTTTATCTGTTTGTAAACTGGCAATTTTGTAGTTCATACTGTATGTCTTAGGTACTTATTCATGACTGGCTGCTGAAGTGATATTTTTCAAAGCACTCACAGAATTGAGGTGAGTGCAGAGACCTTCTATCAGAAATATTTATGTTACACTGCGTTATAAGTGGCAGCCCATATTTAAACAATAGTTTGATTTATACTTTTAGGCTTCCCTTTTTTGCAATGGAGATAAAGACAGGTTCATATTTTTTGCATGAAAAGGGCAAGAGAGGATGTGAACATGAAGCAGCTTACACGTGAATCCTGTCTCAGACTGTGACAAGGCCAGATTAGAGTTCATGACACGACAGCCATCCTCCAGTATCCTGAAGTCTTGGGACTCAACCATTAAAAAAATAAAAAAATAAAAATAAATCATGGCGCTGTCCTTGATGTATTCAAACTATGAACAGTGTTTTTCCTTACCTTTATTCATATTTGAGCTTCAGAATACATTTGTAAACATATGAATGTTCCAAGCAAACAGCATTCCAACTAGAAGATCTCTCATGAAGACAATCCCAGTGCTCTGAGGCTGAAGGTAACTTTTTTTTCTTTTTGTGTGTGACACGTCTTGCATCTTAATAATTTGTTATTTTAAGCAATACATGGGGATATCTGTGTTTTCACTGAAGGTGGATTTTTAATGCCTGTACAGTTCTGATAAAACATTGTCTTGTATATATGGAGGATAAAGTTTTAAAGCTTTTATAAAAACCTTTTTTATTTTTAAACAGTTTCTGCCATTTGTTTTTATGAGCCCCTTATTGCATTGTTGCTTCTTAGTCAACAAAGCCCTCCTTATAAAATTTGCATAGAATAAAAATGGAAATTTAAATGGCTGATAAACCTAGGAAATATGCATCTTTTTAGACACTCTTCTAAATTAAAACAGAAATGTCTTTTAGATAGGTAGTTCCATAACAAAGAAAACGGGAAGGCATACGTGAGAAAGAACTGTTATTTCTTGCTTTTTACTCTTTACACTTCAACCTGCCTTGGAACTCGTGGTACTTTATCACGAGAACCACTTCTTGTGTACACACAGTCTTTGACCTTAAAGTTATTTACATTTTAATATATTATCAGTCTGTGGCACTGATAGTTCCAGGCCAACAGGGCCCTGCAAATAATTGCATTTAAAACTGACGTGACAACTAATCTCCTGCATTAAGAACTCTGGCAAGACCATTAAATCTCTCCTGCAGAACCAACAATGATAAGTTGTACCCACCGTACAGGTTTGGATACAGTTTAGATGTCACCCACCAGCAAATACATTTATTTGGTAAGACTTGGCAATAATACAATCTTGGCAACAGTAATTTGAGTAAGTATAAACATTTTCCTCTTAGGACCCCTTGCTGTATTTGTGTTTTGAGTAAACAGACTTGACAGTTACCATAGGAATCAGCCATCTGATTCCTGATTCCTTTTAACTTAACTGGGTCAAATGAGAAAAGTATTTATCTTCTGTACAAGGACACAGGGTTCTATTTCATCGTTGTGGTGAAAAGTAAGAAAGACTAAGTCTATCTGAACCTAATGTTTTTCATAACTTCAATTATTATACATAAAGGTCACACAGGCAGACGTACATCATTATGCAATCAAGTACAGAGGAATCCGTGGCTAATGGTTTATGCTCATTCGTGTTGCCATGCTTGTTAATCATGTAAAACAAAAATAAACAAACAAAAAACAAATTCAGAGAAATTACCTTTATCTTCTTCCCCTATTTCTCACTTGCTGGCATCAATGAACAGTCATTAAACATTTTCTCTTTTTTTTTTTTCTTGATCGAAAAGGAAACCCAACAGCACAATGGAAAGCCAAATAGAATAGTGAAGTGTTTATTTAGAAGTACTTGATTACAAAGACATCCAGCTGCCGGAGACCTCAATGGGCCTAATGAGAGAGTGGGAGAGGAGCTAATTAGCGCATGCTCTTGCTAGAATCCAACAGAATACATAGCTTAAGACTACCCAGCTTCAGAGCATTGTGGAATTGTTATGTCATTTTTACTTGGCACCATACATGAGCGTTGCGCATGAAAGGTGCAAAGCAAGTTCTGTCAGGAAACTCTTGCTGCAGTTCTCATACTCAGGCAATCACATGCACACATCAGTAATGCAGCGCCCCTTTTTAAAAGGCAATGTCAGACCTCTCCTTCGCTGCGTATATTGCCTGTACTGCTCTTGTATGCTCTGTTGCTGCTGCTACCGCTGCTCTAAAAAAATGCTGCTTACCCTTCACCACCCCAGCTTCCACCTGTTGTTTAGATCTACTTCTATGTACTGGGGGGGTTATGGTATATCTCCAGTTTTGTAGGGGAGATATGGCATGCTCCCAGTTTGATAGGTAGTGCACGCTGGTGCATGCACTAGAAGTACCTAGAGTAGATCCATTCAGCGCCAAATAATTTTAATACATGAGTTGTCCTGACTGAAATTACTTAGTATTGACAGTCTACTTACAGTCTACTGTGTTCAGTACTGTGTTCCTCGCACAGTAAGCATTACACTTTACACATGTAGTGGCCATATGATTTAATTCATTTTTTAAATTGTATTTACACTTACACTGCATCTATATTTGTGGCAGGATTTATACATTTTATCCTTGTAGGCTACTACACAAACAAGCTAGCATGCTAGGTAGGCTTTACCATTTTGCCACCTGGTTTGCTTAGAGCTAAGTCAATCAATGTTGAGTGGCTATAAAGGAAAGCATTTTGCTGTAAGCAAGGAAGCCTTACCTGTGACTGTTACAATGGTAACCATTATTGGTTAGTGTTAATTGGTGTAAATTGTTTTCTGTTGTAACCATTATTGTGAATGACTATAACTTAAATGTTATTAAGTGTTAATTGTTTCTACAACATGTCACCTGTGTCTAAGCTTGTTTCAAGAACGAACCTAACGAAGATAGGCCAAAACGCGCATCGTTTGTTCTATTTTAATTAATATACTTTTTTGCATCTAAATGTTTTTTGCCTCTGAAGGTCGGTCCTTAACCTTTTCTCATTTGAGTGTGCGGGCTGAGCATTGGAGCTCTGAATTGTTGGAGATACGTTTGTGCACAAGGCTTTTCCTTTTTTTATATATACTACTCAAAAGAATTTAAGGGTCAAAGAAAATGTTTTGATCATTTTTGTAAGTATGTCTTTTTAAACCAGATAGGGTTATAATATCCCCCTTTGGGTTGTCATTTGGACTATAGACATGACATTATTATGGGACATGCATTCATTGCACTTATCTTTAGAAACTTTTTAAGTTAACCCAGATTTCCTTTTCATGTATTTGAAGCACAAACTCAGTCAGACTAAACTGACAAACTGCCTCGTAACACCCATTGTGACGCCTCATGCAACATTTGCATGTGTTTTGCATGAGTGTCATTCCACGCATGCCAATTTTAGCAATAAAATGGCTGAGCATTTTCCATTCATCATCACATCATTATTTTGGAGGGTGCATGACTTTTTTTCATCAGGGTAATAAACTAGTGTCTAATCAAGTTTCTTGTTTTGTGTTTTGTGTTCTTGAGCCATCAAATAATTATTTTGTCATTAGTCGTCACCATTTTAGCTCGTTTATATTTATATGCACAAATATTTTTGACCCTTAACTTTTTTTGAGTAGTATATATATATCTATCACATACCTAATATGTGTGTGTGTGTATGAAACAATTGGGCATATACCTTTAGCTTGTTACTTACCGAAAAGACCCCTGTGCTGTTTACCACCTTTTACCAAGTTGAAATGTCACAATTTCATGTAATATATTTATAATCAAAAGTTGGCAGTCGGAGAGGGGGCTGATATAGCCAAGAAATGTCACATACTGTCCATTAGTCCATTACTCTTACGCATTGAACCCAGCCTTACACTCTCACACACATATCTGATAATACTATAAAATGGAGGGCTGATTCATACTAAGAAGAGCTAGTGGAGACTTTTTTAAAATTCACCCTCAGACAAATCATCGTGAACTCTATTGTATAATGAAGTACATTTCTTCATAGAAAGTAAAAAATATTTCCTACAATTTGTACTGTTGGGGTTTCATAAAATATTCAAGTATCAGTGAGAAAGGCAGCCAGCATCTGAAAAAATTCTGCAATTAATTTAATTGTCTGATAACAGCTTCCCCCCTCCCCACATCCAGTCATTCAGTCAAATTACAGACCTTGATTCATTTGTTCAGTGATTGAAAAGGAAATCTCACACAGCGTGAACATTTTCGCTGTGCACTGGATTCGCACACTCCTGCTTAGAAATACACTCGAGGTTTGCTTTCTTGTTCCCCTCTTCTCTGGGTCTATATGGTAGGAGACAGTGAGAGAAGAAATTACAGCCCTGGAAGCTGGAATCACGCCCGTCAATAAGAAATAAAGATAATAATTCATCTAGAGGTGTGCTTAGGTATGAGGGCATCTCCAGACAAGAGAATCATCTTTAATATGTATATATTTTTTATTCTATAAATATGGTTGGAGACTGATGGTACTGAAATGTCTCCTCAGTGCAGTCATAGAGATCCCATTCCAATAAATTGCTTTGTGCAACCCGGAGAATGGGAATAATTTTGAATGAAACAACTGAATGAAAAAGTACATGGCATAATGTACACATGGTGCTGTTTCTAACCCTGATCACTGATCATCACAGAACAGAAAGTGAGTTTAATTAAATCCTAGACATGGTATTGTGTTCTCATGAAGCACCTTTATTATTATTTTTACAGTGCGCAAAAGGCCCGCTCTGGAATGCTCTTATCCAGGATTGCTTTCTCTTGGGTGATTCATAATTTGTCACTATGGGTTCCCACAGAGCCCAACCAGATCACCAATGTTTATACATTGCACATGCTGTGTACAACAATATGCAAAATACAGCTTTATGTTTGTTCAGAAACCTTTTTGAAATCCATCTTCCGTTTATACCTGTATGCCTTCAACCTCAATGTTTGCCTTTCCTCGTTGTAAAAAAAAAAAAGAAGGACAATGTTGGAGCGAAGTGGCGGTGACCTTTTAATGAAGAGGGTGCCTTTTTCTGTTGTGTATCACTGTGAAAGAGCTGCCCATTCTCAATCACATGAAATAGTAATACATAGTATCAAAAAGCTTAATTTATTTTAAAACCTCAAGCAGGCCTACCATCTTTACCTGGTTGATCCTCTCCACACAGTGGCATAAACAGGTTATATACCAGCCACATGAGCCAATTATCAAGTCACCTGTGGGCTGATGCTACAGACACAATTAACTAATTAACACTTAACACTAAAGGGATTAACAAGACTATGGTTGAATTGGGTGCATCTGATGATCAGTACTAACTAGGGTTTGATAAATGGAAAAACAAAAACACAACACATTTAACTTTAAAATGAGTCCCCCCCCCCAGTCCAAGTAGTGAGGGCGCTCCCTCACAATCACCACTGAAAGTTGTCCTCATATTTATTACACAGTAAGGGCTATTCCTACCAACAGTATAAAACTATGGCTATACTTAAGTCCTTTCCCCCAATGCTAAAAAAAAAATAATTAATAAATTATTTTTTAAAGTTCCTTTGTTGACCTACCAGGATTGAGTCTTAACTGAACATTGACAAAGAATCTTCATGTAAAAGCTGAAAAATGTGCTTAGCCTCAACACCTCAATTCAGGCACAACCAATGCAAATTAACAGCCACCACTGTCCAGTGAAAACATGATCGGGGGCGGCAGTGTGGTATAATGGTTAAGGAACTGGGTTTGTAACCGAAAGGTTGCAGGTTCGATTCCCAGGTCGGACACTGCCGTTGTACCCTTGAGCAAGGTACTTCACCTGCATTGCTTCAGTATATATCCAGCTGTATCAATGGATACTATGTAGAAATGCTGTGTTAGTCACTCTGGATAAGAGCGTCTGCTAAATGCCAATAATGTAATGTAAAATGATCGCTATATGTTCTTGCAAAAACATCAACATAATGCCCATCGCAAAATGCCCTATGCAAATAATAAGTACGTAATGCCCATCCAGTATGTACATTATATAGTTAATTTCTTGAATTCCAAGGCCATTTACTAGGGATGCCCATGACAGGATAAAATCACATGCATTAATATTCCAATCAAAGTAAACCATTTTGAAGCCCATGAAAAGAATAATATGTATTATTTATGAGTTTACCTCATCCTCAGTGGTTTGTTGGCATCTCTGTCTCTGGGTGTCCAGTGGTGGAGCATTTGTAGTGTCATTACTGTGAACGTTACCTGGACTCGCAAGCGCGTTTTCCAGGGTTTCAACAAATGTGTCATAATTAAGGCTGGGTGTTGAAAATATTGGCTAACGGTGCCGAGCAGTCATGGCAAAGTTATCTAAAATCACGGAAAACTGAAAAATCTGGCATAAATTACATAAAAGTGTTTAAAAAAAAACATTGATTAAACAAACCAATATATCTCACGTGCAGAAGTGGTAAATGGTTGAAATAACACGCCTGACAAACGTGTGTGGCCATGCTGCTCAATGTTTATGCAGAATCAAAATACATTTCTAATAAGCGTCACACAATATAATCAGGACTAATTACGGATTTTAATGATTTACTTAAGAATGCGTTTTTTAAAATGATGGTTTGGTTATCCCTGCTCTCTTCATTCAATTCCATTCTCTCACTCCATTGAGGTTGACTGAGGAAGTAAGAAAGAACGGAGACTGCGTCTCACTCCTCTTAATGAAGCTGCAGAGGCCGTTTGTTTACCTCAGACAAAAGGAGCGCGAGGACCGCTTCCAGCCTCGATAACCACTAGCCATTTGCCAGCAGACGGATCTGTGCGTGCATGAGGGAAACGTTATCAGCACGGGAGCAGGTCTTGTTGGTAACGTGTAGTCATGGAGTCCTGGGAGACTAATAGAGGGGCTCTAAGACAAGGAGACAAGGGTGGGGAGGATTAAGAAACCCTGTTCCACCAATGCAGGGCCATTCGCCAGGAACAACTTTATCACTTGCCTGCATGTGCCTGCCATTCTGCCATATTGCTGGAAATTAAGCACCGTTTTGTTTCCTTTCCAGGTTTTTATATTTATGTGCTGTTCATTTTTGCATTGATCATTTTTCATTTTTTTTTTTTATTGATGGTTGAACAATCAACACAATTATATGTGTATGGAAATATATATGAATGGGAAGCTATGTATGAAAAGTGCTGTAATTGCTACACGGTAAAACACAATGTATACAAATAATCTTTAATAAAGCCACATTGTTTGATTGCAATTTATAGAGTACAGAGCCAAACAAAGAAAAAAAATATGTCTTGGCTCAACATTATGGAGGGCACTGTATGTACAGCACACACCGTGCAGTCTGTAAGTATTTGGACAGTGACACAATGTTTGTTGTTTTGGCTTTGCAGTCCAGCACATTAGATTTGAAATGAATCGATGGGATAGCATGTGGCAGTGTAGACTGTCAGCTTTAATTTAAAGGTATATACAACCATATCCAGTGATGTATGAATTACAGCTCTTTTTATAGTCTCCCAATTATTGGGGACCAAAGGTAAGTGGACATAATCTTTATTTAAGATTATCTAAAAACATAATCTTAAATAAAGTCATCATATTTAGTACTCGGTAGCAAAAAAAACCTTTGCATTCGATGACTGCCAAAAATGTGCAACCCTTAGACATCACCAGATGCTGGGTATCTTTCCGGGTGATGCTTTGCCAGGCTTGTACTGCAGCCATCTTCAGTAGCTGTTTTTTTTGGGGCATTTTTGCCTTCAGTTTTGTCTTCAAATGGATTCAGCACAGGTCATTGACTTAGCCAGCCAAGAACATTCACATTCACTTTTTGGCCCTGAAAATCTCATTAGTTGCTTTAGCAGTATGTTTTGGGTCATTGTCCTGCTTCAAGGTTAAGGGCCATCCAATTAGTTTTTAGGAATTTGGTTGGATCTGAGCAAATAACATGTTTCTATACCCTGTTGAAAAACCACACCTATTGTTATTCCTCAGACTTACCGTTATAATTATTCCGCCGATTTTTGAGAACCTATCTCCTCCTACACCGTTCACACCATTCATACCTCATATTATACCTTTATACCCCCTCCAGGTTGCTATTACTTTTTACCTTTATACCATATACACTTTTTGAGATATTTGACATTTTATCACCAACAAATTAATGGGGGTCAATGAGCATGTGCAGTAGGCTAGCTCACGGTGAGAATGATCAGTGTGAGCACTGAGCGGATTTTTGAATCACTTAGTGTTCTGCTCTACGTGAGCGCTGAGCAACTGTCAGCAACCTTGAAAAAATGCAGACCGGAAATTTTATAGCTAATGACGTAGCCTACTTCCGTCTGCAACTGAAATGATCCTACTCAATTTAGCGTTCAAAAATAATTATCATTGGACTATAACTACAACAAATTCTGCCATGGCCACTAGGGGGTCTGTGCGAAGGGGTTAAAGGGGCATTTCACCCAAAAATGTTATTAAGATATGTTGCTATATACCCGGAGTGCACACACACACACACACACACACACACACACACACACGCACACACACACACACACACACACACACACACACACACACACACACACACACACACACACTCACACACACAGGCCTATTTGTATAATAATGTCATTCATACAATAGTGATTCATAAAGTTACAGTAAATTATGTCCTAAAATCTACAATTTCTTATGGAAACATTAGTCTGTGTCAAAGTAACAAAAGCGAAGCACTTGCATTATTATTTTTTTAATTATGTAAAGTGTTTCCATTTAATGCTAAAAAGTTAGAATATTCCAGAAACAATGCAGTATTTTAGTATGAATAAGGCAACATGTCCATGCAAAAGCTTGGTGGTTTCTTCTACTTTTTAAGTGGTACTATGTAAGAGTGATGATCAGATGGGTATTTGCATTATGCTTTGGTGTGGTGACCACTGCAGATGTATAGTATTTAGTATTCAGAACAGGTTGCCCTCTCCTGGCAGGATATGACAGATCATTACTGAAGCTCCGCTCAGCTGGTTCTAGCGTTTAAAATGACGTCTGTCATTGTCTGTCTTACATATTCATGTATGAGACCTGACACCTGTCAACTCAAACTGCCAACACGCTCTGGCATTAATCTACATAAAACAGGGTGCGGTGAGCACCAGATAACAGAATGAACTGAATGAACTATTTTAATCAAGAAAGGGCATGTATTGTCATTTTTGATTCGCATTCAATATAAATAAGTATTAAAGGAGGTTATGGTTTGTAGCTTAGAAGAAAACCCACTTTATTTGTTTTCAAGAGCCATTTTTTGTTTGATACCATTGGGCCTCATTTAGCAATATGATCGTAAAAATGTGCGTATATTTGATCGTACCAATTTACGTGCGAAAATCTCACGTGTGATTCATCAAATTTGCATAAACCACAGAACTGAGCAGAAATGTGTTTGCAGTTTTTTCCTCAAAGTAACCTATGTAATCACCCCACTGCAAGCCTCTCCCACAGACACACAGGTGGGGGTGAGTGAATAAAAAAAATACGCCTGGACATGCAAGTTCAAACATCCCCTTTGTTTTGGTCTATTTGTGAAGACAATTCACAAAATGTCTATTTTTCTTCTAAAACAACAAAAAATATTGGCACTAATATGGCTCCTACTTTATTTTTGGGGCGCATCCTACTATCCAGAATTTTATACTTTGTGGCACCACTGATTCCCTGAGGGTGCCGGATAGTAGAGGTTCTACTATATTTCAATAGAGGTGTTGTTGGGGGCGGTTGTACCATATATCTCGATGTTTCACGTGACAGTACCGTGATATTATTTTTTATAGACATCACCCAGCCCTAGTACATATGTGCAATAGAAGTGATTAAATTAAATGTTTAAGGAATGAAGAGCACAACACTCTCAGAACACTAAAACAGATTTATGTGCAATGTAGAATGATCTATTTCCTGAGACTGTACTTGTTGGCTTATTATGTTATCATTTGTAAAGGCAACGACATTATAAGAGCATTAAGAGAAATGGATTACAATTGCTATTTCTCCTGCAGTTGTTTGAGACAACATTTATGATTTTGTTGTTTATTTGGCTCCGCCAGAGATGAGCTTCATCCAGAATTCCATTTAAAAAAATTCAACATTGTATAGGCTAGCTCTGGAAGTTAACGGCATTTGTTACGTGTTATGATGAGAGCGGCCATTATTGAAGGATAACCCGCTTATCATTCTAGACCTCATCCGGACCTCATCACCGGCCAGGATCGCTCCGCTTTGTTTACATTCTAATTGAGCTTGGGAAGTTAGGTCAGTTGGTATTGCAATGAATGGAGACCAAGCAACTGTCGCATCCACTGTAAAAACCTCTCCATTCTCTGATTCAAATAATGTAAAGAACGAGCAGTGATGTCAACTTACTAAAGCTGAGACACTATAAATGATATGAGGTTGTGATAGCGTTGACGAAACAATATTGGTGACAATTCTGGACAATTCCTGCTGATAATTTACCTAAACATATTAGCCAGCTACTAACACAGATCATTAGTTTTGTAGTTAAACAATAGTTTATCAACAAACAACTGAGAGAGTCGGAGTTTCACAGAACCGGCACCTTCCCTGCCTGGGACATCTAGACGCAGAATCGCCATGTCTGTGTTAGCCTATTGTAACGTTCTTTTTTTCCTGGCAAGAAAACAAAAATGATGGCGTCTGGATGATCCAGGCAAGGAAGTTGCCAGTGAAACTCTATATCAGTTGTTAGTTGATATTGTTTAATGAGAAAACTAACAATCTGTGTTAGTAGCTGGCTAATACATTTAGGTAAATTAGCAGCTGGTACTTATACATCTGCAATGTAGAGAATGGAGATTAGGAGCAAGACCAGCTTTTACTAGTATTCTAGAATGATACATAAATGGGTTATCCTCCAATAATGGCCGCTCACCTCATAACACGTAACGAATGCCGTTAACTTCCCGAGCCGTTAACATTGTCAAACAATTTTTTAATGGAATTCTGAAGGAACCTTATCTCTGGTGGAACCAAATAAACAACAAAATCATAGTTGTTGTCTCAATCAACTGCAGCCTCATGCCTATGCACACAGACAAATGTGTCTCTGGTGATTCTTTTTTTTTTTGTGATCAATTTTTTATTTATTTATTCATTGTTTACAAAATAGAGGAGGAGCAACTTTACTGCCAAAAATACAAAAAACAGAATAATTAATTTCACAATGGAGGAGAGGCATCTATAAATCCATAAAAATAACAGAGGCACAGTGAAATATCACTTATTCTAATGCCCGCCCCCCCTCTCCTCCCCACATTTTGTTCCCTCCAGTCCACCCAATCTGTCCCCGCCCTCTAAACCCTAACCTGATGAAATCAAGATGTTGAACAATGGGAAAAAATAAAATAAAAAATACAAAATACAAAATAAAATAAAAAACACAGAACACGCACACACGCACACGCACACACACACACACACACACACCACTTCCAACCCTTTCTCCCTGCCACCCAGGAATCTCATGTCCCTTGTATCCATAAAATGAGCATCTTTCAGACATAGAGGTATTGGATAAATGCTAATTTCCTCCATCATCCATGTTGATATCCGCAGAAATAGCATAGAATATACATAAATTATATGTATACATATGAAATAACCAAATGATGTACATATAATATACTATGTACATGTGCAATATGTACGTAACATTCGGAACATAAAACTGGACAAAGTGTATGCAAACATAGCTGAGAAAGACAATTAAACCATTAATATTCACAACATATCATTAATTTTATCTAATAACTTTGACCAGCAGTTAATATTAGATATTTTGGCATAATGTAGACATGCCGTAGAAAGCTCCAGCTGCGCAATATCCCGATAAGAAAAAAGCCATTCCCTCACCGACAATGCATGCGGTGGTTTCCAACGACAAGCTATCATTCTTTTAGCAGCTGTGAGACCAGCTAGCAAGAGACGCTTATTATTTATAGTTAGCTTTAAAGATGTGGTGTCATTAAGTAGAAGCAAACATTGTGAGTGAGGGATGGCCCTTCCAATGATATTAGACATATTGCACGAAACAATACCCCAAAATCTATTGACTTCTGGACACTGCCAAACCATATGATAAAAAGTAGCAATGGTATTGTCCGGACAAAAATCACAATACGGATTATCTCTTAGTTTCATTTGCTGTAATCTTCGAGGAGTTAAATAAGACCTGTGAATAAATTTATAATGTATCATTTGATGGTTAGGATTTCTGGACGACAGGGATATATTTGACCATATAGTGTGCCAGTCTAGATCCGAGGAGATATTAATATCTGTCTTCCAGAGTATGTTAAGTGATAGAGGTTTGTATGAGGCTTTAGTAATAAATTTATATAGATCAGAAACAATACCATTGTTTTTACCCTTGGTATCAAGAATGACATGAAGAGGATGATTTCCCAACTCAGTGCCCCAAGGAACACCTTGAGCACGCATTGCTGCACGTAACTGTAAATAAAAATAAAAAGTGCCCGGTAGGTTGTAAGACCTCTCTAAGTCATGGAATTCACGGAGACCTTGTTTCCCTATGATGTCCTTAAAAACACAGACACCTCTATCCCTCCATTTTGGAAATAAAATTGGTTTCTTCTCAATTAAAAGAGAGTAGTTACGAAAAATAGGAGATTGAGCAAAAAATTTATTGCGAATTTTGGCAAATCGCTGGACTTTATGCCATACAGTAAAAAGATATGAAATTATTGGCCCGAAATCTCGTTTTACTGTCCTATGGGGTCTCTGGTTATTCTTGTCCAAACAATGTTCATCTTCCTCATAACATTTGCAACATGAAGACAGTGGCAAAGTATTTATGTATCAGATCACTTTAGCCTGCATTGGGTTGTGAGAATAGGCTAATCAGAAATAAACTTAACGATACCGCTTTTTTCCCCCCATAGTGTGAGTAAAAAGCACAAACTGGTAGTGTGTATTCTGCAGAAAAAATTGTCATGATGCAGCAGGCTAATACTCTGCGATCTTTGAGGATGTGCGGAGTGATCACACTTGCAAAGCCTTCCTGCCCTTCCTCCCTAGTCTCATAATCCTTGTTAAAATAGGAAATACCCTTAAACATCAGAGAATATATTTCATTGCCACCTCCACAGTCGTGGTTCAAGGTGCAGGTGCTTGTAAACAAACACCATCCATCTTGATGCTCACTGTGCCATTGAGTAAAGATTTTAAAAAATATATATATTTTGTTTTAGTTGTGAAAACACTACTAAGTAGTGTTTTTTTTATAACTGTATAATATTTCATTGTGGATTTTCTGACTTGTGTTTCTTCAAATTAATTTAGGTCTTCAATATGTCCACATGCTTACAGTCAGGGATGAAGTATTTGAATACACATAAACCATCAAATAGCAATGTTCTAACTAAGTCATGAATTTGAAAGTGCTTTGTCATAAAACATTGATAATTAGCATATCATCACATATTTATTTACATTTACTGAAGTTCCCTCACAGAAAAATAAAAGTTATTATATTCTATAGTTCACAAGTAATTCCTTACAATGTTTTATGAATATGGCATAACCCATGCTATGTAAAATGTATGGGTAATGCCATACCCTCTGACCAAAGTTTCTGCGCTGGTAATGATGCCTGCTCATGGACACTTTATTGTTGATTTATTTAGATTTTACACTTGGGGTCTGAATTACGAAGGCCTTCAGCATGTGCAAAACCTTTTAGTATATGCAAATTCAATAACATGACCAAAGATTGGTCATGGTATTTGTTTTGCACCAATCATTGGCTGTGTTATTAGTCTTGAATGTGCTAAAAGGTTTTGCACATGCTCAAAGTCTTAGTCAATCAGGCCCTAGATTTCCTGAAAAACATTACCAGATACTGACAACCTCGAAACGACGACACCGACAACGGGATTCCAACGGAACACGACAAACTAGAGTGATGATGAATATCCGAACGTTTTTAAAAAAAAAAAAAAACGGTGACGCGACCGCTAGACCGCTAAGCGTCCGCGCGGCCGCGCGGCGGCGCGTTGCGTGTTGTTTTTAAGCGTACAAGCGTTTCGGTTTTGTTTGTTGTTGTGCGCTATATATCTGTGTGATATTTTTTTGCATTATTTCGCTGCAACGGACAAACGGCTTTAACGGACAACTGCTCCCCCCTATTAGTCCGTTGGATCGAGGTTCATCTGTACGTACTTGTTAATTAAAATGAAATAATTTAAGAATTGAGTATATCAGTTATTTTCAATAGAGGTGTCCTTGAATTGTTTTATTTTTTATGAATTATTATAACATTATCATCTATGCAAATCTCTCTTGAAATGTCACCCTGCACTCAAATGTATCAAACTCAAGAGTTGCATGCCTGCACTAACTATGCTCACCACCATCAGCCTGTGGTGCTTTATATGGCAGCCATACCGTAATAGCCTACATATAGGTGTTGGGGGCAGGTTTTCTCCTCAGCATATGAAACACATGTGGATTGAGATTGGGTGACAGACTTGGCCAGTCTAGAATTTTTCCAGTTTTTTGGCTTTGGACTCTTGCTTTAGCAGTATGTTTGGAATCATTGTCTTGCTGTAGGATGGAGCACCTTCCAATGAGTTTGGAGTCATTTTCTTGAACTTGAGCAGATAAGATGTACTTGTACACTCTCAGCAGTTACATCATAAATGAAAACAAATGAGCCAGTACTTGTGGCAGACATATGTATGAAAAGTGCTGTACTTTATTCATGAGTAAAACAAAATGTTTCTCTAATAAAAGCTGAGTATCTGAGTATCTTTAACCATGTGTGAATTATTTCCATTACAAATCAAAAATTGTGGAGTACAGAGCCACATCGAGAAAAAATATGTCTGTCCCAAGCATTATGGAGGGCGCTGTATTTTATCAATCAAAACACTATCTCAATATATTTCCCAGTGGTGTTACTCTACGGCTTAAATTATGAAGCCTGCTCTTGTGTGCCATCCGGGGTGCAATGGCACCACAATCTCTGTTCTGTTCATTATTCTATTTGATGACTAATTTGTAGAGGGAACACCGATAAGAGGAGACTGTATCCTGAGTGTGTTTGATAGCTCTGAGTATAAAAACAGTCAATTAATTAATAAAGCTGTGTTGTGATAGGAGACATAATCTCCAGATTCTAGAAGATGTTCTTATTTTCCCCATCGCCCACTTCAAAGGACAACACAAGGTCCCAGACAAAAGAGTGACTTCCAAGTCCTTTAAAACTTTACATAAAATTGCAGCCGTCTTGAATACTGATGAGACAAGCGGTTTTATGAAGGCTACAAATATTCAACAGAGAAAGGCTTTCCATTGAAATAATGATTGATTATGTAATAACAATAATAACAACTTTATTTATATAGCCTTTTTCATACAATATTTGCAGCCCAAAGTGTTTCACAGATAAGCACTTTCATAAACAAAATAAAAATAGCTAAAATAAAAAATATGAACAGAAACACCACAGTGATAAAAGGCAATGCACGTAAAATAAGAAAATGACATAAGCTATAATAACAATAAAATACAAATTCAATATAAAATATACAATAAAACAAATATTATACTAATTAAAAGCCATCCTGAATATGTTTTCAGCTGTGTTTTAAAACTATCAACTATCATCTGATACTCTGGTAGAGTGGCGCAAAGCTTTTGGACATTTTTGCCTCTTGCTGAGATTCAAAAAGCCTTAAAGCAACTGAATCCTATAAAACCGGCTGGTCCAGATCCTTTGGAACCTCAAATAATTAATCTATCTAAACATTAGTCAGGGTTCAGAAAAAAACATAAGTGTTAGTGTTACTGCTGCCAAGAAAGGTGTAAATGAGATCATTTAGATAATAAGCAACACTGGGCTCTATCTTACACTCAACAGTAAGCGGAGGTAACCCAAACGCAAGTGTTTTTGCTAGTTCCAAACTGATGCAGTTGTCATAGAAGGGTGCCCCAACAGAGAACACTCTTATATAGTATGTGAGCCATAAGGGAGCCCACTCCATCAACATCCAGGTGATTTGCGATGCTATGTCTCAGGTTACACATGCATTTGCAAATTATCCTGGATCAAGCAATGACATTCCTGCAGTGTTCCAGGGTGATCCCCCACCTTGAGGGGTGGCTGTTACAGGACAATGGTTATCCAATAAAGTCATGGCTGATGACATCATATATCATGCCTGCAACAGTGCATGACTTGTCATTCAACTGAAAACCCATGAACACACGTACTGTAATAGAGAGGGAGTTTGGTGTGCTGAAAATGCACTTCAGATGTTTGGAGAAGTCAGGTGGAACATTACAATATCGCGCTCAGAAGGTCAGAGCATTCTTTGTGGCGTGTTGTGCGTTGCATCGCATTGGCAAAAGTTATGGATATTTCCTGTGCATAAATGAGGACACATTACAGGACAAGGCGTGATGCTGAACTGCATGTGCCAATGCCAATGAACCCAGATACACCAGGAGAAGCACAGGCGAGAATGGATCAGCTGGCAGAAATATCGTGTTTATTTGGACATTTTAAATCTCATTACCTTGGAAAAGAAGGCCTTTATGTTTTCTGCACACTACCTGGAATATCCTGCAAAAAGAATTTAAACTTAAGGACCTAGTTACCCTTAATGCATTTAAAGCCATTATAGAGTCTATGGTATCAGAGTCTATTGATCACTATAACTGATTTAAACCAACATTTTGATTATATTTCTCCTTTGCAGTTTTGTTACATATCATTTTTAGCTTGACTGTTGTCTTGATGTGAGTTTTATTGTTGTGTCTGAAAATATAGTTATGTACTCCTGCGATTCTTGGCCAGGTCTCTTTTGGAAAAGAGATTTTAATCTCAATAGGACTAACCTAGTTAAATAAATGTAAAAAATAAATAAATAAAATAAAAACAAAAGGCTACTTTGTTTATGTTTTACCTTTGGAATCTCCAGGTCAGCGCTCGAGGATCTGAGGGCTTGATTGGGGACATATTTAGATAAGCAGCCAGTAATATATTTAGGTGCAAAGCCATTTAGTGCTTTAAAAACAAGTAAAATACTTTAAAATCAACTCCATAAGCCATAGATAGCCAATGCAGGGTAGCAAGAACAGGGGAAATGTAAGGTCTCATTTCTGTCCTGGTCAGTATTCTTGCAGATGCATTTTGTAGTCTATTGATTGACCTTTTAAGACCAGGAAAAAGAGCATTGCAGTAATCGAGTCTGCTTGTAATAAATGCCTGTATCAGAAATGGTCATCGTCTGGAACTATTCCTGAAATAAATAAACAAATGAGGATTTATTAATGTGTGCATTAAAGCTTACATCTAAAATGACCCATAAGTTGTTTACTTTTTATTTACTTTTAACACAAGAGGGCCCAGTTTGTTTTATTCTCTATGAGCATCAATTTGACCCCAAACATTAAAAAGGCATCATAAACAAATGGAAATATTTTTTAAAAATATAGAAAATTAAAGGATGGAATGTCTGTGCAATATGTTTATTCATATACTGTTATGAAGTTTTAAAACATAATAATAATATTGGCCAGGTATTCTGGTAGCTTGTCCTGGGCTGATTTAGCTGCTGTTTGTGTAAGTGCTGACAGTACAGAAAGTGAAGGTCAGACATTAGAGAGGAGGAAGGGCTACTTTGGACAGATATTACTGAACTCAAATTCATAGGCTCAAGAATGGCCTTGACATTTCTGAACAAAGCCCCACAATGCTTTGCTTTCAGTTACTAAAGCACGTCATGCCACATGGTGAACAGAATTTGGCATTCACTGTCCTTGATAAAGAGCCTTCACTTTTAATTAGGGATACAGTACGGAAAATAATAGACAATGGTGTTATTGCTGCCCACAGAATAGTAATGATTCTGCAAGAGAAAGATAACAGGATATCATGAACTAACAACAAGTTGCATTTTACTTGCGGGAGCTTTACTTGCATTTTTGCTATAAGTCAAATGTTTAAAATGATGACATTTTCAGTATATGTATTTCAGTATATTAGTATTGGGAAAAGAAAACTAAACCTCCTCACAATGTCCGCATGCTTTATATATTGAGTTGCAGCCACAAGTTTCACTGTTAGAGAAGCATGATATTTGCGTGAACGAGCAGGTGCACGTGTCCGCCATGGAAAAATATATAATTTCCCAAATGTTATGCAGCGCATGGTATATATATATATATATATATACAATTTTAGTTTTTTGTCTCTGTACTCCAGCACATTGAATATTTCAATAATAATTTCAAATAAAACTATGAATATGAGGTTAAAGTGCAGTCAGTTTTAATTTGAGGGTATTTACATGCATATGAGGTGGTCCGTGTAAGAATTAAAGCCCTTTTTAAACATGGATCCCAATTTTAGGGGAGCAAAAGTAAATGGACAAAGTAACATAAACAAAAATAAAGTCATCCTATTTAATACTTGGTTGCAAATCCTTTGCATTCGATGACTGCCTGAAGTCTGCGACCCATAGACATCAGCAGACGCTGGGTATCTTCTTTAATGATGCACAGCCAGGCCTGTACTGCGGCCATCTTCAGTTCCTGTTTGTTTCTGGGGCATTTTTGCCTTCTGTCTATAGTCTTTATAAGTGAAATGCATGTTCAATTGGACTCAGGATGGGTGACGGACTTAGCCAGTTAAGAACATTCCTTTTTTTGGCCCTGAAAAACTCCTTGGTTGCTTTAGCAGTATGTTTGGGGTCGGATTTGAGCAGCCAAGATGTCTCTGCACACTACATAATTCATCATGCTGCTGCGGTCAGCATCAATGAAGACAAGTGAGCCAGTTACAGCCATAACACTACTTCCACCATGTTTCACAACAGAGTGCTTTGGTTCATGAGCAGTTCTTTTCTTTTACACACTTTCCTCTTTCCATCACTTTCCTCTTACCTGTTATTACTTGTATCATCTGTCCATACGTCTTCGTTCCGGAACAGTTTAATGTATTTTTTTAGCAAACTCTAACCTGGCCTTTCTGTTTACCAGTGGTTTGCATCCTGCAGTGAACCCTCTGAGGTTGTGCTGGTGTAGTGTTTTCTTTATGGTAGTCTTTGACACATTTATGCCTACATCCTGGAGAGTGTTCTTGATCTGTTTGACAGTGGAAAAGGGTTTTTTCTTCACAATTGAAAGCATTCTTCAGCCATCCACTGCAGTGGTCTTCCGTGGTCTACCAGGTCATTTGCCATTGCTGAGCTCACCAGTGCATTCTTGCTTCTTAACAATGGATCAAACACACCCAAAGTTTTGGCTATGTTACGATTTATTCGGATTTCTCAGCCTTATGCTGGCCTGCTTTACTGGCATTGACATTTATTTGGTCACCATGTTGAGAGCCAACAGCAACAAACTCCAAATGCAAATTCCACACCTAGAATTGACTGTAGACCTTTTGTTTGCTTTATTGTGCATGAACTAATGTTACAAAGACACACAGCTGGCCAAGAAACAACTGAGCAGCCAATTGTCCAAAAACTTTTGCTCCCCTAATATGGGGGGGAGGGGGTCTGAATAAAATGGGCTGTAATTCCTATACCTATGGATGTAAATACCCTCACAATAAAGCTGATGCTGCATGGTTTGAAGTAACAAAATTTTTTGTTGTTGTGATAACCCCCCCCCCCGACCCTTGACCCTTGACCCTTGACCCATACATACACACACAAGAAATAATGCGATGGGAAAATTCAACAGTGGAAGCAAACTCTGGGCAATGGATGACTGAGGTAGTGCTAATCAGTCATTTAATTTCAAGCTCTGTGTGATGGGTTGCTCCAGGTGTCCGAATTAATTATCCAGCGAGAAAATTAAAATTGCCCTTCGAGTGGAATATCAGAATATCAAACGGGTTTAATAGACCTTGGCTAAACTCCTCTATTTCTTCTGTAAAAAAACTGAACGGACATCCTAATTATTCCCATTACGCTCCTCTCCCTCTTCATCACGCCACTCTTAATGCTGTAGCTTTTTCACACTCTGCCCTCGGCGTCAACACAGTGAGTCTGGAGCTGTCAAACGCTGCTCACCTCCCCTAACCCCCCCCGATCCCACCACATGGTCACGGTCCACCCAAGCGAGGATACTCCATCTTGAAATGTTGGCATCACCATCTGCATAGGTCCCATCTGTAATTTCTACATTCTCACAAGGTGCTCCTTGCAATGTCTGCACTGAATTGTATTTTATTCTGTGACATTCTAATATTCTGTAGTTTTCTTTCTGATAGTATAGCTCTTAGGTGTGAAAATGATGGAGTCCAAAAACTCCCAAGCCATAACCTGAGTGTAGAACCTGTGAGAAAAAAACATTTACAATTTCAAAATGTTAACTTTGTATCACACAGCTTTCATAGAAGAAGTAGAAAATTCCTGCCTTAAAAAATGTTAATTCTCCAGACATAAATAATCCAAGGGGAATAGTTAACACCAGGGGCCTCGTGTATAAACAGTGCATACATACAAAAAAGATGTGTACGCCACTTTCCCCACGGATTTGGGATTTATAACAAACTTGATGTCAAAACATGCGCACATTTACGCAGAGTACGACTGCGTACACACATTTTTGAGACTGGGAACTGGCGACTCCAATGACGGACATATGCATTGTATTTGTACGTCTGCATCGTTTATACATGAGGCCCCAGCTCTTTTCCCTTTTGCCCAGTTCTCTTTAGTTGTAAGTTCCTTATTAAAGTGAAGGTCAAGGGATTCTAAAAACTTAAAATAACCACAACATGTCACAGAGGGATGTATCCACTACACACCCACCAAATATATTTTCAAGAAAATGTGAATAGGTATATTAATATACATCTCAAAGTCAGCTAATAAACTCAGTCTTGAAAGGACTCAGGTCTAAATCCACGCCCTCAACCCAAGTGCCATCAATGTCATCCAGCCCTACATGTTGGAACCACAGAACTGTTATACAGTTCTGTGGTTTGAACCATAGGGTTGAACCCGCGAGAAATTAATGCAATCAATTCAAAGCAAAATACAGTGAGGCTGCTATCAAGAGATAAATATCACATGCAAGCTCGCAATCAAAGTCAAGTTAATTGTGAAACATCGCCTTGCAATTTAGCTTGCTTTAAATAGACTAACGTTAGATCAAACAGTTGCAATACTCTGCTTATAGTTTAAGTTAACTGGTAACACTTTACAATAAGGGAACACACCTCATGCCTTAACTAATGCATGACTCATCATGATTTAATGCATGAATTAATGCATGATGTATCATGAACTCTGTGCGGCTCAATATTAATAAACGATCAAGTCATTATTAATTCATGTGATTACTGTACACTTAATGTATCATCAATTAATGAAAAAGAACTCATAGTTAAGTCATACATTAAGTAACATATCATAAAAGTAGCTGCAAACCAGTTAGGTAGACAAAAGCTTCTCAGAGTTTTATGTTATTTGAATTTATCTTAGAAAGTGCATAATTAGTACTTATTTTCAATGATAGCCTATATTTGCCAATATTCAGTCATTCAGACTATGCTTTTGGGTGAACCCTACAGTAGGAAGAACAAGTGTTGAAGCTCTTAAGAACCTGCCACACAACAAGATCAACACCATTAAGTCAAGGTCTGTATTGACTTGCAATGAGTGCATGCTCATGGTTTAACAGTAATCACACCCATACCCATAGAGTAGATATGGACTACAGTTGTTGACCAGCGCAGGGAAATGGGGAAACGGGTCCACAAAGAGAAGACCAGTCAGTCTGTGGAGTTCTGGATGAGCTGCTGGAGTTTCAGCGGTCCATGCAGATTAGAGTCAGAACAAAATTTTAGTAATACAGTACTTGCTTAATTTCCATGGATACTAACTTATTATGTGATAAGGTAAAAATGTAACACAAAAATTTTGGTTTACAGCTAGATTTAACTGAGACCTGACCGGGCATACATGTCGCTCTTTATTTTAAACTACACACAATTTAAGTTGTTTTCCATCCAAGTAATTTTTGTTTTAAATCATTTAACAACATTAAATGAAAGTGTTAAAGGGGTTTGTAGAAAATGCCTTGGTTAATATTTCTTCCAGTCCACTCAGGGCTTTACTGTCCACTAAAATACGTTTTCTATTTAATTGTGCTCATACTCTGTGACTCTGGCCAAAAGATATCAAACAGGAACTTATTGGACATGTTTGACATTCCTCTCCCATTTTCTGTTACCATAGAAACCATAGGAAAGGTCAGGCTCAGTGAGACTCTTTTCAGGGGGGAAAAGACTCACAGCTGAAATTGTCAGTACTGTATAATTAAACATGTCATTTTGTTCTGCACTAAGACCTGCATACCACTCATTAAGGGTTTAAAATGTAAATGCTTCTGTTGGCAGTATTGGATATGGAACGTTATAATCCTGCCAGCTGACACTGAAATTGTGTAGCTCTTGCTGGAGCTACATCTCATTTGTTTTCACCATTCACAAACATTATTTTCATTATTAGCTAATAAAAAACAGAAAGTTGTTGCCATACATCATCTTTGCCTTAGAACACTTTTTTTTTTGTTTGGTTCTGTATAAATAAGAGATGCTGAGATGATTACGGTTGGCTGAGGATTTCTGGAACAAATGATGTTGGGATTTAACAGTCATAATTATCCCCTTTAGCATCCCTTGCCCCTCTCTTACACACACGCACACGCACACACACAGTTTAATATAAGAATGTACTGTAATTTCCCCATTTTTTTGAATAAAACTTAATTACAGGGGCTCCTCGTTATATGTTGTCCTGAAGTTATTTAGAACCATTTTGGTTTACATAAAATCAGTTCCACACTTACTACATTTTGCCCCAACTGCAATTAACCATGATGTCTGTAAAAATAAACATAGTATTTAAAAATTCTGCAATTATTGTTGTTTAATGTGTCAAGGTAAGACAATAAAAATGTTTAGAGAGTGAGAAACTGTTTTAGAATAATTACGTATTGTTGTTTAATGTGTCAAGGTAAGACCATAAAATACATAGAAAGAGAGAATAATTGCGTATTGTTTTTTTTAATGTGCAAGAACCTTGACTAGACTACGAAAACGTTTAGTGAGTATAGTGAGTACTGTATATTTTATCTAGTCATCTTATCACGAGCGTGGATAAATATTAGAGGACACTATATATGCATAATTCTCATTCTTACTAGTGTTTTTGAGGAAAACCATTATTCTCTGTGAGGTATCATTCTCAGGGACCCAAGCGCAGACCAGGTAGTAGCAAAAAGGATTGTTTATTTTAGTCCAGATCAGAAGCCAGGTAATCAGATGCAGAGACAGTCTCAAATCAAAAAGCAGGAGAATAGTCGAACAGTCAAAAAAATCAGAAACCGGGCAATCACAGGCAGAGGTACGAAAATCAGCAGGCAGAAGAAAAGTCACAAAACAAGCAAAAAGGTCAAAACCAGAAAAACAACGAAAACAAACAAACAGAATCGAAAGGCAAAACTCGGAATCGGAAAACGGAAGGGTGTCTCTGGAATCTCAATAAATCACTGTCCTCACGAATCACAGGCTCAGGAAACATGATCAATGTTCTGAAAAGGAACAGACTGAAACACAGGGAAACCCATAAATGAAAACATAATCAGAAACATAAATACACAAGTAAACAAACAAGATACAGAATCCTGACAATTCTCATCTTCCATTCATATAGTAAGGTCCCTTCTGTAAGCTGTAGTAATGACACACGCAAATACATATACACACCTCAAATTATCTGTTTATGGCTTTTTCTATGCTTGTACTGATGAGGCTACTTTATATGGGAGTGGCTAACAAGTACTTCCAGACTGAAGGCAGCAAATTACCATTATTTGTGTTTTGTGGAAGCAGAGCGATAGGCAGAAACATACAGTAGGGTCTGTCTGCAGCCCCATCTACCCCCCCCCCCCCCCTCTCTCTCTCTCTAGCAAAAATGTCAGTGTAAATTTAACACTGCTGGTGTACTTTTAATACTCTAGGGTGTTAAATGTACACTGCAAGCTCTCTCTCTCTCTCTCTCTCTCTCTCTCTCTCTCTCTCTCTCTCTCTCTCTCCCCTGCCCAACACAGGGGTACATTGTAATCACACCCTCAAAGCAAGCCCTCAGTGCCTGGCATCTTGGTTTGCTTCAAGGCTTTGTTTTTCTTTCTGTGCCTGGTTAAAATATATTGGTAGATTGCAGACAGTAAGGCCCCTGACTTTAAAAGGATGCTTTTTAATTAGCTTAGCTTTCTTTTTTTGAGAGGCTTTTGAAAACACTATTTTATAAGTATGTGAGTGATGTAAAGTTTATTTGATATCATATTTATTTTCATAGTAATGCAGGGAATGGGGAATTGGCAAGGATGGGGTCTGGGAATTTGAAGCATAGTGTTTTCATTATTATGTTTGCAATCATGTAAGCAATTACTTTATGTTTATGTCTTTAATGAAGCATTAATAACTGCATCATAAGTACTTAAAATTATATTATGAAATTTTGTCTAGATTTGCTGAATGTTAAGTTATTTTAGATAATATCAATATAAAAGAGGAAAAGTAAGTGTCTGACATTTTTAGAATTTCGTATGCATGCCAAGTCACTTTAAAACTGACCATTAGTAAAGGAACCTATGATACAGAGGATGGACATGTGCAATGATATTTACAGTCTGATATATAAAGTGTAAATAAAAATTTGAGAAGCAACTTTTAGGTTTTGATTGTGCTGTTCCGAAAGAGAATCCATAGGCCTCCGGCATTACTTTAAGTCACAATTTAAGTGGATGATGCAAGGATTTGCTGCGTATTAACCCCTTCACGCAGATGGCAAATTTTGTCAATTCTCTGTTTAACCATTTGGTGCAGATGGCAAATTTTGTCAATTCGCATCTATTTAGGGGGTGCTCTGTTTAAGGCTTTATAACTCCAGGTGTGAGAAACACATACACTTGCTAAATAGCTTAAATTAAACAAGACAGGTGTACCATTTACAATACAAACTTAGATTTGTTTATTTTTATAATTTAAGTCAAAATAAAGTGCCACAACTGCAAAGAAACTTTGGACAAATGCAAAAATAATAGTTTTTCTTTAGTTTGCACCAAAATACTGAGAGCTACATAAATGAAACGGGATGTCCTGGATCATAAAGTGTGCAAAATCTGAGGATGATATGCAACTACTAAAGGTCTATGATGCAAAATATAGGCAGTGTGCCGTTAGTGTTTCCAAATCTATCCCAATGGCTAAATTGTGCCATGCTCTAAATAAAATAAAAATACAAATCAACAGTTCTGGCTCATAAAACTGACCTTTGCATCAGTTTCAAGTGGGAATTACTATATTTTCATCAGTATAGGGGCTAGATATCTATGGGTCCAAAACCCCTATGCAAAACATGGCATAAAATGAATAAAATTAGTTTTGTCCATTATAAAGCATATGCATTTGCTCCTTCTGATGGATGATGAATGAAAATCAATGAAAATTTTTACGATTGCACTACAGTATGTGAAATGCACTCAAAATGTGAAAATAACAATAGACTTATCAATCATCTTGGAAAGACAGTGCTCGAGTGGAAAAACAAATGTACATATGTAGCCAGTGAGACCAACCGCATTTTAGACACAAAAATACTTGCAAAGAATACTTCCCTCCATAATGCATTTTCTATAGAGCATAATACTAGACCGTTAAAACGAAAACTGCCGTTACGCTGGCCTGCAATTAATTTTTTAAAGCACCCAGTAAGTCGTTGCATAAACCACTGCTAAGGTTAAAATGTACTTTATTGGATAAAAGAGCCGACAATTAATTAAACCAGAATTAACTGTAATGTATGAGACGGGCTTGCAGGGCATGGGGGGTATTACGAGTTGACGTTTCAGATTGTGGCATAAAGTGCATATTTCTCAAACGGATTGTACCAGACAATAAATGACCACAAAAATGTTAAAGGAACATCCCTATCTGTAAAAACAATGGTAGGATTGTATATTTAGTAGCAAATATTCATTGTAGAATACATGGTACAATGAGACAATAATTCTACATGTTTATTTTTATTTGAGCTTTGCACTGCGTTGTTGGCATACAATCAGGCTATTGTTGGGTTTATTTTGTTGCTATGACGGAATTCTAATTTTATATGATGAATAAATATATTTATGAACTCACACATAGACGCTATTGTCACGCATGGATAGACTGGCTGGGGGGTGCTTGTTTAATGGACTTGCTACTGGAAAATAGTGACACTTAGAAACTCTCTATTCAACAGAGTTGTAAGAAATCATCTTCCAATAAAGTTAAAGAGTTTGTGATTTCCACTAATAGTTTGGCTGCAGGGGCAACAAATGTCTCAGTTGAGCAAAATAGGAATTACTTGTCTGCCACAGACCATCAAAAACATGCAATTTATCCATCAACTACCACCATGCCACATTACTGTGTGCTGGGGCTCACAGTTTTTTATTTTTTTCAAAAAGCTTGAAAGGAATATATGTGCACTATTTTTTTTCTTGTATTATTCATCATATTTGATGATTGCAGAAAAGCAAGGGGCTTAAATCTCTGTCTATCCGCAAATTGTCTATATTGCACATATATTAAATAAGGTCAAATGCCACCATTTTACTTACTTTTCAATCAAATTTCAAATTTGGTTTTTTTTTTTGTGTTGTTTACGTAAAGCACAGTTTACACAGTTTTAGTTCTTTGCAGATTTTTTATTTTTTTTTTTTTTTGGTTTTTGGTTGTTTTAGTAGTACATGTTAAAATATAAAATTTGCCAGCGTTTTGCACCCAATTACCAAGCCACTTTGGCATCATCAACTCATCTCATCAGTATCGATAAAAAAACAAAATATGGGAAAGATTGGTTCAGCCGTTTTCATACAATTAAGTACATTAAAAAAAAAAAACATTTAGATTAAGACTTTTTTTTTCCAAAGACTGTAATGGTTTCAGTTAGCGGCAAATCAAATGTGACGGGAAGGGGAATCAGAACAAGTCACCCACAAAGGTGAGGACCACTAAAGAAGCTTATGGGCAGAAGCTAAAATGGGCAGAAAAGAGGAATAAATACTTCTGGCTAAACAGCCAAATAATAATCAACCCAGGAAAAATTGGAGAACTCGAAAACACCAGCGAGTGAAAACAAAAACAAAGTTTCCTGAGCTCAGATTACTAACCGGAGAGAGAGGATGAGAACCGCAGTAAAAAAGGAAAAAACAACCACAGACTATGACCAACGACCTAGCTCAAATTCTACAACTCTAATCGCTAAAGTTGACATTGCGATATGTCGGCTGTGACATGGACCAATGCTTTTGATGGGTAATATTTCTGTTTATTGTACAGTTATTAAATAAACCTTTATAATTCTACGATACCGGAAATGAATTGTCCATTGACATTGGGGCATAAATTTGATAGTAGCCGAAGGCTAATTGAAAGTTCGAACTACCGTTACCACACAGTCTCGTACAATGCGAGATTTCCTTTCACTGACGCTTCCACAGCGCCCAGAAACCAGCCCATAAATATGAACCAGCCGTAGGCTACTGTTTTTTAAACTAAAAACAAAGCGAGTTTTGAATTTTCCATATGGTTTAAAAAATTTTTGAATCACAAGACGTGTGGGCAAATAAACTATTGAGAGCAAGGTGGATAACGTTATTTTGCTTAATATTTTGCCAGGTCAGTGATCACAGCAGTCCCATATAACTCTGACCGAACAGCAACAACAACTGTAAGGTTAACTTAGCCAGGCTAGCTACCGTTACCGAGTGACAAAGCTAGAAATAATACAGCTACTATCTAACTTCGCTAACAAGATTAAAACAAAAGTATGTTAATTAACTAATGTTAATTAAACTGAATGTAACATTAGACTAAATAAAATCCTACCAACACAACACAGTTGAATATTGATAGTTTAAGATTGCAATTTTAGCCATAACATTAAGCTTAGCTCAGTTAATAGCCTAACTTACTTAACGTATAACGTTACGGAGTTATTTTCGGTACAGTGCAATGGAATTAATTATCTCTTAGACAAGTTAAATAACATTAGCTAACGTTATATCTTCCATTGCCATGTGGCGCTAGCCAGCTTGCTAACTTACATTGGGAGAAAAGAAACTTAAAACTGTAAGAGCCTGACATTGACAGATTAAGAATTGTAATGTTATGTGTCAGCCCTATTCGGACAAGATAAGTTTTAACTTATGGGTGGAGGTGGGGTTAATGTAACCTAATTATTACCGGAGGATCTTTTTTAGTGCCCGTTGTAACATACAATTCTTTCCACGTATAATTTTTTCCACGTCTGGGTCTGCTTCTTGACTGTAGCCACCTAGCACTGAACTGTGTCAATATACGCTCTATTCTAGCCAGCAATCTATAAGTGGTTTGATAATTTTCTATGTATTTTTCAATTAGCCTGTAAACATTATTACCTATAGTTCATACCACCGAACTATATATAATATAGTTTGGTGGTTCATACACACGCATTATGCTATGTAGGGTAGCACAAATGCTTAAAGGTCATAGCCTATGTGCTTCATCAGCTAACTTAGCCAGGTCTGCACAGTGCACACTCTGGGAGTAAAGTTAACATGCAGAACAGTTCTGTGGGTTAATATTAGCTGAGCAAGCACGATACGTTTTGTAGGGGAGAGTCAAAGTGGGACTCAAGAAATGCTGCCATTTGGAAGACCCTGAGAACTGGAACTCATCATGCACTTCAAAGGACCAGAGGGTCTTGTAATAAAATAATCGGTTACTCAGACCTCCTTTGGGCTTTCAGGCATTTTGCTCCCAAAAATGTCCCCATCGGGGAAAGACGGAGATATGGGCAAATTGAACTGTTTGCTAAATTTTTCTTTCACTGGTTATATTGACCTCAAAATTCTGATAATAATATAATGTTCAGTCCCAGTTCAATTAAAAATAATTTGAATTACACTGATTATGTCTTAGTAAAGACCCAATGGGATGCCCTGATCTGATGCCGCATCTGATTTATTGTATATATATCCAGGTTAATTGTATATATATCGAAGTTCATTGTATATATATCAATGTTCATCTTATATATATCAATGTTCATTGTATATATATCAAAGTTCAATATATATTTCCTGTTTGGCTTGCCATATATATATATATAGGTGTTGTCCGACTAGCAACCACCACCATTTGAATTTGACTGAATCGACTCCCAATTTCAGACCTCGGAATGCTTGATTTTCCACGCCTTCCAGCAATAGTTAAATTCCCTTGTGGTGCTGGGCCGGAATAAGCATGATGGATGGTTTTAATTCAATATTCCTAGATTGCCTTTGATGTTGCCACAGTTCCAGCGAGAACTTGCTGCAGAATTCAATTAGATCGCCATCATGTTCCAGCTTCCTCATCCATGGGACCTGTAGGCCTGAATCCAAACTCAGTATGTAAGCTGTCATGGTGGCGCTATTTAGGTACAGGGCCTATGCAAATGGCTTACGTGATATGTTTTTATCAGCTTTTTGGCCCAGGAGTAAAAATACATCTGCTGCCAAATTCTGTAATTACTGCCCCTTTCTGTTTTCCACAATATCCATGAAAGGCAAACTACTGTACTGGATAAATACGGCTAGTTCCTTCCATGTTAAACCCTCATTCTCCTACATAGTTTGTGGGATATGCAGAAAGGTTATTGAGTCCCATCACTGATGATCTACCGTCCGCTCCACGGTCAAAGCAGCCAGCATGAGGCGATTCTGAAATGCATCAACTGTCTCCCCACAAACACCCAATGTTCGACAGTGAGTTTTTTTTTTTTTCCTGTGGTGTTTTCCATTTTTAAATGTGTTGATTGCGCTGTTCTCAAAGTTGTCAAATGCAGCCCACCTGCGCTCAATCTATATTGGCCTCTTTGGGGCCTATTGCTGGTCCATTGATTCTCTGTTTAAGAGGACGTGATGTGAATGCCAATGGGATAAATGGCTTATTGAGAATTATTCAATGCACAGCCCCCCTTCCCTGAGACCTGACCTCTTCCTGCTCTCTGTACTAGAATACCTTTGTATTCCTCATGCCGTCACGTCGCATCCTAATACAAGCCAGTGCGTCGCATTGCATTCTCCCCGACTCTTTCTGAAATAATTCTCTTTGTCTTTGACATGTTATGATTATGCTTAGAAAAATACCTTATTACACTTTGGTGCACAATACATTTTTTTTGTATTGAAGCGAGTTTATTTTTTCCAGTGATTCTATTAATGTGGTGTATGCCTTAAAAATGTGCTGACTTCAGATGTCTGTAGGCATTGAGGCACCTGCGTTGAACAGAAAAGAAAGGACCACATCAGTACAGCTCTATCCTTTACGCCCGGTACCCACCAGACGCTTATTGCGCGTGCAGATTTGAGCAGAACTGAACCCACCAGACGCGCAAGAGCACAGATGCTTTTTGCTTTTTCGGAGCGCATTCCGTGAACGACAGAGACGCGCTGTACAAACAAACAATCTACATTCCGGATTTGTGAGCTTCTCTAAATAATGGTTAAGTAAATATTGCTATTACATATGTCTTACTGCTTAAAAGCTACATTTATCAATGGCTCCTTTATAAAGTTCACTTTAATTTATTTTGGACAGTAATCAACGTGTTCTAAACATTTAATTATATCAGAATTAGCAGCTATTCTGTAGTACCTTAAATCGATACAGTGATATCAGTACACTAAAAACAGAATAGAATGTAGAATAGAATAACGTTTATTTCCCTTTCGGGAAGTAAGCATAGTCTTAATTAATTGAACAAATATGTATCCTATAATAAAGAAAAAGCATTATAAAAACGGGAATAACTGGTTATATGTAAAATGTATGAATTGATATAACTTCATTCATCCCACAATGGTCATTGTCTCTGTTCCCTTTTTCATTAGAGCCTATATTAATATATAATATGTATTAAAATAATGAATAACAATAGTAAAACTATTAGTAGGTTGAAAAACATTAATATGTGGTCATATGATGCAGATATTGTGCATAATGTATTTCCATGAGATTGCGCATGCGGACGCCCAGAAAATTCCGCCCCGAGCGGAAAAATCCGCTCCACGTCCGCGAGCCGTCCGCCCGCCAGCCGTGCGCGCGCGGCCGGTGAGAACCACGGCAATTCGTTAACATGGGAGCGGAAGTGAAGCGCACCAGTGTGCGTGCGCTTGCGCGTCTGGTGGGTAACGGGCGTTAGAACATTAGCTGTGAAGCTCTGTTTAGGATAGGTTCTCACATCTGTAATTGAAATAAGAGCTTTAATTCTTGCTCACATCCTCAACTAATGAATTCACATAGGCAGCTCAAAAAAAAGAGGATTATTGAAACTTTAAACAGCAGTGACTTTTCAGAGGGAATTTTCAGAATTATTTATCCAAGCTTGTTCTAGTCAAGCAGCAAGCCAGTGCTGCTAGGTTCACTGTTATTCGCTGTCGTTCAAATTGAACTTTAACTTTATTAAAGTAGCTAGCACACATGTACACAATTCCCTGCAGATATGGCACACATAGCTCATGCTAGCTAGTTAGCCATCAACCACAAGTGAGCCACAACAATGCGCAAAGGAACTTATACAGTTCTTAAGAAAAAGGAACATTATACACGTTTTTCCTGAATGTTGACATTGCCTTGAGAATCTATTTAACATTTAATGTGAATAACGCATCTGGGCAGCATTCATTTGCTACAGGAAGGCCAGTGTGCACAATTACTACCATTAGTCTTTTTGTCCTACATTAATGACATTTAGCAGATGCTCTTATCCAGAACGACTTACACAACCTTTGTTTTTACATAGTATCTATTTATACACCTGGATATATGTCCTACCTATGTGTCCTACCTGCAAACCGAACCTGTAACCGTCGGGATACAAGCCCAGCTCCTTACCCATTATACTTCTACTAGTAGTGCTGTCAAGCTTGGATTTCTCAAGCCAACTTAAAGTTTGTCCTCAAACTTTCCTTTCTACTTATATTCCCCCCTCTCTTCTCATAACATCTCTGCATTAAAAAACTAGGCTTTGTTTTGACTAGATGGTTGTTTTGTTGAACTTTCAACAACAGCAATGCAAAGACTTTTGATACTTTTAACTTGACACATCTCTAAAGCTTTGAAGGTTTTTTTTTTTTTTTTTTGCTTCTCTGAACATGGCTTGAATAATCTTTGAATTTCATATGTGGCTGCTGGAAGGCTTTTGTTCCCTCCAGTCCAAATGCCTCTTTTTTCTGCCCTCTAAATGAACAAATGGAATGCTCACTTTAGCGTATTCAAATCCTAGCAGCTATGCAAAATGAAATTAGCCATTACTGCAGTGACAGCATTATCCACATTGTGTCAATATTATAAAAGAAAGGAACATTTAATTCCAAATATCCCAGGCCTGGAATGATGTGCATAATTTGGAGAATGTGGGTTCCTGAAGTAACACAGGACTGTTTTTTTTTTTTGGCAAATAATAAATGGGCACCACTCTATTTCATTCAGAACTTATCATAAATGCCTTAGAAGTGCTTCACATAGTTTTTTTATAGTGTCATTTGTGTATACTTTAGGAAATCATTAGAGTACATTAGATTGCAGCTTTTGCATAATATGACCCAGCCTTACAACAGTTATAACAGAACTGAGACCATCTGGGAAAAAATGTGCTATGATTACAATAAAGTTGAGCTCTTTGGACTGAAATGAAAGCATAATTGATGCAAACCAAACACCGCCCATCACCCAGGAAACAGCTTCCCAACATCAAGCATTGTAGTGGCATCAGAAGAGACAGGAAAGCCTGTTGCCATCAAGGGCAATACAGACAAATATAAATACAATCAAAACCTAGAACTTGTTTTAGTGTTAATATCAGATCTTGAAGAGATCTGTGTCTAGGGAAAAGAAAGAGTGATACTCCAACAAGACAATGACCAAAAGCACATGGCAAAAAGGTCAGTATTCTGGAATGGCCCAGCTAAAGTCCAACCTTACATCCCATTTAAAAAATCTGTGGAATGACCTGAAAATTGCTGTCTATCGATACCGTTTTACCATGGCGGAATAGGCAAGAAGTCCATAATCTAAATATGCAAACCTCATACAAACTGGAATTGCTGCCAAAGGCCTTGCATTTTGCTCAGTGAATATAAACTACAACTAAGGAACTAACCCAGCATTTTTTAAAGATACTTATACTGATCATTTAATAACCTCTTAAGTTACAATGCGGGCATATAATAGCATGTACAATTAACTCAGCCTTTGATAGAGGTCCATGCTTTGCCTCGTTCTGGTTTCACTATAACTAGCATCCCTCCAGGGGTTATCACAGATATCTCTATGGTTTTATGATATTGTTAATGTATTCAATCATCAACATATTTATACCATGGCTTGGATAAATACTTGATTCTGATTTGTTGACAGCCGTGGTTTAAATGCTTCTATATGAACGGTCATCCAGGTCACAGGTTGGATCACTGTTCTAAATGCGTGCGCTGCCTATGGATGGGAATTATGGCAAGGTATTGCTCCATAACCAGCTAATTCAGAGTCCAAAACGTCCAAAAGTGGAAGAAATAAAGTGAATTGATACAGTAAAATAAGCAAAATGTAGCCTACCTACTTTTTTTCCCTCAGTGACTAATGTTATTGGACAGCAGACGGCTACTCCGCCTCGTAGGCTACAAATAGTAAACTTTAATTTAGGCAACTGCATAGCTGGCTAAGATAAACTTTTGTCATTGTTTTTAAGATAATGCAAATGCAATACGTGGTTAGGCCCACCCGACAAAGTCAGAAACTACGCTATGGTTAACCACATAAAGCAATTCTAGCTTTTAGTCCTTCTAGCTAGCTAGCTAACATTAGAAAAGTGTTTAAAAATGGAGCTGTGTGCTACTGCTGGCTAACGTTATATGACAACGTTTGGAGACAACGCTACACTCGTCTGGAGGGAATTATGAGATATCGAGGTTTTAAACAGCGGCAGCGCTGGTATATTCACAAAAAAATACTGAAACGTAAAATATACTCGAAGCTGGTCCAGAAAAACGACAGTTTGCGAACGGGCGTTATATTGAACAATCCAGGAAATTGATGGTAAGACATAATCACTAGAAAAGGTTTAAAAGTAAGTTTTAGTTAATGTCTATGCTCTAAATCAGGGATCTTCAACAGGGGGTCCGCGGAGGTACTGCAGGGGGTCCCCCAATTTTTGTGGGATTTAAAAAAAATTAAATCTAACAATTTTTAAATGTATTTTCGACAAAAAAAAATTATATTGAGTAAATTCAAAGCATTAATAGGCAATAATAAGCTACTTTTGTTGACAAAAACTATATAAAAAAAGAATGATTCCCATGATGCAACCACTTGTTTTTTTGTTTTTTTTATATCTGGGGGTCCCCGCTCTGTTTCTATCGGCCAAGGGGGTCCTTAGGCTGAAAAAGGTTGAAGACCCCTGCTCTAAATGAATGGGGAATTTACTTCCGAAACCAGTGTGACGTAGTCACTTGAGCACGCTATAACGTTAGATTTGTCTCTTCTATAAGTAACCATAGCTACAGCATACAGCTGACTTATAAAACCGGTAAATAACATTAATCTGCAGATTTAAAAAAATGTTGTATTCTGCAAATATCTTAGTTACAACAACTTTAATATAGCAAAACATTTTTGTGGTTAGAGGTGCAGTATTTATTTAGTTTGGAAATACTAATTTATCATGTAGGCTAGGCTAAATTAACGTCAGCAACATGCGGACTGCTTGTAAATGCAAGTCACTTCACAAAGCACGTCAATCTGTATAGGCTATAGAAAAAAATTTTATCCAGCAAAATGTTTTTGATAAGTTACATCTAACAAACTTTGTAGTATTTTTCAGATGTTCCCATGCATATCATGATGCAAATCTGAAATGTTGATTAACCATTTCCTTAGCTAGCCTGCACGTTAGGCTATTTAAATAGGCTACACTGCATCGTCTGCGTGATCAAAAAAAGCAAGACAGAGAGAGGGAGCCAGGTAACATTAAATCTGATTGAGTTATGGTTTCATACAATTTTCTTAAATAATGTAATGACAAAAATAACCAAATAAAACCAAAAAGGAACTGTTTTTTTCCTAATAGATTAAATTGTTTTCAGAACTAACGACGATAAATAGAACTAGTAACGAGATGTTTTCGGTTCAAAATAGAACTTGCTACCAACCAGAGTTCTGATTGACAACGCTAAAGCATGTCAAAAGGGCCGCGGAATCATATTTCAACTTCAGCTGATTTAGTCGATAAAAATCTATAAAAGTAACTATATATAATCATTGTTGGTAACCATGGTATAAGAGATATAAAGCACTCCATGCCAGTGTATATATACAGAATATATGGCACTCCTGTTATGGTTGAACACTGGACTGAACCTAAACGCAAAACTGAGACCAAACTCGAAGTAAACTCCACAAAAGAGTGTATTTACTGAACAAGGCAGGGTAGAAGGCAAACAAACGAACAGGGAAAACTACAGGTGACAGGCTGGAAGCGGGGTTGGCGAACTAAAACGGGGCAGGTGAGGAGTAAAACAGAGCGGGCAAAACAGGAGGCAGGCTGGGCGGGCTGGAGCGAGGAACAAAAACAAACAGGTTAGCAAGCAAGTGACAAACAAACAGGCCGGGAGATATCTCAAGACGGGGCTGAGAAAATGAACTGCCGATGAACCAGTGGAAACAACATAAATGAAGCAGGGAACAGGTGGGAAGGCTAATAGAATATCTGAAGGGCGTGCACAATGTGTGCAAAGGGAAGAGTGAAAGTCAATGAGGGGTGAAAACAAGGAACAAAACGGGGACCACGCCCAGCCTGCAACAAACACGGAAACTAGACAGACAGGGGAACTGAAAAACATGACATGAAACACAAGGAATGGGAAACGAAAGGAACGAAAAGGAGGTGGACTGGAGAGAAGCTTATAAATCATTAACAAGTACAGGTATTGCTTTATGACCTGACATAACATGAACACTGTATGTAAAACACTATTCTCAGTAACGTATCTATTGATGTCATTTGACTTAAGGTAAAAAAAAATTGTTCTAATTATTTTTTTAACCTGTCGTTCCTTCCTCTCACACTAAGGCGTAGATGCAGGATCACTTGCTAAGCAACAAATTGCCTTCATGATTTCAATGAATCATTCAATTACCACAGATATGTCTAATCTTAACCATGAAGAGCCAGTGTTGGTGGACACCTTTGTTCTAGAGCAACATTACAACATGTCACTATGATACTGCAATTACAGAGCCTATAGTGACTCCATCATTAGTTAGGGAAAACTAATGGCACTAGTTAGCTATAATATAGTAATGATGACATTATATTTGCTTCATGTAGGCTTCATAAATGCATACTTCATCATGCTTCAAGCACAAGCCTATCAAGTGGCATTTCTGCGGCCACTCTGCTGTAGTAGAGCTGGGGGATAAACAATAATAAGGAGCATTCCTTCCTTGTCTCTCCATAAGAGGACATTCTACACAGAAACAATGTGGAGTCAATCCTACTCCGAAAATGTAAACCTGACAAGTCCTTTTTAAAAAAAGAAATGCAATGGTCATTTTATAATGACAGTTGGCTGTCTTTGGTTTGAGCACCAGAGATAACTAAAAGCAGCTATCATAAAAGGTTTTCAAATACAACCTCCCATCACCACCTCACTGGAATGGAACAGCATGCACACCAGGCCATTTGGAGGGGAAAGGGAAAAGACTGCTATAAATTTTGTACTGCTCTTAGTACAGTAGCCCTGGGAAATCTCTCTACATATTCTGTAATGGAGTGGTATGTGGTGATGATTAGATATTTTCTGTTGCTTTTTGCTTCATGTATTATTCAGTTAGCAATGCACAGGATGGTTCAATGCGCTAGACTACCAGTGTTCCAGTCATGGCAGGTCTGAAACTGTGCTTTCCCACTGATCCCCTCTTCATCTACAGAACTCGAACAGTTCATTAAAACTGTGCATGACATCATGAAATAGGGAGCCATTTTCAATCTTGCCACAATGTAGATTACTTAATCATGAACATGAAGCAACACATAAAACTAATCCACGCCCCCCTCAACTCTACATTTTTATTTATTCTCACACACACAAAACATTGGGGGTAGCACCAGCAGCAACAAATAAATTACTTAAATATGCAACTTACCCTCGCATTAAAGTACAGTGTGCATGTTTTATTCTGAGCCTCTCATTTTACCCAATTGATATAGCAAACTTTGAGTTGCAGCATTGCAATGCATTTGTTGATAGTCTGTTCTTTTAAACTTGATTGAAGCCTTGAGTGCACACTCTACCAAGCCAGTAATGGAGTACATTATTATGAAATGGTAAGAAGGATTCTAAAAAGATATGCATACTAAGAGAGTAGTTATTATTAGATTTTAGAGTAGTTATTTTTTTCCCCTTTCTACTTGTTAGTAGTTTATACTCCCTTAGTGGTCCTCACCTGTGTGGGTGACTTGTTCCGAACCCCCTTACCTTCGCATTTGATTCACCGCTACTAAACCCATCACAAACACATTATGTCCACATCAATGTAACTTATCGTGAAGTATTTTTGACATTGAGGGCATTCATTTATTGTCAGCTGAGCATTCAAAAAAAGAAAAAGTACGCAATATAGGCTCCACACAACCCATCTCATGAGCTGTCACTCCAGAACAGAACAGACAAAAGAAGCACTGCAGACAGTTTCATACCATTCCGTTTAGAGGACTGATAAAGCATTAGTGAATCAGATGTTGACAGTTCTGCGTTTTACATAATTGCTGATGTTCAGCTTCCTTCCTTACTGCTTCCGCTGTAGAAATGTGTGTTCTCTATTGACACTTTATCAAATTCAAAATGATGCTATTTAATGAGCTGCATATGTTAACATTAATGTCTTTAAAGTGAAAATGCCTATTTGTCCATCTGCTGCTTGTTTTCCTTGAAATAACTGAGTTTTTTCCCCCACATATAATACATGTTCTTATGCCTACACAGTCTAAAATTAGCACCCCGGACAGGCAGACAACCACATAATTCTAACACCACATGATGGCTGCAAATATGGGCAGGATTCGATTAAAAAAATATTCTTAACTTTTACATGCAATTAAAATGCAAATGTTCATTTTTTTTTCTTCAAACAGAAAAGACCTATGTTGTTGCAAGTAAAATTTCCATTTACTTGTATTCCAGAGTTAAAGACAAACCCAATACATAAGGCTTATGCATATACTGTGAGCTAGGCCTCTGCAGCCTGGTGCATCACCCCGGTAGGCTTTGCTTTATTCCAAGAAGCCGAGGTATTTTCCTCTTTTTTCCTATTTCCAGCGTGCCACTGGACAAAAAGGATCAACTGTTATTTCACTGGAAGTGCAGGGAAGCAGGCTGACTGTGCGGCTATTTCTGTTCATGTCTGGTATTCCCATCGGGGATGGGATTTAGCAGCGTGCCATGGGGCATCATTTCATGCATCAGCGCAGTCCCTTGAAAACTAATTTTGCACTCTATTTTGTAGCTGCCGTAACCCCACTTCAAAAGACACTGTTTTGCTGTTTGGGCATTTTACCTTTCAATCCCCGGGACAAGCAAAGCAAGTGTCAATTTTTACACACAATTTAGGTGCAGCATGGTGCAGCGTAGTCCTCCCTTTCTGCCACTTTATTGTCTGTCTTTTTTGAAAGATTGAAACAAATGTGAAGAACAACAGAGAGAGAGAGATGGAGAGAGTGTGAGTGACAGCAAACACTTTCCATTTAAAAATTGTCTTGGAATTCATCCATTTTAATAACACCCAAGATCTCCAGCTAAAATGAACAGCCTCCTATTTATCATGATCTAATTCATTCATTCTATTAACCAATGAACCGGCACCTCCTTGTCCTTGGTTTGCCACTTCCTTACTCCTGGATAGACGGAGAGCCGTGAAAGGGTGTTATATAAATGCAGCCTGTCACAGTGAGTGGGTCAGTGTGGAAAGAATAAACAATGACTCACTCTTGGCACATCGCAGCTTTGGCTCATTTTTCAAACAAACTTCATTGAGTTGATCAGTCCACCAAACACAACACAACAAATACACCGCAGGTGAATTGCGCCAACGCACAAGACGCAGATCTTGGTACCAGTGGAACTTAACAAGCATTACCCAGAATTCCTCAGGAGCACTGTGGGAAGGGCTTTGTGAATCTTAATGCTGCCTCCAAGAAGATGATGGAGTCTCAGTTGTGTGTACATTCTGTGTATGTGTGGTGAGGTCTATGGCTGGGCACGTATCGGCTATTAAGAAAGCCGGATTTACTTTTAATGAAGATCGATAACAGAATGCTTTTGGACTATAATTCTACATTAAATAAATATTGTATTTACCTACACAAGATAACAAGCCCTGAAGGATTCATAGCTTGGGTATTTACAACAAATAGCCTAATTTCCCTCACAAGTGCACCTTTAGTTAGTGCACAAGTTAAGAATAGTTACCCATACTGAATCTTTAGAGTTCTAGCCAGTAGCCACAACTGCATACAACTAAAGCTATTTTTTTTAAAGTAGTTCACTAGGCCTACATTGAAACTATACTTAATGAAAAAAACATTAATTAGGTCAGCTATGGGCCATGTGGCAGATTTTGTTTAACACAGCTGTTTTTACGTGTAGACCCACTTTAAATACAATAAAAATGAATGAATAAGTTAAAGGGTAATACCACCGAAAAACAACATTAACCTTATTTAACAGATCAAGGCAGATAAAAAAAAAAAACAATAGTGCACTTGATCTACGATGTGTCCCTACTGTCAGAACAGTGACAGACGCGGCATTATTTCCCCCTCGCTGGCCTCGCCCCTCAACTATGACAGACACCAACTGAATATATGGCCCCGCCCACCACTGTCAAAAAAAATTGTTGTGCGAGCAACAAAGAGAAATGCGGGCGCGAGCAGTAGCTGTGCTCAGAATACAGTTTTGGCGCTCGTTCAGGTTATGTGCGCGCTGAAAGCCTGGATTTCTCGTCAAAGGCTACAATATTGCACTCAAATACGAACTTTACTCACGCGCAAAAGCACACGGCAAAACAATTTGCATGCACAGAGTTTCAGGCTGTGCACACAGCTCCTCGATTTCCACGTGTAGATTTTATTTTCTCTCGCGATTTTTGGCATTGATATCCCACCATAGAGCCTTGCCACCTCCATTGACTGCAATGGAACAAAAGAAAAATGCAATGCCATGCTTTGAGCATTAGGGGTATAACAACATGGTGGAAATATGTATATTCTAATGTAAATTCTAATAAAGTGATCTTACGGTGTTGAAAATGTGTTGTCAATGTGAAAAGTGATTGGCATGCATTGCAGGCAGGCCTTACTTGCTAACTAAGTAAAACCAGATATTCTGTAGAAGCCAGATTATTGGTAAACAAGATTGCTTTGTATCTTATAAACAATGTCCCGCCGGTACTAGCTTGTACTTTGTCCGCCCATATAGTTGTCATTCTTGTGCTGTTATGCTGCGACACCATCCCTCTTGCTTTTGTGCCTCACGTTCAAAGCGGTCATGAATATTCATGACCAAATTTGCATAATCATAGAAAAAAGTTTTCCCCCCTAAATGGTTCAAGATTCAAATCATCTAAGTGCATAGAAAAGGCATACTTTCTACTGTCTGCGACTTTCTACTGTTTTCTCCAACTTACAATTAAAAAGTATTATCTCTCATAGAGTTGGGTTTCTGGAAAAAACTGCCATTGACCCACATTCATTCTGTTCAGTTTAACCCAGTTTTGGCGCTCATAGTTGCCCCCTGGAGGTGAAACCAGATATTCATGTTGTTGACATATCTCTTTACTATACAATCTCTGGTCAAACCAAGCATCACACTCCTCCTCCTCTCTGATGGTTGCTGAACTTGCTGTCTTCTCCCACCAGTGTTGCATATTGCGCTTGATTCTGATTCACGTTTATGCAGCCGCTTGATGCGTGCCATGTTATACGATTTTTCAACATTATTAACACATTTGTGCATAAAGGCATAGAATAGTGCTGCTTTTTCACATACACTGTATAGTATTGCAGGATCAAAGAGTGCATGTGCCAAAGAGCTGGGAGCTCTGACTTGAAGAAAAGGCACTTTTACTGGCTATTATGAATACATTACATTACATTACATTACAGTCATTTAGCAGACGCTTTTATCCAAAGCGACGTACAGTAAGTGCATATAGAAAGGTCATCGAAGTAACTACAGAATACAACTATACTGACGTCTGAATGAATACAACTATACTGACGTATGACATTTTCTTGTTTTTATTCAGCGTAAGCGCAAGTTTCTTAATCTTTAATTTAAAAAAATTATGTGTGTATATATATATATATATATATGATGCATTTGTCTGTAGAGCATCACATACAATTCAGAATCTCCATTTAATTAGAATGTATATGTTTGTCAATTGATTAATACCGAATGTGTGGGAGCTGGTGTACTTTGTCGGTTGTGATATGGAGACTGTGGGATGTGAATGGATGCCTTTAAAATACAAAGTGGGGCAGTTGAAAGGAATCTTAGAGATTATATTTTTTTACATAAATATCATGATTTAGAAGCAACCCACGCATGTGACACGATTAGACTTGACGTCAAGAGGCAGAACATGGTAATTATCACTTAAACAAATCCATGCTAAGGTCTTGCTTTAAAGATAGTGAAAGAAAACTGACCAGAATCTTTCACACAGCTTGAATTTAGATTAGCCAGAATATATAAACCCATTAGACATGCAGGTCCATGCGTCTGTGTCTCACGAGAGATGGACACACTTTCCGAAAATCTCACTCTCACAAACGCACACACACACTCTCTTTCCCTTTTTCTCTCACACACGCTCCATTTTTTTTTCTGAATTCATAATTGATTTATCTATATTTTAAAATATGCCTGAGCTCGCCACCCTAATTCGCATGCACCCCGACTTTTTATATAATACCCTCATGTTAAGGTGTGAATTTCACACCGAAAAATGCACCTGGCCCTGGATAACTCCCTTCTTGCATTGCCAGAAAAGGCAGCACCAGAGCATGATTATGTGCCATAATTATGCCACTCCCTCAAATTTTTGATGGATCCTTTCATTTGTGAGTTAATGAAGATGAAGAGTATCTAATTTGGAACATAGATACATTTAAATTTCCATTAACCAATTCCATTCCATTGAATAACAACTCCTTAAGTTAACATGAATTATATCACATTTTTGAATGCTCAATGCTGATTGGTCAATGAAAAGTAATTATTTATGTATAATAATAATTGCTGTATAATAACGGTTGTTTTACACCTGATTATATCTGTCCGCACTCTACGTAGCCAGGTTTTCCCGTCAGTATGTGTTCTCTACTGATATGGGAAAGGAAAACGTAAAATGATCATGCAAAGGGAACAACTGGTTGTCTGAACCTGGCCATCGGCATCCCAGAAACACCCACTTTAACATGACACACTTTGCAATAAAATAAAATGTCCAATTTAATTTAGGTAAATAATGTGTACGTAAAACATGAGGTTACAAATGTTGTGAGCTAGCTTGTTTGTGGTTGCTAAGATACTAAAAGCCTTGTGGTTTGTTTGGGACTACTTTTGTGGCAAAAATGTACAAAGATACAAAGTACATTAACAAAATAAATAAAAATAAACTCAATTTTAACATGGTTTTGTGGAAGATAAATTGTTCAGAAAGTAGTTGTTTCAAAATAAGCCCCTTCATGGTGATGGTACCCCAACACAAAGCAGTGGTAATCTCGCCCTGTCTGGACTTTTGAAAGAACTGACTTGCCCCCGCTGTACATTATGCCTTACCTAATACATCACATATGTATTGACAATGCATTAGCACTACTAATACTAATAAGCTATTAACAAATACATTATGAGATGCTTTGTATGATTTTTGTATTATCCTGTGATCCACCTCTGAGATTAATGAGATAAATGAGAAGGAGACAAGTGGTTTAGTATGCTTTTACATGTTATCCTATGGGGTGTACTCTTGGCTGTACATTTTATACCCAAATAAAAAAAATCCAAAGCAGTGTCATATATAATAGGGAACACCACTACAGTGCTCACACTTCACAACCCTTCCTATAGGATGTCTGTAGCTGGGGATTGAACAAGTGTTAACTAATAGGATTTTGTCATCTTAATTACATTATTGTAAAAAAAAAGACATATATTAAACATTTATGATAATAATACATGTTGTAGGCCATGGTAATGGTTTAGTAAGTGAGTGAATCCTCTGTGCTTACAATCGACTACATATTTTAATTATAAATGCATGTTCGTGGTCAACATAAATGATGTTTTTATATTAGCTACTGATGTGTTTATGTTAACTAAACTAACAAAGAGTGAGGGACTTCCTTTTCAGATGGCCGGCTTAACTATGTACTATGTGGGGCGGCTAACCATCTTTTTTTCCTCTCTTACCCTGAGCTGCAGATTACTCTGGCCCGTGCCCCCGCGCTCTGAGTTTGCAGACTGCTCCAGTCCTGTCCCTTGCCCTGAGTTTGTAGACTGCTCCAGTCATGCCCCTTGCCCTGAGTTTGCAGACTGCTCCAGTCATGTCCATCGCCCTGAGTTTGCAGACTGCTCCAGTCCTGTCCCTCCTTTGGTTTATCCTCCCAACTTGATGCAACCGGAGTTAAATCCTTTTCTTTGGAATTCATACTTACCAGCTAGTTTCATTAGATCCCTTATTACAGTCTATTACTATCCAGTTCATCACCTTTAGTTTAAACCAGGCTGGCCAGCGAAGGATGGGCACCCCCTCTCTAGCCAGGTTCCTTCCGAGATTTCTTCCCAATGGGGAGTTTTTTCTCGCCACCGTTGAGTGTTTTTTCTCCCCTACCGTGGAGTTTTTTACCTCGTTTTGCTGGTTGGGGGCTAAGGCCTGGTTTTTTGCTCTATTTTCGTTGTGTTTCCCTGTGCAGCGTTTTTGTGACAGTTCTCTGTAAAAAGCACGAAACAAATAAAATTGAATTGAATTGAATGTACTAAAGGTTCTATCATTTCTAAAGGGTTCATCTGATGTGGATGAAAATACCCTCAAGTAAGGGTAATTCCACCCAAAAACAACATTAACCTTATTGAACAGATCACTGCAGTGATATGGTTAAGGAACTGGACTTGTAACCAAAAGGTTGCAGGTTTTATTCCCAGGTAGGACACTGCCGTTGTACCCTTGAGCAAGGTACTTAACCTGAGTTGCTTCAGTATATATCCAGCTGTATGAATGGATACATGTAATAAGAAGTTGTGTAAGTCGCTCAGGATAAGAGCGACTTACTAAGCGTCTGCTAAATTCCTGTAATGTAATGTAAAGTGGGCGAGTAAATAACATAGCAAGAAGGCTGAGCCAGCGAGGGAAGAATTGCTGCCTGCATCTCACTGTTCTGAATAGGGACCACTGAACGAGCTAGCTATCATTGCTATTTTATTATAATGTCAGGAAATTACATTGATAGGCTACGTTACTTCCTAAAGATGTTTTGGCAAACTAAACCAAACAGGACTCGAGTGCTGTCGGTTACAGAGTGGAGCTCCTCAGGTATTCCCTGATTCCCTGTAGTAGGGTTGCCACCGTGAGCGGGTTTATTCTGCGCATGATCTTAAAGGGTCCCATGAATTTGCGTTAGTTTATCCTCTGGTTTTCACCCGGAGACTAACGGTCACCCCCAGCTGAGCGCAAAACCGAGCGTCGAATTGCGGACCTCGATCCAACACCACGTCTTGGGGTAGGCCATGATTCCTAAAGATGTGATCCACCACCAGCTGAGCGGTCTCGCGAGCTGAGGGCAGTTTGGGAAGGGCGATGAAATGTGCCGCCTTGGAAAACCGGTTGACAATAACGAGAATCACCGTGTTACCCTGGGACACAGGCAAACCGGTGACAAAATCCAAAAGCGACATGGCTCCAAGGACGGCTGGGGATGGGCAAAGGACGTAAAAAAACCACGGAGGAACAAAAAGACAATGGGGAGGACCCCCACCTGGACCCGGATTTTAGCGCAAAGCCCTCTGTACGGCCACCTCGATTTCCAACTTAACAGAGGGAAAGATCTGAGCGGCTGGCACAATGGGTTCCCAAACCGGGTTCCTATTAACGCGTTCGTAAATATGGGACAGTGCATCCGGTTTCACATTTTTAGACCCGAGTCGATACGTGAGTAAAACATTTTAACATGTAAAAAACAATCTCCAATGAGCCTGCCTGGAGTTACGCATTTTAGCTTGCTGAACAAGTTTTTATGATCAGTCCAGATGGTAAATGGATGCTCAGCGCCCTCTAGCCAATGACAACACTCCTCTAATGCTAGCTTAATGCCAGCAGCTCCCGATACCCAACATCATAATTTCTCTCGGCCGGTGTGAGAGAAAAACGTACATGGGTCCATCATGCAATCCTGCGGAGAATGCTGTGACAAAATAGCCCCCACCCCCAACTCCGAGGCATCCACCTCTACCACAAAGGGGAGGGAGGGATTAGGAGTCACCAGAATGGGTTCAGAACTAAACCTTCTTTTTAGCTCTGTAACGGCTGCCTCAGCCCTAGGGTTCCAGTAAAAACGTGACATTTTCTTTGTAAGAGCCATGATAGGAGCAGCTACTGCACTAAAATTACAGATAAACCATCTGTAGAAATTGGCAAAGCCAAGGAAACGCTGAAAAAGAGATCCCAGAAAAGAGACTGAGTTGACATGAAAAACGCACTTCTCTGCCTTCACAAACAATCGAACCTCCAAAAGGCTCTTTAACACCTGTCTGACGTGGCTGATATGCTCAGAGAGATTAGCAGAGAAAATCAAGATATAAATACACAAAGACAAATTTTTCTAACATCTCTCTGAGCACATTGTTAACTCGCACTTGAAAAACAGAGGGGGCGCTAGTGAGCCCGAGCGGAATGACCTGGTACTCATAATGTCCGTTATGCGTATTAAATGCCGTTTTCCATTCTTCACCTTCTCGGACGCGCACCAGGTTGTACACGTTCCGGAGATCGAGCTTGGAAAAAAACGACGCCCCCTGGAGATGCTCAAAAGCAGAGTTCATAAGCGGAAGCGAGTAACGGTTTATAGTGGTAATTTCATTAAGTCCACGGTAATCTATACACGGCCTCAAACTCCATCTTTTTTTTTTAACAAAAAAAAATCCGGCCCCTGTCGGTTAGGTAGTGGGTCTGATGAAGCCATTAGCAAGTGACTCATATAGTCCCTCATCACTGTGCTCTCTGGGGCAGATAAGGAATACAGGGAGCCTCTGGCAGAAACCGTGCCCAGGTACAAATCAATAGCGCAGTCGTAGGCCCTATGGGGTGGCAAGGGGGGTAGCACGTTGTCTGCTAAACCACTGGCGAGGTCAGAGTAAACCACTGACCTCACCAGAAACATTAGCGGGTAAACAAAATCCCAGCGCCCCTCCTACACTGGTGCTCTCAAAACTAGAGGAAGAACTCCAAAGAACCATAAACACAGAAATGCTTACAAGTCCTGGATGACCTGAAGTTTCATAAATAGTAGTTTATCTTAATGAGAATAGCAGCCATCATAATAGTGTTTTTCCCTCCACAATGTTTCACTGCATGCATGAGTCCGATCATAAATATGGGAATTTATGATTTCTGGAGAAGGAGTCATTTTCCTGGATTTAATCAGCACATGTACTTAACTCTGAGTTACAACCAAATGGAGGTCTTACATTTCCCACTGTAGAAATGATTCATCTTTCATTCATTTTGTTGATCGCTAAACTCAGAAGACTGTTTGTGAATCCAGGCCATCATCTATATTGAAGATTATAAATATTAACAGAGTGACTATCTTTTTCTTGAACAGGGTTCATATTGGAAAAATAAAGATATATGATAAGAGTTGAACAAAATAATTTAAACACCTCATGGAAAAGGCTTTAACCTTTGTAAAAAAAATTAAAAAAGACTCAGTCACACCAAACAACGGAAGTATCTGAGTGGTGAAGGAACGCATGTAGTCTTACCTGGCGCTACCAGAATGAGATTAACTTAATGTTACGTCAATTTTACTTTATTATCTGACTTCAAATTAATGTTTAACTAGGTTTGTCACGATGTGGAGATTTTCACACCGATTGATATTCTTCTATTACACCGATGACACCAGACTTTTAACGAATCTCCACCAAGTCCATTCTCTACTGCTAAGCCTATAAAAAAATGCTGTGCAGGCGACCAGCCATCCACCCATGAAGAATAATACCATAACAGATAATATTTTCTTTGCCTCTAAAATCGTTGGTTTATAGGCCTATCGTTATTATTTCTTCATCTAGTTAATTATAAATAACTATCGTGTTCCTCATGACATAGGCTTTCCAACAACACCAAACATGAATACACTGTATATGGACAACCTAAGGTTACACAATGCTGTTGCAGCGGAATGGTTGCAGCTGTGCTCTTGGGCTATAGCATTGTTCGTTTATCAGACCATGGTGACTTCCTGCCAGCACAGTAAACAGTCAGTTCACCCTTGATAGTCAGGATAAGGGACACACTTCTGTAAACCCCCCGACACTTTGAAGGGCAGCAGTCACTAAGTTACGACAACATACGCCAAACATGAACAAACTACATCAGCAAAGTGGAAGGAACAGAGGAAGTTGAAGCTCACAGACCAGACCCAGTCTCAATAAAACTATATGCCGTGTACACAAAATCTGGACTCCTGAATAAAGGGAAAAAGTCATATGCTCTGATGAGGCTGTACTAAGTTCTATTCACAGGGGTGCAAATAATTGTGAAACCTTAATGATTTTTTGATTCCATTGAATCATCAATAAAGTACAATGTTTTCCAAATTTATTTATTTTTTTACACTAGTAAACACTATAGTTATTTATTTTCTAGTTTTTTTTTTTCATGTGCATCTTTATCCAGCGTGCCAATAATTCTAGACCTGACAGCAATTTTGTACATAATTTATACAGTGCCTACAGAAAGTATTCACACCCCTTAAACTTTTTCACATTTTGTATTATAATTTTAATATACTGCCCCCTTCACCAAAAATATTTTTTATTCAACAACATTATATTCAGAATTTGAATACGAACATTTCTTATTTATGAAATTATTCACCCTCCCAGAGTCAATAGTTTTTAGGTAGGCCTTTGGCAGTGGTTACAGCTCATCTCTTCTTGCGTATGTGTGTATAAGCTTTGCGCATTTTGACTTTGCAATTTTTGCCAATTCCTCCATGCAAATTTGCACCAAATATTTTCAATAGGATGTATATCTGGGCTTTGGCTAGGCCATTACAGAATATCAACCTTTCTGTTATTAAGCCATTCATTTGCAGTTTTTGCCACGTGCTTCAGCTTTTTATCCTGTTGTAACATGAATCTTCTCTCTAAATGAAGATATATTGTTGACAGAAACAGGTTCTCCTCAAGAGTGGGATCTCTCAGGAATATGAAATACACCTGACCCAATTTAGGTTGTGCTACTAAAAAAGGGGTGAATACTTATCAATTAAGTCAGGTTTTTATTTTGAATATACTTCCGAAAACATCCAAATAATTTAATTTAATTTTGACATTGAAAAAAACTGCTAAATGAGAAATAATCAATGGGTGGTGAAAACTTTGCACTCTGCCTTCTTTCCCCTGCCCACATTCTCCACCACATATGTCATGTGTCCACGGTGACAGGGGCTGGGAGGGAGGCAGACAGAAACACAGGAATTCCAATAGGTCATTCGTACAGTTTATTTTCTTATTTTTCCATGGATATTTTTAAAACACACAAACAAAAGCAAGACACCACTGCAGCTCATTTAACTAAATGTTTTCAAGTTCTCGATTGATTTAAACAAATAAAATTTTCGGTCCATCGTGAGGATGCTGGGCTCGGTGTACGTTGAGCAGTCATGTCCAGCTCAGCTGCGGTTAGGTCTCAGGGCCTAGTGTCTCTGTACGACAAGAAACGACAGAGACAGAACGATACAGCTCCGCGCACACACCAGAGCAGCAGCTTCTCTCTCTCTCTCTCTGTGGATCTGCTGGCTTCCCTTGATCCCAGTGCACAGCTGCATAATGGAATGATATCCTTCATCTGTGCGTCCCAATAATCAAAAAATGCACCCTCCTTTCCTCCACTGCCACCTCCTCTACTCCGTGCCCCGGAAACGGATCTTTGTGTTTTAATGCAATGTTGCTGATTACATATTAATTACGTATTAACGGTTACATATTAATGAATGTCTCGACGCAAACCGCAACGTCAGGTACATTACATTACAGTCATTTAGCAGACGCTTTTATCCAAAGCGACATACAGTAAGTGCATACAGAAAGGTCATCGAAGTAACTACAGAACAGATAGGAAAGCACATTCTTCCCATACAGTAGCAGCTATCCCTAGTAATGAACACTGAATGCAGTTCACAGTGAACTGGGTACATCAGCTCTACTACAATTCTATTCTAAATATTATAAATTTGGATACACAGTTCAACAAAAGCTCCGCAGTCGGGACGAGCGGGTGCCATTGACACGGAGGGGGGGAAGTGCAAGTCGCCCTGCAGTAGATGAGCGAAGTGGTCGAGCAGGAACATAGTTCTGGAAAGATAGATGGTATACTGTACATGCAAATAATTGTACGCAAAAAACGTAGAGCTGCCCAACTCTTGACAGCGCCGCCCATTGGCTTGCCACACACCCAGAGTTATTTTACACATTGTTAGTAACATTTTCCAAAAAGTACACATTTGCAATTAAACTGGAAAGGTTAGAAGATCCATGAGATATTGGTGGATATACTCAGGAGACCTTTTTGTTACGGTCAGGTGGTAAAAAAGAGCCGCAAGTTGACATTTAGCTGCAAGTTTCCTGAAATCCAACAGCAGAGAAGGAACCTACGGCATAACAAGGGGATGCTGAAGAGATAAATGTGGTTATCTCTCTAGATGAGAAAAGCGAAGGAAACAGTGATGGCGGACAGATACCTTTCTCCCTTCAGGTGAAACAAGTGTCAGAGACCATCTATCTCTCCATTTCCACATCCTTCCTTCCAGCCTGAGACATTTATCAGTTGACTTTGTCCAAAGGCCAGCACAATACAACATGCATTTTTCAAAATGATGGAATGTTTTCAGCATCCAAAGAAAAAAATGTTAAATCCACGATCTGTAGGTTAAATGGATACCAGCGACTAATACTTTTTCTGAAATCATATTATTATATTACATTATTATGGTTTCAACAACTGTCCATTTTCACAAAAGTAAGTGACATTTATAAAGTAATCTCCACCAATGTAAATAGAATCAATAGAAGCAATTTGATTTAAGATGGTGTTAATGTTGGTTACATTTGTTTTTGCAGAATTCTCATGTTTATGTTCTGGTTTACAGGTTTACATGGGGGGGAGTCTTCAGAGACAGGAAATATGTATGTACTTGGTTCTCCTGTAGCTGATGGGTGTCCAATTGAGATGACATTTTTCTTAACTATGTTTTTATGTGTGCACATTTTTAATGGCTCACTGATTACTACATTTTAATGCAAGAATGGAACTTTACCCATCCACCACACGAGCATCATTAGAAACCTCTTAACATATTTAAGACCTTTAGTATGATATTCAAAATCAGTGTAATAATAAACAGAATTTTTTTCCAGCCCTTAAAGCTCAGTATTTCGTGTTTACGGCCCTGCCAAAAACAAAACAAAAAAACTGATATTTTATATTATGAAGCATAATTGATTGCTGGTCTAATTTCTCTATAAAAGAGGCCTGTGTATTGTGTGCACAAACATCAACATCTACTAAACATGTATTCCAAGAGGAAGCAAGCAATAACAGTAATTACATGTAACATATCATTCATTATCCTGAATTGTGTTTGTAGTATCAGAGTAGTCAGCAGGCCTGTGCTGTTTAACCTTGGGAGGAATATTTATTTATGAAAAGCAAATGGGTCAAAGATTTGATTTATCATGGCCTCAAGGCCTGGGGATTTTAATGTTTGTCATTTTCATTACTGCCACCACCTGACTACATGCCCAATAACACCAGGTAATACTGCAGTGCAGTAACAAATACATTATTGTAAATGCATTATATTTGCCACAGTAAATATGCCTCCAGTAATCATTTCAATAGACTGAATTTACTTTTTTGGTTCAATACATCTGAGGTTATTCATGTGAAGAGGAATATTTTCAATTGTATTCTCAGTTCACCAGCTGCCATACGCTAGCTCATGTATGTTCCTCCAAATTTAGTGTCACAGGTTTCCACTTACTTGCACGTAATCAGTGTTGGTAAAGTCCAGCATCTTACCACATCATGTAAATAAACATACAGCTTTTTTTGTTTGGAAGGAGTTTGCAGTGTATATCCGTCCATCCATTCATGCATTTTCTAAACCGTTTACTCCTGGTCAGGGTCACGGGGTGGCTGGAGCCTATCCGAGCAGACATTGGGTGAAAGGGCAAGAATACACTCCGGACAGGTCACCAATCGATACATTCATACCCCAAGGACAATTTAGACTCTCCAATGAACCGAACCTGCATTTATTTGGACTGTGGGCGGAAACCGAAGTACCCAGGGGAAACCCACGTGGACACGGTGAGAACGTACAAACTCCCCACAGAAAGTCCCACAGCCACGATTCAGATGTTTGAGACCCTGAACATGTTTATTACATTTTTATGACCTAGTTTCCCATGTTATATCCCCCAGCACAATAAAATCTCCATTCTATTTATATACAGTGAGCACCATAATTCATTGGACAGTGACACATTTTTTGTTATTTTGGTTCTGTACTCTAGCACTTTGAGTTTGAAGGAATACAATGACAATGAGACAATAACTTGAAGCGTTTCTTGTCCTGAAGTGCAGAATGTCCGCTTTAATTCGAGGGTATTTTCATCCATATTGGATGAACCATTTAGAAATTATAGAACCTTTTGTATATAGTCCCCCCCCCCCATTTTCGGGCATCAAAAAATATTGGACAGTTTAAGCTAATGTAGACTAAGTAATCATTTTTAATATTTGGTCGCATATCCTTTGCACGCCATGACTCCCTGTTGTCTGTGACCCAACAACATCAAAAAACTTTTGATATCTTATTTTCTGGTACTCTTACAAGCGATACTATAACTTCTCTACAGTTCACCTTCCTTTCATCTGTATTCCCATTATTTGTGTTCCGTGTCATCTTTTTCAGTTCACCCTGTTCGTCTCATGTTTTGTGTTTTCGTTTGCAGGCTGGGCGTGGCTCCCCGTCCGTTCCTGGTTTCTCCCATTGATTTGCCCCAGCCTATCATTTCCCTTGCTCTCGCACATTCCGCACTCCTTTTTGTGAATCACTTAGTCCCTTCACCTGGTTTTGACACAATTTAGTTTCCGTTCACGCGTTCCCTGTTGCCGGTTCGTTTTCTCTGCTCCGTTTGAGATTACCCCCCGGCCATCTCCTGTTTTGATTCTGCTTGTTATTATTTTTGCGCGATTCCTGCCTACTTGCTTGCTTGCCTAAATAAATGATCTCCTGAGTGGAGTTTACTGAATCTCTGTTTTGCGTTTGGGCCCAGTCCAGTACACTGCCATAACAAATGGATCTCTATGAGAATAGGGGGGTGGTACTAGATTTAGCGGTAAATTATGCTGGAACAGTATGGAATACATGGTTGGCGAAATGGCTGTAAGTCATCAAGGGTCTGAGGTATTACACGAGCCTCAACCTATCCCTCTGCTGCCAGATATGCAGTAGATATGGATGGATTACTTTAAGGGTTGTTTCTCATGACAAATTTTCTATTGAAAAATAAGTCGGGAGAAGAAACCCTTCAAGTTATTGTGTCGTTGTCATTGTGTCCTTTAGAACTCAAAGTGCTAGAGTACAGAACCAAAATAACAAAACATGTGTCACTGGCTAATGAATTATGGTGCTCACGGTATATATATATATATATATATATATATATACACACACACACACACACACACACACTCTGGACAGGTCTACAATATAAAACAATGATCTTCCCAAAAACAAAAGAAAAACTGAGCCACACATTACATAGCCGCTAATTTGAAAGTATCATCCATCCCACAGTCTGAGTCAGTTCCAAGGCACACAAGAACTGCACAACAGCTCTGCACAACATGGGGGTGGATGCAGAACACATCTTTTTAATCACAGTCTGTTCCCCAGAGGAAATAATGAAATAAAACACACTCAAATCCATGTTAGAAAGGGCAGTCTTTTTTAGGCCATCTTTTATTTATAAAGTTGCTGGAATAAAGTTCAGCTTTAATAAAAAGCTGAGCATAATTGCTTGATAATTATTATAATCATTTCTTTTGGTTGGTTGGCTCTCAGTGTTCTTTTTGTTCGAAGAGTGATGCAAATTTCAGGTCCTGCTATACCCCATTCCCCATCACACACACGCACACACTCACACACAATTCAAGTAGGAGATGCTATACTCAGAGGAAATGCATATAGCATGCTCAAATTAACATTGTGACCAGAGTAAATTAAATTATCAAGGGAAATATTGGCAATAGCATTTAATTCAAAATGTTCATATGTCTGTGTCATAGCTGAAATCACCTACAGCTCCAGGCAAGATTCAGGATAGCTGTCTCTAGCTACATTGCCCTGTACCATATGAACTCGAAAAAGGCACAGAAGGCCTGTCAGTTATTTACCTCCTCTCTCCTCAGGCCCTGCTTTGATGGGCACTCCTAAATACGATTGGACCATTTCAAAATATGTCCTCTGGTTTCCTATGGAAGCTATTTCATGCCACAACTCAATATCAAATGACCACATTGTATAGTGAAAACTCAACACATTAAATAACAAAAGACCATATAAATTGACAAAATACCACATCGTATAGTTAAAACTCAATACATGAAATAACAAAATACCACATCATATAGTGAATACTCAACACAAGAAATAACAAAAGACTACACCGTATAATGAAACCTCAACAAGTGAATTAACAAAAGATCACATCGTATAGTTAAGACTCATCACGTGAATTAATAAAAAACCACAACGTATAGTGAAACCTCAACAAGTGAATAAATAAGAAAATACCACATCGTGTAGTGAAAAATCAACACATGAATTAACAAATCATCACATCAAATCTGCCATTTGTCATTCGATGCTTCCCAGTTTACCGTTTGATGCCATGCTTTCATTCAATTTGACAGTTGCCTTTTCACTTTGAGATGTGTGCATTTACTTTAAAGCCTGACTTACACCTGCCAATCAAAGGCTCCACCCCATCCGTGAAATCGACGCTCGATCTTCGCGACTTTGTGACGGACTTTTCCAGTGAACTTGTTCAACTGTCACAGCATTGCCAGATAATGATAATTATCGTATTTGTAGCTACCATAATTTTGTCCTCTGTATGATCAATGATGCCAAAAAGTGCCAAAATGTAGCCTACGATAATATGATATATAAAGTTGCAAAGTTACCCCTGGCTGCTGATTAAGGATCAGTTTAGCTTTTTACTGTATAATGGTTAATTAGGGTTGGGAAATCTGATCCTAGATCTGCATGTGAGAGCAACTTCACCCCCGGAGCTGTGTATTATGAAGGCGCACCCAATCAAAGTCGTTTAATTGAGCACATTCATCATTAGTAGGCCATAAAGTTGTCTGCTTATAGGTGTGTGAAATATTTCCCCCTTGTGTGCTTGCATTCATTCTCTGAAAAAGTAGGCTATACGGTGTAAAAAAATAAAATATTTTATAAGGTTATTGCTTAGACCAAAGATGCTAGATTTGGGCAAGCACATATTTGCACGTATAGCCTAACGTTACTGTCTCTTCGATTGTAGGCTATGATAATTTTCTTTAAAAAAAATTATAAATTAAGACCCTTGTACAATAATTTCATATTTCCCATCTGGCAACACATGTTCCAAAACGTAGCCTATATTTATTTATGGTCTATGGGTATATTAGCTAGTTAAGTTATTGACAACTTGGCTATGAGTTACTGATATAATTCGAGACAAAATTATTGGTTTATTACACCAAATAACGTCTGGAAGACCCACTGACGATTTTGTTTTGTACAGAGTTGAGTGGTTGCTGGAGAGAATGGGAGATAATGGCTTACGCCGAAGAAGAGTTTGATTCTCTACAAAGATTTTAGATATGAGCCTGTATAAACAACATTAAAGACATTCGGCAAATTATTTAAACCGACACCGATCACCCAACGCAGCCTTTGGAAGTTCACCCGCTCACCTCCGGTCATCTTGGTCCTCCCAATATTTGTATTTCCAGGTTCAATCGTTCGCTATCTGGAGCTGAAGATCCCCGTGTCTGATATAACGTTAGCCCGCATTTGTTCTTGTTACAAACTATTTGAAGACGAATAGAAGCGAGTGATATAAGGTGAGCAAATATACCATTCACACATTATGAAATTATATTATGAAAATACTAACATTAGCTTGCTAGCTGATCATACAGCAGGTGGAAGAGGTTCCTCTCTAAGCTAGCTAACGTAACGTTACTCATGATTCTGCAAGTAGTCAGCTAGCAAGCTAATGTTACATAGCATTTTCATAATATCATTTCATAATGTGTTAACAGTATATTTGCTCACCTTATATCGCTTGCTTGGCTTCAATGTTGTTTATAACATGTTCTGTGATAACACCAGACTCAAAAATGCTTTGGTGTAAGCCATCATCTCTCCCATTCTCTTCTCCAGAAACCACTCAACTCTGTACAAAACAAAATCGTCGTATTTGGTGTAACGTTAATAAAACAATAATTTCATCCAGAATTATATCACGGTAACTCATCGCCAAGTTGTCAATAACTTAACTAGTTAATAACATAGACCATAAAAAAAAAAACGTTTTGGTTGGACGTGCAGATTTACCGGAAAAGTTAAGTGGCGCTCGTTGCAGTCAAGGGGCCAGCTTTCGGCTCTCAACCTCAGCGCCGGATATAATGTCGCCCTCTGCTGATATCTATGATTTGCGCTCAAAAAGCCAGTTTTCCCATTGGGCTCCATTCATTTTTGACAGCAAATTAAAAATATTTCCATTAATATAATGATGTTAACTCTGTGCATTATATTTCTTTAAAAAATCACTTATCATTTTTCAAAATATGATTTTTTTTGCATTATTTATTTTAGCCTATCTGCGCCTTCCTCGCTGCACATGTGACTTGACTGGACACAACTGCATGTGAGATGAGCGCAAAATTAAAACTTCCTGCCCGGCTTGTGTTCAACCTCCCGAAATTTTCACATGTCACCCCCCTGTTGAGGTCACTCCACTGGCTGCCTGTTGCAGCCAGGATCGGGTTCAAAGTTCTGACCCTGGCCTACACTGCAGCCAATAGGACAGGTCCTGTCTACCTGCAGGACTTGATCCAGAACTATGTTCCTGCTCGACCACTTCGCTCATCTACTGCTGGGCGACTTGCACTTCCCCCTCTCCGTGTCAATGGCACCCGCTCACCCCGACTGCGGAGCTTTTCCACCCTAGCTCCCCAGTGGTGGAACGAACTTCCCATTCCCCTACGTTCCATGCCAACCCTGCCTGCTTTCCGTCGTGGCCTGAAAACACACCTTTTCAGACTCCACCTGGACTAATACTTATCTAGGACCTCATGGTATGTGTTCTTGTTGAACTGTGTATCCAAGTTTATAATATCTAGAATAGAATTGTAGTAGAGCTGATTTACCCAGTTCACTGTGAACTGCATTCAGTGTTCATTACTAGGGATAGCTGCTACTATATGGGAAGAATGTGCTTTCCTATCTGTTCTGTAGTTACTTCGATGACCTTTCTGTATGCACTTACTGTATGTCGCTTTGGATAAAAGCGTCTGCTAAATGATTGTAATGTAATGTAATGGATGTGCTCCCCATTGGTTTCTATTGGTATCGCTGTCTCTACATTATACAGTATATACTCTAAGGTTGCAGTACCTCTAGGAGTAGGAATCTCAAGGGGCATGGGAATGACGATGGCGATGACGAAGAAGAAAGTTGTTTACTTTCGATGATGCGCTACATTTTTGAAAACATTTGCGGTGCATAGTGGTAGTAAGTAACGTTAACGTTAGTATTGCGCGCGGTATTTAAATGTTATATAAACACATCATTAACGTTAGAGTGAATGTAGTTTATTTCCATATTCTAGGCAACGTTAGTATGGAACTGATACCATAATGTTATGTGCAAGTAATATTCATAGATATAATCCACCAAGAACGGTAACGTTTCTAACAGCTAACGTCGACGTTAGTAAGTTATGTTACGGCCACTCCCTGAATGACCGCAACATAAAAGGCACAGATAGTGTGTCGTCGGTCTGAGTGAACGCTGGCGCGATTAGCTGCCGCTGCTCTCCGGTTGTTTTTCTAATGTTTTATGATTTTTTGCACAGTTTGCAGCAGATCAACTACTCTCGGTGAACGTGGTTCTGTTGAGCTTTACCCTGGTTATAGTATCATTACGATCGGGTTGGTCAGTATCGTGTTTTTATCGGTTTTAAACATACCTGTAGCTGTTGGCTTCTTTTCACCTGGCCACTGCTTCCGCTGTTCGGTGAACATAACATCTGCACGTTCATTATGTGGACCTACCAACTAATAAATCCGGCGTCAACCCTGATCCATTACATGAGAGCGGGGCTTCTCCGTCTTCGATTCCACCGGTCTGCTCCCCCGCCGGTGCTGCACCACTTCCCGGACATCGCTCGCCCTCCCTGTCGGAGATACATCCACCGTGGAGCCGGCCGAAGCTATCACATCGATGATTCCACTGCTATCAACTCCATCTGGGCTTCATCTCATCCTCACCCCCCGAGAAACGCCCGCAGGAAGGTCGACCACAGCGCGTTAGCCAGCCTAGCTAGGTCGGCTAACACTGGCTTCTCCAACGAACACAGTGACATCAAACTCGGACTACTTAACATCCGCTCCCTCACTGGAAAGGGACAACTACTCCAGGATCTCCTCCGTGACCGCAAGTATGACTTTCTTTGTCTAACCGAGACGTGGCAGCAACCCAGCGACCCAGCTGAATGAGTCGACTCCACCTGGGTTTGTTTACACCAGTCAACCTCGTCTCACCGGCAGAGGAGGAGGTCTCGCGATAATTTACCGCGAGGCCTGGAAGGTCTCATCTGTCACTGTGCCAGCATTCCAGTCATTTGAATCTGTTGCTTTACAACTAAATGGTCCCACTCCAACTGTTTTAGTCAATATTTACCGTCCACCTAAAACCAATAAGGATTTCATAGATGAATTCACTACATTTCTCACCCACATCTGTTCACTGTCATCCAATATCATTATTCTGGGAGATTACAATATTCATATGGACAATATCAATAATGCTCTCACAAAGGACTTCACTTCCTGTTTGGACAGTTTTGGTCTTCAACAATATATTGATTTTCCCACCCACTCTAAAGGTCATATTTTGGACTTGGTTTGTTGTTCCGGTGTCACTCCCCATAACTGTTCTGCTGTCGATCTCCCCATCTCAGATCACATACTTGTTTCGTTTAATTTATCTCTTACACTATCCAAAACTAAACAGTCACGTGTCATGTCCTTCCGCAACATAAAAAACATCAATTCAGCAGATTTCACAACAGGTATTGACAGTTTCCCCATCATCACTTACCCATGCACCCCGGATCAGCTGGTCTCCTTTTACAATAATAACCTCCAAACTCTACTGAACTCACTTGCTCCCCTCAAAACTCGGACTGTCTCATTCCCCCACTCTGCCCCTTGGTTCTCCCCCCACCTGCGTCAGCTGAAAGCTAAAGGCCGCCAACTGGAGCGACTTTCTAAAAACTCCGGTCTCACTATTCATAAACAAATGCATCATGCTCACATCCTCCAATACAAAGACGCCCTTTCCTCAGCCAAATCCAACTACTACGCAGAAAAAATCACTGCTGGTGCTGGGAACTCTAGGGTCCTGTTCTCAGTCCTTAACAACACACTGCGCCCTCCAGATTCCCTTCCCCCACATTTCTACTCCTCTGACCACTGTAATACCCTGATGTCATTTTTTAATTCGAAAATCGCCACTATTCACCAGCAACTGACCCCTCACACGTCTAGCTGTTCATCCCCTCTAGTTCCCCACTCCCCCTTCCTTGAACCATTTTCATCCTTCCAACTCCCCTCTGCCACCGATTTATCAGAAAAAATTCGGAAATCTAAATTATCCACCTGCCAACTGGACCCCCTACCATCTTCCCTGGTTATAGCCTCCCTCCCCTCCCTGCTGCCCCTGATAACTGCCATCATCCATTCCTCTCTGACCTCTGGTTCTGTCCCATCATCTCTGAAATCTGCTGCAGTGACCCCGATACTGAAAAAACCCGGTTCAGACCCCAACAATTTCCATAACCTCCGTCCCATCTCCAACCTGCCATTTCTATCAAAAATCTTGGAAAAGGCAGTGGCATCACAACTCCAGGCTCACCTCTCCAAAAATAACCTTTACGAACAGTTCCAGTCCGGTTTTCGCCCCCGCCACAGTACAGAAACAGCCCTCCTTAAGATTACAAACGACCTCCTGATTGCAGCTGACTCCGGACTTTTATCCATCCTCATCCTCCTCGACCTGAGCGCAGCTTTTGACACCATATCCCACTCCACCCTCCTTCATAGACTAGCTTCCATTGGCATAACTGACACACCCCTAGCCTGGTTCCGCTCTTACCTCTCTGGCCGTACTCAGTTCATCCAATTGAAAACATTCACTTCCCATCCATCCCCCCTTTCCTCTGGTGTTCCCCAGGGCTCTGTCCTTGGCCCTATCCTCTTCATCACTTACCTTCTCCCACTTGGACTGATCTTCCGTAAATACAATATCAATTTCCACTGCTATGCGGATGACACCCAGCTCTACATCTCCTCCAAACCCACTTCCACTTTCCCTCCCTCCTCCCTCTGTGCCTGTCTACAGGAAATCAAATCCTGGTTTTCCTCCAATTTTCTCAAACTGAACAGTGATAAAACTGAGGCAGTCCTCATTGGTTCCAAGTCCACCCTCTCTAAGCACCCCAGTTTCACCCTCAACATAGACAACTCCTTGGTTTCCCCCTCCCCTCAGGTCAAGAGTCTGGGTGTCGTCCTCGACAGCACCCTATCCTTCCACTCCCACATCAACAACAACATCCGGTCCGCCTACTTCCACCTCCGCAACATCAACCGTCTCCGCCCTTCACTCACTCCCAACAGCACCGCAATCCTGGTTCACTCTTTAGTCATTTCACGCTTGGATTACTGTAATTCCCTTCTTTTTGGTCTCCCGCACAAACTCCTCCATAAACTTCAACTGGTTCAGAATGCTGCTGCCCGTATCATCACCAGAACACCATCCATCAGTCACATCACCCCCGTCCTACATCAACTCCACTGGCTTCCCATTAAACACCGTATTGTCTACAAAGTCCTCCTCCATACATTCAACGCCATCCACAACCTCGCTCCTCCATACCTCTCTGACCTTCTCCATATCTATGTCCCTTCCCGCTCTCTCAGGTCTGCCTCCTCCCTCAGCTTAACTGTCCCCCCAGCCCGTCTGTCCACCATGGGGTCCAGGGCCTTCAGCCGCTCTGCCCCTCACCTCTGGAACTCCCTTCCCCCCGACATCAGGAACATTGACTCCATCTCCCATTTCAAAACCCACCTCAAAACTCACCTTTTTAGACAGGCATATAATTCCTAATGTTCCTGTTTGTCTTTGCTCTGCTACAAACTCTGCATTTGTAAATCTTGCTTTTGCATTTTAAGTGTTTTAATATTTTGTATTTCTGTATTTTTTGTATATTGTGTTTTTTATCTTGTATTGTTGTACGGCGACCTTGAGTGCCTTGAAAGGCGCCTTATAAATAAAATGCATTATTATTATTATTATTACAGAGACGTTGAGTTGCGATACCAAAAATATATTTATTAAACAAGGGGAAAAGGAATAGGGAGCGTATGGATGCGTGAATGCAGGTTTCTATGCGTGTATGTGCGTCTGTGAATGCCGATATGTGTAGTAAAGGAAACAGGTCAGTAGATGAAGAAAATAGGGAAAAACCACGGTCCAAAAGACACTCGGGGTCGTAGGCCGTGAGGGAGAAGAAAAACGTCTCACTCGGAAGCAGGAACAAAAGTAAATAGCAACTCCTGATTGCTGGGCAAGCCAGTCTTTTAAAGGCGTGGGCCAGGTGACTCCAATTAGTCAATCAGGCCAATTCTCTGGATGGGGAAACAAGACAGAGGGAGAGACAGGCACACGTAACAGTTATGATAACTTTAAGGGTTGCTAGCTACGTTGCTAATGTTAACATTACACCATTATTATCTCTCTGTCTGTATCTCCCCCCCTCTCCCTTTCTTCCTCCTTACTCCTTTTACAATTATTATTATTATTTTTTATCCCCCCCCTTTCTCTTTCTCTTTCTCTCTCCCTCCATCCCTACCCCCTCACCCCGACCCCCCTATGGCAATGGCTTCAGGCAAGATACAGTATATCGCATACGTTAAATAATATAATTTGGGCCAGCTCATGTCCTACTTGCCTTCAAGCAATATTGAATTTTGCTAGAAAATTTGGTTTGCATAGCCAAATGGGCCTGTGGAGATGCTGACTAACCTCTGCCAGACCTTCCCACTACACCTGAATTGCATATAGAATATTGTTTGGACCCAGTGTTTTTACTTGATCATGTAAATCGGTATTAACTAACTGCCCAAATGTCAAATGTAAAAATGTGAGGTTAGAATACTAACTCTGCAGGATCTTTTTTAAAGTACGTTTGTTCAACTAGGCCCTGAATGTTGTGGATGAAGACCAGGGCCTGTATTTATCAATGGAGTTGATATACAGGATGATTTAGGAGTATAGGATCAGTTCTCTATGTAGGAGTGAAGCTGATCTAAGAAGTACTGACTCTGGATCAGCACTGACTACTCTGAGATTAGAGGCCAAGACAAACACACTCAACCCACTTGTATATTTTTGAAGTTAGAAAAAATGGAACTGCATAGTACCTCCTATATTAGTAAATAATACAACACACAATGAGAAAGATTGGGTTTTTATAATAAATAACTATTTACAATTATTTTCAGAGAAACAAGACAAAAATGCACGCTCGTTAGCGCGCTCGTTTCTCAACGCTTCATGCTACTGAAAGTGGAGGAGGTGCCGTTGCTGGGGATGGAGTAGGTGCCGTTGCTGGGGATGGAGGAGGTAGCATTGCTGGGGATGGAGGAGGTGCCGTTGCTGGGGATGGAGGAGGTGCCATTGCTGGGAGTGGAGGAGGTAGCATTGCTGGGGATGGATGAGGTGCCGTTGCTGGGGATGGAGGAGGTGCCATTGCTGGGAGTGGAGGAGGTAGCATTGCTGGGAGTGGAGGAGGTGCCGTTGCTGGGGATGTTACTGGGTCTAAGGGTGGAGGCTGTCTGGATGCCTTATTCTGGCATGAATTAAGGTGTTTCATCAGATCCTCTCTTCTGATGATGGTGGATTGACAATAGCAGCAGTGGAAATGTGCTGATTGCCTGCAGCCACGATGACAACATCTAAAATGTAGAAATAATACATTGGATCAATTGCCTTTTTTACAGTTGTGTTTTGCGCACACACACACACATTCCATCAGTCTAATTCAAAAGGGGGAAAAACATACCTTCATATGGAACTGCAGAGCTTATGTGTTGTTTTATGTGACTGTGTATTTGGTAGATGTTGACAAATGTCTTCTTGCAGTAGGTGCAATGGTAGTTGTTGCAGCACATTGTGCACCTGACAGCAGACAGAAGGGGACCCTGCCCTTTCTTAAATGTGCTGGATGCATCTGTGGATGTTAAACTGACACAGAAACACACTATTTAAAAATAGAAAGAAAAGGAAAATGGTGATGTCTTAATAATAACATTACACACAATATGTACTCACTTTAAACTGGCTTAACTTAGGCAATATCCACCTAACGTGTCATTTTTGACCTGACACACATGAGTGGGAGATGGGTAAATACACATGTAAACGTTAGCTAGAGGTGGGGGATGGTGAATTCAAACCCGTTAGCTAGGTAGTAACGTTAGTCTCGCTAGCCAGCCACTTAAATTCACTTAGCATCCAAATCCAAGCGGTTACCGCAGTCTGATAAGGTAAACATTAAAAAATAGCGAAATAACGTTAGTTAACGTTAGCATCCAAATCCAAGCAGTTACACTTTGATCCTGGTCCAAATCTTGACAAATTACTGCAGTCAGCGCAAAAAAGCATAAACTTTAGGAATCTGGCTCAAAAGTGTCTCTCGTGGTAAAACGTTAGGTACTGCACGTTCAATCTGTGATTGGCCAGAAAAGTCTTTGGCTACGTATTTCTCCCTCGGTCACGGAATAGGAACCTGTACAGCTTTGCCACTGAACTCTATGATACGTTCTATGGGCTACGTCCACCGATAGTTCCGACGCCCTGAAGTTTTGGAGTGAGGGCGGCCTATGCATCAGCTATAAAAGCGAATCTCAGGGTAGCGGTTCATCTGCGTGGAGACTGGAGAGGAGAATCGAGTGATATAGCTAGCTTACAGTTGAGCTTTTTTGAATATTCTAGTTATAGTAGCCTGTTTTTTTTTTTATAGAAAGCTTGATAGTCCCTTGCTTTTAAAATATTTTCTAAATAAATTTATTTCAGATTTTTTCCTATTTTCTCCCAATTTGGTAGCCAATTGAATCCCTATTCTAATTCAATTCCCCCCATGTAGCAACCGCTACAGAATCACTGCTGCACAACCTCGTCAGCCGGTAGTAGAGCGGAGGTCGCCACGTTCTTTTTCAGAGCGCGACTCCTCCAAGCCTGACTGTGATTCCAACACGCCCGGGGCCGCTATATGCGCAGCGATTCTCTCCGAGCCCCTCCCCCGACCCGGGAGCAGCCGCCAATTGCCGCTCCCACAGGGCACCAGTCATGCTCGGTTCTGGCAGGACCGGAGCACGAACCCCGATCCTCGGAGTACAACTGCACCGACTGAAAGTCAGCGCTCTTACCGTTGTACCACCGCGAGGCCCTGTCCCTTGCTTTTTGATAGTTTGTTTTTCAGTCTAGCTTAGCAAGTAGCTAAATAGTTTTTTTTCACACTGTGCCCTTGCTGGCCTGTTTATGTCTAATATTTTTGTAAACAAATTATTACTTGTGCTGCAGTGCTCGCTGTGGACTAGAGCAGTTATTTACATTCTGTTGGTTAATGAAGTCACTTATTAATATTGTTTAATTTATGTTTTAGGGTATATTATTGCTATATGTGGCATTACCTGCAGAAAGATGGGATTTTGGTCAAATAGTTGAACCAGAAGTTGTAGTAGCCTATAGCCTATTCGTGCTACACGTTTACCTTTGCAACCTACGTCCCTACAACAGACATTCTCTCTTGGGCCTCGTAGCTACACACTGGAGTTTTATTTAAGAGGTTTTCGCTACCTTGACCTGCAGTACATAAAGTACACATTAGCCTACTTGCAGACATTCTGTGATTTTATAATTCTCTGCGATGCACGTTTCTTTGACAACCGATTTGATGTTTTGCGTTTCTTGGTATCCATATCGATACAATAAACAACATGGATCATTTGCCGCGATCAAGTGGTGTAAATGCGTCTCCTCCTTCCAAATTGAACCACGATCGGCAGTCACAATATAGAGATAAAATAATATAATAATTATAAAATAAACACAAATTTTAGCTTATGGCCCTCATTTCAGCACCGAGCTCCCACAAAGCATGGTGACAGACGCTACATCAATGGCATTTGTGTGAAGTGGGAAGGTTGACATAAATCACGGGAGAGCCACGTCGGCGGTGATGGACAATGTAATGTGGAGCACCGGTGCTTGGGCTGCCGCGACAGGTTGAGCGTTTGGGGTGTGGGGTGGGGTAGTGGGGGCGCTGTTGCAGAAAAATCGATGGTTGAAACTTACGGACGCTGACAGTGGCAGGGAGCGGCATGCGTGTCACTCTCCCACAGCTTTAATGAGCTTAATTTTACTACTGATGAATTATGATACCGTTTGAGCGGATTGAGGGGTGGGGGAGCCAAGGCAGCACGGTCTGGAGGGCGGCCTGTTTCTGATTCTGGGAAGCCTTCTTGGCACCGTGGAGAACACTGTCCCTCATCATTTACAATTCATGGCCCACGATGGAGAGCTGTATTCACTGACCCCAGCAGAAATGAAGACTTGCTCTCTCCTCATTAAGTTTCGAAACTCTTTGGACTGTAAGGTAACAAGGAGCTAAATAAGTCATTGAGAAACAATTTTGTATTATGGAATATTTAATTCAGAATGCAATTCCCTCTTTCCCTCTGTGCTCTCGCTTTCAAAATGACCTTAAATTCCTTTTACGTCAGGCGAACTTTAAGAAATATATATAACCAAAAAGCAATCAGAGCTATTAAGGGACTGTTTTGTTTACCCTTCATTTTTTGGCAGTCAATTCATTCTGATAAATGAGTTGCTTTTAAGACCTGATAGGAGAATATATAACCATGCACTCTTTCTATGATTACAACAATCAGCTGGTTAAAAATGCACTCAATCACACACGCACAAATATTTGCTGCAATAAGTTTTGCATCAAACAGTAATTTCTGCAATGATTGTTCCAGGAATATGTCAGCATTAGCTTACTTTACTAGGAAATACGAGGAACATTCATTTAAATCTATACACGAGGCATCACTTACGGCTTGTGGTGTAAAAACAACACTTGTGGTGTTGTTCGCTCAAGTCGCCAGGGCCTTCACTGTCTCGTCTCCCCGCCCCATGCGGCCCGGGGAAGAGCCCTCACTCCACAAGGAAGCATGAGTGAGGCGGGCTCACCTACCCCCGGCTATCCTGAAAATAAGATATCGAGAGTCTTTTGATGTTGATTGGTCACAGACTTCAGGAAGTAACAGCAGGCAAAGGATATGCGACCAAATATTAATATTAATGAATTATATGATACTTTAAAAATATGTTAAAGCAAAGGGTATGAATACTTATGTAAATGAGAGATTTCAGTTTTCGATTTTTAATACATTTGCAAAAAAATCTAAAAACATGTTTTCACTTTGTCATTATGGGCTATTTTGTGTAGAATTCTGAGACAAAAAATTAACTCAATCTATTGTAGAATATGTCTAATGTAATAAAACGTGGAGAAGGTGAAAGGGGTGGGCAGACTTTCCGGCTTGACTGTATATATATACTCCTCAAAAAAAGTTTGGAAACGTTATTTCGGTCGATTATTCCTCCCCTTTAATAATACCAATTGGTATTGTATTTTATATCGTTGGAAAGCCTGATTAGTCACCTTTACAACGAGGTACAACTTGTAAGGATCATGCATTCGTGGAATGAGCAACACAGCTAACCGTGTGGGTAGCGGCCCAAAAAAATGTGCCAAAATCCCCTGCAATATTCTTCTGTTGGTATTCACTCTCGTTTTGAGCTTCAAGTGCTGGCAGGTGTATGCCAGTCACAGGTGTGTGACTGGCACCTGATTGGCACCGAGGAATGGGATGCCATCCCACAGCAGTGTGTGACCAGGCTGGTGACCAGCATGAGGAGGAGGTGCCAAGCTGTTGTGGCTGCGTACGGATCTTCCACACGCTACTGAGGTCCCTGACAGTGTAAAATGAATAAAGTGTAAAAATGGCCAATATGTGTTGTTTTTTCCTTATTACTGTGGGAGAGTGCAATCATCCAGTCCACCAAGCAACTCAAAACGAGAGTGAATACCAACAGAAGAATATTGCAGGGGATTTTGGCAAAAAATTTTGGGCCGCTACCCACACGGTTAGCTGTGTTGCTCATTCCACGAATGCACGATCCTTACAAGTTGTACCTCGTTGTAAAGGTGACTAATCAGGCTTTCCAACGATATAAAATACAATACCAATTGGTATTATTAAAGGGGAGGAATAATCGACCGAAATAACGTTTCCGAACTTTTTTTGAGGAGTGTATATATATATAATATATATATATATATACTCTTCAAAAAAGGAAGTATACTTTTCAAGTAGTAAGCAAACCTTTTAAAAAAACAGCTTTCCTTTAAAAATGAGGGGCAGCATTCCTTCAATGACAAAAACAACATGTGACATGGCCGTGCAAAGGCGGGACATTTTACACCAATTCCACAGCATGGTTGGAAAATAGTATGGAGGATATTTTTTTTATACTGGAAGTCACATACTAAAAAGTATACAGAAAACAGTACACAGTCTGCTATTACACAGGAGACAGGATGCAGTAGATATTACACTGCATCCTGTGTACTATTTGATTGGATTAAATTAGATTGGAACCGGGTGCTATGGGCAGACGAGATGAAAATTTAGGTTTTTGGCAATACATACCAAAAGTTGGTTTGGTGTAATGAGGCATTGTTATGCAGAAAAGAGCCTTATCCCCACTCTGAAGTATGGTGGTGGATCTGTGATGTTGTGGGGCTGTTTTCCCTCCATGATCTCATAGAAACACCCTTGGGTGTTAAATGGCCACCATTTTTGCTGTATATATACACACACACACACACAATCTACATATTTCTCACAAACAGAATAGGTGATTACAACATAGGCCAGAAAAAGAGATTAATGCCCAGAAAATAATCAGGGATTTAAAGTATAAAATCAGGGATTTTAAGTTTAAAATAATTAGCAAAATCACAATGGTATTGACCAGCACTTAATTACTTCTTCTTCTTAATTCTTTGCTTTTCCTGTAGATTGGATGGTACTGTCATATCAAGTGTGTGGGTGAAGACTGTCATGTGGACTGCTGCCAGTTTGGAGTTCTTTGAATTTTATAATTGGACTAATGCCCTTTTGTTCAAACGATATTTTGAGGGAGCATATTATATTATGTGCATACTAAATGATTTAATCTCAGGTTTAAGTTAATTTATGCAACAACAAAAAAATACATGATACGTAATAGCAGAAATGTAATCCTTCACGCAAACTTGCAGTCAAGGAATTTCAAATGTTAACTTGCTTACAATCCACTATCTCCCAAGAACCATGCTGTACATTTTAACAGAGAAGAGCATCGATAACAGAATGAAAACCCGATCACTTATTTCTGCTCCAAAGAAAAAGTGATAATTTTATGAAATCACGTGGCCAAAATTATCGATTTATCTCTGGTCCATAGGTAAGGTCATGGATTTTCATTCTGTATTTATTTTCTAATGTGATATTTTTATGACATATCCTAAGCCAAGAGCTTTTTGGAGTGCATATATTTATTCCCTTATGATAGAAGGATAAAGGTAAAAACATCCCCCATCACTTTAAAGCACTGAGGTAATTGTTGCATATGCTGATTTACATAAGACAAACTGTACAGCACATGCAAGTTTGGTATTTGACGTTGAAACATTTAACTGGTCATTTGTGACCTGCTCTACAAAAATCTTTCTGATGTGGAAATTTTGAGTTGATAATTTTATGAGAAATAAAAAAATAATTTTCCACATCAGACTCATTTTTGTAGAGCGGGTCACATTTATGCTTTATACACTGCTCAAAAAAATTAAGGGAACACTTAATCCTCACTGAATAACACCAAGTCAATTAAACTAAACCGGTCATGCTGGAGTATGTTGCAGGCAGCATAACGTTTGCCACTGCGTCTCCAGACTCTTTCACGTCTGTCACGTGTGCTCAGTGTGAGCCTGCTCTCATCTGTGAAGAGAACGGGGCGCCAATGGCGAACCTGCCAATTCTGGTGTTCTCTGGCAAATGCCAATCGAGCTGTACGGTGCTGGGCTGTGAGCACAGGTTCCACTACAGGACGTCGGGCCCTTATGCCACCCTCATGGAGTCTGTTTCTGACAGTTTGGTCAGAAACATGCACACGAGTCAGAAGTGTAATTGACTTGGTGTTATACTGTGTTGATTAAGTGTTCCCTTAATTTCTTTGAGCAGTGTATTAAAACATTTACAGCTAATTTCTTGTAAGCTAGTAGGGTTTGGGCATGTGCAATTTCTACACACAAGTTCCACTGTTGCTTCAGCCAGCTGACAAGCAATGTGTCCAACAATATAACATTCAATGAATACATTATTCCAGGTATGTGCACTTGAACCTACTACGGCGTTCATTTTAGGACACCAACATACATGTATCGGTCGGGCTCAGACAAGCCAGATGAACGTCCCTCATTCAGAGTCACTGCCAGCATCAGCAAAAATTCCAGGAAAAACGTTCCTCATTAGGAATTTGTATCACAGCCAAGGTATGGATGAGATTAATATGGGTCAACCATGAGTTTTTTTTATTTCTGACAGTAGCTTGCCAGAAAGGCATTGAAAAGCCTTTCAGAATGTCATATTGTTTACATTTTAATGCAATATGGAGATATATGTCTCCTGTTAACTACAAGCAAGCTAAGACACCAGTTATTATGATGACAAGCTAACTAGCATCACATTACATTACATTAATTTGGCAGATGCTTTAATCCAAAGCGATGTAGGCTACAATAAGTGCATACCAATTACACATAATTAGTACCATTAAACATAATCATGAATCTTAATAACTAATGCTAGCTAGTAATCTCTATGAAAATGATTTTGGCTCATTCTAGAAAGGGTTTCTTACCACCACAGTAACATCAGTATCAGTGCAAGCTAATATCAGCTAGTGAAGAACACCTATTACTTGGAAACTTCATAGAGCTACAGCGCTTGTTGTAAATGTGTGCAGAATGAAGAAACTGCATTTTGGCTCATGATATATAACTGGTGAAACATATTTATGAAAGCGCAGTTAACACTTGCCATCATTTCAATATCAATATGTAGACAGATGTTTACTTTTTAAATTTTTATTATTTGATGTAAAGAGCATGTATACTTATATTGCATATGAGTAATTTCATTTTTATTTTTTTTTGGAAAGGTTTTGGTTGAGATGTATATGTTCATTCATGTCGTGTGTGATTGTATAAGTGTAAACAAAATAACAGCATTAAAACAATATTGTCTATCACAGAGCTTGCAGGCTTGTCTTCATATACTGTATTTCAAGCTGGGCTTTAAATTAATTTAGAATCTGTCAGCCTGTCTGTCAACATATATCATAAGCATAGAAACCCAGTCTAAAGGCAGGATAACCTTTTGATAACATGGTTTAACATCATTTTAAACAAGGATAACATTGTTTTGCACTTCATCACAAATATTAATCAACTCAGATAAAGTAACTGAAATGTCTTTATTTCCCTAAAGATTGGCCTGAGGGAATGGAGGAAGTCACATGTAAGATGGGTCCCTCTAAACTAAATGAGACTTTAATTAGTAATTAGACCTCTCGAAGACATTGGAGGATGTCAAAAAGTCTGTTCCACCCGTCTCTGCAACCTGCGTTCTACAATCCTCTCATTCAGAATAAATGTGTGCTTTGTAAATACATAAATGCGCCCTGCTTCCTTACTATACACTATATGCTGTGTTTACAAAAGTTTAAAAAAGAGTCTGTTTCCCAACATGAAGTGTAAATTTAGTACAGTATATGCATTCTGTATTTTTGAAACAGCGGTCTGTCAGGATGAGCTCCTTTAGGTACATTGTACATCTTTCATTGGACTGCTGTGACTAGGGATACTTACTGCGGGGGGGGGGGGGCATTCTCAAGCAGCATTCTCTCCCACTGCTTGGACAAGCAGAGCTTACTGCTGCTTGGGGGGAACTATGTTATTTAAACATTGGGCACTCAATAAAGCCCCCTTTTCTTCACCCAGCAATCTGCTAGCCAACGTTGTTGAGCGTACTTTCAGCTCAAAATGACATACCACGGAGAGGGGTTGTTGTTGTTTTTTCAATCATCTTTTTTTTCAGTCTTCTCAGGATTACCACACTCGTAAATGTAGCCCCAGGTTGAATTTTCTGGTTGGCAGAGTTAATATTCACCATGTAATTGGCCTGAAAAAGATTTAGAAACTTTCATTGCGCATAAAGGTAAGCTTTTACACTTAAGATGAACTACTCCCAATAACTTAAAGAGCAGTTCATCGTACATGTAGAAATGATAAAAGATTCTGTCTCTGAGGTGTGGTCTCTTTTTAAAATATATTAGTTTATAGAACCCTTACTTTATATTTTCATTTGACCTTAGCAACATGGAATCCACTGCATTTTACATTATTTTAACTGATTCCATCTGCTGAGTTTATTTTCAAAATTAAGTCAAGTACAGTTAAGGTAAGTACATTCATTTTTAGGGTTATATCATTCCTACATAATATTATGTCAAATGTATATTTGAACAATTATTGATATACTGACTAAAATCAGATGAACTAAATTACAATCAGCAAATCTTGCTTGCACAACACAGCAATGGAAGGACAGTTTTCAATAGAAGTTATTTGTGGCCATTTTAGAATGAAAGAAAATGAGAGCTGAACATGTATTAAAGGTATCATAGATCATTTGTATCTTGTAGTTTTTCATCTAATATGAACATAAAGCAACCAACTGGTACTTGTGTTCTTAAATTATAGAGCATTTTATACTTAGCATTTATTTGTATGTAGCCTTGAACTATATAAATTAAGTTTAAGGGTTCAGAGTTCTATTTAGGCTCAGCATTTATTTTGCAGTCTAGAAGATCTGTGTTCTTGTAAACTCCAATAATATCTGCCTTCACTATGTTGTCTGTCTGATCAGCTCTCAATGCGATAACAATTCTCTGGGAAAACACACTCACAGAAAACGTACTTGAAGACCATGTCCACCTATGCATCTATCAAATTCAACCTGAGTCTCGTTTTACTGTTACACCTTATGGCACATGATTATGATTGCACGTTTATCACACGCATTTTCGCCTGGAACCAGTATGGCTGCCCAACACAGAACTGTCCTCGCCTGATTTCCTGTATTTGATTTATTTTTTTAAATAAAACATACCACCTACTACACCACATTGCTCCGAGTTATGGAGAGTTTGTTTGATGAGACTTGCACATTTCAGGTCCATAGTTGTAATACACCCTTAGCGACATAAAGTATGAAAAGGGCTCATAGAGATGGCAGTCACTGTGTGCAGAGGATTCTTAAAGTAGCTTTCATAACGGTAAAGCAGTTATGAGAAACCCTTTCGACAAACTCGGGCTGATGTAAGAAAATCTGACAGATCCACTGTAGCAGTATAGCTACATGCCTTCATCCAAGTCCCACGAGTTGCTGAGTGAACTGAAGTTGAAAAGAAGCTCTCTGCAGTTGAATTAGAACTTCTGTAATAATGAAGTAACCATTGTTTTCCTGAAATTTAATTACCATTCACCTTTAATCAAATCACCTTCTCCAGAATGGAAGGTAAACTGCTGTATCTGTACCTTTAGCTTTCAAACGGTCTTATAATCCAGTTAAAAGCCTGCTTTGCATTAGCCATCCGTGTGCAACACTCAGTGCAAGTTAGAAACAGTGCCTATAAGTATCTCCTATTTTCACATTTTGGGAGGCTGTGGTATTTTTGTTGAATTGATCAGAGGGTAAGTGTTTGAAAAACTATTTTAAAAAAGTGGTTTCCTTTTGATTCATTCTGTCAGCCATTGTGTCAGCCAGTTTGAGAAAGTAGTTCAGACCAGTGACTAGTTACATTCAGAGTCAATCAGACACATGCACATACACGCTTGTGTGTGAAGCATGACAGCAGATGTAAATTTAATCCTATACTGCATACCTTGCACAATCACCCAGTATAGAAAAACAACACATTTAAATATAATCCATATAACTGACTTCCATAGACTACAAAGCAGGAGATACTTATTTTTTTTAATTTGAGAAACTTTCAATCATAATTGAGGAAAGAAAATGGATCCACTTTAAAACAATTCAACTAAATAACCCATTGTCTTTCTACCAAATGAATAATGGGAACACTCCTATCATTGAATTTCATGGAGGTTTTATTCTCTGTAGACTCTAAATGAGGGAAGGGAGGGGATCGGAAACCTCTCAAAAGATGAGTCGAATGAAAGCATAAACTGTGCCCTCAAAACATGAATAGCTGACATCTTATGTGATGGTATGATAATGTGTAAACACATCTGACAGACTTTGATACCATTGAGGAAAATGAGACTTGCTCTGACTCTCATGCTAACCCATTGACATTGGACTTCTTCAAATTCCTCAAATTCAAAATCCCCAGAGGGCTCATTTGTTGAATTAATTGTCAAGATTCCAGAGTGCTTCCCGCTGTGATTAAGGCAATCAAATTGTCAAATTGAAGAGCACTTCCATTTACAACATCTCCCAAATATTGATTTTGAATTTTAACTGTCGACCACTGTGGCAGATTAAGTCTTGCATTGTCAACGAGGAATTAAACATCTTAATTCTTTTCCTACTTGGGAAATGTTCTTGGTAGAACTTTGGTTTGGTAATGCCTGTGTCGTGGGTTGTGGCTTTCTTCTCTCGTTTGCTACGGTTTTCTTCCTCTTTGCGTCGGTTAGCAATCTATCAGATGTTTTCCGCATTCCATCTAGAGGCTTTGCTCTTCCCCGCTAATGATTAATTTCACCTGTTTCCCTACCGGTTAGGCATTTAAGCCTCTCGCTTCCGCTTCCGGATGCTTCGTTATCATTTCCTGCCTTTACGAAGTCAGAGTTAGTCATTTCTGGTCTTAAGAAAAAGTTTTAAAAAATTTTTTTTTTTTTTTTTTTTTTTTTTTTAGAAGCCTCTGGCTTGAAGCCAAGGATTTTTTTTTTTTTTTTTTTTTTTTTTCTCTCTCCTCTACGCTTCTCTCTCTCTTTCGAGGGTGTGTTTTTTTTTTTTTTTTTTTTTTTTTTCACACCTATATTGGCGGCGTTTAGTCACGTCCCAAAGGTGCCTTGGTTTTCTTTATCTCCTCTCGCTACTTTATTTAGTGGTGGCTATTCTGAGTCTCTTCTCTGCCCGTGTTTACGAGGCTAGCCCGTTTTATAGGGGTGTGTTATTATTTGGCTACGGCCAGGAATTTTATATTCCTTTTTTCTTTGTCGCGTTTGGCTCATCGTTATTCTTCACAAACCCTCACAGCCTGAGAATAACATTTTGATGAATGTAAAAGCCTTTCATTCATAGTCTCCCATGGGCTCATTGAAATCCCACTTACAGGTCAGTGAGGTACAAATTAATCTTTCACCTTCCATATAGATTTTCACAGCTAAATGGGTCCATGGCATGCCGTATCGCTGACAAGAAGGCTTGTCTGATTCTCTGGCCACCACAGCCTCCATACATTTTTGATGTTCACCTTCTTCAGGTAATTTCATGTATTATAATTTGTTATGTGAATTATGGACCATAATGTTTTTCATAATGGGCCATCAAGTTTCAGAATTTTGTTCAGTTACAAGCATTAGCCTGTTAGAAAACAAAATAGTATGAAAGCAAGTATGTGGCCTTACGTAATGAACAATTGTAAATGTCTTTCATAAAATTACAAAACTATCAGTCATCAATTTGTTTCAATATGACAACAGTGTCCTATACAGCTATAGAAAATAATGGAATGTCTAAAATCTAAAATCACAAACTTAAGTATGCGTAATCATTCAATGTGTGCATTTTATATTGAAACCAAAATTGCAATGCTCTGCACCTAAATTGAAAAATCCATGATGAGAGTATTTGAAAATACTAAAATACTACTCAAAAAATAATCTTGATACAAATACATATTTTTTTTATACTGATCAACTACAAAATACCCCAAAGTATTTGAAATACGTATTTAAAATACATACTGTATAATTAAAATACTGCCCATCTCTGCACACAAAAGCACACACACACACGCACAAGTGTTATCAGTTAATCTTTTCATTTGTTTCGGATGAGAATGCATTTTCGAATGGAAACTGCTATAAACATAAAACTCACTCTCCGTTCAGAGCCCAGGTGTTCGACTTTTTGACTCAAGGACCCCAGCAGTCATAAATCCTCAGCCAAAAGACCTCACCATCAAGCCACCATCAAGAATGACTGATGTGAGACAAATGATGCAAGTAAGTAAATGCGCAGAACAGCAATATTATTTTCTGGCACCAGTGCCTTTGACAAGCGGCACCCTCCGCAATGGAGATGCGGAATGGCGGAACGCGGTCTCGCATCTGCAGCACTGGAGGTCACGGCGAAGGCCAGAGAAGGCATGCTCCCAAAACTTAATGATCCCACAAGGTGCTGTAACTGCCATCAAGCCATTCGAGCAAGCCCTCACACCTGAGATGAACTGATTCATGGGATGCCATCGCTCACCATTCTTCTAATGACTGATCAACATACAGTATTCTAATGGGGGAAGTTTTTCCCTCTTTTTTTTCTCATGATGATTCTGACATTTCTTCTGCATTTCACAAACGTTCAAAAGGAAAGGTCAGTTTCGTCTTTAATTCAGCATGACCAACAATTGGGAGGCCAATTTCATAATGACATGCCATACATACTAGCATAGAAACCACAAGAGTTCCTATATGTGTGTGTGTGTGTGTGATGTAATATGACAAATGAACAAATTCTGAGATATAAAACTTTTAAAACTATTTATGTGTCTTTAGCCAGTCTCAGTTCAGTTTTGTTAAAAGTGTATTAATAATGTGAATAGCAAAAGGCACCTTGCTTCCCACATGGTAACACAGCTGGGCGCTGTAGAGAAATTCTACCTCCTGCAGTGTATGAGAAACAGTCGTCTCTCTCCCTGGCCCTTTGCGTTCTGACCAGTATTTAAAAGGTCAAGGTGCGAGTCAGCTCTGCTGTGTGGAGGTTGCTTTGTCAGAGGTTATCCATTGAAACTCAGTCAGCGCCACAGAGAATGATTGACACATGATTGTTCTTCCAGCTTGCAGAATGTAGCCTGGGCCCATCTTATAACTGACAGAAGTGGGGAAGGTGGAGTTGTGGAGGCATAACAGACGAGGATCGTGCACTGCGGTTTTAAGCCCCCCCTCTGATTTAAGCCCCCCTGACATGATATGGGAGACCGGTTCGGAAAAAAACGGGCCGCAATTAGTGAAAGAGATATTGATTGCAATGCTTTTCATGTGCCCATTGTGAGGCTGGCCACGTAGTGCTGGGCTGAGCAGATGCAGCCAAGATGGATTGGAGATCAGCGGCAGCATCGAAATACCCTCATAACAAACAGTAATTAATATACAGCCATGGGCCTCCTCACGACTGTCAGACACGGCCTGTCAGACATGTCAATCTCATCTCTCTTAGGATCACTGAGATCAAAATCAACAAAAATACCATTTAGAGGGACCAATGAGGTACCTCGATACTTAAAATAAAGAGGGAAAGAGAGTGAGCGTGAGAGCAAGATTCTAAGATGCTTGTAATAGCAGCGACAGGAGCTTGTTCTAATGAAGCCCCAGCCTCAAACTAGTGAGGTGTTCCGGCTTTTATGCGCACCATAACTCCGCCCCCGATGTTTCCCTTTACATAAAGATTCTCAGGGTTAAGGCCCTGTTTGCTCATGCCAGTATAAATCAGTTATATTTGCAAGTGTTGAGCTATAAATAGCAGTGGGAGAGCAACTCTCCCTGCACACAAAAACAACATCAAACCACACCCCCCCTCCAGTCACCAGAGACGGCCACTTTGTCTTGTAACGTGGGACGCTGGAGAGCACGTGGTCATTGAGGTGCATGTCAGCCTGGAGCTGTTCATCATTTCTCTCATCATACCTTCATATCGGCTCCGCGGTTTCCTCTCACCGGCTACCACCGCCCTCTCCCCCCCCTCTCTCTCTTTCTCTCTCTCTAGCTTGCTCCTCTTACTCCCTCTGACCCTGTCCGTATTTGTTCATGTCATACACCTCTCACCACGTCAGCCCACTATCTCCCTCACTGTGACTGTCTGTCTCACCTTCTGTCTTTTTTTCTCTCTTTCCTCCTTTGCCCCTTCTCTGTGGTTTTCTCTGTCACTCTCTCTTTTTTGCCCCACCCTTGTCATTCTCTTCTTTAAATGCATTAAGCATCAGGCTACCTAGTTGTTCAGTCGGTCAAGGCACCCACCATAGGAGCATTGCGTTTCCTTGATATCGCAGGTCTGACCCTGATGCTCTGTCATTAGCTTAGCTGTGCCCAGGATTCCACAGCAGGGGTATGGCAGAGGAACTGGCCTGGACTCCATGGCTTGCCACTGAATTAACTTTGCCCAACAGCATTCCAGGTTATCACAGGATGCCAGTTGTCCTCATTAAGAGGTATAACTCCCCCCAGACTGGTGCTAGCTCAAGCAGTGTTCACAGTGTTACCTACAGAGTGGAAAACAGACATTGGCTCATATTTGGAGGAGGGTTTCAGTTGCAGTGACTTATGTGAGTGTGTGTGTGTGTGTGTGGAGTCACATCCAGGGATTAAATTTTAAAATGAATTCAAAATTTTTTATGAATGTCTACTGAGTGGCTGATTATATTTATTATGGAGGTTTTGCCTTATTCCTATTCGCTATACTATATCAATTCTTGCAACATTTCGCTTGACATTGTTTTATTTAGCCATCGATGGCCTATTATGAATATAGCATTTAGCAATTATTTCCCATAGTTGTCATGTCTAGGCACGGTGTATTTAAAGATCGTAACCCCTGGATTTATTTGAGTATTGTTTCTTCAAAAGCACAGTAGCATCTATTTCCTCTGCCCAGGAAAAGGTTCAAAGTCAATGCAGTTTTTTTTAAATCTTTTAAATGTCAACAAGTAGTCTCATTTGAGCAAAGAACCGCAAACTGCGCGGTTCACTTCACAGTAGGCATTTTCAATTTGCACAATTAACACCCGAGGGAAGCTGAGGAAACGTTATAAGGTTCAAAGGGAAGCTGCCGGATGCCCATTTGGTAGATTTTTTATCAGCAAACACAAAAAAAAGAAATGACAATGTGCTTTGTTTAGTAAAGTTATTATTCTTATTATGTTTTCTTTTATTCAAGAAATACTGCGGTTAATTATGATTTTTTTTATTGCTCAATTTGAAAAGAACTCAAGCTGCGTTTTGTGTCAAACGTACAATCACAAATGAACTTTCTCAAATTTGTTTCACCAAAGGCTAGCTTGAAATCCAGTTTGATATACTCAAGTTTGAGTATGCAATCCAACTGTTTGTTCTTCATCAGGCTTTGGGAATGTGTACAAACTAAATGAAAATAATTAAGTCATATTATTATTATATCACTTAGCTGATGCCCTTATCCTGGGCATCTTACTTTAATGCACCGTCTTTTTGTACATATGGATATTTACTGAAGTCTTAGCACATGCAAGCAGTTAATTGTTTTGCACACAGACATGAATTACCGGCAACTGTAATTGTGTTGTGTGCTTTTAATAACCTGTTATTGCGTATTTCAGGCTGTCACTGTAAATGAAACCATGTTCTCAAATGACCTTCCTGTTTAAATAAAAGTAATACATAATTTTGATTTAAAAAATAATTTTAAAGTCTATAGGGGGTTAGTAATAAAGGTTAAGAATATTGCTTTAGTGAGTGCTGCATCATTTAAAAAAAATAGTTTAAAGTTACATTTACCTGAGTAAAAACAACCACTAAAACCACAGTAATGGGATACTGCATAGATGGGACCAACGGTCCAGTGCCGACTGTGATTGGCTCCCCTACGGTGTCACTCAGGGTTTCAGTCAGCCAGGATTGCAGCGTCTCATCAGGATCCTGCAACAAGTTTGTCTGTTGAGCTGCACATGAAATGCCTTCCTCTTACTCATGTCTGTGTGAGCCCCACTTCAGGACTGCAGTGTGATAAGAAGCAGCAGCTCATATGACACGCTTCGAGAATCGAAGGGGAGCATGTGTTTGCATGCGCTCTTTCCACAATGATAAGCATTGCAGCGCAAGTATTATCGGGCATTCCAATTGAGGAGAAAGAAAAGCATGAAAAACCAACTAAACCAAAGTATTTTTGAACTAAAACAGTGGGGGACACGTTATATTTACAGTTGCAACCATTTACAACCATTTTGTTTGGAAGGATGTGACAGTGGCTGTCACTGACTTCAGCGTTACAAGAGATTATGACAATACATTTTCAAAGTTGTATTAAAGAAAGTTTAATTTCTTGACAATTAAATTGCATACAGTATATCTATTTAAAGAGAAAAATTTAAATTCCATAACGGCTTATTTGAAAGTGTCAATTTGAGGACCATGGTGGCTCAGCAAGAAGAAAAAAAGCGTATATTAACCATAATTAAATCCAGTTGCAAAATGTATGAATGCATTTTCTCACTGGTTGAGGGAATAGCAGTAATAATTAATAAACAAAGAATCAGGTGATACTTTTTATCATTGAATTTTAATTTTATGAGTTTCATGAATTGCATGCAATACCAGTGGTCATAGTTATGATAAGAAAGCCCAGATAACCAATGGTTAAGAAAATCTTCCAACCGGATTATGTCAGCAGGAAACACTGATAGTATAACCCTTCATGTTTCATAGTATAGTATAACCCTTCACAACTACTCATGACTATTGCATACGATGAAACAAATGAACTCCCAAATCCAAATTCTAGTTTATTACATGGAAATCAAATGTTCAGACTGTGTAAGTCATCAGTGGTCCTGGCATGGCATGAGAAAGGTAAGTCTCCTGTCAGAATGTGTGCTATTTTGTGATGATATTTGCTGTAATGCAATGGCTGTTAATGAAAGTCTGCAGTTTGCTGTCATTTAGAGGGTTTGCATTTATTGCATTGCATTTTTATTATTTACAGCAACACCCTTTGGGAACTTGAAGAAACAGAATAAAAAATATCACTGAACTCCGAAAAGATAATAATTTTAACAATCTTCATTTTAAATCCCTGATGAAAACGGAAATCCAGAAGGAAACAGGAGGGATAATAGCCCAGTGTTGACGCTGCAGGGCAAAGCGTTTGGTTATCTATTTGTTTGCCGAGACTGCGCATTTGTTTTGGACATCTCGATTCAGGATATTTTTATTTTTGCTTGTTCTCCTCTATGCTTTATGTCAGAAAATGCAAATATGTGTCTATATATTTCTTGTGCCTCATACTACATGACATGTGGATAAAGTCTTGGCCTTGGATCCAGTATTCTCAGAACACCCAACCTACACACACACACAAAAACACACAACCATACACTCAAACGCTCACAGCCTATTCTGCCCTCTGACAAATTGAAACACATGTCATTATGTTGCTTCGGCATGATTCTAACAAGCAATTACTTCCACACCATACAGAATCTAATGAGGCTCATGTGGATGTGGAATGAAACTGCTTTGTGAGAATTATTCTCTCCTCCCCCTGTTGAACTATTTCACAGGTAAAGTTTTGAACTTCAGATGACATGGCAGTTGAAGATGGATGGTAATGTGGACATACCTCCTGGTGGACATTTTGAAAGTTGCGCAAAAACTTTGCTCTGAAGAGAATCTCCAGACAATGACGGTTTTCAGGAATTTCTTTGTATTCTTTGGTAAGTGCTGGTTTTTAATGTGAAAGAAAAATTTATGTTTTGCTATGTGTATATTACATGACATTACACATAAAACAAACATTGCCTTTTATCTGATGATTTTGATTTGTTTTCTCAGTTAGCAATCACACCACACATCACAGTGAAATAAAACTGTGTGGTGCAACAAACTAAAATATGCATTTTGAAAAAAAAAAATTCAAGTACCAGTTTTACAGTTAGATTTATGTTAAATATTAATAAATATTACTTGCATCTTTAAATAATTGGTAGATAAAGTACTCCCAGTAAATACAAATATATACAGTGCCCTCCACTATTATTGGCACCCCTGGTAAAGATGAGTAAAAAGGGTTATAAAAAATTCACCATTTGGTGAATTAGCTTAATCTCACACTGAAAGAATGAAAAAAATCCAATCTTTAATAAAAGTTAGGTTATTATGAGAAAAAAAAATCCCTCATCAAGAAATAATTATTTTTAACAAAACCATGCGTGCCACAATTATTGGCACCCCTGCATTTATATATATAATAAAGTAATGATTTTTAATATTTGGTCACATATCCTTTGCATGCCATGACTTTCTGATGTCTGTGACCCAACAACATCAAAAGACTCTTGATATCTTGTTTTCTGGTACTCTTACAAGCAATACAATAATGTCTCTGCATTTGAATGGGTCTCTATGGGAATTGGGGTGTGGGACGAGATTTAGTGGAGGGCACTGTATGTCTGCTAAGGAACAATAATGGTAAACCAATTCTTGCAGATTATCTTGATCACCCTAAACAATGGAATACAGAGTAGACAAAAGAAGATTCTCAACAGTTCTGATCTTGATTTCTGATAATAATTCTACAAAATAACATGTTAAAGAAAGTTTAAGCCAGCGTGGAATTATAGATCAGTTTCCGAGTTGGCTAGAATCACCACCTTCTACATGAAATAATGATTCTTCAGTGGAAGTAACTAACCATTGATTCATTAGTAAAGCACATGTTTCATATTTATAAGCATTACTAAGCCAGACATCTAGAAATAAAGCACACTTTGTGAACTGTATTTTGGAGTCTCTTGTTCAAGAGGTTACCAGTCAGTTGGTTCACACTGTAGGAAGAAAGAGTGCAGATCAGGGCATAAATTACACGGCGGCCATACGGCCATGGCCGTCAGTGCCCTGCTATTTGGCCATGATGCCTTTATATCTTATGTCTTTAGGCCATTGTGGCCGGACTGCCTTTACTTTTGGCTGAAATGCCTGCAAGTCAAACCTGTGTGACCCATCGACGTATTTACCAGTGTCATGAAAAAAAAAATTGTACGTCATGATTGGACATCTTCTTCCTTATTTACTTTATGTTGTTACTTATTGGTTTTTTCGCACAGTCATATGAACCGTTAACAGAAACAGATTAGAATTGTGACCACAGCTGACAACTCATGTAAGCAAACTTATCCTTGATTGATCTGTCAAAATTTTTCTTTCCAACCTCAAAAGAAACAAAAAGGCGACCGACAGGACACCCGGATCCGGAGTACGCAGCAACGCCTGCTGAATCGCCACCTCAATGTCCCACAACACCGGAGCCACTATCTGTAAAACCGGCACAATGTGCTCAAGAATATCAGGACCCTCCGTACGTTCAAAAACCTGTGACAGAGCGTCAGCTTTAACATTGTTTGTGCCAGGGCGGTACGTTAAAAGAAAGTTAAAACGGGTAAAAAACTGTGCCCAACGCGCCTGTCTAGGATTACGTGTCTTGGCCTGCTGGACGTACTGCAGGTTTCTATGATCGGTCCATACCGTAAACGGGTGCTCCCCTCCCTCAAGCCAATGATGCCACTCTTCTAGAGCCATTTTCACCGCTAACAACTCATGATCACCTACGTCATAATTCCTCTCAGCCACAGTAAGGGCACGAGAGAAATAAGTGCATGGATGCATTTTTCAATCCCTAGGTGAATGCTGAGACAGAATGTCGCCTACGCCCAACTCGGAGGCATCAACCTCGACCACAAACGGGAGGGAGGGATTTGGCGTGATGAGAATAGGCTCAGAACTGAACCAGATATTTGTAGTGTCCGTTATGGTTATTAAAAGCGCTTTTCCATTCATCACCCTCACGCATGCGCACTAGATTATAAGCATTACAGAGATCTAATTGGAGACGTTCAAACGCTATATTCATAAGGGGAAGTGGGTATCGATTCTGAATAGTTATGGCGTTTAACACACGATAATCAATGCATGGTCTTAAAGTGCCATCCTTCTTTTTAACGAAGAAGAACCCCGTGCCAGTGAGGGTGAGGTCGATAGTCTTATGAAACCATTAGTCAACGCCTCATCGATATAGTCCTTCATAGCCGCACTCTGGGGGGGTTAACAAGGGAATAAAGACTCCCTCTCATAGGAGTAGTACCCGGATACAGCTCAATAGCGCAATCAAAAGGGTGGTGGGGTGGAAAAGTGGTTGCCCTCTGTTTGCTAAATACCTCTGGTAAATTGGCGTATTTTGTCGGCACGTTGTGAGGTAACGGAAATTCAAGTGTTCCTGCCATCTCAATATCCTCCCCCTGAGTAGGTGACCCAGCAAGAGGTGACCACTGAATCTCAGAGTCAGAGGGGTCCTCAGAAGGTATTTCCTTCCAATACGCATCTACATAGAGAGCCAGAGAGTCCCATTCCAGACTCTTGTCACCAACCTCAGATTCTGAAACAGACTCGCCGCGATTAGGCGAGAAATAATCTCCTCCAACTCAGAATCGGAAACCGAAGCGTCAAAACACTTCCCGGACAAACTGGAACATGCGATGTGACCTTGCGCAGAACCCCATTGAAGGATGACCCTCTTATCCTCTCCCCACCTAATATACAGGTGCAGCTCAAAATATTTGAATATCGTGAAAAAGTGAAACTCTTATATTATATAGATTCATTACACATAGAGTGAAATATTTCAAGCCTTAATTTCTTGTAATTTTGATGATTATGGCTTACAGCTAATGAAAACCCGAATTCAGTGACTCAGAAAATGTGAATATTACATAAGATCAATAAAAAAGGATATTTTAAACAGAAATGTCAGCCTTCTGAAAAGTATATTCATTTCTATGCACTCAATACTTGGTTGGGGCTCCTTTTGCATGAATTACTGCATCAATTCGGCGTGGCATGGAGATGATCAGCCTGTGGCACTGCTGAGGTGTAATGGAAGCCCAGGTTGCTTTGATAGCGGCCTTCAGGTCATCTGCATTGTTGGATCTGGTGTCTCATCTTCCTCTTGACAATACCCCATAGATTCTCTATGGGGTTCAGGTCAGGCGAGTTTGCTGGCCAAACAAGCACAGTAATACCATGGTTATTGAACCAGCTTTTGGTACTTTTGGCAGTTTGGGCAGGTGCCAAGTCCTGCTGGAAAATGAAATCAGCATCTCCACAAAGCTTGTCAGCAGAAGGAAGCATGAAGTCAGAGATCGACATAAGCAATGGCCCGATGGCCCGGGGCCAGTAAAAAAGTATTTCGGGCAAGTTGATTGGCCAGTCGCTGGTCCGTTCGGGACAGTGACGTTTCCGCCAATCACAGTCACGAGTCAGTTCACGTAATGATGCTAAGTTAACTGGCTGAAGCTAGCCCGCGATTGCAGTCAGTATTTTCACCTAGCTACTGAAGGTTTCACCTCAGCAAATAGCTACTTTGAAAATAATGTCAAAGGAAGCGTATGAGGCTACTAAAATAAGAGGGGGTTCTGTGCTGGCAAAGCGGGTGGCGGACAACCCGTCAGATGGGCCACTTCATGTCTGGACACAACGGGCAAACGACGACACAATCCAGCGGGTGGAGAAGTTAATAAACACAGCTTTCCACATCGTAAAAAGTGAGCTCCCCTTCACCTCTTATGAGAGAACGGTCGCCCTTCTAAAGAAGAACGGAGAAGACGTTGGCTCTCAGTACACCACTGATGTCGCATGTCGAAGGTAAGTTACTCAGCTAGCTAATATGTTACTATAACTTGTCAGTCAGCTAACAACTAGGGATGTGCGCGTTTAGTCGACTAGACCAGGGGTTCTCAAACTTTTTGTTTATACGGACCACTTTTTATTATCAAGGATTTTCGCGGACCTCGATTGTAATTGTTGACGGGGAGGGGGGGGTGCAATCACCTTTTTAAAAATTTTTTATAAAAACTTTATTTAACGGTTTATGTAACGTATGTACCGCGGGTGTGCGTCCGCGTGTTGTGCGTCGGCCGCGGGAGCGCGTGTGTGTGCGTGTGTGAAGATGGTGCAATTTAGCTATTGCAAGATAGTGAGTAAACACATTCACGTTCATTCATTCTTTTTTTCTACGGACCACCTGCAGTACCCTCAGTTTGAGAACCGCTGGACTAGACGATTAAACGTTGCTACCCTCGCTAGTCGGCACCAGAAATACTAGTCGGTTAAACTTATTATTTTATTAATGTACACATTTAAATTACATATTGACATAATTTGCACTGAAATGTCATGTTTTCCTGGTTAAATATTGCTTTATAAAAAAACGAGCATCCGTTACTAATGTTAACAACGCCGGATTTTTAAAAAAATAATAATTTTTTAAACGAAGGTACACTAACGTTAGCCAACTCATTTCCGAGACTGTTTAAACTTTAGCGTCCGTTGCGTTTAAAATGGTAATGAACACTGAGGTATGAGTGAATAAGTTAAACACATTAAATAGACCCAATATTGTAGTTGTCCTAACTTGTCCTTTGTTTGTTTTCAGGTTTGTAGATGTTATATTTTGTGAGCTGTGGGAGAGCTGTGCAGCAGAAATCAAAGCAGCACATTTTTTAAGTGTTCTGTCAGACTCTTCTACTGACGTGAGTGGCAGAGACCTGGAAGGGGTTTTTGTGAGGATCTTGAGCCGTGGACAGCCCAAGACCATGTTTATTGGTGTAGAGGAGCTCCAGCACGCCACAGCGCCTGGGCATTATGCTGCGATGAGCACTGGTAATTGGCTATTGAATCTGTCGTTTGTGTTGCTGTGTTTTCACTTGTTGAGTACAACAATAAACAAATGTGTCTACCTGTCTACAGCACTGGATAAGGCAGACCTGTTCCAATGGAAGGAGAAGGTAGTGGACCCATGCCAGTAGTGAAGAGGTGGCTCAAGGAGGCAGACAGAAAGAGCTTGCAGTGAAAGATCCACAGTTCAGTCCACAGTATTAATATAAGATAAGATAGAATTTATTGTCCCAAAGGAAATTTGTCTTGGAAACATACAGTAGCCGTCACCCATACACATACACACACAAAACATATGCAAAAATGTATATTCAAATCTTTAAAATGTTCTAAGAAGAAAATGAATCAGTTCTTTGTTGTTTAGGCGAATCATTACAATGTATATACGATTAATAAATAAACAGTTTCATGGAAAAGTGCTTTTTCTCTCTTTTTTTCGGGGCCAGTAAAAATATACAAGGGGCCAGTAAAACTCTGATCTACTGGCCCGGGGGGCCAGTGGGGAAAAATGTTACGTTGGACACTGATGAAGTGCTCTAAAATTTCCTGGTAGATGGCTGAGTTGACTGTGGACTTCAGAAAACACAGTGGACCAACACCAGCAGATGACATGGCACCCCAAATCATCACTGACTGTGGAAACTTCACACTGGACTTCAAGCAACGTGGATTCTGGGCCTCTCCACTCTTCCTCCAGACTCTGGGACCTTGATTTCCAAATGAAATGCAAAATTTACTTTCATCTGAAAAGAGGACTTTGGACCACTGAGCAACAGTCCAGTTATTTTTCTCCTTAGCCCAGGTAAGACGCTTCTGACGTTGTCTCTGGTTCAGGAGTGGCTTGACACGAGGAATGCGACATTTGTAGCCCATGTCCTGGATTCGTCTGTGCGTGATGGCTCTTGATGCACTGACTCCAGCCTCAGTCCACTCCTTGTGAAGCTCCCCCAAATTCTTGAATGGATTTTGCTTGGCAATCCTCTCAAGGCTGCGGTCATCCCTGTTGCTTGTGCACCTTTTCCTACCACACTTTTCCCTTCCACTCAACTTTCTATGAATATGCTTGGATACAGCACTCTGTGAACAACCAGCTTCTTTAGCAATTACCTTTTGTGGCTTACCCTCCTTGTGGATGGTGTCAATGACTGTCTTCTGGACATCTGTCAAGTCAGCAGTCTGAGAGACCATTTAAAGGCTCAGGAAACCTTTGCAGGTGTTTTGAGTTAATTAGCTGATTAGAGTGTGACACCATAAGTTTCCAATATTGAACTTTTTCACAATATTCTAATTTTCTGAGACACTGAATTTGGGTTTTCATTAGCTGTAAGCCATAATCATCAAAATTACGGTTGAGTGCACATATCCTCATGAGAGGACCAAGCAGAACACTGAGCAGCCAAAATACGTCTAACCCCTGACCAATCTCCCTGGGACAACCTTGCTGAATCTTCCATGGAGGCTTGATTTTTCTTTAATGGGTTTATTGATACTTTGGAGATTCACACGCAAAGGTGGGGAGATCAGAACAAGTCAACTCACAACTGTGAGGACAAATAATTAAGGCTAAACATCCAAAACGAAAATAAACCCACACAAACCGGGCGAACTATAAAACTAGTAAATAACAACTAAATCTCCTGAACACAAATAATGAACGAACGAGAAACTTAGTAAAAAAAAGAACACCCTCCGCTACCTTAGTTCAGAGCCGGAGGAGTGAAAACCAGAACGAAAGTACACAGAAAAAACTGTCTCTGAGAGAACAGCAATGTACTAATAAGATAGCGCAGAACGCTACAGGGAGGAAACTAAATTCTATACCCGATTAAGAGCAAATAGCAAGTCCCTCCTGAACATAAACAAGTTAATATCAGGAGGTGGCTATGTACCTGGCTATACCTGGCTCGAATGCAATGTCATAAGACAATCAAGCACTGGAGAAGCGGAAGTGAGAAACTTAAATAGCCTGCACATAGAAGCCCAGGTGAAAACAATAATGAGGCTGGCAAACCACGAAACGGAACGTGGAAAAAATCTGATTGATTCACAATCGTGAAGGCAGGACAAGAGCCGCAAAAGAAAAGCAAACAAACAGCCACGAACCACAACAGAACTGTGGAGAAAAAAATACTCACTGCGTCTGGTATTAAAAGACAGTTTTGAGCATCTCATGCATTGTGTTGGGCAGATTATTTTTCAGAAATTTGTATTGAGTGTCAGTTATCACATTAAAATGTATTTTGTTTCGAGGGATTTAGGTTTCCTTGACGCTCAAAATCTTGCCGTGATGCAGCACCATATCTGATTATTACTAGCAGAAACCCTGTGAAGTAACTGTCAACGCAGGTGGAGGTAGTGGGTAGCCTATTATTCATCCGTTTTTCGCCGGTAAAGTGTAGGCCTACTGCTCGTTAAACGTTTAAATTTTCCGGAACTTTGGTATACTGTTTGTGTAGGCTAATGGATCCTTTAACATTACAATAGGCCTATTTGAAATGGTCAAAATCACAATGAGGTTAAAACCGTGTGCAAACATTCTATCTACCGGGATTATTATTATGGCTGGAACACAATTTGACTAATAAAAACAGTGGACCGCATCGATCGGTTTTATAACATGAATTCACACATACTGCTCTTTTGTGTAATAAATGTCATTGATTGCATTCTCTTTTTTATGTAGCATAGGTTATAAGAGGTATAACTTATGGGTAATTAAAAAATAATCATACCTATTGTAATTATTTGAACCATATATCCACACTTTTAGCAGGGTCCAAAACCTGCATTTGGTTGATGGCCTTAGTGCCCCACCAGATGGCCTTGTTTCCCCCATAAAATCAATGATTCTTGAAGGCCATATGGCCTTGCCCCCAAAATGTTGAAATTTAAGGCCTGGCGCAGACCATGTTTTCTTTCCTACTTTTCACACAAATCTGATTCCGTGGCAGAGCAGTGGTAAGTGAAAAGCTGCAACGTCTACCTCCAAGTGACGTAGCGACTATCTCCCACAGAGTATGACAGAGCCCCTGCATCGGCCCTAAACACATTGCATGCTACCAGATGGCCTTGGGTATTATATCAGGAAATGCAAATAAATGTCCTACAGATATGGATGTTCATATTGCTCAGTCCTATCAATGGGGCAGTACTCATTTTTAAAATGCTTAGAAACATTTTAGATCGCACCTTTGCCTCATTCAGAGACTGAAGATGTGTTTTGCATATACCACCTGTATATAATGTATTACAGAATCAGGCATCTGTAAGTACATTCAGAAAAGGCACTGAAAATATTGATAATGTAAAGGCATGCTTGCATAAAACTGAATAACAGGCTATGATTAAATACTTAAAAACACAATGTGCAACTAATTTATTTTTGTGATATTGTGTCAGTGAATGCCATATTATAACATTTGGTTCAGTTGAGGAATTTACAGTTGGGGTTTCAAGATGAGATGCTCTACAGTGAGTGGACATATAGGGCCAGATTCAGAGGTGAGATAAGCACGCGTAGCTTTTGGTTTTCAACCTCTCGTGTTCGCTCTTTATTTAGTGTGAGGTTCTTTTGTCATTTATACTTGCTATTTTCGAGTCTCGCCTCCTTTTGAGGTAGTTTTTTTTTTTTGCTTCTCCCGGGAGAAACCAACCTGCACCCGCACAAACGCAATCTTATGGTCACGTCCGAAACAGCTACTTTTTTATATTAGCTAGCTAACGTTATAACTTAATCAAGTTTTTTTTTCTGTGCTGGAGTTCTTTTGGGAGTAGATATAATCGTTCACAACATAGATCAGATGTCAACAACTGTAGGCTACATGATAACGACATGCGCATGGGTGGGGGACGACAGGTTTACTGTGTACTTGTTTTAAAAACATTTCAATATATTATGTACAGTATAATTCTGATGAATGTCAGACTATATATATATATTTAATATTCTGAAATACACATTTTATTTTACATAAATTATTTTGACTGGTGCCAAATTTTTTGAGTCGCTAACTCCTGCTATGCAGCATGTATGTTAGTTGCAGAAGACAAAATGGACAAATTTCTTCAAAAGAAGGGTCAAGAAAGCCGTAATCCAAAGATAAATTAACGACAAAGCCCCAATCCTAAAAGAAAAGAATTAGACAGCCACAAAACCCCAGAATATGCGAAGCGACAAAAGATGACGAGTACCTGCAGTTTGGATTCACGTTTGTTGTTAAAAAGGATACACCAAAGCCCAAGTGTGTTATTGGTCTGGAGAAGCTGTCCAATGAATGTATGAAACCGGCATTTTTGAAAATAAACAAAGCATCCCAGCGTACCTGGAAAACCAGTTGAATATTTTGGGACGAGGCGTGCCAATTTCAAACCGCAACAGCAATGGCTGACTCGAAGTACGACACTTTCTGCGAATACACTTAAGGCCTCCTATCTAGTATCACAACGCATCGCCAAGTGTAAAAAGGCACATACCATCGGCGAAACGTTGATTCTCCCCGCTGCCATGGACATTTGTTTAACAATGTTTGGCAACAACCATGCAAATAAGGTCAAGAGTATACCACTCTCCGATAGCACTGTTTCCAGGCTAATATCTGAAATGTCAATTGACATGGAAGCACAGCTAATCGAGAGACTGAAAGTTGTTCATTCATATTCACTGCAAGTTAACAAATCTGTAGATGTGGGAAATCAAGCTCAACTGATCATTTTAATTCGCTACGTGTGGGAAAATAAGTTAGTTGAGGACTTTTTTGGGTGTTTTTCATTGCCAAAATGAACAACGGCGGCAGTGCTTGACCAATACATAACATCAAAAGGCCTTCTGTGGGAGAACTGTACTAGTTTATGCAACGATGGTGCGAGGGCTATGACGGGCCATAAGAGTGGATTAGCAGCAAGAATAAAACAAGTTGCACCCAACCTAGTGTCCACGCACTGCGTGTTGCACAGAGAAGCACTCGCATCAAAAGAACTGTCCCCCGATCTGAACGATGTGTTACTTTCTGTCGTTAAGATTGTGAATTTTATCAAGGGACGACCTCTGAACTCCCGCATATTTTCGGCTCTGTGCGCTGAAATGGGTGCCGAGTATCAAGGGCTTCTCTGTCATACCGAGGTGAGCTGGCTCTCGCGCAGATATGTGTTGCGGCGTGTATTTGAATTACGCACAAAGATCACACAGTTTTTGTTAGACCAAAAATCGGATTTTGTTAAATATTTCAAGGATCCGACATGGGTTGCAAAACTGGCATACCTTACCGATGTGTTTGACAAACTGAACAGACTAAACACAAGTATGCAGGGACCACACACAAATATACTGGATCTCTCTGATAAAATCAAAGGATTCACAGTAAAGGTTGAATGCTGGCATGAACAAGTGAAGAGTGCCATTTTGGCAATGTTCTCTTGCCTAACAGAATTCAATGATGAAGAATCTGAGCCAGTGAATATTTCACAAATAATTTGCACGCATCTAACAGGGATTCTTGATCGATTCTTCAGTGAAATGGAAACATCTTTGAAAGTGGACAGGGACTGGATCAGAGATTCATTTTCAAATGCAACAAACAAGGCCATACTGCACAGTTTAACCATTTTGGAGGAGGACAAACTGATTGAACTTAGCCATGACAGCTTTTTACGTCAGAAGTATCAGAACTGTGGATGAGACATTGCAGTGTTTTGGTTCAATGTTTCAGCTGAATATCCAGAGCTCAGTGCAATGAAAGTTCTTTTACCATTTGCCACAACATACACTGCTCAAAAAATGAAGGGAACTCTTAATCATCACAGTATATCACCAAGTCAAAATATCATTAAACCAAACCGGTCATGTTGGATGATATTGCAGGCAGCATAACATTTGCCACGGCGTCTCCTGACTCATGTCTGTCACATGTGCTCAGTGTGAACCTGCTCTCATCTGTGAGGAGAACGGGGGACCAATGGCGAACCTGCCAATTCTGGTGTTCTCTGGCAAATGCCAATCGAGCTGCACAGTGCTGGGCTGTGAGCACAGGTCCCACTACAGGACGTCGTGCCCTCATGCCACCCTCATGGAGTCTGTTTCTGACAGTTTGGTCAGAACATGTACACGAGTAGCCTGTTGGAGGTAATTTTGTAGGGCTCTGGCAGTGCTCTTCCTGTTCCTCCTCGCACAAAGAAGCAGATACCGGTCCTGCCGCTGGGTTGTTGCCCTTCTACAGCCCTGTCCAGCTCTCCACGTGTAATGGCCCGTCTCCCGTTATCTTCTCCACACTCTAGAGAACAGCATGTATGGATGTGCCATCTTGGAGGAGTTGGACTATCTGTGCAACCTGATTGGGCTGCAGGTACCGCCTCATGCTACCAGTAGTGACAAGGGCACTAGCAAAATGCAAAACTAGAGAGAAATCAGTCAGGAAGGATAAGGAGAGAGAAATGGTCTGTGGCTACCACCTGCGAAACCATTTACTTTTTGCGGGTTGTCTTGCTGTTGCCTCTCCTGTTCATCTGTTGTCACTTTCATTTGCACAAAAGCAGGTGAAATTGATTCACAATCGTTTACGCATCCTAACTGGACAGATCAATATCCCAGAAGTTTAATTGACTTGGTGTTATACTGTGTTGATTAAGTGTTCCCTTAATTTCTTTGAGCAGTGTATTTATGTGAGTCTGGCTTTTCAGCCCTCGCATCAGTGAAAACAAAGCACAGAGCAAAACTGGACGTGAAGGATGAAATGAGAGTCTGCCTTTCAAACATTCCACCAAGGATTGATGACCTATGCAAGACCCATCAGGCACAAGTGTCCCATTGAAAATGTAGACCTATTCTAGTTCAAGCCTAAAAAAAAAATTTAAAAGTTGTGTAAGTCGCTCTGGATAAGAGCATCTGCTAAATTCCTGTAATGTAAAATGTAATGTACTCTTGTGAGACAGAGTAGTTGTAATTGTTAGCTACAAATTAATGTGAAACCTTTAATTAATGTGCCTCATCCATGGCCTGAAGGAACGTTTTCTGCTCATATGGACGCCTATCGTATACCTTCCACCTCCAGGCCGAGATAAACTCCTCGATGGGGTTCAGAAAGGGGGAGTAAGGTGGAAGGAATTGTGATTGGAACTCTGGATCACCATCTGAGCATTTAGCTGTACGAGACAGTTGTACAGCCCATCCAGAAAATGTATGAGGCGCACAGAGTTGTATGCCCCCAGCAGAGGGTCAGGAAAATGGCAGCAGACATTGAGATGTTGGCTCCATGCTGTCCTGGAACATCAACAGTGGCCCTCTGACCAATTACATTCCTGCCCCGACGCCGGTGCTTGCAGAGATTAAATCTTGCTTCATCCACGTATATGATCTCATGCTGCTCTGCTCCAGCATCAATGTCCATCATGCTCTGAAATATAAAACAGAGCATTACCGAGATAAAAATATACCAATGCTTTACTGTATGTACAATATGCAAAACAAGGTTATTTCTATGCACCATATTGTAGCGCTTTCCAAATATCAATATCTTTTTCTCATTGAACATGTTGGTTGCCCACAGGCTGACCAATCAGGGATGGATGTATGTGGGCCTGCTCATTGGTCTCAGGGCCGAGTCGAGGTAAAAAATAGGCATGTACAGTACATATTACCTATATACTGTATATTTGCGCTGAATAGACCCCCTGGCGAAATTTGACCCTAGGCACATGCCTATAGTTATCGGCTAGAATTTGTTGCTGTATTTATTTTATTTGTATATCGTTTCTTTGCACCGCCATGTCTACTAGTGCTCTCTCCTGCTGGGCAGAGAGAAGACGGCCATGTCCTCCACCTGGTGTTGCTCTTTCTGTCAGTTCTAAAGTACAGTACATTACATTACATTACATTACAGACATTTAGCAGACGCTCTTATCCAGAGCGACTTACACAACTTTTTTTTTTTAAAGATAACAATTACAACAAAAATAATTCACACCCACACTTTAGTATTTATGAAATATACTATAACACAGACAGCAATATCAATTTTACAATTTCTGTAATTTCAATATACAGTTACTGTACAATTAAATATTGACTTACCGATTATCTCTCTTAAAAATTCTTATTATGGATGCCAGTTGACCTTTTCAGGTTTGGCTGCACAACCCTCCCAGCTTGAGCCAGTGTTAGACCTCTGTTTACCACATGGTCGACAAATAGTGGCTCTAATTTCATTTGACACAACTGCTCTTCTGCATCCTTGGCCACGACCACGACCCTGTCCACGACCCTGTCCTTCTTACCAACCTCAACCTCACCGACCTGCTCCATGTTTTCAGAAACTGCCATTTAAGTTTCTAAGCAGCCTTTTATGTAGTGGTGAAGAGATTGTGTAACAATGCTACTCACCTGGGCAAGGTTGTTGGAAGTACTGAGACATGACTACAAACTGAATTGATTGAGTGATCTGCATTTGTAGTAATTTGGACATTGTTGTAATATTAGGTTGCTGTATTCTGAGAATGGAGCATATGATTTAGAGTTTGCCACTTTGTATTAACAGTTTTGCACTTTGTATGTCAGCATAGGATGTAGTGTTTTAGAGTATGAATTTTGTATGAAGTCAGTTTGGCACTTTGCATTTTGAGTTTTGTGCATTGAAATTCTGCTGTGCAAAATGAGTCAAAGCAATCGTAAAAAAACTGTACACTAAGGGGGGAAACCTTTTAATTAAAGTTGAGGTTAAAATGTTTACAATTGCACCCAGGGCGACAGAGATTCATGATAAAGCCAGCTTGAGTTGTTCTATTTGCAGATATAACTAACAAATTTTAACATGGTAAATAGTGAAGTAAAATGTAGATTAATTTTAACCTCAAACTTAATAAAGTATATTTTATTTTGGCCCAGCAAGTTAATTACTTTGGCAATCACATTCCAGCCTAATTTAAGTGACTAGCTAATTAACTCAATTCTATAAATATTTAAAAAATACTATTCAAGCTATCCAGGTAACTAGCAAGAAAGCAATTTAACTTGACTGAATTTGCTCTGTATGTAATGAGGGCTAGTGATACCTAGTTTGCAAGAGACTACTCAATCGTAGGCTGGTCAGCTAGCTAACACTGCATGCTAACACTTCTGATAGAGCTACAATGCCATCAGCAGAAAAGTTATTTTTCTCATTGCCTCATGTAGGCCTATAGCAGCATTCTTTACATGTTAGGCAGCCAACTGGCTTCTTTCAGACATTTCCCTGTAAAGTATATAATTGCAGAACCTTCATATGAATGAGAAATGTAAACGCTGTCGTGTAAATTGTAATTAGTAACATAATCTGTTGGATTACTTTTGAGTTATTTCAGTTTGTTTCATTTGCCAAGTATATTACAGAATAAATGTGTTAGCAAAGTGTATTTGTTTGCATGTTTCTGACCGTGTTTTTTTTTTATGTGTAACTACATTTCCAACATTTCCACCTCATCTTTCTGTGTAGGAGTTTTTGTGTTTTGTGTGTGTGTGCGTGCGTGCGTGCGTGCGTGCGTGTACATTGTACACTGAAGTAAAACAAAATGGATTTAAGTAACTTTTGACAGATTATGCATGGTTAAAAAAATATAATTGGATGATTACAGTTTGCAGTTTGTAATCTAATTACATAATCCAGATTACATGTAATCCATGACTATCCTATACTGAAGACCCTCAGGACTGCTTGATAAATTATCTTTAAAAAGTGTCTTTTATTGTCTTTGCATTCTATTATTCAGTATACTGTCTGGCTCCTGCTGCTCTGGTGGTTGAGCTTGAATATTAATATAACTTTTAAAAAAAGTCACCTTGCCTGCTGTGTTTAGTCAATCAGAGGCAAGGTGAATGGAGAAATTCATGAGTAGCATTGCTTTTGAATAGGTTTGTTTAGTTTCTGTGAAACATGTTGTACGTGTGTTTAGGGTATTCTTTGTATATGTGAGCAACCTTTTTTTTTCAACCAAGTTGAGAAGAGATATCTCTTCATATGTTAGTGTAGCTTGTATAATATGTGTATGAATTTCAGAAGACCAAAGACAATTCAATGGCAGCAACTATTGTGGGCAGTAAGTACATTAATAATGTAAATATGTGTTTGAGATCAACATTAATGTTTACTAAGATTCTCACCGAATAAATTATGTGATGTCACATGGTAATCTTAAAACCAAACCATCTGCCATAACATGTTTATCATTTGTGAACTGTCACCTGAAACGGTGAACAGTTGGCAGAGTTTAGCTATGCTGTAGCCTAGAGATAATCAGTAAAATGATTAATTGTGTGGCACAATTGTCTGTAACATGGAAAATATGGGCAAAAAAAGGCTATAAAAAGTTTTTTTCCGAAGAAATATCTTTTTGGTTTATCAAAATTACCTTACATTCAAAATATGAGAAACATTTCATCTTTAATTTAATTTCTCCAAAATTATGTGTCACAATTATGGGCAAAGCTAGAAGTAATTACAAACAAAACCTCACTGAAATATACTCCCATTCATACTTTACTTTTTTAAGCGCACCAAATAGTTTCATGTCTGAACTGACCTATTTCCACCATTAGGGCAATAATTAAGAAGTTTAAAGCAAAATGACCTGTAATGACCCTGCCTGGAAGCGGACACAAGTGTAGTTTGCCCACACACACAGTGAGGAGGATGGTTTGATGTTTCGGACAAATGTCTTCACAGGTGTTTCTGATTAGTCAGGTGTGTTAAATTGCTTCGTTAGTGCAGGTTTAAGAGAGCTTTCAGTATCTAGTCTTAATTCTAGGCTTTTGATTGCTTTTGGTGTCTGTTATTGGAATTTTGCAACACAAGGATCAGAGTTATGTCAAGGAAAGTCAAGGAAGCCATTATGATGCTGAGAAAGAAAAAAAACTATCAGAAATATAGTCCAAACCTTAGGCTTACCAAAAACCAACCGTTTGGAATATCATTAACACTTGAACCGCCAAGTGCCACGCCTATTATGATTCTAAAATTAAACTTCTAAGATTCTTTTTTTCAGATTTTTTTTTACCTCAATGACACCCTTTAACCACCACGTTCTACGCTTTTTGAGCGTTGGTACCCAAGTGTGAATTGTTGGTTTTCTCCTCCGGGAGCCAAATTGACTGCATTTGCATAATGACAGCATTAGTGTCCTGAGACAGTGATAATTAATCTAAATGGTTATTTTATATACCCAAAATAAAAATTATTAAATTGAATAAAATGTAGAAATACTTTTAAGCTTCAACAGCAGTATTTGTGCTATTTATGCAACAGTATTTATGCTATGATTCTGTTTTTCAACCTAGCAATACTGAAAATGCCTATGTTGTTATAATTATAAAAGTAGGCTACACTTCCACTTATTCTGCGGGAGTTTCTCACAGAAACCTTCAAAAACGTGCATTGACTATATGACACATGGAATATTCATTTTGATAATGTTTGTAAAAATGTTGATTACAATTGCCATTTTATTTTTAAAGAGGAAATAATTTTATATACAGCGGCAATTTAGCCTATATGCCATTTACAACAGCAGAACGCAAGATTACAGTTATCAGCTAACTCAATAATCCCGCTTTTTGGAACATGCCCCAGATGTAGCCTAAAAGCAGAGGTGGAAGAAGTACACAAATCCCTTACTTAAGTAAAAGTGCAAATACCCACATAAAAAATACTCGGGTAAAAGTTAAAGTACCACTTAGAAATCTATACTGAAGTCAAAGTGTCTTTCTTCCTCGTTTAATACGGTTTCTTCCTCTCTGCGCTGGTTAGCAATCTATCGGATTTTTTTTCCGGATGCTTCGTTATCATTTTGTGCTTTTACGAAGTCAGGGTTAGTCATTTCTGTCTCTCTGCAGTTTTTAAGAAAAAGTTATTTTCTGTTCCCTTTTCTCTTTCCTCTCTACGCTTCCACTCTCGTTTTCTGATGGTGTGAGTTTTATTTTTGTTTTTTTTATTTCGCCAGTTATCGGGCGTTATAGTCACGTCCCGAAGGTGCCTTGTTTTTCCTTCTCTCCTCTCGCTATTTTATTTAGTGATGGCTATTCAGAGTCTCCTCTCTGCATGTGTTACGAGACTAGCCCATTTTATAGGGGTGTGTTATTGTTTGGCTACGGCCAGTAGCCAATGTTTTTTCCTCTCTCCCTCCACTTGTGTTCTCCATTTCCCCGCACCTGCATTGTGTTTCCCTCTTGTCTCCTCATCAGCTTAGTCACACCTGTTCCTCGTTCTGTCCTCGTTAAGTTTGTATTTAGTTTTCCCCGTTTCTCTGTTCGGGGCCTGACCGTCTTGTGTATCATATGTTTTCATCATGTCATTTCCAATGAGTTTTGTGTCTTTTCCTGCCCTGGCCTTCTGTTCCTGCCCTGGCTTCTTGTTCCTGCCCTGGCTTCTTGTTCCTGCCCTGGTCCCCTCTTCCTACCCAGGCTTCCCAGTTCTCCCCGGCTCCCCTGTCTGTGCCCAGGCTGTGTGCCTGTCCCTGACGGCCATCCGCAGGAACCCCGCTTCTGTTTCTGAACCCCAGGCCGAGTGCCTGTCTCTGACCGCGGGCCCCCGCGCCATCTGCGGGAACCCCGCATCTGTTCCTGAACACCTGAACCCCAGGCTGAGCACCTGGCCCTGACTGCACGCCCTCGCGCCATCCGCGGGAACCCCGCATCTGTTGCTGAACACCTGAACCCCAGGCTGCACGCCCTCGTGCCATCTGCAATCCCCCGCTCTTGTTCCCGACCAAGTTCCTGACTCTCCAAGTTCCTGACCCTCCAAGTTCCTGACCCTCCAAGTTCCTGACCCTCCAAGTTCCGTGCCCTCCAAGTTCCGTACCCTCCAAGTTCCGTACCCTCCAAGTTCCGTACCCTCCAAGTTCCGTACCCTCCAAGTTCCGTACCCTCCAAGTTCTGTACTCTCCAAGTTCCGTACCCTCCAAGTTCCGTACCCTCCAAGTTCCTGACCCTCCATGTTCCTGTCCCTCCAAGTTCCTGACCGTCTAAGTTTCTGACCCTCCTAGTTCCAGTTCCTGTCTCGTTAGTTCCTGTCTCGCCTGTTTCTGTCTTGTCCCTGCCTGTCTTCCCATTAAATGTCCTCCCTGGTGGAGTTTTCCCTTGAGCCGTCTCTTGAGTCTTCGATTTGGGTCCAGTTTCCCCTCGAGATACCTAACATGCTGCTTGCTTTGGGAAGACATCTCACTGCAAAAAAAGTGACAGTCAAGTAAAATCTGTAATATGCTTATAACCACGTTATTTATGGCTATTAAGGTATGTATTGAGCACCAATAAAGCTCGAGGAATAAATTCCATTGCAATCTCATAAAATTTCAGTCTATCTCTTTATTTCTTTATGCTGAAAACATGCCGGTGATGTAGATGTGAAACCTCAACCAATATGTACTTTGATCTCATTACATAACTATGATCCCATAGTTTCAGGCGAATAAAACCTTCCTGTCCCACTAAGAAATCCTGTCTAAAGTCTGAACCAAACGCTCGTTTTGTTTGCTCTTGAGAATAGTTTTCTGCATTATCAACATTTGGATTTGGAATAGTTAGTTAGCTAAAGTGCTTATTTTTCCCCACTCTCCTTATCCCTATACCAATTTTATCCCACTCCCAATCTTTCACCTTTTTATCCATCCCCCCATGGTGCTAGCTAGTGACATTAGCTTGCTCCTTGCACAGCTCAGCATGGAAACAAACTAATCACTCACGCGTCATTTTTACATGGTGCACTGCTCATTCGTCAGATAATAATCGAAAAGAATAGATAGTTAAGATTTTGCCAAATAAACCATGCCTTGGAAATGGTTTTGTCGTATTGTTCAGTGGCTGGTTATAGTAACAAAAATAGATGAGAGCCATTATCCACCGAAGTTGCCATGCATGTAATTTTCATTCGATTAGCAACCGAAATTAATGAATGGGCCTTTAAATAAAAAATTTTAACTTGATAAAGCCTACCATTATTGAATCATTTCTGTGGAACAAGCATTTAGTGAAACGTCGCCATGCAATTTAGCTTGCTTTAAATAGACTAACATTAGATCAAACGGCTTAGCGTTTAAGTTAACTTAACTTTGATTGCGAGCTTGCGTGTGACTTTTATCTCTTGATAGCAGCCGCACTGTATTTTACTTTGAATTGATTGCAATAATTCCTCGCCGGGTTCAAACCACAGAATTGTATAAGAACAGTTCTGGGGTTCAATCATGCAGGGCTGGATGACGTTGATGGCACTCGGATTGAGGGCGTGGATTTATACCACACCCCTACAATCCTGAGTCTTTACAAGTCTGAGTTTATTAACTGACTTTGAGATGTATATTAATATACCTATTCACATTTTCTTGAATATATATTTGGTGGGTGTGTAGTGGACACATCCCTCTGTGATATGTTGTGGTTATTTGAAGTTTTTAGAATCCCTTGACCATCACTTTAACAAACATTTTAATCTCATATTTAGACTTTAGAATCGTATTTCTGTTTATTTTTTGCTAAATAAAACAAACTATCTGCCAGTGGGGTGAGATATTTTTACTAATGTCAAGATTTTCCAGTGGGGTAAGATAATTTCACTTGTCAAGTAAAAAGTAACATTAAAAAAGCTAATATTTTCCACTTTTGAAGGGAAAAAATATGATTTTAAGTCTCATTCCAAGACTAAACGTTTGTTGCAGTGCTTAGGAGGTGATGTAAGATAAACTGTAAATGTGTAATGCTAACTGCAGTCTCTTTCAGTCATTCATATTCAATTCACCTTCCGTGCATTTTAACCTACTGGACATTCATGAATAATGCAAGATAATTTTGGCTTGGAAAAACACTAGATAACACATGACACATGACGTGAGGTTGAAAGGAGAGAAGGAATAAGAAGTGTTCAGTGAGACAGGGGATCATATTTAACTGTGTAGGGTTTGCCTTAACCATAGGTAATAATAATTCTAAATAATGTTTTGCACCCAAATGTTTACTCATCATGTTTATACTATAGAATGTTCCAGAGCTTCATTCAGGTCCAGGCATTTTAAAGCACACAGCAGAGGAGAACGGCCAATAGATGGAGCGCTCTCTCACTCCGCCCTGGGTATCTTACATAGGCGGGACAGTCGGTGCTAACGGGAGTGAATACGGGGACTTCAGAAAATGCAGGCCTGTCAGACAAGGTTGCTGCGGTTGCCACACACGTTAAAAAAAAGGGCATACACCCATTCTTTGGCTGTCAGAAGCGCGCTCCCTGACCTCGCTTTAATTATAAAAACAATCACAGTCATTTCCTCCCTTTTTAAAGCCATTATTTAATGATGATTGATCGTGCTTTTCAAAGAAACAAATGAGGCCATTTGTTTTTTTCTGTGTGCTTGAAGACTAGCTTAATAACATTTAAAAGCGAAAAATAATTTACAGTAGGGGAAAGAGAATGTATACTAACATTTTAGTCACTACATGCTTAATGTATTTAAAGTAATAAGGGAAATGGCACATCATAATAAAAACAGGTCACAGGAGAAGTGGAAAAGTGTAGTGCCCAAACCGTCCTATCCCATACTGGCATGTCAGTGTTATTTAGACAGATGAAAATGGATGTGCAAGCAGGTTTAATCACAGCTTCTTTCTCCAGCAGGAAGAGAGAACAGTGTTTTAGCCATACTCTGTTGGCAACCATGCATAGCGTGAAGGATAGCTGTGCTTGTCCAATACAGGTTTGTGGTTAATGGGTGGTTGGCGTCACTGCAGGACTCATGCTTCAGAGTTATAGCACAGCAAGGAGTAATTGAAGAATGGGGGAGAGAAAGGGGTGGGGGAATGGCATACAGACCTGAAAGCATTTCTCTAGACCCCAACTGCTTTTGTAATTCAAAATGTCCTCTTGCCAGATTTTGTGTTTCTCTTACTTGTTTGTTCCAGCATGGAGGTGAGATGTGAGAGATTCCTGGGAGATGTGAGGCTGTGAATACTGATCCAACACTGCATTTTCTTCATCGATAGAGAAGGGCAAGGTCAAACGACAAGGAAGCATTTTCCATCGCTGTTAGATTCATTGAAAAAGATGACTCACAATAATATTTAACTGGATTAAATTGGATTTAATTGTGTACATTTAGAAATGCATATACAGTGCAGTCTGTATGTATTAGGACAGTGACACAATTTTTGTTGTTTTGGCTCTGTACTCCAGCACTTTGGATTTGAAAAGCAACAATATGAATATGAGGTTAAAGTGCAGTTTTAAGGGGTATTTACATCTGTATCAGGTGATCCGTAGGATACTGTAGGAATTACAGCCCTTTTTACACATAGTCCCCCCATTTTAGGGGACCTAAAGTTATTGTACAATTGGCCAGCTGTGTGTCATTGCATAATTAGTTCATGCATAATAAAGCTAACGAAAGGTATTGAGTTGATTCTAGGTATAAAATTTGCATTTGGAGTCTGTTGCTGTTGTCTCTCAACATGTGGACCAAAGAAGTGTCAACGGCAGTAAAGCCGTTACTAAGCTGTCCTTGAGATGCTGGTTAACTCGTTTCAGCTGTCTCTCCTTTGAGACCACGCATCTTTAATTCTAATCACATTCCCCTCCTTCTTGAGCCCGTTGTTTGTAATGCTTGTTTCCGAGTCCCTTCCATGTTTTCGTGATTTCCTTGTTATCGAGTTATTGTCTCCTAATGTGTTCACCTTACGTTGTTTGTAACCCCTCCCACTTCCTTGTGTATTTAACCCAGTCGTCCTAGTCCCTCTGCGTGAGTTCCTCAAACTTTATAGCTTTTTTTGTGTTTGTTTCTTTGTTCGTCTTTTTGGTTTATTTTCGTGCCTCATTGATTTCCCGATTTTTTAAACTTCTGCCCGTGTTCTCGCGACCCTGATTTCTGGACTGTGATTTTGTACCTCTGCCGTGCCTTCCCGTTTTCGACCTCTGCCTGTTCTTGTACCCTTCTTTGGATTTTGATTTTGCTACCAGACTTTAAACTTTGGTTTTTTTTGCACTCCTGCCTGCTACTGGGTCCCTATTTTCCACCGGTAATAACATGTAATTCCTACAAAGATCACCTGATATGGATGAAAATACCCTCAAATTGAAACTGACAGTCTGCACTTTAACCTATTCATATTCTTTGTTTCATTTCAAATCCAATGTGCTGGAGTAAACAGCCAAAACAACAAATACTGTCCAAACACTGTCCAAATACTACAGACTTCACTGCATTTGTACTGTCGGGGAAGTGAGGAGGAAGTAAAATGTGCTCATATTCTGAATCAATGCCCTTGTCAAAATGTTCAGCAGGCTGAATACTGAACATGAGCTGTATTTTTATTATTTACCTTTATTTATCCTGGATAGTCTCCTTGAGATTCAAAATTTCTCGCAAGTGAGACCTGGCCAAGAAAAGCAGCACATAGGGTTCCAGACAATGGCAACATAAAACATCAAAATATTACAAAACAATTGCCATTTAAAATACCAATAAAAACATTTTAAAACATCAATTTTAGAACGTAAAATATATAATTTTTATATTACGGCCTTCAAGAGAAAGACAATATAATTTGATATGGTGAACTTGTTCATTGGCCATTCAATATTGTATTGTTATTAAGTAGCCTGCGGTTGAACGGACCATGAAAATGCTGCCTGTTTCTCTCCTGCCACCCCTCCCCCCCCCCCATCAAACTTCAAATGAAATGTATTTAAGCCATTAAAAGCCACATGGAGGCCTTTATGTGTACAATCTAGGGTGTCACCACTCTTGGAGCATTTTATTTTATTACCTCTGAGGAGACAGAACAGAAAGCTATTTAGGGCCAAACATGGCTTACAATACCATAAGGTTCATGGTTTTCTTTTTTATTTTAATTTTGAATGGTAATCTGTGACATTCAATTGAAATCATGAATTGAAAGCCATAATGTCTATGTAGATAACGGTTGTTGAGGATTGCCAATTTAAAATGTACACTTGTGGAGTCAGGTCCAGCTTCAAGGAGAGGACATTGTGGTACAACTGGCCTAGTCACATGGATGTAGTAGTTTGCCCACATTTGAAGATGGCACTACTGGCTGGACTAAATAATTGCCTTTTGTTGTTAAAAGTGGGTAAGCTGAATTATCTCCTAACATATTCATGTTTGGTCTCGTTAAAGAGAGGCTGAAACCATAAATATTTTGATAATAATACCATGGTGCTTAGCCCTGCTTGCAACAACATATATTTTAAATGTAGGTTAATTGAGGGGTTTTAACATGCTATAAAGTCCCTCAATATGACAGCTGTCACTCTTTGTCTATGTCAAGTGTTTGTAGTTTCAGTGCTTGTAACTCAAGTTTGATAATTTTTTATGCCTCACCCTATCCACAATTGAATGTTAAATTATAGATGGCAGAGGGGTCCATTTATACATAGAAAATTTGTAGCAAACCAATTAAATCCAACATGGCTCACCACCAGTGCTGATATTTCTGTGTTCAACATGGAATCATGATCTCCAGCCTACATTGCACCATAAGCCGGTTGTCGACAATAATCTACAACCCGCAAGCTCTAGCTGGCAATCAGCGGCGATCTTCTAGGTATTGTTCGTATAAATCCGTGATCTAGTCTCGTAAATGGATATGATCAGGATTTGGGCTGAAACAACTGAGGCTGATATAATAATTTTATCTGAAACTTGTTTAAGTAAATCCATCTTCAATAATGAAATCTACATTCATGGTTATAACTTTAACCATGCGGATCGGCCTAGGAAAGGAAGAAGCATTGCTATATAAAATATATTTTCACACAAATGTAATTTTGTCTTAAGTACAATGAAATTATTATTTTAGCTAGTGTGATCTGAACTGGGATTTGTTGAAGCCGGTTAAAGCCAATCTAAAAATAATTTTAAGGCTTATTGTAACATCATGAATTTAACACAAATTATTCTCCCTGACGTGCACTAACTCAAAGTGTCCTGATAAGTCTTTACTCTCATAGATATGATAATAACAAATGTCTCTCAGATATACAATACATAGCCACTGGTATATTCCCCAATGATTAAAGTGATCACAGTGTCATTGTTGTGAAACAGAAAGGTTACTAAGGCTCTGTTTTATTTTAAAAATGTAATACTTTAACATTTTACAGAGAAAGGTTTTTTACAAAGGTTTACAAATTGGCCTATGATGCACACCATTTAAGATAAATTGTTGCATGCACACACACACGTGCACACACAAACACACACGTGCACACACAAACACACACGTGTTCGCACATGCATGCACACAGGATCAGAGTTAAGCGGAAAGATGTGTCTAGCAAAACACGCCTTTTAATTTTACTGTCTGTTGTTCTTACGCTGAGGGAAATGATGTGTGGACATATCCACATTGTTTACTGCAAGAGCTTTCATTTCTAATTATCAGACACCAAACTTCATCTTCTTTATCTTCAGGACGAAAGCCAGGCTATTCACGCATCACAGCCCTCTCTCCCCGCTAGCTATTTTCTCCTCACACTAGCTTAATATTGACTTGAATGTGAAATGCAAAGCTGCTGTAAATGGCCAAATGCCTAACATGGCCACTTTCAATTTCACAGCTAGAGGCCCGAGAGTTATCAAGGCTATACAAACCACAATCTGCAAAACACTATCTTCTTTAAATGAGCACTACCAATCTACCAAAGGGAGACCAAGACGCCATTTTGATCAGGAAGCTGTGCCTCTAAGTAACTCTTTTTCATCAATAAAGCATTTCCAAGGTTAATGCATTTTTTCCCGGAGCTCTTTGGGAAATGATTGAGATAATTATTGCTTTTCACAAAGGATGTTTACCTTTAGGCTTATCTCGAGCAAGGTCAATAAAATATTTCAGGCAGGCCAGAATTATTTTGCCTGCTGTGCACTTTTCAGTCTTACAGGGGTGAGAGAATCATGTCAACGTGTCTCTCAATTTAATTCTATTAAGCATGGGTTCAAACACCGAATTAAAATGCAAATTACAACCAGAGGGGGGAAAAAAGAAGAAAAGAAGGAAAAGTGTGATAAGGAGGCACATTCCCTTCCCTCTTACCATTTCCTGTGAAGCAGCTTGATGAAAAACACATCCATTCTTCTCCTTTAATATGTTAGTTTGCCAAACAACAAAGTCAATTGAAAGGCTTCATGGCACTTTGTACGGACATTTCCTCTCTCTGAGTCCAAAAAACAGTCATATTGGAAAGCACAAGGTTTGTAAAGCTGGGTTGCTTGCTGATTTTAGACTGCCGTTGCAGGACAGCAGTTTATAGGTACAGATAATGCTGTGGGCATGTAAACACTTCTGTCAGTCCAAAGGGTAGTCTTGACACATTCGGCTACACACTACAAATTGTAAAGAAGTCCATTTTGCATAAATTTATGCTTTTATTATTTTTCTTCTGTATTTACTTGCTGGAAGTGAAGAAATCTCTCTGATATGTGTTCAAGAAGGTGCCTTTGCATAATATTAACATTAATGCATGAAAGCCACTTTTATGCATCAGCTAATGCATGTTTATCTGGCTGTGTCATGTTGTTTGTCGATAATCTGACGCTGAAAATGTGTTTTACCTTCCAGTCCCCTGATAGTGCTGGTCCATTTTGGTTCTTGTTTGATTACATTTGAATCTTAAGGGCAGATGTGACCTTTCCCCACCTAAATACTGCCGATACATTTTGTGTGCATGAATGATATTGTGTTGTAGCACAGTAATTATTTTTGAATACAATTTTGTTTTTGAAATGATTATCCATCAGCCATACCACCCTGTACCATTCCCATGTCAAAATACTTAACCTGAACAGGTGAGGACTTGGTTAGTAGATTTGAGACTTCCTGGGCATACTGAGTTTCGGCTAGAAAAAGTATTGCGGGGTCAGTTCGGGTACTCCTCCTTCTGGACCAACAGGAATCCAATGACCTCGCCCAGTGATGGGAGCATTATGCTGCAGAAGGTTCTGTCTTTTGAATGAGATGGTAAATTAATCATATGGAAAAAAAAAGCTATCATATTGAACCTTTCAGAACAGAAGAAGTGTTACTCTGGTGTCCTGGTAAAATCCCTACAAAGCTGGCTGCTGGCCATCTAATCATTCCCTTCATCTGATTGGTGGCACTGTACCTTGCATTTGCAACTTGAATTCCCCAGGTCTACTTTAACTTCTCAGGTCATCTCCTCCGTAAAATAAAGATACAAAACAAAATAGTTTTTATCTTTTAATCTAAGTAAAATAAAGATAAGGTAAATATATATGAAGTATTCTTCTCTTGTGAAGAGTGCTTTTCAGATTTTGATGGGATGCTATACATTTGTTTCGCTTATAGGGGCATGTGACCCACCTGCATATTTGTCAAATGGTAACACAAACTACTGAAGCTTTATCAGACTCCCGTAACGTATAACCACAATGGCTTTCTCAAGCTTTGTTATATATAGCTTGCAAGGTATAGAGCTGACTACTTCATTATACTATTCCAAAAATAGTGACTGGAATGCAAGCAAGAATGCTATAGAAATGAGCGGAGTGAACGTTTTTAGTGCGCAGAGCCATTTCTGTCTGGAAACTCTTACCGTAGCCGGCCATGGTTTGCTAGCAACCACACGTCTCATACTGAACCGATCACATGCACACACCTCTTTTTAAAGCCAATAATCAGTTATCTCTGGCTGCTTGCCAATGTGCTGCTTATGGCTTGTGTTAAAAAAAAATTGCTGTCATCCTCCACCACCCCAGCACTGCATGGGAAGACACTTTTCTAACATCTATTTAACCCAGAAGTGGACTTAATGGAGAAATACTCCAGGGAGTATTTCACGAAGCGTGATTAAGCTGTAAACCTGGCTTATTTTAGTAAGTCTGGACAGGTTCTCCGATAACTGTTTCATGAAGCCAGCTTGACTAGATTCCAGATGTCGCTAAGGCAACATGTGCATCAGGGCTAGTCTTGTCGGGAGCAGTCTAACATGATTCAAGCTTGACTTATTTGTAGCCAGTGTTACAGACTCGGACAGACCACTGACTTACGTACAAGAAACACACTTTTTTTTGTTGAAATTTTCTTTTATGTTGTCATATTATTAAAACTTAAAGTAGCACAATTAATGTTAAATACCACTTTTTTTAAGTCATAATATTACTCACCCATTTAAAATGAATGTTTTTGACTAGTTCTTTTTGTAGGATATCTGAAAAAAGTCATTCTGTTACATTGTAGAAGCATAGCTAAACTAGGCATAGGGGTCCGTGTACCTACAAGTCGACCACATAGACATATTCTCCGCATAGACGGTCATGATTGGAAATATTGAACCCAATTATGTAGTGTAGTTTATAAACAAATGTTTCTTGACTAGTTATGCGTCAATCTTGGCATGTCCATTCATTGACAACCCTGTAAATGAGGAGGCCAAATATTAAGGAGAGCATTTTGAGCTGGGAGGGTGTCCCGAGTTATCCAGACAAGTATCTCAATGAACGCTACAGATTTTCCAGGGATGGAATAATCAACATTTGCAATTTGCTAGATGTTGCAAATTAAATGCATTGCAATCAGTCCATTAGTGTAGTACAAACCGCATGAATTGAGTTCTTTGGCAAGACGTGAAAGCTTTTTGTACAGCGTTTGGGATGCCGAGAGCCTCAGCAAAGCCACTGTGTGCCACGCTGCGCATGAAGTGTGCCTTACCCTGAGACAACTCCTAAATGTTTTTATAACATTTATAACAAACTGCACACCAAGGAAAATTTTTACAGAATTGTAGGTGCCCTATTTTATAGGTTAACATTTTCATGTCTGGGAAGTAAAAATGTATTTATTTTTCATGTTTTTCATATTAAGAAAATGTTGGATGGATAAGTTCACCCCCAGGCCCTTTCCCTAATAGGAAATATTTCCACAGCATCAATGTACAGGTAGTCAAATGGGTTTCATACATGCACTAACCAAATAGCCTACACACTAACCTTTAGCCTATGCATGCAGAAGCCACAGCCATCTGGCTATATGGTCATCATTTCACCATTTCTATAGATGATCCGCAACTCTGATTTAGATTTTTCATTTAGATTTGTATTCCGGACCTTTTTGTCTCACTGGGATTGCTCCTAAATACACAACAACAAAAAAACTATTAAAATACTTTTTCATTAATTGAGGAGATGCAAAGCACATAGCACTGATTGCGCAATAGGACTAACTTAAGCATTTATGCGCTCTGCAATCGATTTCCAGGCTGTGTCTTTTGCTTTATTAATTACTGTCGTGTTGCCTATTTTGTAATTATAAACTTGTAATCTTCATAAAACTGCATAATGAGTTCCAGTTCACCAGCTGTAAGTGACATTATTTTGCCAGTTTACTCTGATCGAATGTTTAAATTGACGCTTGCTCTGGCTGTTTAGTCCATGAACGCGCATGCAGCATCGTTCCCTAAACCTGGCTTTCAGCAGGCTTGAATTAGCATCAACCCTTGAGCTGCAATCTAGCTTCGTGAAAGATCATTTATCTATGTAACTCGGCTAATTCAAGTCAGGTTTATTTTAGTAAGCCTGGATTTTCTTAGCCAGCTTCATGATATACCCCCCCTGCCCTGGTTTTTAGTTTGATGATTGTTTTGGTTGAGCTAGAACAGTATAAATTGCATGTTGTAAAATGTATCATTAAACTAAGTACATATTGTTGCACTCTGTCTCTAATCATTTCTGTAGATGTCTCTGGTGTGTCCATTTTTCACTTTGTTGATACATCTCACCAACTGCGTCCTAATATTGATTTGTTTTCTAGCTAATTCTTCATTGTATAGTTGGTCACATCTGTGGTTATTTATCTAATATTTTCCAAGATTAGATTGCAATAACATCTTGAAGATAAAAAATGAAACACTCATTTCATGCCTCGAAAGTCAAATGTTCAGGAATTTTTAATGGGAATTACACACGCTTAACACACTGAGAAGAACATTGCTGAGCATATGCTTGGCATTTCAGGGATGCTTACTCTGAGAAAAGCTATAATGCACAGGTGAGTATATGAGCATTTCCCTATACATGGCATGATCTTTATTGATGGAAATCTGGGCACTTGACCAATGGAAAAGTAGAAGAAATAAGCATTTTTTTCAGAGGTATAAAGCACCTAATGAATCATCTTGGTAGCTCATAAGACCTTCTGTGGCTGCTGATACTACTTTGTGTGAGTAACATTCCTCAGCATAAGGCTTTTCTAACTCATCTGGGCAACAAGGGACAGCTGTGGTTGAAGCCTGACAAAGAACCAAAGATTCTTTCCCGACCCCCTGAAGAGGATAGCTGTCACCTCAGGACTTCGGGGATCTAAGGGCCACTGTCACAGCAGGGAGAGGTTTCAAAAGAGGTCATCTCTATTCAAGTTCCTCCCAGCCTTTTCCCAGAACCCCCAACCCCTTAAAAAGTACCTTGCCAACTCTTGTCAAATTAGCTTTGTATAAACTGTCCACAAGGTTTCCAGAAGGGCTGTAAAGCCAGCTGCAAGTAAAAAAATTAAGCTCTGAATATTTACTCTGGGTAAAGCATTATGTAATTGTGTTTTTAGGGCACCCTCCACTTTCAGATCTCTCAACTCTGTTTTCTAAATTTGGGTTTTGTGACACATTTTATCAGAGAAGAGGTTTGGCTGCTTGGAGCACTGGGACACTTTGGTTTCTGGTCCCATCAAGAGTTTGTTCCATAATTATACCGGCCACAACAAAGCTTCCATGAATAAAGATTTTACAATTTTTTCAAAACAACCTGTGTTGCACTGATAAGGATACAGTGGGAATTATCTTTTATTTTATGTTATGAAATTGTATTCACTAAATAAATAAATAACACAAGCAATATATCCCAGTGAATATCTACATTCCCTGCCAAAAAATTCTGGAAATTGCAGTGAAATTAATTTTTCTTTCTTTCTTTTGGATGGGCCTTCATAAGCACTGGTATATGCTATTATTGAGTATTGAAATATTAATAATTATTACTTGAAGAAGTAGATTTCTTGAAGAATCAGGATTACCAGTAATGTAGTTTACAATGAAAAGCCACCTGCAACATAACTCATGAGCATAACAGTTTTAGGGAGTAATTTTTTTTGGGAGATGCATTTGGTTCTCACATCACCAACTCCTGCTGACTGCAATTCTGAAAGTGTAGAAGAAAAGGATTCTGATTATATACTGCAAAAACTAATTTAAAAAATGTTCTCGTTAAAAAACGAAAATTAAAAAAATATTTATGACAATAAAAAGCTCAGTTTAAGACACTTTAAATTGTGATACAGTAAACACCTGTACGATATTCTTACAGATGAATCATAAGATTGCCAACCTGCTTGTGTAATGCCAAATCATCACACCAAATCTTTGTTGTGTATCTGAAAATACTTCAAATATGTATTTCTGCTAGTATTTGAAAAGTTGTGTGTTCAATTCTTTGTATGTAAATTTCTGGGTTGTATTTGGAAATTCAGCACAACACATTAAAAACAAAAAAAGGAAAGTTTTCAGCCCTTTTGTTAGAGTATGACTAAACTTTCCTTAACAGGATGATGCATTACATTGTCTCCATTTTATGTACCCAAGTTATATTAAGAATTTTTAAAAATATATTTTTATGATTACCCTATCTCTGAACCCTGTACACATACTATATCCATAAGGTCCCTCAGAGCAGTTGTGAATTTCAAGCTAGGACAACCACAGAGAGCCATGCACTTTTTTCAATGGCAGAACACTGATAAAGCATGTGGGAAAGAAATATATATTTTTTATATTACTTTGGCACTACCAAGAGACACTGCAGTTCCTTAAGTGTAATGATCAGAAATGCCTTCTCATTACTGACAGCGGTGGCCGTAAGTGAACCGTAAGTAGCCCGTTGCTAGTGTGCTTCCTCACACTGGCGCAGCGGGAGCGAGCAACACTTGCAGGTCATGTTTTTTTCCTCACTCGTACTCATCCTGGGCACCAGCAGCCAAAACAGGGACATACCTGAGACTGAACGTGACTGGCGTCATGTTGACAGATGAGGTAACTAACGTTACGCTGCTATTATAGTTTGACTATATATTTTTTTGAAATCTGATTTATAAAGTGTCATATTGTTATTGGCTTTCTAGCAGAATATAGGCTAATGTTTAAATAATGCACTCTCTCTGCATGGCGGCACGGTGGTGCAGTGGTTAGCACTGTCGCCTTACAGCAAGAAGGTACCGAGGTACGTCGAATCCCCGAGGGCCTTGTGTGTGTGTGTTGCATGTTCTCTCTCCCCCGTGTCGCGTGGGTTTTCCTCCGGTACTTCCGGTTTCCTCCCACAAAAAAAAAAACATGCAGGTAGCTATTGGAGAGACTAAAAATTGCCCATAGGTATGAATGAATGAGTGAGTGAATGGTGTGAGTGCTCTGTGATGGATTGGCGGCCTGTCCAGGGTGTATTCCTGCCTCTCGCCCAATGCATGCTGGGATAGGCTCCAGCACCCCCCCGTACCCTGAATAGGAATAAGCGGGTTGATGGATGATGATGGATGATGACTCTCTCCGCATGACACGTATTGGTCTGACGTGGCGTTCTCTATAGCACAGTGGGTTGAGATAAGAATAATCCGAAACTAACGTTAGCTGTAAACAGATGACGGGAGCGGCATGAGTAGACTGGAGATAATACGCATAAAATGTACAAAATACCAGGTTCCGAAAGAACAGACATTTTTATCCCGGAACATAGTCTCTGTCATCATACAGTGTTCATTCATCAGAGTGTTACATGAGTTCACTAGCCCTCTAGTTTCTGTTGTGGTGCTGTGGGGGGCGGCCCAGCCAGAGAGAGGGAAGGCACTCAGGAGTGCGCTTAGACACCGCATCCTTCGTTCACAAAAGGATTTTCCCGGCAAATCCGACCCGCAACCTTTACATAAAAACCAGCCCATAGGCTCTTATAGGATGGTCTCAATTTTAAAGGTACGTTACAATATGTTCATACATTGTCAATTGAATACATTGTCATACATTGTCAATTGAAAGCGATTCATGAATGTAAAAACCTTACACGTAGCCTCTTTAAAGAGGGGTCAATCAAAAAGGATGACACTGCTAAAGCATGTTAAAATTAGAAAATTGCTTAGGTTTGCAAAATAATGGGCTATATTATGTTTTAATGAGACTATTCAGACAGCCATTTACATCGATACATACAAACTCATCACTGCAATGGAAAGGTTCCCTGGTTACATTTTTAAAAGAGGAGTACATCTGACAGCGAACAGCAGTCTGGCCTGAAGACACATTAAACCGCCTATACTGAATACACTCTACAGCAGGAGAAGATTCTGGCACATGCATGTTTTTAACAGCAATTCTATTGCCCAGCATTTGTCTTTCAGAACAGCAGTGGGTCAGTAGTTGTTGGGAGAGGTACTCCTCAACCTCCTTGTTGATAGTTGGACAATCTGTTGTGTCTCTTATAGGTTGATCCACACATCCAAATAAGTTAATCCAGAGGGCTTCCAGTAGGCTCATTGGATGAGACACTGGATGCTTTGTCCTCATTGGTGGTAAACCTTTTGGCTGTTGATTTCTGCTCTGAGGGCAGTCCTCTCACATGTATTACACCATTCCAGTTTGAAGCGTGTATCCAGGGCGGAGGTCATTCTGGTTTTTCTCCTGGTAAAGTGCTAGGAGGAACTCAGTTGATTCCCTCGGGCCAGATAACAGATACCTGTATTTTGTAAAATCAGTATTGCCATTTTTATACAGCTTCTGAAAATGTCTAAAATCTGTTACGCCTGACAAATGTATAGTAGTTTGCTAAATATGGTTGGAGTCAACTATAACTACAACTTTGATGGGTGCTGAACCCTTAGTAAATAAGTATGAATGATATAAAAGGGCAGCGCCCACAATGTTCTTTCATTTTGATTAATTTAGAGACATTTCAAGGTGTATTCATTTACTATATCAGGATTGTGTAACAAAAAAATTACACAATCAAATGTTAGATAGTCTCATGATATTGCCTACCATGCTACATCTTCCCTACTAATTTGAATGATTATGTATATAACTGGATTAATTAAAAGGGTGTCGGAGTTTCAACCCATGTGAAAAAAAGTATACATAAATGGTGTTATTATTTTGGGATCAGTTTTATCATAGTAGATTAGAGCAGATTACATCTGTGAGAGTATAGCGCAAATCACCTGCCAAATTTTAAACGGTGTGTTCCATCTTTGAAGGTATGTCCACGATCCAAAGCTAATTTTCAATATTTTCCGCCGTACATTTTTCAGCTGTAAAATAAGCTCTGTTAAATATTAAAATATTTAGACAGCCGCTGTAATAATTCTAGACTACCTCAACAGGTATGGTTTCGTAGGAACAGAGTGTGGATGCAGGAAAGGACAATGATGGCATTCTATTCTGCACTTGGCTCCAACGTAAAATCGTTGGCTCCAAGTGTAGCGCTATCTCCGTGTTGAACGCCGTCTGTTCCGAGAAGGTTTCCAGGAAGTAGGCCTACACACTCTTTAAAAAGGCTATTTTACAGCCGACAAACATTTTGTCATTCTGATAAGAATTTTTACATTTATTTATTCATGACTGTATTTCAGTGTAATAATGAGACGTCAGAAATATGGTCGCCAATGTGGACAAAAGGTGTCTAGAGTGGCACAGCAATATCGTAGACAAACCTCACTTTGTTGTCAAAATAAGAGGACTTAAGTATAGTTTGATTTTTTTTTACAAATGGGAAATAATGTAATATCACTTTAGAAATTAAACCATGTCTGACTTTATTATGTGTATGCTGGTTATAAAGAGCTCTCATTGAGCATGATATTGGGATGGCAGGTATGCCATCTGCAAAGTTAATCCAGAGGGCATTATACAGCAAAGAGAGTTTGCCACTTTTCAGGGTTTCCTACAGAAATAACCACAATGAACACAGACTCTCAGCCCTTAAAAACATTAAGTTCTGTATGTTCTGCCCTCATGTAACCGCACAGAATCTATGTACAACACCACACAATAACGCCCCAAACTTGGGTTATTACTTTTGCTTGCCAAATTTTTGATCCATACCCTCAAACAATAATTCTCCCCATTGGATAGTGACATCTGATCTGCCAATGAAAAGGTCCCATCGTATTACTCTGGCTCATAAATTCCTTTTCAACAAAAACAGTGTGCAAATGCTATGCTTTTACATATAACAATGCTGTTTTCACATTAAATAATGCCTTCTTATTGCAAAGGTTAAGGCATTTAACAATATTAACTGGTCACTGTTTCACTTGTCAGCTACTAACTAAAGATTTAGCCTACTGTTAGCTACCTTTAAAATGTGAAGTTTTCTGTTAGCTGTTAGTTTTCTGTTATATGTAGTGCTTTGTAGGCTATGCGTGAGTAACTAGGCTACGTCTACCGTGTATATAACCCTTTAAACTTACTGCAAACACAAAGGACAGAATCCACGCCTATGTCTTTCTTTGAACTAGAATGCATGTGTGTCTGCATGTATTCTGAATTCATGTCTTTCTCTCGATATCAGTATCTTTATGCATTATCATCATCAGTTACCAAACACTCTACAAGAAGAAATGATATCTCAAAAAAAACCTATGAAGGATGAAAAGGTGAAAAAACACAGGGCCAAGTTACATTCAATAATTTGGAATGATTGGATAGCATTGCTTTGGAATATAACTAGTTTAATTAGTATGAGCTACGATAGGCAATATCCCATTCTGATATCAATACTTTTAAAGGCAGGCCTAATTTGTTGGAATTAATAACTTACAGACAGTGCTTTGTAGGACATGCGTGAGTAACTTGGCTTTTTTTTTAAGTTGAAAATGTTTTTCGTTGAGATTTATTTATTACATTATTAGCACGTAGCTTTGAAGTTTCCTTTGAAGTAATTGTGATCAAAGTGCTCATATTACATTTCTTTAAATACAGCATTTTTATAACTTTTTAAGAAAGTTTTTTTAATGATTTTCCCATTTTGAAATAGCCAATCGTTTTCATCGCCCATGCTTAATTTATCTTTAGGCATGATAAAACGATGTACAATCTTGGATCTCACAGGCACGATTTTACAAGCAGGCGCCAGGACAGGTTTTCAGACAAGCAGGGGTCAGTAGCCAGGACAAATTCTCAGACAATCAGGGATCAGTAGCCAGGACAGATTCTCAGACAAAAAAGGTTCAAAACAGCTCAGTGCACAAACAATATTTCATCAACAACTCCAAACACACCATGCAAATCAGACAATGCGCAGGTAACAGAAATACCCCTAGCTGAGATTACTGATTGAGAGCAGGTGAACTCAATAAACTGATTGATTAGCTCCACCCCAAATTCTAAATGTGGACATTTGGTTAACAAGCTTCCTTATTGAATTATTTGTCAACAATGTGCATCTGTTGACTCACAGACTGGCCACTGGATGGATGAAGAAATTTGGCTTCTGTTGTTGGCACGTACAATGAGGTTGAATTTCTAAATACAATACATTCATTAAAATACAAATAATTGAAAACACTGCTTTTCAAATACTAGTAAAAATGCAGGCAAGACTGGGTGGGGAGTTGCTTGTTAAATGGACTAGCTACTCGACAATAGTAACATTTAGAAACTTTTTATTTTGGCTAGAGTTGTTACAAATTGTGTACTAATAAACCTAAAACACAGAGTTTGTTGTTTCCACTCATAGTTTGGTTGCAGGAGAAATGAATATCTGAGTTGAGCAAAATCTTGGCGCCAGCGCCATGGCCACTAGGGGGTCTGCGCGAAGAGGTTAAGAAATGTTTAGTTCACAAGAGCGGTTGTACAAAGCTATAAAGAAATATACTTTTGTTTGAAATAGGAGCGTACCAAAGCGTCCTCCCATTGCTTGTTAAAGGGCTTATCAGAGCTCACTCCCCATTGTGTAACGTCTGTTCTCCAAACTCTGTTCTACCTATTGAATGTTGTTCTTTATGATTGCATGTTTCAAAAAGGAGTGAATGTGAGAATCAGCAAGACAACCGTTTGACGTCAAGTTGGGCTGTTTATCGCGCTGCGGTGCTTTGGGGACTGTGGGTGATGGTGCTGAATTCTTATCAAGAAAGTGGTTCAGCAGGGGGGGGAAACAGCAGGAGCGCAAATCTGAGAGCAGCTTGCCTGCACTTTGGACCAGTCCATTCTCCAATGTACCGATTTCCATTTGAAGTAGTGACCTTTTTAGCTCAAACAATGAAATACCGCATAATATTGGCTCCTTAGCCATTCCAAAGACAAAATGTATGAACACACCATGCGGATAGAAAAGGGTTACTTAGACGGTTGGTTAGCTGCTCACATGTGAATTAAGACTGAGAAGCACACTTGGGCGAATGTAGGCCAGTCCACTCCCTGAGGCCTGTGTCCCCTCTCGGTTTTGCATCTATAAGAATTCTGTGTATAATTTAGCTTGTGGGAAAAATAAATAAACAGAACTTGCAAGGGCACACTTACTTATACTTTTCATGCATTCTCTCTCTCTCTCTCTCTTTCTCTCTCCTCTCTCTCTCTATCGCTCTATCTTTCAGAACCTGTGACTAAGCCCACTCTCTCATACTAAATACAGTGATAATGAATACAAACAATGCTTGACATCACACTGAGTAAGAATTACACTGAAACTTCTAATAGTGCCACAGCAGAATGCCACCCTTAGAAAGGACTTTCAAGAAAAAGTGACCTTTTTGATTTGAATGCCATCTGACTCCAATCTGTCCAGCCATCTGACACAGGTGTACAACCCAGTGTACCAGAAGGCTTTGCATACCCGAAGGCCTGAGACCCATATTGATGACGATAACTCTGAGTGTAAGCCCCAGGCACGCTGACCTCAGTCACACGCACAAAGTGTACGCAACCACTGCTCCTGGAAATACACAAATGGGTGACAAAACTGTAGGAACCTAATTCCCATCAGCTTGCTATTTGCCTGAACCTGCTGATGAAAACCATATTTTGCTGCATCACGCCAAGCTCAGGCGACCCCCCTCCCCGTGCTTCTCTCAAAAGGAGACATATTCAAAAGAAAACACTTCAAACAGGCCCTCCCTGCTAGGGCGGCTGGGGGAGAAGAGTACAAGCTTGTGTGTCTGAGCATGAGCTCTGACGTCTAATATGAAGCGTTCGCTTCCACAAAATTGGCATTTGCGCTGACCGTTTCTTCCGTGGGAGCTTCGGATAAAGCCTTTTTGACACAGCTGACTGTGTTCTGTCCATGAACCTTTGTGTGTTTCATGCTGGGTCCCTGAGGAAGAGTGAGGAAGAGTGCGAGGACATCTAATTTGACTTGCAAGCACGTAGTGTTCCTGATGGTTTTTTGAAGAGACCGTGCCTTTGTTTGGACGACAGCATTTTGTTTTATATGGCTGTTTGTTATAACTCAAGTAGCCTTAAATAATTAACTTCAAAACATACCAACTAAGCAAGATAAAACCGCCAGGCTTTTACATTTTAAATTGCACCTCTCTCTCCCTAGAGAAAAAGAAAATTGTCCAATCATCACAAGCAAACATTATGCAGCCTTGGATAATAGTCAGGTAAACATAACAACTAGACACTGACATTGACACAGGCATATGAGGTTATAGGCCAAAAACATTCATAAGAAAACATTGCTGTGATACATGCAGAGGCGGGCACTGACCTTTATTGACTTCTTCCTGCCAAACACTGGAATGAACCAACAGGTTATGAGCAACCAAAGCGATTTAGTCGAGGCAAGTAGCAGGGAAAGGTACCCATATTGAGAGTGGACCAGTAGAACCTTGTCTAGTCATTAATGGCTGCACCATAAACTGCACTTTATCAGGACTGATCTGATAGCATAGGATAAGCAGCCAGTGGCAAAATGTGAGATGAAACAAGATGAAGGTAAAGATATGAGGGGTTATAGCTTACAGAAAGGCTGACTGAATAGGATCCTGCAGTGTTTTTGTGATTGGTGAAAAAAACAGAGGTTGGCATTTGAGACGAGGGAAACTAGCAGAACCAGGCAGTCCATCATTCAAGGATTCTGCTGGTTAATCCTCTGTCAGGGCTGTGTAGCCTGGAGAAGAAAGCAGAGAAGAGTTTCAAATTCCGAATTTTAAATGTAAACGCTACACTGCAAACAATTTCTGTCTTAACAAATGTTTTAGTGTAGTAATGAGTAATTTTTTTTTTTTTAAGTGCAAAATATTAGCTTGTCTTAAGTTACTTTTTGCTTGACAAGTGAAACTATCACTGACAATCTTTTTGTATTACTTAGCAAAAAATAAACAGAAATAAGATTCTAAAGTCTAAACATAAGGTTAAAATGTTTGTTCAGATTTGGTTTTTGAAGTGTATAAGTGTATATCGGGCAGCCGACTCTCGAGGCATATGCGATTCTTCCTGCACATGCTGGGGTTCTATCCCCGCCACGGTGTTTTCTCTGCTGTGGTCCCTTCTCTATCTATCTTATCATATTTATTTATTTATTTGCTGTGCACACAGATGGCTACAAATGCAGTGCTGAAAAGGCTTTAACTTTAATTCACAGATACTGTAGATGTACAAGTTAAGCAAATCACATAGTTAGCTATTTGAGAAAAATTGTCAGGCTTTAGAGAAGAATACTAACTAGATTTCCATTTTTACGCAGCATGTGCAATGATTGAATGCTTAGAGGCATTATTTCTTTTCCTTGGTCTTTCTTTACATAACTGACTGGAAACATTTGGGGGGATAAGCCAAAATATAAGCGGTGCATTAAATACACAAGCCAAAATGTGTCTAAATGTTATCTGAATTTACTGTCCTTCAGTGGCGCTGGAGTGGTTGACATTAACACTTGGTTATTCTGTTTATTTTTCACACTTGTTTTTTAGTTTTTTTTCCACACAAGGTCTTGTTATGAATACTTAAAGCTGTAATTTGTAGTTTTTTCATAAAAAAGTGCCATATTGGATACCTTCTCACGGTAGCATTTTTGTAATACTTTAGAAACATGAAATGTTTTCGCATTCTGTCATTGCTTCTCAATATGCTATTTTCCATTGGTGCTGGCGGGTGTGACAATCCCGCCAGGTGTTCAAATGTGATGACGCACACACAGGAGCTGTGTGTGTGTGTGTTTCTTCATTTTCTCTGCTCACAAAGGCATGCATGCACACACAGACACACACACACATTTACAGTGTCCATTAATTGTAATGATTGGAGTGACTACACATCCTTATACAATTTCTTCGATTTTTAGTTTTGCTTTGTTTTTTAATCAGACTGATCTCACCAGTGACGTTCTTTATTTCCCATTGCTGCAGAGACTATCAAGCTTTGTAACTCCCCAAATCCACACAATTGTGAATTTTTCATACGATACATTTCCTTTTCTTTTTAAAAATAACAGCAGTGCATGTTTGTAAACGTACATGGCGGTGAACTAATGAACGTGAACATCTTTCAGTGGTTTTCTGAATAAATAATATAAAACTTAAATTAAAGCACTCACAGAAAATGATCATTTATACAGTACTTGTGATCAAAGTGACTATATTACATTTCTTCAAATACAGCATTTTTCTAACTTTTAAATTTATTTATTTTTCCTAACTTTTTAAAGATTTTTCTCTGTTTTCTCCCACTTTGAAATGCCCAATCGTATTCGTCGCCCATGCTCATTGCTGCAATTTCTTCTATGAATTCAGGAGTGTGCAGACAGGCATATGCTCCCCTACACAGCACGTGATGTCTCTGCCCCTTCTTATCAAACGCAGTCCTTAGGTTGGGCTTGCGCAGGGTCAGCGTAAGACACTCCATGCGCGACAGGCAACCAATCAAATGGCGGAGGTCATTAGTGAGCGGTGAGATGCCGTAATCATGGCTGACAGAAAATCTTCCGTCCCTGGACAACGCCGGAGCCAATTATGTCTTGTCCTTCAGGGCTGCTGACCACAGTCAGGATTCAAATCTAGAAGAGTGCCTTTACAGAAAGAGCCACCCAGAAGCCCTAGAATGTTTTTTTAATTTTTTATGAAAGAACAACAGATTTTTGTTGTAAAGGGTACGCAATGACTCTCACTGAGTCATTGGAGATGGAGAGCTATACTCCATGTAATGCTATGCCATCCTCACAGGTGACTCCCAATCTCCTCCAGTGGAGAGTAGTTATATTTTACCTCACTATATTGCCCCACGCTGTCTGCCATCTGCCAGCCCTCTAAGCAGTACAAATGTATAAACAAGCGTTGTATTTTACCAGAATTCAGTGGAAGTGAGAACTGGCACTAATAGAAACTTGTTATTTCAGTAGTGAGAAAAAAAATGGAACTGATGGATGATATAAATTAATACAAACAGAAATGCAGGACTAACCAATCAATGGGACTGACAGGGCAAGACATAGCTGAGAGACTCACCATCCGACAGGTAGTGAGGCACTGCAAATGCTCTTCATATTTCTGAAAGCACTGACAGCTATTCCGATCATATCTACGACCTATTTATTTATTTTAAAGAAAGATGGGTCAATTGCAGAATTAAGAGGCATAAAGAAACCCTTTTATAAAACTAACTTATCACCAACTGGCAGCATAATAATGAAGCACTATAACATGTAACATTACTCCATGTCTATGTCTACATGTCTAGTATTTGCGGGTAATTGTTCATTAACAATGTGATGGCAAATGACATTTTAGATTGCACGATACTGCGGGCTGTTTTATGCATATGCCTGAATATATTTTGTATGTGAGACAAGAAAAACAGGCAAGAGGTCCATGAATTTTACGGTAAAGTAAAAGTCTGTAAGTCTGTAAGGTATACAAAATGGCAAATGACTGAAATGTAAATAATTACATTATCTATGGCGAGACACCGTAATATAATAGCTATACAGCCTGCTACCATATTCATAACATACTGTTACTGTTATTCATAAGGTAAAGTTCTGGAAACCGAGGTGCCAGTATTCTACTGTAAAATGTACTTAAATTATTTATTTTTTTTTAAACATTTTTTACAGTGATAGATCAACGTGATGTGTATGTTTAATTAATAAAAAATATTTCTATAAAGGGATTATTAGAAAAATAGAATCAACATATTAATTGTCAGCAATATAATTTGAGAGGTAGTAGTTCAGCTTTTTTACCATTTTTCATGATTTTTTATGATTTTTATTCCCAGTCCGGAAGGCCCAAATATTTTTTGCGCTGCAACACTCATCGCAACCTCTGTTGTCGATTTGGGAGAGCTCAGACAAGTTTATCTATCACTTAATCCCTCAGGCCATTTCGATTTGCTCATACAGTTTGTGGAACCTGAGCACTGACACCCCCATATGGCATTTTTTCCCTGTGTCTCTAGCAGTGGTGTAAAATCCGGGTTCAGAAAGTTAAAATCCTCTCTTGTATCTGGTTCCAATCACCTGGATTTGCAAATTAGCACAATTCTTCAGACAGAAGGTAGAACTAATTAGTGAAATCAGCTGACTGAGTTCATGGGTGGAATAAACACATGACAGGACTTTCTGACCCCTGGACTTTACACCTCACTGGTCTCTAGATGAGTCACTCCATGCAAAACAAGCTAATGCTGAAAAGTTAGAAACTACCTGCCGTGGTTGTCCAGATCACAGCCTCATTGTGAGCCATGACCAAGCTGACCAGGCTTTCAGGGTTGAAGGAACCAATTAAATCCATTCCAGAGCCATTCACTGGGTTATGCTGAAGAAAATGTATTTCACTGTATATTGGAATTCACCACAGTTGAGCTATCTGACTTTATTCAACTTCACTCCTGTAGGAATACAATTATGCCCAGAAGGTTGGTGGGGTTGTAGAGGTAAATAACCTTAGATCATAATGAAACTGACTGGGCACACCAAGGGTTTCTGGAGTTAAAACATCGGGCCTAAAAGTTTACAGTTCTAGAGACATTTTTTGTATTACAAAGTGATAGATCAACTAATCAATGTAAGCTGTAAATGTATACTGATTCTGACTCCCTCTGTCATTCTGTTGTTACAGAGAATGATCGAATTAGTCATTTTCACTTTTCTACAGAACTTCACAAAAAGCAAAAGTAATCCTCATCAAAAATGCTGCTCAGTCCTTGAGATAATTACAATATTGATGGTGTCTTTCTGAAGGAGTATATTGGCAGTAAGTGAACCGAAGGTTGCCCCCAATGTGTGGCCGCAGAGTCAAAGCATGGAAAGCTTGCATAGGCATGACCTATCACTCCAATCTCCTCCATTATCTAAGGAGATAAGCCCACACCTCCTCCAGAGCCCAGGCTACCAGTAGTTTTTAGTTTTTTTTCTTGCTCCATCATCCTCAAGCTGAGCTGCGCAGTTATTTGTGTCTGTGGAGCCATTGCTGTCTCCCTGGGAGACACTATAGCCAATTGTGTGCTGCCTTGAGGGGCTGCCAGTCATGGTCAACACTGGCGTAGTCAGAATCTGTAAGAGTGCGAGAAGTACCCTGAAAACAAAGTGCTTTAGCAGGACGGGCCACTCAGCAGCGCCAGTGACAGTTTTGTTGTTGCAGTCGTTGTCACACAATGGATCACTTTTTTCAGTGAATGGGTAAGTTGTTTATGTGGGGGTTAGAAGAGCACTCGATAGACAGAAATGTGCAAAAAAAACTTTGCCTCTGGAGCCCCCTGCAGTTGGATTCTTCAATGCACGTTTTCTGCCTCTGCTAATGAAACGGCACAGGCGTGATGGCAGCTATCCTGTCACATAGCCAACCGCAAACATCCTGTGGCCAATGCACCTGCTCTCCCGTGCCATGCTCTGAAATTGCTAACTATATCAAGAGGGCAGTTATTTACTGTGGAACACTATGAAATCGTTTTGATGTAAGCTTGAATAATACTTGGCTGGTCGCTGTCTGATTGTGCACACCTGGTGCCGCAGCGGTTAATTAATGCAGCCTCCCATGGGTGAGCAGTTGATAGCTCGCATACAGGTGTCACACATTTTAGCAGCAATGATGGAAGCCCCTCAGTCACAAAATATCCACAGTAAACTCGCACAGAGTGCATTTCGCACACTATTGGACTCATACAATCTCTGTTATATTTTAATTAACGCTGAACATTTTACTCTGGAGGAGAATTATAAGTCAATTATGGGGACATAATGCAGAGGGCGCACGTACCCTCTTGCCAACGAACATGTAATCCTCTTCCTGTTCTGCAGTTGTGTTCCAGAAGGCCTTGTTCAACTGTTGGGTTCAAAGAGGGACATTTATTTAGTTTTCTCCTTAATCCCCATTCCTTCCAGTTTTTGTTCTTTCTCACCAATTCCATCAGTGCATTTCAAGATATCCATTGAAAAAAATGTTCAGAATACCATTGCTTTCCCCTTTTGTACTCTTACTTGAAATGCAGATCTTACTGGTGAATAATATATCAGCCCAGACCTATGTTTAAACCTCAGGAACTAGAACCCGCAAGATATACAGACACATGGTGATGCGTGTAACTGCAAGGGTTGAATCCCAGGTGAACCTGACATGTACTCTTGAGCAAGAGATTAACCTGAACTGCTTCGGTTAATATTCCACTGTAGAAGCGAACAGCATGTTAAGTGTGAACTACATTATTCACCCTGGATAGGGGGCCTTCACAAAGCAAGCTAATGAATGAAATGGTGAGCAAGAGACCGGCACTGAAGAGGAGACGACACTGAGGTTAAGGTGCCAAAGAGCAGGCGGCCAATCTCTGCCTCCAGAAGAGGGAGACCCAACAGCTGCTCCTTTGGCAGAGAGCTAAGGGGAATTCATTTACTTTCCCAGGGCCCCTCGCGGCGCTCACAATGGGTCTCGTTCTCCATTCATTTTACATTTTGTGCCCGGGTCCTCCCTTGTCCTGCTGTCTGTCTGGGGCGGCCCCTCCATTACTCATGGAGATCACCCCCGTCCTTTTATCCTGATAACTGTCGCAGGACACGTGGGCTGTGGTTTCCTTTTGAGTGATGACACCAGTCGAGGGCCACGGCCCATCCTGGTAAGGTAGCACGTGGTGGTGACAGGTGACAGGAATCCCCCAGAGCCATTGCTCAGGCTAAGGTCAAAATAATAATATATACAAAACAAATGATTAAATCAATACTACTGTGAGAAAATAAAACCCTAAGGTGAATATTTGGCACCATTTGATATCTGAAGTCCTCACTGCCTCTGTGTAAATGCAGGCTTTAATTTCTTATTTTATTTTTTGTTGATATGCCTCCGCTTGGTCAAAACACTAAAAAAAAGGCATACTTTTGTTCAAACAAGAATAATATTCTCCCGAAGCTTAAAAACACTCAAAAACACCTGCTTCCAAAAGAAAAGAATCTCATACAACAGTAGGAGAAGAAGAATATGTTTGTATTTATTTACTTGGTTTCTCACTTCTTTTTTTGCCAATTTGGAAATTGCATTTAACTTACGTCATCTCTGTGCCTCCCATGCTGCTGTAATGACTGTTTACCCTTCTTTAAAACCTTTACGCCTCACGTGCTCCAGTGACTGTTCCACAATGCAAGCCACACAGTGTACCATGGGAGAACTAGCACTGCTTGGAGGAGAGATGTTTATCTCACTGATGATAGCTGATCCTCTAGATGCCTAAAAACCTAAATGATTCTACAAGAGCCGAATGTCCAGTTATTAGCAAACGTAATTTTGTTCTTACATTTGAGGAAATGAATCATTGAACTAAAATAACTTTCTATGAAAGTGTACACCTTTTTGTTTGGTTTTGGTTCCATGCATCTTTCATTCGGATTTAAAATTTCCTCGAATGCATGGCTAGTCTCTAACAAAGGCTTCTCTCTGTTTCATCCTGTAAATGTGGAAACAACTTAAAAAATTGTCATTCCAAGGGACAAAAACAAAGCCAGAATAAACTAGCAAATAACCAAATGCAATCTTGCCTAAAACAATTTACCATTATGCCCCCCCCCCCCCCCCGCCCCCCCCCTCCAATACCCACATGTAATTTTATCAGAAGTGCCTTTCATGTGAACATAACAATACGGGGAAGGAAGTGCCACTAATGACTATTCATGCAAGTCTGAAAGAGCGACATTTTCTGCTGAAAATGATTTAGAAAGAAATATTTGATGAAAGTTTATGAATAAGAAAATACTGTGTGTGTGTGTGTGTGCGTGTGTGTGTATTGGGGGTGGGGGGTGTTGAGCGTTCAACTTTCATAAGACAACTCCATTTGATTGAGTACCCAGGGTAAGAATGGAAATTTAATTTGATAAAGCCGGCGGAGATACAATCCTTACTTTATCACAGTGACAGCCGATAGTCCGTGGCTACAGGGGATGGCAATATGGTGCAGTACTGGAATGAACACCTTGGATGAATCAAATAAATAAAACGGGGTTATATGGGCTGAAAACTGGATTCCAATTTTATTGTTTCTGCATATGATGGGTATTTATTCAATATTCATTAGCTACATTATTACATATTTTGCACAGATTACATTTCTATTTACATAGGATATGCTCATAAAAAAAGAAGTTATTGTAGACAAACCATGATCGACACAAAGGAATCTTCAGGAATGTGATACGAAACAAAATTAAGGTAAAACAGGTATGCTGTAGTCTTATGTAATGCATCACTGTTACACATATGAGCGAATAATATCAACAGAAATATATTATTTGTATGCGGAAAGACAGGCCGGCGTATTCAATTTGTGATGTGCGCTCCTTGTTAACCTCTTATCGCAGAGAGTCCCACCTCTCAATGTGTCTCGGCATCTGGAGGTTGTTCACAGCTCCCATTATTGAGTTTAGTGAGATCATTGTCAGATCATATAAATTAATTACAAAAAATGGCCTTTTAAATCTTACAGATAACACGGTGTTGACAAGAAAACAAAGAAAATGTAATGATGTTTTCACTGCAGACAGTTGTGACTTATTGATAAATGTAGAGCAAACTCTACCACCAAACATTCAGGGAATTTGATTTGCAGTCTGTTACACAGTAATCTGCTGTTATTGTAGGTAATATAATGCTCTGACATTTCCATGGGGGAAAGCGAAGAAAACAATAACGTAGTGCTGTTAATATGAAAACATATTCAGCACTCGTTATACTCCTTAAACTCCTATCTTGGTACACATTTGTTCTAGAGTCATGTCATGTTTAACCCGTATTTCCCCAGGAACAATAAAAGCTATTATGTAGAATTAATTTACAATGGCTACATTGTTTTTACTGGAGAAATAAAAAGTAGAAATGTGAACGTAAAGATGGTCTTCTGCAATGACATTATATTACTTTTCAGAAGTTTCAGAAGCCCCAACTAAGATTTGAACCTGAAATCTCGAAATTACATTCGCTATGTCAAACTGCCACCAAAGCATAATTAGAACAGACATTAGCAATAAAAAATGCACAAAACAACAGCAGGCAAAACACATCACTGTTGCAGAGGGATCAAACAAGATATTTGACAGTGGGGAAATAACATTAAATTTGCCACCACCATGCGTGTTGTTCCTGTCACCAAACCTGCCTTCACACTTATGCAATCAGAGGACTGCTAATTACCTGCTCAAAAAGTCTGCCGTTATAAGATTACTCTAAATATAATCCACAGACAGTCTCAGTCTCACGGTAACTTAACTGAAACAGTTTTTTTTATTCCAAACTTGCTCGTCATTAATATTCATTACAGCCACCAATGTTAATTTACTCAAAAAAAAAAGACAGTGACCTTTGAATTGTATTCATATATTAATTCCAACCACAATCGAGCTAAGTGCCTTTGCATGTCTGTTGAGTTTTTGCACATAACCTGGGACAATGCCTCCAGCCACACCCCAAATGGTTGACAGATTGTCTCAGTAGGCTATGTCTCACTCTGGGTCCAGGCTGATAAGAGGTGGCTAGCTTCAGTTAGCACATCCTCACACAATGCACCAGAGATCAGCCTCCTTCTTCTCAGTAGCATTTAACTTGTTAATCACATTGAGGGCATGAACCATGAAATAAAACCCACCCCTCTGAAAAGACTATCACTCTGCTTCACAAATTTCTTTTTCGGAAGAAGTAAAACCTCTTTCTGTGAGAGGTTTAGCTGTAATGTTCCCTAAAGAGCATTTTTTGGTTCGCAACATGAATCACAAAGCGAGAGCTACGAAGTGACTTTGATACAAAATGCATCCTTGCATTGAAAAAAAAAATCAGATTAAAGTGTTTTAATCAAGTGTACAAGAAAATGAACACGTGTAACAAACAATTAAACTTGATGTTAACTGTGATCACAATCAATATAAAATGAGTAGTATCTAAAGCATACCAAAGATTACATTTTTCCAGTCACAGTCTATAAAGAATCTGTCAATGGCACTGGTCTGGTGGTGAATTTGAAACGTTTGGACGTGTAGGCCAGTTTTGTAATCATTTATCAAATTGTGCATGTCATTCCCAAAGTCAAATTAAGATTAGGAAATGTGTTTCTGCCCTTTTTAATTTGTACAGTCGATGAACTGTGAACAATTTATAATGAACACCTTTTGGGGTTGCACGGCTACCCTGGGATAGCAGGTACAAAAGTTGTTTGATGAACAGTTAAAGGAAAGTAAAGTTAATCTGAACTGTAAAAAATCTTGCACACTTTAACTCACTCGCACGCAGTAATTGGAAATTGCTATGCATTTTATGTGCAGCTGTACTAGCTGTCAAATAAGCTGAGGGTGGCCTTTCCATCACATATTGCCAAAATAACGGCTGCAAAAATCAATGATTCACTCTGTTCATAACCATTTTTACAGCAGTTAAAATAAATGTTTATTGAATTTCCCTGGGGGAATATACATTTCTAGCAAAACATACGTTAAAAAAAATTCACAGACTCTTCAATCTGGTATTATATGAATAACAAACACTACGTTTTAAGTGTTAAGTTTGGCTTGGTCAAAAGCCGCAAAAAAACTGGAAATTCAAATGAGCACCACCAAGCTAAACTTCAGCTCTCTACACTATCAGAGATTTCCAGTACTCCGTTTTTTTTACATCTGACTGCTATACAGCTATGTTGGTCTACTCAGTCCAGTCATCACTGGGCAGATTGGTTCAACCCTCCTCTCAAAGAGCCTAATTCATACTCTTAGAGTATGTGCTGCCACCCATGATAGTGACCTGTACAAAAAGGCTTAGTATTTCTCTACTGCAGTTTTGTGTAGGCTATTTCGCTATTTCTCTAATGCGTGTCAGGGCTCTCAAGTCTCACGCATTGGGCGTGAGACACACGCATTTCAACTCGTTCACACGCTCACACGCCACACCTTGTATTTCTCACGCAGAGAAATTACCAGGGTAACGCCCACCAAGTTGCGCCGCTATTTTTTATAACAGTGGAACAGGTAGGAATCAAGTGGATTCCCCATAGCGTTCAGAAGGGCCTGCCATGCACCAGCCAATCAAATAAAAAGAATATAGCTACCGAACAGCCAATCAAAAAATAGCATTGCTGTATCCGGGTAAGATTTAGATATTCCCGCTACAACAACTTTACAGAAGAGGACAGCTATCTAAGTCACAAGTCCGAAGTAGGACGACGACGACGTGGGAGAAGACCATATCTATGTGTACAGTAAGTCATCTCATCATTTGATTTGCATTTCCGTTGCTGGGGAATATTGTCTCTTTTTACTCTCTATGAATATTGTGTCCAGGCAGTTGGTTTAACCAGAGTGTGTGAACTAGAATAGCTAGCTTAGGGTGACCAAACGGCCTCTTTTCCCCGGACAAGTCCTGTCCGGGGGAGGGGGAGGGGTTATAAATTCATGAAAATGTCCGGTTTTCTGTGGTAGGTTTGCGTGTTGCTGAACTGTCCAATATTTTTACCGATCTCAAGCTAGCCAGCTGCTTTATCAGCGATGTTAATGGTAAGACACTGCTACGTGTTGCCTAGCAACAGGTGCAGAGGAGTCTGTGAGGTGGAGAATCTGCAGCGGTCCGTATTTAAAGTTTAAACATTTCAAACGTCACCGAATTTAAAACGACTTCCCCTGAAACTAAACTAAGATATTGATATTATATTAATTTCTGGCGTTAGGTGGTGTTAGCTAATTTGCGATTGTTGCTCAGACATGTTGATAATTAAATTTAATGTTGGTGAAAATTCCTCTCAAAAGCAAATGAAGACATCTCTGATCCTTTTTAAAGAAGAACCAAAGTGTCAGTTTACACATGATTAACTGAGAATGTTCTGTAATTAATCCAAATATTAATCTTTGAAATTAGTGTGAGAATTATTTACTATTTAATGCCAACCCTTCCTTTTCCATTAGTGGCTCAAGAGCAGAGTTATTATAGTATATGTGACATTAATGTGCTGCTACTTGTATTGTAGTAAGACATGAATATTATTTATAAGCTAAACTAGTCACAGCTTGTCCAACTGATTTGTTTGACTGTCAAGCATCATTTTATTCTGAAAATCCTGTCAGCAGCCTGAGCAGCACAGAGACACACAGACAGGTGAGCTGCAGCCTCTCAGGTGAGCTCTGATGTCATAGTGAAAGATCTGAGATCTGAGTTCAGGAGTTGAATGAAAGTTACAAAGTTTTTGAGATAGTGTGAGCATCACTGTGGCTCTGTGTCATGAAATACACAAACTGAAAGACAGAATCTCAGGTGAGGTTAGAAAAGCTCACAGCAGCTGTTACAGAGCAGCAGATTACCTACAGGTTTCTATACATTTATGTTATTATAACATTTCATGTGACAGAAGTTATGTTATTTTTAAATATTAAGTGTGGTCTCAGATTTAAGTATTCTATCAAAATAAAATGTAAAAATCTGAGAAAAAGCCATGATAAAAATTGAATATGCAGGTCAGCACATGCATATTCATTAGTGAACATGTTGCAGTGAGACTCTTTATGTGCCTGGAAAAGAAAAGAGACAGAGAGCAGTTAAGTTAAAACAAAACCTACACCCACGGGACCATTAAGCATGTACTTAAATAATATAAATAATAATTTTCTATCCATACAGAGGAGGCCTACTTTAAATATATTCAAATTATAAGGTATCTTTGAGTAAACTCAGAGTATCATTGAAGTATCTCGAGGCTGGAGGCAAAGTGTCCTCTTTTTTTTGGAACGCCAAATATGGTCACCCTAAGCTAGCTAGTTGAATCCCTGCAAATTTCAGCAGCTATACTGACACTGGAGAGGTGCATTACACGAATTCTGCGGCAGTATGGGCCACTTACCAGCTATTTAAAGTCTTTAAGTATGTTGCTTATTTCATTGTCAGTAGTACAGGTGCATTACACCAGACTAAATATGTACTTTTAAGCACAACCTGTTTTTATTTACAGATGAGAAACAACCAAGGTTTAGAAGGCTGGTGGATGCATTTTCCAACCCCCTGACTGAAGTCTACCTCCTCTTCTTTCAAGCAACGCTGCCAATGTTCTCCACACTGAACCTCCTTCTCCAGAGAGAAAGGTCTTCCATCTTCCTGCTCCATGGAGAGGTAAAATGCAAGGGTTGGGCTATCCTGCTGCCAAGTATGTCTGCTTATTTTTCATTGACTGATATGTAGTTTTTCAAGAAATACATGGAAATCTTTTATGAACTCCAAATTTGCAGATGACGAAGTTCATCATTAAACTGTGTGCGAGGTTCATGAAGCAGTCAGCACTACAGGGCCGAGAAGTCCATGACATCCTCTACAAGGACCCACTAAACCAACTGCCAGGTAATACTTCCAAGTCTCACATAAGGAGATAAATCTGTATGCTCATTGACCTGAATTTGCCTTATCTCTTTCTGTTCTCTGTCTGGTAGTGGAGACATCACAGCTCAAGAGGTGCAGCTATTCCAGCAGGCATCACTGGTGTTTCTGGTCAGGGCTGTGGAGTATGGACTCTACAGACTCCCCCTGAAGGAGGCCCTTCTGAAGCACGCAGAATTTGTTGATGTGCAGCAGAGGGCTGAGTGTGGGGTGGAAGATGCCCTATACTTCGTAGACAGGCAAGGGTTTCCACATTTTCCAGAATTTCAACATATTGAATACTTTGTTAAGTGTAATTTTGATCATGGTCACAAAACAAATCCTTAATCAGTTCTTTACACATGGTGCTCTTTTTAGATTTCAGGAACTACTTCCTTTCCATGGGCCACAGGAGTTTTGGGGAAGTATGTCCTCAACAAAGAGCAAGGTAAGACATATTTGGCACCACATGACATACACATAATTAATTGAAATAATAAAAGCAAAGCATTTGAGTAATAGAGGCCCTTGGTTCCTTTTTTCAAAGGTGACCGGTTTGAGCCAATTTGGGAGGCTTTCCAAGATAGCTGCATTAGTTTTAGTGCTCCCTCATTCAAATGCAGACGCTGAGAGGGTTTTCTCCATGGTTGGTCTAAACAAGACCAAAACGAGGAACAGCTTGGCACTTGATGGAACTCTGTCATCCATCATGGCAGTTAAAATGGCTGGCCTGGAACCACAGTGCTTCAAATGGGAGCCACCAACCCCCGTGCTGAAGGCCTCAAAACATGCCACCAACACCTACAATAAACAACACTAACATTATCTCTCTCTCTCTCTCACACACACACACACACACACACACACACACACACCAGTTCTACCTGCACTAAAAAATGCTGAATTAAATAAATATTTTTATTTGTATGAATTTATGTCATTTATCAGATCAGACCCCCGTCCCCACCCCAACCAAACCCCCACCACCGCCGCCGCCAAAATCTCACTCTGAACTCAGTTCAAAACTTGAGAGCCCTGGCGTGTGTATGAACCACCAAACTATATTATATATAGTTTGGTAGTATGAACTAGGTAATAATGTTTATTTACAGGCTAATTGAACAAATACATTTAAAATTACCAAACCACTTATAGATTGCTGGCTAGAATAGAGCGCATTTCGACACAGTTCAGTGCTAGGTGGCTACAGTCAAGAAACGGACCCAGAAGTAGAAAAAAGTTATACTCTGAGAAGAATTGTATGTTACAACGGGCACTAAAATAATGGAGATCCTCCAGTAATAATTATGCTACATTAACCCTACCTCCACCCATAAATAAAAATGTATCCCGTCCAAATGGGGCTGACAGATAATGTTACAATTCTTAATCTGTCAATGTCAGGCTCTTCCAGTTTTAAGTTTTTTTTTTTTACCCAATGTAATTTAGCAAGCTGGTTATCACCACATGGCAATGGAAGATATAACGTTAGCTAATGTTATTTAACTCGGCTAAGAGATAATTATTTTCGTTGCATTGTACCGAAAATAACTCCGTAACGTTATACGTTAAGTAAGTTAGGCTATTAACTGAGCTAACGTTAACGTTATACTGGCTAAAAATATCATCTTAAACTATCACTCTTCAACTGTGTTGTTGGTAGGATTTTATTTAGTCTAACGTTACATTCAGCCAAAACTATTCAGTGAAATATCTGGCTATTTTACAGACCAATTAACGTGACGTTAACATTAATTCTTCTAATGTTGCATTGCTTCACACTGTTAGGTTCAATGTGGGGCTTGTAATGCTACCTAGCTAACATTAGTTGTTATCTCACACGGTGTGGCGCTTGTAGCTTCATTAACGTTACAGATAATATTGTGTCTCAAAGGAATAACGTTAGTAGCTACGTTAACATGCATTTGTTTTAATCTTGTTAGCGGAGTTAGAAAGTAGCTGTATTATTTATAGCTTTGTCACTCAGTAACGATAGCTAGCCTGGCTAGCTAAGTTAACGTTACAGTTGTTGACTTGTTGTTGCTGTGCGGTCAGAGTTAGCTAGCTACAGGGCGCCAATTATCGGGCACGGCCGTGTTGGACCATATTTGAACTTCCTCGAAAGCTGATTTGCCAACGGAAAAAAAGAAAACCACTATTTTCCACCCACTTCAAACCAAATGGTATGTATCCGCTCAATTTCATGAATATTTTTTATCACACCTCCTATCTGGAAAAAATGTCAGAAATCTGATTCTAGTTCCGCACTGGTGTACTACGCCGCATAGTCATGTTTACTTCGGGGAATTGAATTAAATAAAATGTCGCTAAAACTATGTTTCCCAGTCTTGAGAGAATGTCATATTACCCTGATATGAAGATACGATTATTATAGACAATCTGTACAATGAATATGAACCGATGTTGTTTATGTTTCCTATCGGATTTTTCACCTACATTATCTCGGATAATGTTTACAAGCACCTGCTGCGTTGAGCGATATGTCTGTTATTTCGCCCATTAACTCTGTTAAACCTTAAGCTACAAATCATCATTGCTGTATATATATACACACCTTACTGGTATGACTGAGCTTGCATGCACAATAATGATACATTGCTCTTTTGTAATAGAGACAAGATATTAGCCTATTACCATCACATCATGCCCACTATGAACGTGTGTGTCCCTCACTATATATCAATAATCTTTATCAATAAAGACAATGCAGTATCTAAATCAGTTATATGTTATAGCCCGAGAAGAGGAAGCAGTGGAAGGAAGAGGACATGACAGCGGCTATGGAGGACTGTGAGAGGGGGGTGCCTGTCCGTAAGGCTGCTGGGGTTAGTTTGTGAATGAATAGACGTCAGTAAACCATCACCAACAGCAAAAACAACGACAACCGAAGTCAATATTCTTTGTTAAACGATAAGCAAATAACAAGCTTAAATGTTAATCAAAATATTGTTTGATTTTCTGTAATATTCAGAACCATCAGGTGCCGAGGCTGACCCTGCAGGATGGGGTCAGTGGCCGGTTTGTCCACGGGAGCCGTAGTGGGGGACCCACAATGCTGTCACCAGAGGATGACAATTGTCTGGTGCAGTACTGCCTCTACTGCGCGCCCCGTGGCTTCCCCTTGACCCGCCACATCCTGGCGGCATTTGTAAAAGCGCTGCGTCAGAAGAGGCACCCGGGGGGAATATCCCAATACTGGGAAAGACGTGGTGGAGAAATTTCAGAGCCAGGTACACTGAGAATGAGGAGGCCGGACAACCCTGACAGGGCACGGGCAGCTTGTGCTACGCGGGAGGTGGTGGTGGTCCCGTTTTAAACCCTGCTGGACGGGGCACGGGCAGCTTGTGCTATGCGGGAGGTGGTAGACCAGTTTTACACCCAGCTGGACGACCCTGGAGGCCCTGAGGTTGAAGGACAAACCCAGTCAAATCTACAACTGCGATGAGACTGGGTTTGCAATGGAGAGGGGTAGGGAGAAAGTTCTAACATAAGAGCCACCTGGACCTGGAAGCGCATCGGATGGCTGTAAGGGAAGGTGTCACTCTCCTTTGCCTGCCACCGCACACTTCCCACCTTCTTCAGCCTCTTGATGTTGGATATTTTGGGCCAATCAAGAGTTCTTTTTCAATTCAGGCTTCAATTCATTCATTCTTTGTTCCCAATATCAAAATTCATACATTGTGACAAAAGCTGAGTTTCCCAAAAATATTCAACATCCCATACAAGAGCTGAAAAGTCTCTATCCAAATATAGACTCTGATTTATTTATAAACACGAGTCTAACAGATGTGTTTACTGCACACAATGAGGTAAATGGGCTGTTGTACATTTTAAGTACACAACCAAAACAACTACCATTAGCCGATACCCTGTCAACTAGCAGAATGAATGCTTTGGCCAGTTCAGCTGCCTCCCAGGAAGTGGTGGGTTCCAGGTTCATATTTCAGGGTTGATGCCTGACAGGACGATCCGCTGATGAAGGTTCACCGAACGGGCTGGAGAGGCATGAGATACTACAGTTGGAGGATGAGCGGGTAGGCAGGCAATTTCTCTCATGCAATCAAACACATAGTTGAATGTGTTTCTCGACATCTTTATAGACACATTTATTAATTAACAGAGCTAGAAACAGTTGAATCGGGTAGTCGGAAGCCATCTGCAGCCTGCAGGTCCCCTTTCATAGATCTTCACTGATGCCATGTTGTCTTCAGTGATGGAATTTGCTGTTCACCCTGTGTATCCTTCTAACTGTCTGTTTCTTGGTCAATCAATAGCTTTCAGTTTCTCTTGAGAAAATACATTCTTTATGAAATTAACTTACAATTTGTAATGTTTGTAATGAAAACACAAAAGGGGTACCATTTATTAGAATATTTTGAATATTTATTTTATTTGCGGTTGCCAGGTATAGACAGGTTATTATTTAGGCTGTATATTATTATATTGTGTTTTTTTTTAAACTTCAATAGAAAACAATATAATGTTCAAATGAGATTCTGCTTACAGTTTGTAACCAAAATATTGAAATTCAAATTAGGATTGTTTTTTACTTTCAAGGTTAAAATAAAATCCTAACAACCCCCATTCCCGAGGGGTTCATATATCCAACCCACAGTATTCTTTAAAAAATGGAATAGAATATTTTGATTTATTGCAGCAGAATTTAACAGAGTTATATGGGTTGGCCTTAGCTGTGGTGCTATTTCAGAACAACCTAAAGAATGGCAAAGTGAAATCACATAACATCTAGCTGCTAAATGACACGTGAAAATAGATTTTACAGTAGTGGACTATGTTGTTGATGAAAAGTGGTTTAATTTAAACGTTGAAGTTTATACTGTCATCCTGCTACAGGTCACATTAACACAGGATTCAGCATTTTTCAAGCAGAAAAAAATAAATATATTTTTTAAATGTGTGCTGCATTCTGAAAATGCAAGTTTACCCTATCTGTCTGTATTGAGTGGTAAAACTTGTGCATGATTTAAATTTTTAGCTAGGATTGATGTGGCTCTCATACAGGCCAACCACAAGCTGCAATGTTAATTGACGAGTTGATCTCGAGTTGCCTGCCCACATATCAGTTTGGACTGTGAGTAGCATATGAACAAGAAAAGTACCAAGATCAGGTGAAAGCTAGACCAACATGGCCCATTGCCATTGCTGAGCAGCTAACTAGCTGGCTAGCAATAATACTGTCTAAGATTGTTAAGCAGGCCTATCTCGTGTTCCAGTGATTTAGATCTGTGTTCTGTAGTTGGGTTGCCGCTTAGCCAATGCTATTTATGCTTGGTTTGCTGTCCATTAGCAAACTAGCAAAAATCTCACAGCATACAACCAGGACACAATTAGAAACACTTTTTAGAGACACTGGGTATGGATTATGATTGTGGGAGCTGCACAGGTAATTATCGATCGCAACGTTATTTTTTCAAATTAAAATGGAAGTGTGTGCCAGTTACAAAACCTGACAATGAAACTTAGTATAGCAACTGCCATACATTGCCAAACCCAAATAATTTTCCCAGACCTTGAGTTATAATTTTAATATTGGTGTTTGTTTGCGTGTGAGTGGTGGATAAAGCATTTCACACAGAGCAACAATTTCTGCTTGCGACCATCTGTATTTAACAATTTTATCAATATCGTCAAAAGAATCAAGTGGATTGGCACGATCACAGAATATTCCCTCCGGCCTCATAAAGACTATTCTCCTTCTTCTATGCACAAGTACAGCAAACACCGACTTTGGTTTGGAAACTGCTGGTCTGTGTGAGCCCAGGAGTGGTTTATTGACAATTTTCAAGAGACAAATTTCTGTAAAATGCAATTTCACATGATTTAGCAATCTGAGATTGTACTTGGTAGCACATCACTTTGGTGAAAGGAGCCCCAGATTGCATTGCTCCATACTGTTCTCAGTGTTAAGTAGCTATGGCCATTGTTTTCAGCTCACTGTCCACCTATATAAAGTGTTAATCACACAGATTTGTATTATTCCTCTTGCCATCTAATACAATGGTAGACTTGTTTCACTTAATTTGATGACTCATTTCAAACTACTGAGAGTACATCATAACACAAGCAAGGTTCTTCACTGTATTATTAAATCAGGATTGAAATAATCTTAAAGGCAAATTAATGCATTGCTGTTACTTCCATCAACCTGCCCTCTATCAGACCAATAATAAAGAGTAGCCAACAATACTGTAAGTGGGTATCAGAGTTTTAAAACAGATGCTGACTACAATGGGTAGCTTGTCTATGATGTAGGTTTCATTCCTTCAAATCAAGAGCCTGGGAAAAGATAGACTATAGGCATATTATGCACTTATATTAAAATATACATATAAAGCTAAAACATGTAATTCAATGCTGAAATTGAAGGCTATTGGTGGAGTTTGAATAGAAGCAGAATGCATTTTATTTTAAACCTTTGGACAGCATGTCAATGTGTAGCAAATTCCTTATTCACCTTCTACACAGCAATATAATGTAGAATACGTTGGCTGTATTTCATTTTACTGCATAAGCATTTTGGCAGTCTGTAGGTTCTGTGGCTTCTCTTGATACAGCCTGACTTATCTGATTAACGTTTTATAATCCCTCAAAGAATGTGCAACGCTGCAGAAGTCTTTCATCAGTAAGTTCAAACAAATGACAGACTCCTCAGCGAACACACTTCCACTTTGTCATTCTATCCAACGCTCATTGTAATTGACTAAAAATAACTTGCCAGATAGTGTAGGCAGTATCTAGCTTGGCTTTTTAAAATTATCTAACTCCTACATCTATTGTTTTCAATAAATAAAGCTAGTATGGTCTCTTTAACGACCATTCTTAATGTAAATGTTATCTGTTGATTTTTTTTTATTTTATTGCATATATGACAGTTGCTTTTAAGCCTTAAACCTGAAGTAATTTCAAGTAACAATCAGATTTAGGGCTATTGATTGAGTCATTTCCAATTAATTTATTCAATTATTTTATTCTATTAAACTTGTAGGGCTGATGCCATTTTGATTGTTTTTGTAATGAAATGTAATCTAGATTTCAAAACTTTACGAACCGAAAGCCATGAAATAAAAACATATAAATGTGTCTAATTTGAAAATCAGTATGTGCGACTGCAGAGGCGCACTCATAAATGAAAAACCTTTTTTTAACTGAATGTACATCAGGCTTATATAACGAAGAAGAAATGGAAAGCTTTTCAGCTCGCTAACCAGGTGATTCTCTCCATTTCAGGGTCGTTACCTTCATGGTTGTTTGGTTGCCGACAGAGGTGGAAATCCAGGGGACATAAAGTAAAAGTCCTGCCATGTGTTTCTTCCACCCATAGACTCAGCCAGCTGATTTCACTAATTAGTTCTACCTCCTTGCTGAAGAATTGTGTTAATTCGCAAATCCAGGTGATTGGAGCAAAATACTGGAGAGGACTTTTACTTTATGTCCCCTGGATTTCCACCTCTGGTTGCAGGGGACGCCAAGCTCAATACTCTTCCAGGTTGTGGAATGTATGCTCTCTTGAAGCAGGATGGCCTAGAACAGACAACACACTGAATATAGAGACAGCAGTGGGGATCAGAACGCATTTTCCACTACAGACGTCACAAAATCGAATTTCCGAAGACACCTAATTTGGCAGAGGCACCCGAAATTAGGCTTTGGCAGACTGTCAGGTAGCTGATCTTATTTCCCTAGTATCATGCCCTACATTTCAAATACCTTTATTTTTACTTTTTAAAAAAGCCATTACAACCTATCTGACAGTGTAGTATCGTGATGAGACAGTGGAGTATCCTCAGTAGAAATTAAGTTCGCAATGTGCTTTCAATGCTGTGGGGATACAGCAGCAAACCAGGCACGTGCACAAATAGACACCAACATATGCTGAAACATATGCCCCCTGCCTTGCAAAATGTTTGTTTAATATTTTTATTTCTAACCACAGGGTACCCTTTGCGATAGCAAAAATATATCACCCCCCCCCATCCCCATGATCGGAATCGCCAACCACCTGCACGACCCCGGTCTGTGATCACAAGCCACCCGTCCAGTCAGAATCAGCGCTTCAGTAAAAAGCAACAAGCCAATTATGCATCCACGCAATGATCTGAAAGCTGTAGGTGTGGATAATAAACAAAGATTTATACTTTTTGAAATAGTGGCTAAGTCTCTGACACTACAGCATCCAAATCCCCTGCCGCTGCCATGTAAATATGCATTTACAGCATAGCTAGCTGCTTAGTCACAGAGAGCTGTCAGCTCTTCTCTACTTCGCCGCAGTAATACGGTTAGTGTGCAGTCTGCGCTTTGTCTGATCCTGAATTTCTACAACTGCACATTCTTCTTAGTACTGTCAGCCACTTAGAAGGGGGTGAATCCAGAAGGGTAGCTATTCCTCTGTAAAATGCACATGTTAAAACACCAATTAGATGTTCTCCGTATATCCTTGTTTCGGAGGAAATCTGAAATAAAGGGAACATCTATTCAGATTATTCCCCACTCAGACAGTGCCCTTTTAACGGTGATGGGAGAGCAAGGCTTTGTGAATCACATTTGTTATGTGTTATCAGAGACTCACTGAAAAAAAAACACCTTTTTCCTCCCTGGAAAAACTGATTTATTTATTGTAGTTTCTTCCATTATGTGTTTTGTGGTGCTGCACGGTTCCATGAACTCCCACAAATTGAGGTAAGGCATTTAAATGAAAGGTGAGATCTAACAAACTCTTTTGTTTTGTCCCTGTCGGATATTTCGTTTTTGCGTTATGGTCCATGAGAGAGGGACAATATCTAACGATATGGGTAACTTTTTCATGGTCAATACAATATAACATTTTTACAAAGTGGCTTGTTCCGTTTACCTGACCAGTCCATGTCTGTATCTCTCTCCCTCCCCAACACCAAAAGGAATTCCTTTGGCAATTAAAAGACACATTAAGGCCCTCACATAGATAAAAAAGAAATGGGTTGGGTGTCCTGTTATCACCACGAATGGAAGGTTTTATCACCTCTGAAGAAGCAGCAGGACACAAACTAATCAGATATAGAGGGTCCAGCATGCAATGCCACAGGATTAATACAGCCATTTGCAGTTAAAAGTTGAATACCCTGAGCTTATAATAAAATAATAAGAGTAAGCAGTGACATCCAATGAAGTTAAGCTAAATTGTCTACTAACACAGTTGTGTTTGGTCTCTTTACAATGATGTTAAAACGCTGAGGGGTTGATTTACTAAGTGTCATTGCTCTTGTATTATGTAACACGATTTGCTTCATGATTAAAAATGTCAATATTCTTACTGTTCATGATGTAACCTATGTATCCGTGAATTATCTTTTTGTTTACTTTGAGCATTAGCTAGAATGGCCCACTTAATTATGCATTGTTATGCAATCATTAAGAACATTCAGTTATGGATATTCCAAACACACCCGTACGTGTCTTGTTACAATGACAGCCGTCATCTTATGGAAACTTGCTTTCAATTTGTACTAAAATGCACCTGCTGCTACCTTTTCCCAAACTTTCCTTCGGGCTTAGTAAATCACGTAAGTAATCTATTTGCATGACCTCCTCCCACTATTTCACAAAATAATGTAGGGATGGCCAATTATGCATATTAACTCAGGCTAAACCCGCAAAAACGAAAAATCTATGTATCTTTCAATTTTAACACGCACAGTCCTCTTTGCACCTCGTTAGTTGATCACCTTGGACCATTTTTTTGCGGGTGGTAAGAGCTTCACACGTGATTTTGTAGTACATGCAAACCTTTAGTAAATTGACCCCTGAGTCTTTTGATAATAATACCATCATGCTAAGCTTGACTATGAAAGCTTACTGCTGCCACTCTAAATAAAGAAAATAGTATGTCGTTATAATGAGAATATGTTCTATGTTATGTTGTTTATAGGCTATATTCGCAACAATTATTCCTCATTCTATGGCTCGGACTACTCAAACCAACACGTATTTAGTGGCCATCTGAAAAGTGTGTTATCGGTTCTCAAATTAAAATGTCAATCGTTTTTTGACCACAGCGTTCCAAATTGGAATATGGGCACAAGCATTGGATTCCCCCTGGAGTGTATGGTTGATCTTTGACAAATATTTCATTTTTGCCGTAGATGATCCCTACCTCTTTCAGTGACCTACATCAGCATCGGCCAATCAGGGCCAGCATCCTCAGTCTCTGCTGAGTGAAGTTTTATGACTGCCCAGGAAAACGTTTTTTTTCAGTGGAGAAAAGAAGAAGCCGTTTCTTCTTTTGGTTTGTGGTGGTTAATTGGTTGCGTGTTTGTTTGGTATTATCTTTCCACCTTGTTTTCTTTAGTTCCCATTAAACTGAAGCTGAAAGTGGGTAATTCTCTGCAAAGGCTTACTCTATCTGCTGGTCATTTCAAATGAATGCCTAATGTATTTTTTTCCTTTTAAATTGAATATTTTAATACATGTACAGCATTTAGGAGTCTTCTGTTGCTTGTTCCCTTGGGTTATCCTTTACGTGGGTGATAATTAATAGTATATTGAGTCGGATTCAGAGCTGCGCCTAAACTTTGCTAAATCCCACTTGCCCAAAATTCTCAGCGAATACAGGGCAGCCATCAAATCCAGCGAGATCCCAGCATCTATCACTGTCCAGACTCAGCTTTCATACACTGATGATATACACCGATCAGCCACAACATTAAAACCACTGGCAGGTGAAGTGAATAACATTCATTATCTTGTTATTATTTTGGTACTGTACTCTAGCACTTTGAGTTTGAAAGGATACAATGACAATAATTTGGAGTGCAGACTGTCAGCTTTAAATATGATGGTATTTTCATTCATATCAGATGAACCGTTTAGAAGTTCTAGAACCTTTTGTACATAGTTCCCCCCCACATTTTTGGGCATCAAAAAATATTGGACAGTTTAACATAATGTACAATAAAGTAATCATTTTTAATATTTGGTTGCATATCCTTTGCATGCCATGACTTACTGATGTCTGTGACCCAACAGCATCAAAAGACTCTTGATATCTTATTTCTGGTACTCTTACAAGGGATACTATAACATCTCTGCATTTGAATGGATCTCTATGGGAATTTGGGGGTGGGACTAGTTTTAGCTGTAAATTATGCTGGAACAGTATGGAATACATGGTTGGTAAAATGGCTGTAAGTCATCAAGGGTTTGACATATTAAGCGAGCCTCAAACCATCACTCACCCAACCATGTGTCCCATACTGTTCCAGTGTAATGTACAGCTAAAACTGGTCCCACCCCCCAATCCCCATAAAGATCCATTCAAATGCAGAGACGTTATAGTATCGCTTGTAAGAGTACCAGAAAATAAGATATCAAGAGTTTTTTGAGTACAGAACCAAAATAACAATGAGATAATCAATGTTATTCACTTCACCTGTCACTGTGGTTTTAATGTTGTGGCTGATCGGTGTATGTTCATTCGATGAAAATACTCAGATTCCACGAGGGAAACCAGCTGGAATTGACTGCGGCAGTCTGTTACCATGGGAAAACCCATCTAAACCCATTAAATTCCATCTTTCCAACTGTGAATTACAGTCACAATATACAGATGATGCTCCACACTTTTCGCAGAGTAAAGCCTCTTCTACACCGCGTGCATAGTGGCCCCAGCGGCATCTAAAAGCAGCCCAGCGCATCATTTTTTTTCTACAGCACTTCCATTCGTCTCTTGAATTCTTTCCCCAGTGGGGCTTCCAATAGGCTGCAATCATTATGCAGTTTAATTTTGCTTCAGTCATAAGTGACGTACATACATTCTGAAATAAATTGTGTTTTTTTATTGATATTGCTAATTCTATGTAGATTTTTATCACAAATTATGTAGAAGGTGGAGTTGATTTAATGGTTACTTACTTAATGGTTATGTGGATGGCCCAGCTCCCTGTACATTTATTCTCGTCGCACGTATTGCTCATGTTCAGTGGTAGCTATTTTCAGCCACCCTGCCCTCCCTTTCTCCTCTCCCAGGTATATTAGCTCTCGTGTTCTTTGATAATTATGATTTCCCCTCCATTACCTCTAGCCTGTGTTTCTATTGTGTATTTATGTTTTGAATATTTCCCACCCTGACACATAATTGCTTCAGCAAACAGACGGCTGCCTTTAAACATCGTTTTTTGAAAAAGGAAAAGAGAGGTATTTTTCTATATTACTTGCACTCAATAGAATATAAGTGTGTAGCCTGAAAGATAGGTTTCATTTGTAATTCAAAGTTAGGGAACTCACTTACAGCGCTCGTGGTAGCTTGCGGAGTTGAAATTGCTGAGGCTGAACACATCCTCTCCATTAGAAATGCCCTTTTATCTCACACAGTAGAATTCTCTTTATTCACGTTAAAGTAATTTGAACGATGAGTGTCTGATTTAGTAATAAACATTTAATCATCATAAAGATAAACATTTTAAGTGGTACAATTGAAGGGAGACATTGCTCCATTAACATCCCAAGCTTTGAATGGCAAGTGCAATCAAGGCTGGCAACCTAAACTTAATTCACAAAATCTGTGTAAATTTTATCAGTACAATATTTTGGTTTAATGCTATGCGCATTATATTTTATTGTCTGCAAGGCCTTGTTGCAAGCACTAAGAATGAAGACCTCTGAGAAATCAAACAGGCTGAGCGCTGCAGTTTAGAGCAAATGCGTGTGTATGCATTGCTCAGCAAGCCGGAGCTATAGACCAGACACATACTGCAAAAGCGGTGCTGCAACAGGTCCACAGCTATTTCACGTTGCATTTCTTTCTGTTGTAGGAGACTCAATCCACTTTAATAAGAGCACTTTGGCTGCGCTTCACTGACAGGCGTCGTATGTGCGACAATCACACGTGACCAGTGTAGATGAGTCTTAAGGACAAGCTGAGTGGGTCCGCATAAGTACAGATTCATTATCGTTGAAATGCATTTGTAATTTTAACTTTGAGCTTTTACCTTTTTGCCTTGTTTCAAGCAGCCTACGCCTCTCCATTAAATTAATTGTACTTTTTCTCAAAATGCATTATGAGTTTAGCTGTCTGTTAGGAGGGACGTGCATATTCATAGGCATTTTTCCTTTCTATCCTATCATTCCCTATTGCTGTGAGAATGGTGACATCTCCAATTTTGAAGTCATGAGAAGAGACCCACGCTGCGTCCCAATATTATTCACTCCTCTCCTCCTTTCCTCCACTCCCCCACTATCACTCCTTTCTTACCTGGAAGTGTGCAAAACTGCCTGAATGTTTTGAGTACAAGTAGTTGCATGTACAGTATACAATGTACCTGACATTGCAGTTTGCATCGAGACATTAATCAATTTGTAATCATTTGTAATTAATATGTAGCCTAATCAGCAACATTGGATTAGGGTTTAGGGTTTCCAGGGCACAGAGATGAGGAGGTGGTAGTGGAGGAACGGAGGTTGCATTTTTTGAGTATTGGGACGCACCCCATTTTTTAAGAAGTTTAAGAAGGCCCATTTTTGAGTGCCCTGCCCAGTTTTTTGGCAGAGACTCAGTCTATGACCGAACATGTTTCCTGTCCCCTGTCCCCTCAGACCCCCGTTTACTATGTGCCCTCTCCCCTCACTTTGCAAACAGTGTTTGCAAAACTCTGTCTAAACTAGTGAGTAAGTAGTTTTGTAATACGTCCCACTCTTGCACATCAAGTTGTAGTTTTTACTTCCGGTTTACTTCCTGAAATTGTCAGTTGAGTATGCTCCTGAATCCCCTCGTCAAAAGCCCGGAAACAAAGGTTTCATCCTGGGATTTTAAGTGCCCCTATTTGTGAGAAAAATTTGCCCACTCAAAAACTTTTTGACAAAGTTGACTCAAATAATGCTACACTTACTGAGTTATGTAAACTTCTCCACAAAAGAAAATTGCAATTAGATTGAATCTAGGCTGTTACAGTGAATATTTACAGCAGCAAAGGGCATTGCTAGCATTTCTAGCGGGGCAACACACGAGTGGTTCAAAACATCCAAAGGCCTGAGTCAACACCTTGGGTGCTTTTGCAGAGTAATGGCTGAACACAAGATGCTGTTCCGTGGGAACGGGGACGCTAAGGGACGAGCTGAGCGTAATGGCAGAGCTAATGTTGGCAGCACAAGAGGAGTGCAGTGGGAGGCATTGGGCCCCAGGGGGGCTTCAGTTCTCCCGCGCGAAGTCTCACAGGAAACCGATAACAACAACACAGCATTTCAACCAGGAGCACGAAACATCAGGTAACTACCACTGTTGGGACTCATATTTTGTCATTTTATGTTTTTCTTTAAAGGAGTCCTTACAGTGTAGTGAAGCTGCGCAAAACAGCAGGGGAGGCTATTATTCTTAATGCATACAACGCAGGTAAAAATGAGAAAAGACAATGTCATTTCTTGTCCACATACACATAAATGCATATAAACATATATGAATGGAACATAATTAGTGTTTTGTCTGGAGATTTACATTAAATAAAAACATTGAAGCCTCCACCTTGGAACTAGTGGCTGACATTTAGAATGAGCAAAAAAGAAAATTCTTTAATTTGAAATTTGTAATATCGACAGATATAAATGTTTTTTACTTCACCAACGATGGGAAATGTCAGATGGAAAGATATTACTCTAGGAAATGGGTACAGATGGAAAGGTTAAGTAATGCTCTTTTGAATCTAAAGCATGTGTACACAACTAAAGAAAATATTCTACTGCGATTCACTTACTGGTTGTGCAAATAGTGTGAAGGATAATTCACCGAATGATACATTGTAGAAGGAAAGTTAAATTTTTACTCGGTGAATAAACAGACGAAATGGAAAAAGCATAATTCACAGCTTTAGGATTTGAGTTGTTGACTTGAGATAAATGAAAGTGCATCAGAATTATTACAGTGGATCAGCCGCTGAATTAAATTTAAACATAAAACAAACATCAATACAAGAGGTCTGTGTGTTTCTAGGATAGATACTTCACAGGGGCATAGCTAAATTTCTTTTCATTTATTTTCTAATACAAGCAAAGGAACTTCAAATGTGCATCTGCTACTCAAAGCTGTTTGACAAGGAAACCTTTGAAATGTAGTCTTTTAAAGAATGATTGGTCCTTTCTGCTGAGGCTATCAGTGAATTTGTATTAGGAACAGAACAGGAACTAAGGAAGTGGAACTATAAGCCTGTCAACATGCCATCCTAGTGATGGTTGCTTCTTGTAGCCTGGAATACAAATTAATCAAATTCTTTATTTCATTTATTTCTTCTTTTTCCATTGTTTTTATGTCCAATTTTTATTGTTTAACTCAATGGAAACATCTTATCAGTGTTCATTTTTTTTATTTTTTATCAGTCTCTTAAAATAGAACTTAGACAGTACGCACAAGGGTTTATGTGTTTTTTTTTTGTAATATGCAGTCTATTAAAAATGTGTACTTTTATGTGTTTCTTTTTTCTTTAAATTAAATTGCAGTGTTCTTTGTTTATGGGTTGCCCTCTATTACTGTGACCATTACATACAAACATACATTTATTATTATGGGAATGGCAGTTCATCCTTTTCTATAAAGCCAAATGATTTGATGGAATTCTACAAAAAGAGCTACTCTGAAGTGTTGTCTATATTGCAGGCCAGTATTAGTTTCTCTCATTTGAATATGCAATTAATTTTTTCAAAAAGTGAGACTTGGGAGTAGTATGCAGAGCGTATAGTCTGAACACAACTGACAGAATGTCTTAAAGGTCTGTGAGGGCAATTAATAATAAAATTGAACGCCTTTCATTTTCAATCCCATCCCACATTTCCAAATGATGGGATTGAAAAGCTTCACTCCCTTCTCTCAAACACATTAATAATGCTTCCCTAAAAAATAAAAATGGCACTGAGAATTTGGCAACTATACGGCAACTATCCCAATTTTAGGTTTTATATACGTATGCCATATGCCAAAACAAAATCCATGTATGCTATTCATTTTAGTGATACAAAACATTTTCTTCAATAGCTTTTATGACAATTTGCTTCATCTTCAAATAATAATGACAAACTATTGAGTTTGCATGTATATACTGTACTCATTATACGTAAATATAGCTGTCAAGCTGATAGTGTGCATACATGCATTGGTAATAAGTGCAATATAAATAAATCAGGATGTCATCTACTTAAGCTGCAGATGATGGGGCACAGCTTTTCGCTGTGGTAAATTAATGGTGAAAACAGTCGTCTATATTTGGAGCATAAAGTCAACAAATGCGTTCTTGAGTGTCACATGGCCACTTTGTCTTTCATCTGAGAATCTGTTCCAGGTTTTCTTTGTAATTTACTCCAATTGTGACTATGACTTTTTTTTCCCAAGAATATATTCCAGGTATAGTTCATTCGGATGAGCTAGCTGGAGATTTATTTATGAATACAGGTCCTTGTGTTAGGTTCTTCGAGGTCGGACTGGACCCAAATGCAAGACTCAGAGACGCCTCAAGGGAAAACTCCACCAGGGAGGACAATTAATGGGAAGACAGGCAGGGGCAAGAAACGGGCGAGACAGGAACAGACGAGACAGGAACTGGAACTGGAGGGTCAGGAACTAGGAGGGTCAGGAACCAGGCGGGACAGGAACATGAACGGGCGCAGCGGCCCGTGGTTGAGAACAGGAGCGGGGGACCGCAGATGGCGCGAGGGCACGCGGTCAGGGCCAGGCGCTCAGCCTGGGATTCAGACGTTAGCCTGGGGGTCAGGAACAGATGTGGGGGACCGCAGGTGGTGCAAGGGCGCACAGTCAGGGCCACACGCTCAGCCTGGGGTTCAGGAACAGATGCGGGGTTCCCGCGAATGGCGCGGGGGCCTGCGGTCAGGGACAGGCACACAGCCTGGGGGTCGGACAGGCACGCAGCCTGGGAACAAACTGGGGAGCATGGGTAGGAAGAGGGGACCAGGGCAGGAAACAGAAGCCAGGGCAAGAACAGAAGGCCGGGGCAGGAACAGAAGGCCGGGGCAGGAACGGACACAAGACATGACGAGGACACACGAGGACACACGAGATACACCACAAGACGGTCTGGCCCCGAACATAGAAACGGGGCAGACTAAATACAAACTTAACAAGGACAGAATAAGGAACAGGTGAGGCGATAACTAACGAGAAAACGAGAGGGAAACACAATTCAGGTGTGGGGAAGTGGAGAACACAAGTGGAGGGAGAGAGGGAAAACACGGGGTGGATTGACAGACAAACGGAAGACCAGGAACAGATCACAGGACATCACACCATGAATATAAAACTTTATTATTATTTTTTTTCCATGCGTAAACTATTCAGTTTGAAATTATCTATATTCAGTTTTTTTAAAAGAAATATGACATGTTGCCCTTTATCCTTATCCTTATTGTACTATACATGCAATACTTTAGAATAATTATTGAAGAATAATGAAAATACTAATACGTAGAATAATTATTTAAGCGATAATGAAACATCTTGGTTAACTCATTAAAACTCTTTTCTCCTATAATGCATTTCTTTCTCTTGTGCCTGCAACAATGAAAAAGCTATACATTGCAATCTAAAAAAATGAGGATGCAGGAAAAATAAACTAATAGATCACTGTCCATCTTTTGTCCACACAATTCGTGGAGATATTGTTGTTGTCATTCTGATGATTTCTTTAATGTATAATAATAATTATTATAACTATTATTATTATTATTATTTCAGGGGGAAAGGCAGAAACTCAGTCCAAAGGCTCCAAGAAGCAGTTTCATTTTTTTATTATTTCTAAACGCAGAAATTAATTGTCGAAGACAGTGGGACTACCCTTAGAGATATTGCTGTCATCTCTTTGTGATCAAAGTGAAGAGTTTGTTCAAAGTATGTACTTGCCACTATTATAGTTCTAGCATATTGTTTCAAGGTTCATGAACGTATTCAAGAATTGTCTTTGAACAAGTTATGCTGCGACAGTAGACATAGTGTCATGAGCCATGTAAGATTTAATTTTCGTCCAGCTGTAGATACAACCCACATTTATTTATAAGGTATTTTACTGTATTCCAGGGGTTCATGGATTTTGATTGGCCAAGGTAAATCAAGCAGGCTGACTGGTTTTAAAAAAACATTTTTACCGGGGGAAGGGGGAGCATTTATCCAAAATAAGAGGTGTTATTTTGCGTGCACAGCCAAAGTATTTGCACGTGTTATCATTTCACATGGTGTGGGTAATCAACTAAGAGTCATTATGTAAATTACTCCAGCTGCAAACAGCCATATTTAAATTAGAGATCTTGCATGTTTGGAATGGTTACACAGTAAAAAAAAATATATAGAAAAGTAAGAAAACTAAAAAGACTGGCATCAAAGTTGCCAGTGAAAAACCATTTAACGAATGGGGAAAAAAATGCATAAATCCTGTTATTTTAGGAGATGGCCGTTAAATAATGAGTTATTGCCATTATTTTTTTTACAAACATTTTACTTTAAAAATAATGTTTTTCACAGTACACTGTGTACAGTTAAACAACAAGATTTATACAGCTAAATAACGAAATTTATACAGTTTCCCCTCTTCATTAAATGGTTTGTCACTGGCGAAATTGCTGCCATTTTTTATGGTATCTTTTGTTTACAGTGTAGGTATAGGCTACTCTTACACTGAACGAGCTAGTGTTTTACTACAAACCTTTTCACTGGATGTTTTTTAGTCCATTTAGCATATTTATTCAGGCTAACCCACACACAAACAAAGAAACACATTCAATTGTATCATACAATTTTAACACAAGCAGTTCTTTTTGCACCTGATTTGCACCTTGGACAATTTTTTGCAGGTGGTACCAGTTTTATACGTGATTTTTGTACACGGAAGTAAATTGACCACACGGTTTTTTATTTTTTTATTTGATTAATTTGACATTATAGTTAAGCCCATTCCATTCTGAAATGCATTATGCAACAACCCCCCCCCTTACATTTTCCATTATCCCCCATTTCCTTTTCTGTCCCTTTTTCAGACTGAACAAACAAACAATAATATCTGGTTCCTCATTTAGTAAGGCCTTTTGTAGTTTGTATTTTTCAGAATCTCCCTGAAAGATGGAACTCCTTCCTTATTCTTTCACAGCGATTTACAGCCATTTTTTACAGCCATTGTGTGCATCCTCCTAGTTTCTGAGCCCTACAAGGATTTGAACGTAACAATATGAATAAATGGGAACGCTCCTTATTAAAATATTTGTTTCAGAGAGGTTGAATAAAACAAAAGAATTAGGTCAAACGGTAAAAGAATCAGACCATCGAAGATTCATTTCTCATTAAATAATAAGGCAAAGCAGTTTAACGGCTGGCACTTTAGGATTAGCTGGTAAATGTGATTTATAGACTGCCTGGATGTAGAAGAAAGGGTTTATTTTATTGAATCACTCACTGGAAGGATTAGATGATACTATTCTGCCAGTCTTCCTTAGCTTCAAAATGAAATGACCCAAGAGCAATACTGCACTATACACTCTACTGTATTGATGATATGAATGTGTTCCAGACTGTCGGCTGGTGTCTCTTGGCAACATTAATTCCTTTGTGTTATTCATATTATTTAAAACATACTATTTCTGTTGTTTATATTATTTCAAGGAAACTTCTCAAAGGAGAAAAATAGGATGAAAAAGTTGGTACAGGCAATGGGAAATGCTTTGGCTATTTATATTTGGATTAATCATTTTGATTGTTTTGTATTGCTTTGGTTTTCCCAAAATGGAAATGACTTTGCCAATATTATTGATTAATACTGGATCTAAGGTTCTACTGAATCTTCACAATGAAATTATAGCTTTAATTATATTTTTCCCCAGTCCCAGGATCAGTGTGCGTATTGCAGTTATGGGTCTGTGAACAGCCATCAGACAGGATATGCCCATTTCCCCCCATATACCTGTGTTACATAATGCCTATCACAAAAAGTAGATTAATTTATTTTAGTTACAACTTACAATGTGTTTCTATATTCCACTCCGGGAGCCAGGCATCAAACTGAGCTCTTATTCTGAAATAGTGGCATCCTGATTTATGTGGATTTTCAAAACCTTGAACTCAACTTGAATACTTGAAGTGACTGATGATTACAAGTAAATGTAATTATGAAGGCTTAATGTTGAAATGTTTGAATGATGAGGTTTATGGACTGCAAGAAAGGAATTCATGCTGCTGGAATGTTTTAAGGATGAGTGGCGTATATGGCTATGTATGTATAATATGGATAGGATATTTGTGGGCTGCATCAGTATCCGCTGGGGTAGATGTTGCTATTCTTATAGCCCCGCCACATGGTACACCATGCATGCATACAGTCTTCAATCATGTGAATATGGGGCTAAATTATGATGCATTCTTCAATCTTCTAGCTGAAAAAAAAAAACAAGCTGTGATTTATGAATTGTTAACAAATGGTTTTAACGTTGCAAACAAGAGTAAGAATACTCTGGCAATTGTATAACTAATAAAATTGTGATTGTATAATTTTTTCATATGTTCATTGTTTATCTATTTAATTGTGTAGAATAACTAATTATGGCATAAGTAAATGTATATTTATCAGTGACAGCACAATGGCATACCTTAATTAATCCATTTCCACGCAATATAGTTATAGCTACGTATATTAAGCATCTGTTTATACATGTGTGTGACTTGTGCATGTAGACAGGGGTTCCGGAATGTTATTATATATAGATATTAATAGACAATAAAAAAGCAGCAGCAATAATAAATGAGTGAATGATTAATGCCTGCTGAAACAGAATGACAGTGAACGCATGAATGTAAAGCAGGAAGGCTCTGGGATTGTGGACTTTGTTTTCATAGTTGGTTTGCGCTTCCATTTTTCAACTCCAGCATTTTCACTCAACAGTGGAAAAACTTCTTTGATATGCAAAACCATTCATGTCTACCTACTGATTTATCTAGTCAATCACTACTCCATGACAAGTGCAGACTTTGAAAACAATGGCTCTGTCGTGTCCCTGAATTTATGTCGCTGGATGATACACATGAAATAATCATCAAAGCACGTTACTGTAGGGGTTTTCTGTGCCAGAGACACAGAGGAAATATTGGAGGTCCAGTTGCGACAGATACGGACTCTTTAAGTGTTCAATGAACACCACTGAAACGGACAATAATCCATAGTGGAGAGGGAGAATAATGAGAACACAAAATAACCTCACGAAAAAGGCAAGGAACTCGATATGCGAGCAAAACTGAAATAAGCAGACACGCTTATCTAACTCCGTTTGTGGAGCGAACTAACAAAGACAAATAAAACTATTAAGATCCCTTTCACTGGGACCAAAGCAGTTAGAGCGCTCGAAGAACAAAGGAAATAAGCGGACACGCTTATCTAACCACGTTTGTGGAGCGAACGAACAAAGAAAATAAAACTATTAATATCCCTTTAACTGGGATCAGAGCAGTTAGAGCGCTCATAAAAGAACAAAGGAAATAAGCGGACACGCTTATCTAACCACGATTGTGGAGCGAACGAACAAAGAAAATAAAACTATTAAGATCCCTTTCACTGGGACCAAAGCAGTTAAAGCGCTCGCAGATAAGAGTAGTAAAACAAAGGAAATAAGCAGACACGCTTATCTTACTCCCGTTTGTGGAGCGAAACGAAAAGAAACCGTTTCGTGTAAAACGAAAGACAACGAGAAAGTCTGCTCTGAAATGAGAGCGAAAAGAAACTTGCTTTCTTAATAAACCCTTTCTTTCCAAACCCTTTCTTTTTTAAACTAGTTTACTAACTAATCCTATACCTTCTTTTACCGGCTCGAATGTTAAGTGGAATAACATGGACGCAACGAGAGAGGCAGGAAGCGGGGTATAAATAGTGAGCGGAAATAAATGACAGGTGAACTCACTAATGATGAGGCGAAAGCAAAACCCGTAGTGGAACACAGGAAAATCCGATAGATTACCGGTAAACGACAAAAAAGAATAACGAGAACGTGGAGATAAGGGAAGGAAGGCAAGATCCATGACAGTTACCCCCAAATTGTGCAAAGACCATATGTTTCCAACCTAAAGACAAACAAGTGGGTGGATCCTTGATTTTTTGAAAATTGAATTTTACAGGATACAATTTTTTTTGTGTGTCTGTGTGTGTGTTTTTGCATCTAATATATCACCCATGACAGACTGTCACCACAATGACTGGTTGAAGCTCTCCCAGAGCACAGTCAGTGCAAGCCTTTGTGCATAATACAGACATAGCTCCATCAACAGCCCCAAGCAGTTGTTCCAGCACTATTTTATAAATTCAACCCCCCACCCTCCTCCCAAAAAATACACAAAGAAATAATTTGTGGCCAGTGATTAATGTTGATTAGGTTCTCTAGAAAACACACAGAAAATGGCAAAACATAATAATAATAATAGTAATAATAGTAATAATAATACATTAGGCTTTGTCGACATTTATCCATATATATATACTTTTTTTTAAAACTTATATTTCTCATTTTCCCCATATTTTCGGTGTCACGGTTAATTTATGTATTTATTACTCAGGTACCCTATGCTTGGCCCAATTGCAGAACACTGGGATTTAAATTGCATTTAGCAAGTAAGAAAGTTCATCCTGATGCAACTAGTAGCACACAATCGCCAAAAATATTTTCCAATGCATAAAAATAAGTGCCAAGAAGGGGACATTGTACATGACGTTTCTGCTGCTAAACTTTGGGATATATTGCAGGACCCTTTCTTTCCTTTTATCAGGAGACCTCCTGTTTTAACAATATCTTTATTGATTTTGAGTTACAATACAAAACCAACTGTGTCTAAAAGACAACTTTTCTTACCCCATCCCCACTTTTGCCTCTACAATATAATTGAAAATAAATAATGATAAATATGCATAAACATTTATGTTCATATGCACTACGGGCCTGATTTACTAAGAACTTTAGCGGGTGCAAAACCTTTTATCGCACGCAAAACTAATAACATAACCACTGACTGGTGGGAAACAAATACCATGGCCAATCATTTGTCAAAGAATGTTAGGACCAATTACATTTTTCCGTTATGAAGAAGAAAAAAAACATTCTACCTTTAATCCTCTTCTCCGTATAGTCCCGTACAAGTCTCTCACTCTCACTATTTTCTATAAACTGCAGAAAGGGATCCATTATTTCTCGAAAATAATCTCTCCTTCCCCTGACAAAATATGTAAATTTTTTTCATTGCTAGACAAGCTACCATCTCTTCCACCCAGGTTAGTGACTCTGGAATGTCCATGCTTTTCCACTTCAGGGCTATAACTCTCCTTGCTTGTAAAATACATACGTTTGTTTATCAGGGCCTTTTTCCCCAATTATTTGGGCAAGATTTTTTTATATTTGGGCATAACCACATACATTGATACAACGTGCCAATGTCATTATTGTATTTACTACTATATCCATATTATTAGGGTTGATGTGGTCTAATTGTACAGGGGTCATATGCAGTATGTCCTAAATAGCCAGCTGTACTGGAGTAGTTTTAGACCTGCCAGCCCAGTGACATTCCTCTATTCTATCTATCTGTGAGTCTGTCTTCCAAGCTTGCTATTTACAATGACTTTTTCTGCGATTCGAATAGAATGTGTAGAAAAGAGATACATAAACTTTAATGCAATATTTTATATGGAAGAGAGGGCCGGTTCCTCGAATGATTAAAAAAAAATTTTAAGTATAAAGCTCCTTATTTGTTTTAAAGAAATGTGTAGTAGAAATTTTGTGTTTGTCTATACATGTGCTTCATACCAGTCTTGTTATGATGTTGTTAAGACATGGGTTTGTTGTTTTTTTCAGGAGACCTTGACATTTTCTAACTGTTGTGTAAAACACTTTGGTTATGCCCAGCTCTGCTGCTGCTACAAAGCCTAATTAAGCAGTGTCCGGACAGAATCAATACATTCTTACATCGGCGCTTCCAAGCTGGCACACATAAGCAGTTGGATTAGTCGTGACTATCCACAGAACCTGCTGAAGGGAAGGGTTGTTGTCAGGAGCAACGTATTACAAACCTGCTGCTTCAGGAGTACTGCAGGGTTCACAGAGGCTGAAGTAAGTGCACCACCGCAGCGCCACACAAATTGTTCTTCCCCTGCTAGCTTTCACATCATGGTTGTTTAAGAACCTGTATCAACAGTAGGCCTGCCTGTATCTCAACAGGTTTTTCTTTGTTTCATGAAAAAAGTTGACATTAAAAAGGTACATTAAAGTTCTACAGACAAAAGGCCATTAAACGATAATGTCTGCAGTTGACCAGAAGTGAAGCTCCAGAAGACGTTTTGATGCGCTTAAGCATCAAAACCCGTTGATTGCTCTCATATTCCTCAGCGATGTCTTTTATTTTTAAATAACTAACCCGAGTTCTCATAAGAGTGATACACTGCCTGGCCAAAAAAAAAGTTGTGCACTCTAATATTTTGTTTGACCGCCTTTAGCTTTGATTATGGCGCACGTTCGTCGTGGCATTGTTTCGACAAACTTATGCAACGTCACAACATTTATTTCCGTCCAGAGTTGCATTCATTTTTGGCCAAGATCTTGTATTCTTCTTCCCTGTCTGGCATTTGGGGAGTGGGATCTTTGTTTCCTTTTTGTAGCCCGTTGAGTTTCTCCACTGGAAAATGCCCCATTCCCAGTTTGAGCCCCATTCTTGTTCACAGGGATTTCCCATGTCAATAGGAGGGGGGAGTCAGGGTCTTTTCCAGAGGATTAATAGCCATGCCAGGAGGAGGGTGTCTTCTCCTAGCCAGGGTCTTTCTGGAGGGAAGGTCATGGCTGAGGAGATGTTCTTCCTGTCCGGTTTGTAGGCTTCTGTCCTCCTCCTCTGTTCTTGGAGGTGGGCCAGGGTTGAGGGCCGGTTGTTTTGGGGCGTTCGTTGCAGGGGGGGGTCATCAAGGCTGCAGGGAGTGTTGGAGCGGGTAGCATTCTTTGTTCCACAGATGTGAGGGCGCACTTAGCAGGGTGTAGCAGGCGGGCAGGTTGTTCAGGCAGGTAGGGTCTTCAGCAGGTGTGGGTTGTTCTACGGGTTATCAGGTGTTCAGGCATTGGTTTATCAGGCAGTTGGGTTGTTCAATGCTGCACATTAGGTTGGCACAGGAGTTTTGCAGTGTTGCAGTTTGTGGGTAGTTCCTTAAATTTGGTGTTGGTCAGTTGTTTGTTGTGTTTTGTGGCTTTGAATGTGAGTGTTTTTGTTTTTGTTTGTTGTTCAGGATGGTTAGAGGTTGGCTGGGAGGGTGCGGGTCAAGGTAGGGTTGGGTTGGGGGAGTCTTGTCAGGGTTCCAACATGTTGGTGGGTTGTTAAGAGTGTGTAGAGGGTGTGGTTGAGAGATGAGTTGGGTTGAGCTCTTCGCAGGCTTGAGATTTCCTGTGATGGAACGAGTGTTAGCTTGCTCTCGTAGGTTAGAGGTTCTTGCTTATGTTTCTACTCTTGCTTGCTCTCGTATTAGAGTCGTCTCTTTATCTTTCGATAGTGCTCTCTGGTGTATCGGTTGCTCAGTTGTACAGGAGGTGGTCATTTGGCTGGTACTGTCAGATAGTGGAGTCATACAACGGTTAGTGTTGTGCCTCGTTCGCTTGAGGGGCCCCAATGAAGGTGCCAACTTGTTTGTCTTGTTTTTCATAAGGCATCTTTTTTTCAGTGTTTCAAGACAAAGTTGTGAGTCTTTCTTTTATCATGAGGGGTGTTTTGTCCAACAAGTTTTCTTTCAGGAGGTGGTGGGCGGTTTTGTCGGTGTGTGCCGAAGATCTTCAAACAAAGACAGCTCCTGTTACCAGTCCTTTCTGAACTGTTTTTGAATGTGCTCTGTGAGATGAGAGGATCAGGCTTGTTGTGGTTTTGCCAGGATACAGTGATCAGCGTGTGGGGGGGTTTGGATGGTTTTCAGGGATCAAGCTTGTTGTGGGCTAGCAGCTCGTGGCATAGCTTAAACGACGGGCATAGCAGGGAGATCGGCTGAGGACTCTTGTTCTTTTGATGCGGATGATCTTTTTTTTGGGAGAGGAGATTTTTTTTTTTTTTTTCCTCCATCTCATTTGGATTCTGTTGTTCAGGCAGTTGTTCATTGTCTCATCTTGTCAGATTCATTCGTGTCTCAGCTCCATTTCCGTCTTCCGTGTCGAAAAAATTATTATCTCTCTGTGATTGATTTATCTATAAGATTCTTGCTGATAGCTTAAGGGCATTTTTCAAGTTATTGAAAGTCAGGGTTGGAGTTTGGTCAGTCAGAGTCTGGTCTGGTTGGTGGTTTGGGCTGTTTTGGTGTATGATTTTCCCATTGAGCAACAACTGATATGCTTGTTGTGTGGTGGGTATTGTTGCAACTTTTGTATTTTTTGTTTTTTTTTGGTTGCTTTTTTTTTTTTTTTGTTTTTTTTTTTTTTATCTTTTTTCTCTTTTTTTTTTTGTTTTTGTTCATTTTGTTTTTTCCCATGGTTTTTTCTGATTCCATTGGTATAGTTCTCTCATGGAGTTCGATGTTATAGTCATTCATGATTCAGGTATTCATCAGATGGTTGGTAATGTTCGTATTCGCGCTGCTTTGATGATCGTATTTGTGTATGCTGCTTAGTTTAGTGGATGGTGGGATGTTCTTCCGGGCTTGATCTTTGGGGCCAAACTTTGGTTTTTGGAGTCCATTTTGAGATGGGCTGGGAGATGGGGAGATTTCCTTTCTGAATCTTCTGATCTTCTTTCCAGTTCGCTTTCCCTTTTTTTTTCTTCTTTCTTCTGGGACTGTGACTTGGGTGATTTGGGGGTGATTGGTGACTTGCAATTGGGGCATTGGTGTTTTGGTTGGGCGGTGTGGCTCCAGCTTCAGGCCTTTCCTTCTACTTCATATTTGTTATGAACAATATCAACACAATGACAAAATTGTAACTTTCTGTTTTCCCACTTTGGTTGTTTTGTTTGTTTTGGTGGTGTGGTTGTTGTTTGCTTGCATTTGTCTTGCATTGCCTTCCATCCATGCTCCATCTCCATCTCATATCAGATTGTCCCCATTGTGTGTGTTGTGTCTGTGAAAGTGTGTCTTTGGTTTTCCAGGGTTTGTATTTTTGGTGGTATTGATGGTGGTGGAGGAGTGTGGGGAGTGGGTTTGTAGACTGAGGTGATGGATATTCATCCTCTGCTCAGCGGGCTCGATTTTTTTTTCATTTTTTCATCGTTTGATGATGTGATGATGATCCATTTTTTTTTTTTTTGATTGATGCTTCCATGTTTCTCATGTGGTCTTTCTATGAGGGGGGTCATTCTTCCATTCGGGGGAGGGGGGGGTTTAGGTGGGGGTTGGGGTTTTTTGTAGAGAGAGACACACACACTCTCTCTCTCTGCAGAGTTTTGCAAACAAGTAGTTTCTCTTCTAGTAGTAGTATATCAATATTAGATATGATGATATATGCTGGCCTTTTGGAGGTGGGCGTTGGCCTCTCTTCATGCTTCGGACTGATAGGCTACTGGCATTCGTTGAGCTTCTGGACATCGCTTGTCTTTTGGCTCGGCTTCAAAGTGTTTGGTATTGACAACGGGAGACTCAACCCACTCCGTAAAGTCTTCTCCAGCACATCCCAATGACTTTAAATGGGGTTAAGGTCAGGACTCTGGTGGTCAATTCATGATGGTGTTGTGAAAATGCTCTCTAAACCACTCTTTCACAATTTGAGCCCGATGAATCTTGGCACTGTCGTTCTGGAATATGCCCATTGATGGGATAACCTGGTCATTCAGTACATTCAGGTACTCAGCTGACTTCATTGTATTGCTGCATAATGTTGCTGAGCCTAGACCTGACCAATTGAAGCGACCCCAGATCTAACACTGCCTCCAGAGGCTTGTACAGTGGCCACTATGCAACGGCGACTTTGTTTTTGGCAGGGTAGGTCACGATGAATTAATCACCACATAAATCATTTTACTGGTATATTTATATGGATAAGAAACCTTTCATAACTACATTGCTGCCTGTTAAGAAATATCAATTATTTGTAAAGGCAATCATTGAATAGATAGGTGAATGGTGATAAGCTGTTCGTGTAGTAGGTCAATTTTATGTAAGCATAAAAATAGCCATGGCATTGTATTTTTTTTTTAAACGTTTAAAAAATATGCTTCTGGATATACAGTACATTCGTTGAGATTTTCTGTTTAGTTTATTTGAACAAATGTATCAAAAATGCACACAGCCAGCCAAACTGGGGTTTGTTGTTTCAATAAGTAGACTAACATTCAGAAGGATGTTATTTTTGCATCGTAAGTATATATTTATCATTTAACTTTTACAAACAGCAGCATGGTTACTGTTTTATAGCCTGACTGGATCGCTGCAGCAGGCATGCTGTGCTGCAGTGCTCGAGGCTGCATGTTTGCTTTGATTTCCATGTGATTTTTGCGCAGGGAAGCCCTGCATTGCTGTAATCCCACTGGGTTAGTGGACTTCGATCCAGTTAATCAATGTAATTTAGTATAAATGCTATATTTACAGAAGGCCAAGAGCACCTTACTACTGCAGCTGCTATCGTGTGGCGTTAGTAACTGTACCTTATTCACAAAACTCTTCTGATTGAAATAATAGGTCAACATAGAGGAGAAATGACAGATGCTTACCACGTCAATCTCCGGAGAGTCATTTAACATTGAACAGTCTCTTAAATATTCATTAGCGGTGTCAGCAGCGTCAGTAATTGTAGTAGTTGTGTCAATAGAGGAGGCAGAACTGAAGCGGTATGAGCAGCAATGTGTTAACAGTACCAGTTATTCCCTGATCTTACATTAGTCCTGGAAATCTAAAAATGCATTCATTGATGTTAATCTATGAAGAAAACGGTTTCTGTCTCGAAAAGGCTGACAAGGGTTAACATTACTGTTGATTAACCTCTGCAGTTCTCTAGTTTGCCTTATTACTTATTAAAAGACTGCCAAAAAGGTAGTCTTTGAAATTATTTTCCACAATTATTTTGGCTCCTTGACAAATAATTAAATGGAAGATAGAACAGAGCCTGCTCCCAATGGCTTTGCCTTATGTTTCACGCTGAAATCAAGTTTAGGGACAGACTGTTTGTTATGTATTATTGGAGAGGCAGCTATACTCAGCTGTGTTGTGCAGGTTCCAGATTTATGGTATGAGCTGTCTATCATGCTACTGACGGTGCCTTATCTCCCTGTGCAATCTAGCTGGTGTTATCTGCAGCAGATGCAGTAACGGTACATTTGTCCTGCACATGGCTGAGAAAAAAATACCCCACAAAATACCCCACTTAAACATCGAAAGTTTCAGTGACTCTACTTAAGTGTAGATCACCATATGCTCATAGTGTAAAATGCAATTTTACAACGGCCCTACACATCACAGGTATTGTCAAACAGCAATGTCAGGGAGTACACTATCAAAAAATCTGAAGACAAAAGAATTGCTAAATGTTCAGACAGTGTTGTGATAATTGTCCAAAACTTCAAGTGTGACTAAATCCAGGAATTCAAAAACAAATTAATAGTGCACATACATGCATACAAGTTCACTCTACAGTACGCTGGCCAAAAACCACCAAAACACATCACACGAAAATCCCCAGGCTTTAAATTCAGTCATAAATAAAGCTGTATTAAATGATAGCTACTTTTTTTCTACAGTCATTTCCTAATTATATAATGCTCTCTGGGAACTACAGAAATGAAGAAAAAAAACACACAGATCAACACAACTGAAGTGTGGGCAGAGACGATTTCTCCAAAAATGTTCAACTCGTGTAAACCGTGAGTTTTAATTAACATTTTTATATGTTTCTTTTAAACACAATACCGTCCGATATACCAGGTTGAGACGGATTTAATTCCGAATGAGCTACGGAGATACTACATGTTCAGTACTGAGGAAAGAAACGAAGAAGAGATGCTTTGTTTTGACTGTTTCAATGCAAACGCCTACACGTGTCTGTAAGCTCGCTGCTGCCTCCATCTTCCCCTGTCAGCACAGGAGGGTGTACAGAGCGGAGCGGCACTGCATCTGAAAGGACACGCTGTACTGGCAAACAAGTGTAAGCTTTGTAAATGATAATAATTTGAGGCTCCAAAAATTTTTAAGGTGGAATTATTGCATGTCCCTGCAGAAATAGACCCGAGGCACAGAAAATCACATAAGCTTGCCCTTTGGCATTTGCACATAAACATTTCTCCAAGGACAAGGGCATTTTTGTTTGGAAAGGGTTCAGCCTAAAAGCTCTCTTGCATTCATTCCTCATCCTTAAAAGCTAGATTAAAAAGCTCAGTCCAACTCAGGTCACCTTAGCTTATGTAAAGTAATGCTAGCCTCTGGCGGTAGTCACTGCAACACATTTTAATATTCCAGTATTGCGTTTCTAATTATGTAGCTTTTGTGAGCAGCATAAAAATATCATTTGCACAGAGTCTGCTTCTCGTTTGTGGCCTTCATTTTGGAGCGATATTGTATGCCTGCAATGTACATATTTTCCTTTTTAGGTCAAACTGGTCTTTTTTAAACTGCTGTCTTCACATGAAACACAAACTGAGAATTGTTTCACAAGAAGCTTTCACACTACAGAGGACATCATAACAGATAAATTGCAATAATTGACAGATTTGGTAAGTCGATAATCATATGCAAAGGATGTTACCTCTCCAGCTGAGACATTTTTTTCCTAAGAAGCTTTCTCCAGGAGTTTCAATTAGTTGTTATTATAACAACAAGAAATAACTTTTTTAAACATTTATCTTCAACCTGTCTTCAAACCTTTTAAACACACACACAGGAACATGTGCGCACACACGCACACACACACACACACACACACACACACAGCCCATTCTTTGCATACAGGATTCCTCAGCTCTTTTTGTTGTGTAAGCAAATTAGTGTCAATCACATTATAATTGTGAATGTTGTATCATTTAGATAATGTGCACCACACCAATTATGTATTTGCACTGAATTCACATCTTAAGCAGTCAATAGTTTTTGGGAATGTGTGGCATGGTGTTGTGTTTGTCCTACCTTCTGCATCATCAAAGCATTGATGGCAGGACTTTCACTTATATATGCCTCTACCTGTTTCATCTGAAGGTATAATTAGTGAATTGCATACTATAAAACCCTTTCACTTGGCCAAAGGACTGTTTTAATCCCACCGTACACCCAATGCCATCACAGTCTGAGGACGAACAGAAGGAGAGCAGCATAGGTTTACATTTGAGGTCTATAAAACATTATTGGCATGGTTTTAAAATTGGCTATTGCACTTTAAGTGTCTATGCAATTATATAGTTTATATAATTATGTCGTTAGCATAGATTAATCTTTAAGCTATGCGATAATGTCTAAAGAAATTCTTAAGTGGTTTTAAATAACACAATTCATTGAACTGGCAGAAAAGCCACAAGGGAGCTTTTGCCGAGAACAGATCCTGAATGACTGCTGTCAAGGTATTGATATACCCAAGCAATGGCTGGTTCAAAAAGCTCCTTATTTGGCTGGTCTTGTCAGCTCTGATAATTCTGTACAGTACTACTAGAGGCGACCAAGGCACTAACTTGACAAGGTCTGTTCTTTTGGGGAATTAATACATTTATCATTTATTTTCTTTACAGACAGCCTTATCTACACTTGTCCAGCATGCCTTGTGTATATTTACTGTTTCGTACACTACAGCTGGGTTTTCACTTCAGCTATTTTCACCTAGCTCAAGGAAGAAATGGCACTGTACCAATCTAGGAACATGCAGCCATCTCGTTAGAAGCCCAGGCTCCAAGTATGAAACAAATAACTTCTAAACCGAACAGACTTATTCTTCCCGAGTGAGGGCATAGATCAGGGGTGGGCAACTCCAGGCCTCGCGGGCCGGTGTGTATGCATGTTTTTACTGCCACCAGTTACCAATTATTTAATTAGCCCAATCGTTTACATGATCTGATATTTTAATCTACATATCCGCGATATGAACAGCAGTCGATGAATGTTCATGTGCCGGTATGCGTGTATTGTAGCGTTTTATCGTTCTGTAATTTACGAGTGAATCGTGATTGTGTGTATGACTAATTAGCTGATTGAGCCGTGGTAACTGGTGGCAGTAAAAACATGCATACACACCGGCCCGCGAGGCCTGGAGTTGCCCACCCCTGGCATAGATGAATCTTCCATGAAGTACAGTTTTTTTCAATTGTTTAGACACATTTTCTGAAATTAAAACTAATTTCCCAAAATTATAAACACAAAACCCACACGGTCAACTCTTTCTGCAAAACTTCATATCTCTTGTCAAAATCAAGCACTATTTTCAAAACCATACACTCACATCCCACAATGACATTTTTTCTTCAAATAATAAACAAATGAATACAAATTATAAATGCCAATTACACACTGGTGTAAAGAATTTAAGACACTATTACCATTATATTACTTAGGCATCAGTATTGTTTGAGTGCACTGGCCAACTCAAATATACAAAAAACCAGTGAGATGGTTATTGTTGTTTTTTATTTTTTCAAATTACAAAAATGTTGGGACTAGACAAAGTAAAATAAGAAAAAAACAAGAGAAAATGGGATCACTGTACTAGGAGTAAACAAAAAATGTAAAAGTAAAACCAAAAATTAATTATTCTCCTCTCTGCTCTTGATCAGGCCACATATTTTCATGTACATCACACATTATATTTTCTCTGGCCAAGCAGCGGGAGAAGTGTTTTTTGGAATTACACAGCCACCCTTGGCATGACTGAGAAATGAAAAAGTAATGGTTTCATTAAACCAATTTCGAAACAGAGTATCATGGTGGAAGCTCATATATGACAATACGTGTGAGCTGCTCTGGTCTATCGTGTGTGTGTGTGTGTGTGTGTGTATATGTGTGTGTTTTTGTGTGTATGTGCATGTGTGTGTGTCTGAGTGAGTGTGAGTGGAGCTAATTTCTGCAGCACTGTGAAAGGCATATTTCCCCTGTGTTTCAGGTCCTCTTTAAGGCTGGTAAGATAAGCTACTCTCAGCTGCAGAAGGGACAGACTTCTTTGTATTTAGGGGTGTAGGCTTCCGTATGCACACAAGGGATACTGCCAGCTTAGATTTTGCACACTATGCTGTTCATACTGGGGTCATCTTGTAGTAGTATACATTAGGTACTCTGTACAGGAATCACTGAGTATTGATATGTTACAGTAAATAACAATAGAGCAGATCTACCTATTCTTATTTCTAAATGTTCGTCAGCCACTGTTTTCCACATACAGGACAGCTCACATTTCCACCTTTTATTTGTGCTAAAGCTCAGACTGCTGATTGAATAATTAAAATTTTTCTCAATTGATTTGGCAAATTTCTCCAAACTAAGGTCCATGCTCTCAAAACAGTTAACACAGCCATCTAAACAGACTAGCATTTTGCAAAACAGCCCAATCCCACTGCTAAATGAAGTATTGCTTTAATTTCAGATAACTATCAAAAATAAATATTGTCAGCAAAACTATACACACGTCATCTATTGATTAGATAATATATTTAGCTATATCCACACAGGAGTACTAATGCTAAAATGTGTTTATCAGAATGTTCTTTTTACCATAATTTGTTGATGAACAATGCTTTTCTTTATGCAAAACATCTCTGTTCATCACAATTCTGGAAATAATGCAGCATGTAATATTTCACATTTTTACACGTGGAAAGTATGTCAATTCTGGTAATGTCATATTTATCATGTTTGTCTATTTACGATACAGTAAGAAGGTAGATATATTGATTTACACATGAAATCTTTTCAAAAGAAAAAACCACAAACATGTTTACTGTTGTGACCAATGACTTTATTCATCATACACCCTTTAATTTCTGTCAGGCCAGTGCATTTAATCTACATCACAGATGTTTTCTCTGGCCATGCACCTAGGGAAAAAACGCAGTGAGTGCGTATCCACCCCTGGCATGCATCAGCGTCTATATTGCCATGGCCTGGAGAAGAGTTGCTGTCGTACACCTTCCATCTCCAGGAGGAAAATAACTCCTCAATTGGGTTAAGAAATGGAAAGGAAGCTGGCAGAAACACCATCACAAAACGTAGATGTGTTGCAAACCACTCACGTACAAGTTGTGAATGGTGGAACTGGACAATGTCCCAGACAACCACAAACCTCATTAGTTCTGGTCCCTCCAGGTCTCGTTCTTCTTGGGGTATGAGCGTATCATTGAGGAAATGCAGGAAACTAATGAGTTTAATGTACGGACCCAAAACAGCATTGTGCGCCACTACCCCATTCCTTGAGAAGCTGCACAGATGGTGATGTTGCCTCCTCATTGACCTGGGACGTTGACAGTGGCACGCTGTCCAATTATATTCCTCCCTCTCCTTATTTTTTTGGTCAAATTGAAGCCAGCTTCATCAACATAGATGTATTCATGGTTGGTTTGGCTTCCATTAAGCTCCATTATCCTCTAAGGAAAACAAATGGTATGGTTAGTAATCTGTAAGGTACTGTGACATTATACCTTCTACTCTAAAATACAATATGTAATATCATGACACATACTGTTTCCAAATTATAGTGGGCAGTTGTGTTGTTTACAGCATCATGTATGCAGTTGAATGGGATGGAATAAACACACTTACTTGTACAAAATTGAAATCGTGTCTTCTTCACTCTAGTAGAGTTCCTCTCATAAGGCACTTTGTACACCTGCGTCAAAGCTTTTCTTTTCAGGACATGGTCAATTGTGGATGAACATATCTACAACAGCATTTGTGTTCGTCACCCTGAAGGTGACCTTCCATCCACTCTGAAGAGTGATGCTGAAGAAATTATACAATTAGCTACTGTAAGGCCATTACAGTACAATTATAAGGAAAAACAAATTCCTGTAATGTCTTACTGTTCTGTAACAATACAGTATAGACCCACATACAGTAGGTAAGCTGCATGACTATCACCTTAAAAATAAGTGTTTTATGTATTTGGCACATACATGCTTACACACATAGTGAAATTAATTTTTCAATCCAGGCACACACAATTAATATTTTGGGCAACACACACACACAGAGAGAGAGCTTTTTGGGGTTAAGTGCCTTGCTCAAGGGCACAACGGTAGGCGTTGGCATCTCGTCGTTGATCTGGCAACCCTCCAGTCACCAGCTCACACCTTGTCCGTTTTTTGTTTTTTTCACCCATCTGGCTCGGGGACTCGAACCGGCTGCTAGACCTCGTCTCTAGCCATTGGGCTACCTACCACATTGTGTGTTGTACACAATGTGCAGCCATGTACTATACATTTTACTGTGTGACTCAAATGATTCACAATTGCAATGGCCACTTACTTGTTTTCCTTCTGGAACTTTGTGAATAATTGAAGCCACTGTAGATCTGTTCACATTAGGCTGAACTCTCTCTCCAGCCTGTCTCAGGGAAAAAAGTAAATCAAAGTTGCTTTCAAGTCATTTGATACCATTTTTCTAACTTGCCCTCTATTTCCCCTATCTCCTCCATATCCTCTATCTCCCATACCTCCTCTTCCTCCTCCATTTCCTCTACCTCCTCTTTCTGCTCCATGTCCTCCATCTCCCCTTCCTTCTTCATATCCTCTATCTCCCATACCTCCTCTTCCTCCTCCATGTCCTCCATCTCCCCTTTCTCCTTCATGTCCTCTATCTCCCCCATCTCTTATTCCACCTCCACCTACTCTACCTCCTCTCATTCTTACAGATCTGAAAACACTTTCATTCTCTTTCTCCATTCTTTGGTTAGGCTCCATAGCTTTCACAAAAACAAATGGACTTTAGGTGACTCCTTTTATACATAATGAAGTGCAGGCATTGATTCTTGAGGGAACAATTTAGCAATTAGCACTTTCTTGTTGTGTTGTGTTTCTAACCCACCTGACACCAATATTCTGGAAACTGAGCACATGTAATGTGATTGTGATATCATGGCAAATTGAAATTAAATTTGAACTTTATGTAGAGTTTTGTTTGTAATGTTTGGCAAAATGATGTATGTAGTTTTGTAGTTTGTGTGAAAACAATAAAAACGTACTATTAGTTTAGCAAAATTACCAAGTGTTTAGATGGCTGTGTTAACTGTTTTGAGAGCATGGAGAAATTTTCCAAATCAATTGAGAAAAACTGTAAGTCAACTAGTGTTTTACTTGATAAGTGAGTTTATATTTTTATGGCAGTATTTTCTATGTGAAATCAAGAGATATACTTTTTGAAAAGTGTGCCTAAAACAGGAGAATTGTGTGAAATGTATTCAAAAAGTACTAAAGAGACAGAAATTTGTGTTAAAACAAGCAGAATAGTGCTTATAATTGATAATAATTGAAAAGATTGTCTATCTGTTGGCACATAAACTTAATATTTTAGTTATAGGGTCATAATACTAATGTTAGTGTCTAAACAATTGAAAAAAACTGTAATTTATTATTTAAGTCAGTAATAAAATGGCATATTAGAATTAATATTTCTTTTATACCCCTGGATACAGCACTCTGAATCTAAAGTATTGTAGTGTAGTAACATCTGGCAGTGCGTGTTAAATATTCAACAAGGCTTTAGTGCAGTTAAGGAATATTTTTCAAGGCCCAGTCATACAGAAAGGGCACTTTTAAGCAAATAAGCAAAGCCGACGTGTCTCCTGGTGGGAGTGCTGATCACATCCTGCAATGCTGAAATCAGGGTCCGGAGGTTATTACTCCATGTCGTGATAAAACCCAAAGGTACTATCGGATATCACAAAAATATCATCAGAACACATGGAAAACAATAATGCACTTGTCAATGTAACTCCAAAAAACGAAAACTAACATTTTTAAATAAAAAAACACATATCAACTGGTACAAGTAAATATACATATACATGATATACATAGTCATTATTCATGAACTCAAACATGGAATTGTCTTTTCCAGTTATGACCTGGAGAATGCAGGTCAAGAAATGTGATGGATTGCTTAGCCATATAACTGTAGGTGATTTAAGTGACTGTTTGAAGAGAGTGAGTGTTTGAATTTGGACAGGAATTTCAGCACCTCAGCTCCTTTGAGAACTCATTGACATTTCATAACCTTTAAAGACCATAATGATGGAGGATATCTGCTTAACATATCTACAGCTGAGATCACCAAATTCTCCATGCGAAAATACATTTTGTGCAAATACATTTTCTGTGCCTCATCGACGGTAGTTTTGGTGATTGTGTAAGATTGTGGGTGATTGGGTAAAAACATTGTGCCTTGTGCCAAAATTGTGAAACTTGGCACTCATGTACTTTGGAGTCCGACAGCCATGGGGCTCTATCTTGGCGGTCTTAGCTCTTGGTCTAAAACGCATGGTGCAAGTGCATTTTGGGCGTGTCCAAGTCTACTCCTGCTAGTTAGATGGCATGTTATTACGGTGAAATCTTGATATTTTTAAGCATGCTTGTGTGCGCCCTGTGTGTAACAGACAGGAGGGTGTACGCACGTTATGCACACGCCTATGTAGATGCATTTATATTGCATCATTAAAATAACATTGACCAGGTTTGTGGAGGTTTTTTAGCACAAACGCTTTTTGCTGTCTCAATATAGCAATACACCAAAAATTATCCTGGCCACACCTCATCTTAAGATCAGCCCACCCAGTTCACTTGCTATGGGTGCAAGTTCGCTTGTTATATAATCAACGTGAGCGCTAGGTGTTAAAATGACAACTGCGTTGGTCTGAAACTAGCAAAGACACTTGCGCTTGGGTTACCGCCACTTAGCGCCGGGTGTAAGATAGGGCCCTTTGGAGGTAACTGTTTGTGCCAATATTACTTTGTAATGCATTATCCTTCATATCTTCCAAATCAACATCCTTCTTCGTTTTCATATTACAGACAATTCAACTTAATTTGTTTAGCACTTTTTACAGAGAACTTTCACAAATATGCTGTGCAGAGAAACAGAAGGAAAAGCTTCATGTATTGTCTGGATCATTATATAATGTGAAACTACAATGCTCTAGGAAGAAATGTCTGGTCAGTACCAAAAAACATTTCAAAAGCTGCAATGACCTAATCTTGCTTCACTGGTTACAGCTCGCCATGGGTTTCATAGGGCAGCGAATGGAACATCTTCACCATGCCTCCAATTAATTTCCAAACCCTGCACCCCAGCCACATTTCCCCATTCTGCAACCTCAAGGTAACTGGTTCTCCCCTCCCTGCACAGTTGCTTCTCCCAGTTGCAAAGCCTGTTTGTACTAGCTCCATAGTACTAGCTCCACTTCCCAACGTGGTCAGAACAGCAGAATCATTGGCCATCTTCTAATGCAGATTGCAGACCAACCTCTTGCCATTGCATCTTGGTTCCCATCCCATACCCTCTTCATAGCACCTTTTGTATTAATTTAGGTTATATGGTTTTAGGTTATAAAAAAGAAAGTTCTCTGAAGTTTTACTGTTTCAGATTAGACGGAAAAGCTTGTAGAGCTCGCTAGGCAGGGGAGCCGGTATGGCTAGCCTGGTACAAGTAATGCCCATGGAACTACGGGAAAAATTCACAAGAAAATGAACCCCATGCTATGTAGCATCGGAACTATTAATTTCTAATAACGGTTGTGTCTTTTTTTCACTACATGTAAGCTATTCTCAGAAAAGTATAAAAAGTATAATTCATCATGTGAGGACAGCATGGTTGAGCGAGGGGTAGTCCCCATGTTTGGCTGTATTCACACGTTCTGCTGCGTGAAAGCATTGGACATTTCCGGAACCTTTGATCAAGTGGCCTGAGGAATGCACACCTGAGACTGATTGATAATCAATCCAGGCATTGCTTGTTGCCTTTGTCAGGCCTGTTATAAAGGCACAGAAGGACCTTCAGGAATGATGTCCATCTATAACTCCCCATATAACTCTATAACTTTTCATTGTATTTTTTAAAGGTTTGAAGTATCCTTCCAGCTTCTGCAACAAGGCCACCTCCAAGAAGAATCAGCTCACCTTCTAGCACAGTAGCCTGATATCCAGTTGAATCCCATTTTGTATGGTAACTAGATTGCTGTTTTTTTCTATTTTACATGTATTTTTTATCTGGAATTATTTTTAGTCAAGCTCTGTTCTTTAAAAAACATTATTTCCCTAAATTACATTTAAATAGGCAATAACACGTTCCAGCATCATTTCTAATTCAGTATCTCTTTATTCAACACAAGTATTGCACCAAAATAGATTAGGAATATATCTGACAGCTCAAATGATGTGCTTCAGCTCAGAGTTAAAGCAGTTTGTCACATAGAATAAATTCAACTGTCTGCTCTTAAATGTTAAAACATCATGCCAATTTTTCTGGTTTCCTTTTAAAAATAATTTACAATAAGTGACACAAAGTATGGGCAAATTAGCCATTAATTAGTAATTTAATTAAAAGTTGTATATTTCACAGATTAAGGGGAGATATAATTATTACACATGAGCTTGACATTTACTAAGACATTTAGCATGTGCAAAAGATTTTGGTACACGCAAAACCAATAACATGACCAATGACTGGTCATGGTATTTGTTTTGCACCAATCATTGATTGTGTTATTCGTTTTGCGTGTGCTGAAAGGTTTTGCACCCACTAAAGGTCTTAGTAAATCAGACCCATAGACTATTATTGCTCAAATTTTTCATTGTGGTTCTCCTATTGCTTGCCATGAATTTGAATTCCTCCAGCACAATGGAGTCACTGTCTTATAACATTATCTGCGTATAGCTGGCACCAATAGAAAACCTTGACTTTTCAAGGTGAAATACTTATAAAGAGTCACGTATTAAATTAGACAGGCTATAGAGCTGAAATGAGGAGTGTGTGCATGTGAGTGAGTGTGTGAATGAGTGCGTGTACATGTGTTTGATTGTGTAAGAGAGCCTAGTCCTGGGTGGGTGTTTATGTGTGCCTGTGTGTGTGTGTGCGTTATGTGTGAGAGTACATCTACTGTATATGTGCATGGTCCTGTGTGTTCTGGGAATAGGGGGAAGGGTGAATTGGCGTGAGGAACATTGGTTTTATTATACACACCATTATTTAATGTCCACTGTTTAAATTAACCATGAAATTGATAAACCCCCGTACTGCAGTAATATAACAAAACAATAAGGCACAATGGGAGATACAAGAGCAATTGTATTTGTACTGGGGACTAATGCCCATTATAAAATACTAAGGGCCATTATAAGGAGCTTTATTTGCACATTTCACATTTATACAATAATTGCTTACCCATATCGCATGTTGCAGATGCTTTTTTATGAAGTTATTTGGCATATAAAAAGGTAAAGGATTCTGAGGTCTGCTGGAATATCACAGCTATTGGAGGTGAGGATAAGCCCTTCCCTGTTCTTTCCTCAGAGGTGACATTTTGTGCCATGACGGCCCTGATTTGTCCGCCACCCACGTCTCTTGTGACACTCACCCATCACGAGCGACACGTTTCTCCCTCCGACTCCATTAGAGGAAATGCTGAACATGCTAATGTCATTCCTGGAGCAAATGTGCTGACAGGAGTCTTCCTCCTGACTGGAGGATGGGATTCTGGGATATTTTACACTCCACTGTAAAATGTTGATCACCTCCCACTGATTTTAAATCATGATACAATGCACACAATTGTGTAACACATTAAAATATCTAAGTTCATGTGTATTTCTCGAAACCCCCATGCTCTTTACAACACGCTCTCAAAATCAATGTAAAGATAATATGGATAATAATCAGAATCATTATTTACTGTGTGTGTGTGTATGTGTGTGTGTGTTTGTGTGTGTTAATATACAATTGTATATTATATTATTGTAATATTATAAATGCATGTTTCCTTCATTAAATAAGCCATACATTTGACCGTATTTTAAATGTTTTCTTTTTCTTAAATTGTTATATAGGGAATATACTGACATCACATATTGATTTTCTATTATTCGCTGGAATGGGTTTTCCAGGGGAACAAATATAATGAGAATATTGGGATTTCAGCATCACTGTAATGACACCCAGGGGATATAATGGTTGGATAAGTGCATATATTCCCACAGAATTATTCAAGGACCAGTTCTCTCTGATAATAACACGATTCTAAAGTGGTCTCTCAGATGAATCGCGCTCTCTCTCTCTCTCAGCATGTTATTGGCTGCTTGCGAGGGGTGATGGGGTCACATGTCCTCTAAGGAGAGTCTTCCAACCCTATACGTACATGCAGGCCCAAAAGCACCACCATTCCCCACCCAACAAAAACATTATGTCAGTCCCAGTAAACTCCTCCCCCCCTCCACCATTAAGGGCAGAGAAATTGCACTCTGTATTTACACTCAGACAAAAGGCAGCGTTGTATGCTGACACTAATAGGAAGTAGCCTGTAACTAACCTACTAAAAACAAGGCCGAAGAGTCATGCCCCAGTGTCACAGTGGACAGGTTGTGACCGGCTTGGAAAATATCGATGTACTTACTTTCCCATCATGGCTTAGGTTACTGCATGAAGGTCAAAATCAATCTTGAGCTCATCTGAATGGTTCTTTCTGAAACCACTACTATATTATCAGGGATAATGTTTAATGATTATTTAAGAGTCATGCGCTATGCTAATTGTCTAATATGCTACTGGCCGTGAGATAAAATACATAATAAAAGTGTTAACTGTGATTAAATATGATTAACAGTTTGAATGTTTTGTTTTTAACGTGACACCTTTTAATATGATCAGTTTTGTTTAGAATGAATGAATGATTAAGATATTGTTTTCCATAGTTCACTTGCATTCGGACTTATGTGAGAGACTAATAAAATACTACTCTGCATTTATTCCATACTCATTGTATTATCATTGGAAAATAAGTCCTGGTTTTAGTATCTGAAACGCCCACAAATCGCTAGCAAAGAGCAGTGACGTATCTTTTTTGAAAAGCCCAAACCCCGCCTCCTGTCTGTACACATTCGGATTGAGACAAATTATACAAAAACATCAAGTCATATCACGTGGGAAATTGTTTTACCAAGAACTCGTAAAAATGACATTTAAGCCATACAATATGTATACTTTGACCACAATTGCAATTTCTTGACTTGAGCCGATGTGGAACACAATTGAAAAGCTCCAGGATGATATGAAAAGCTCAAAAACACAAAAAATATGCGTGTGGGCCTTTAATAAGCAGGGATGCATTCAGTAAGGGATTTTTTTAATTAATTGAGTTTTTAGACTATGTAAAGGCCCACATAAAAGCATTGTCAGTGTGTGAAAAATCTATGTAATATGCTTTCTTACTGGTCAATGAAGGAATGAATGGACGTGCATATTCCTCCTGCCCCCTTATGCCATATAATGTGTCCTGAAAAGAGGCCTTGGATTGTGATCTGATAGGAATATGTAAGAATATGTCAAATTCTTACATATTCTAATCAGAGCTGTTTGACCTTTTCAAAAATGAATTGTTGAATGGAAGTGGGTTTCTGACATTTGGCTGCATTCAGCTGAAGGTAAACCAAAAAAATAATTGTCAAAATACATTTAAAACAATCCTCACGAGAACTTACATTGTATCTATGCGTAAGCTTTGATGTGAAATTCCTCTCAAATGCAAACCTTCTTTTCTTCTGCCTTCCGATCTAAATATGCGTAAGATCCACCACCTGAATAGCCGGCCGCGTTGGTGCAGTGCGAGAGCGGATTTACATGAGACTGACCTTTCTGAGGAACTTAACCTTTCAAAATGCCATTATGAGTGCTCCTGGCACAGCTGTATGGACCTTGCTCTTCATATCAGATTCTATGAAAATTCCTTATGTTTATAGTGTTTCAGAAATACCTAGTTCAGCCCCACCGTTAATGCATGCACAAATAAAAGTAATGACCTTCTCCAAAATGTATGTTTCAAACTTATAATCAAGCCTCCAATTAACCCGCATGTCAGCTGAGAATATATTCTGCTACACAATAATGTGTAATTATTGTAAGTCATGAAAATTGAGAGTGATGGAAATAAGATGAGATAGAGGATTTAAAAGATTCATTATAACCTTGAAAATTATGCTCGTTTTCACAGAACAGGAAATGTATTAATATTTTCACTTTTTAAACTAACTGTGAATGGCAGTATACATTATAAATACAGAAAATTCCGTCACAATACTTTGGTTCTAGTGCACTTCATAAATTCTTCATTAAATTTTAACAACACATATACAGAATATTTACATAGGGTGGATTGCACCAACAAGGCTTAAATTAATCTAAGATTAGAGATAATCAGAGTTTAGTAAATCCAGGTTTAAAATGAATTAATCTAAATTTAAAACTAACCAGAGATGTGTTGAACAACTTCAATTTAATCGTAGATTAGTCAATCTAAGATTAATGACTTAAACATAGATTTGAATGTAGTTGCTTGGCAACTGTGAAAGGTTAACAACAGAAAATAGTGGGGAATCCACAAGTAGCCTATCTGGGTGGTTTGTATTTATCAAACAATATAGCAAACTGTTTGGCTAACAAAGTAACCAATTATTGGACATGCTGGCAACAATTATAAATGATAATTTCTACATTTTAGTAGAAATGAAAAAATGCTAAAATCATAAATGATGTCAAGAAAGTTTTCTGTTGAATGTGAATACTACATTTCCATTCGATACATTCTTTACTGTTTTCACAAACAATAAAGAAAGGAATGCAGGCATTAAATGGCACACACTTATTAAAAATAATCAAAGTAACTGCTCTATGAACTTTTTACTCCATCCATCTAAAAAAAGCTGCTATTTCTATGAATTAAGATACCTCAACTGTTGGTTTTAAATTAATCCCTAATCAAAGTATAAATCTGAGTTTAAAATGTTGGAGCAACAGGAATAAAAATAATCAAGATTCAATTCAAATCAAAATAAATCTTAGATTACTAGGATTAGAACTTGGTGCAAAAAGATTAATTGATAAACCTTGATTTAATCCAATTTAAGAATTAAACCTTGTTGGTGCAACCCACACATGTCTGTTGTTAACATTTAAGTAACTACAAGTAACTACATTCAAATCTAGGTTTAAGTCATTAATCTCAGATTTACTAATCTACGATTACATTTAAGTGGTGCAACACATCTTTGGTTAGTTTTAAACTTAGATTAATTCATTCTAAACCTGGATTCACTAATCTTTGATTATCTCTAATCTTAGATTAATTTAAGACTTGTTGGTGCAACCCATCTTTAGTGTCCAAATTCTTTGTAGATTGTTAGTCAGACATAAATTAGTATAAGAAAATGTATCACTAAAATGGAAGCTGGTTTTTAGGCTCGTCTGGACAGTTACACTGTTTCTTAAACATAATTCAGAAGTGCAGTTGGCATTTTGGTCCTTTCTAGCTGTAGTAGTTAGCTGGAAAAGGAGGTCTTTTGACCTGCCAATTGTGTGGAATTTGTCAGTTTGTAAACCCTGGTCTCCTTCAAATCATAACTAGTGACAATTATAAATTTTGACATTAATATTGCATTTTAATGAAGTAGAATGTATTTATTGATGTTTTTAATGTGCAATCGTACATCATAGCATCATATTGCACTATATTTGCACTTTATTTACTTAGTATATGTCTTTATCTAAAATTTTGAGTGTTCAAACTAAGATGCACACCTGCATTCCTCCAGTTTCAACAAAAAATCTTTAACCATGTACACTATCCTGTCTTTGGGGGGGGGGGGAATACTCGACAAGCTCTACTCATTGCTCATTCCCTCTTTGTTCAAGTTCTCATCATTACTGACCTCTGTGGCAATAATTGGCCTTTTGGCTAACCTTTAAGGTTAAATAGCAAATACCAGGCTTTAAAAAGGGCAAAACTTTACACCTGCAAAGAATGGTGAATGGTGCTTTTCTAAAAGGCCGGCACTTCTGTTCTGTCAAACACTTTGTACAGAAAACGAATAGAAGTATTGCCTTTGTGAAAGTTATTTCAAAGAGAATTTCAGATTTAACCAAAAAGATGTGTTAAAAATGTGTTAAAATGTAATGAAGTAGCTTCTGCCGCTTGTTAAAATATAATGAAAAATGTTCTGAAAATTGATTTTGTAATTGTGGAAATTAAACGGTGGTGCGTATTGTTCTACATTTTCCATTCAGTCACTAAGCAAACAGCAAGTGGTAATCCGTATTTTTTCGGTTTTGGTGGATTTGGCAACACCTGTGGTCACTGGTGGTCACAACTATTTGTTTTCATATTCCAAATCTCAGAGTTCCCTTTGAAATTAAGCTACACCTCCAAACAAAGTGCCATGGTTGGCTTGGGGATGAAGCACTAGGAGTGAAAAATTTCATTTTTTTAGACGATAATACACATTCGACATGCAAGTTTGCATGCGTGCATCAATCCATTTGAATATTTGGCGGAAATTTCACTAATGGAAAATAGCATATATACTGTATATGGAATTTCAGCATCACTGTAATCACAACTCAAAATTTATTGAACATCACTTTACTTTGCAGCAGGACAATGACCCCAAACATACTGCTAAAGCAACCAAGGAGTTTTCCAGGCCCAAAACGTGGAATGTTCTGGACTGGCCAAGTCAATCACCCATTCAAAATCCAACTGAATATGCGTTTAACTTGCTGAAGACAAGACTGAAGTCAATGCACTCCAGAAACAAACAGGAACTGAAGATTGTGGCAGTACAGGCCTGGGGGAGCATCACCAGGGAACACATCCTGTCTATGGGTCACAGACTTCAGGCAGTCATTGAACGCAAAGGATTTGAAAATAAATATGACGACTTTATTTCAAATTATGTTAATTTGTCCCATTACTTTTGCATGTATACTGACTATGTATAAAAAAGGCTGTAATTTCTACATGAATCAACCGATATGGATGAAATACCCTCAAATTAAAGCTGGAAATCTGCACTTTAACCTTATATTCATTGTTTTATTTCAGATCCAACGTGCTGGATTACAAAGCCAAAACAACAAAAAATTGTGTCACAGTCCCAATAGTTTCACATTTAACTGCATTACCTTCACATAACATTTGCTTTCAAACCAACTGGAATTTTCTTACTGTTACCATTATCAGCTTTAAAATAAAGCTTGGAATAGTGTGATTTTCCAGCACACACCCTGACACAATTTCTCCCTGCACTTGCGTTAGCATTTCCACCATTCTCAGAATATCTGAATCGCAAAGTCGACCAGTATAAACATGGAGGTGTCCACTTTATTAAAAGAAAGCCTTAAGACAATACTACTCTCACTGTATACCTTGTTTAAGAAAGAATATCACTTAATTATGATAATAATGGAACAAAGTATAGCAAGGAGAGTAGTGACTGTCAATTCTTTGCATCTGACTATTTTCACAGATTTCCGTTTCATAACCCCCTCCCCATTACATTTTTAAAAACACAAATTTATTTAGTCATGCATTCAGCAATGTTCTTCAAGGTCTTCATCACCTGTGACATTTCCACAGAATTTTTAGGTGCTTCATAGAGCAATTGGGGAGCCCAATGGAGCAGTGTCCATAGGCAGTTCTTCGACATTCAATCCAGTGAAGTTATAGGCCAAGCTGTGCCTGACATATTATATTACATTCATTTAGCAGACGCTTTTATCCAAAGCGACGTACAGTAAGTGCATACAGAAGGTTATCGAAGTAACTACAGAACAGATAAGAAAGCACATTCTTCACATACAGTAGCAGCTATCCCTAGTAATGAACACAATGCAGTTCACAGTGAACAGGGTACATCAGCTCTAATACAATTATATTCTAACCATTATAAACTTTACTATCTTGAGTACATAGTTCAACAAGAACACAAACCATGAGGTCCTAGATAAATATTAGTCCAGGTGGAGTCTGAAAAGGTGCGTTTTCAGGCCACGACGGAAAGTAGGCAGGGTTGGCATGGAACGTAGGGGAATGGGAAGTTCATTCCACCACTGGGGAGCTAGGGTGGAAAAGCTCCGCAGTCGGGACGAGCGAGTACCATTTACACGGAGGGGGGGAAGTGCAAGTCGCCCTGCAGTAGATGACCGAAGCGGTCGAGCAGGAACATAGTTCTGGATCAAGTCCTGCAGGTAGATAGGGCCTGTCCTATTGGCTGCAGTGTAGGCCAGGGTCATGTGACATTGCATTAATGGCCTCTTCTCACTTACCTCAGGTAAAGTTGTCAGACTAGCCTCTGAATCCAACATTACTCCTTCATTTTTATTCACAATTAAGGTTTTCTTCACAATCACGGTTAAGCAAGTTCATCACCAGAACATATTTGCATTGCGTTCGTTTTGAAAAAGAAAATAGCATCCAAGGCTATCTTGTCCTCTAATTGGATTATTCCATTATATATAGCAGCCATACCACTCAGTATCCTTCTTATGTCAGATGTTTTAGCCTTTTCCATCTGGACCAAGAATAAATCTAATGCCATAGTATACTGATGGGTGGGCACTGTGCTGGAGAATAAGCCTGTCAACCTTCACATGATATTTTAAACTAATTGTGGTCATTCAAGGGCTTTTTCAAAAATGTCCTGGTCAAATTTTTACCTATATCTGTGACATATACTCATGCCTTGTAATTGGTTACACAGTCTCTTGGTTCCCTTACCCAATTAGATTGTACACATATGCTGCCTCTTCCTCTATCGATTTGGACATGCACGGTTAGGTTTTTCCTTTGAGTTCACAATCCACGAGTTAAGTTTGCACAGACGTTTAGACACATGGCTGGAGGACAACACTTAATATGCAACTTGTGCTGGCAAACTGTGCACACCCATAGACTGGAGGGAGTTGTTGGTACACGGTCAGCCATGATTATTCTGTCAACTTAAATTCCTCCTTTTCTAGGTGATGGTACATGCAATTATGTTAGCACAGAGACCACTACCCCATTAACACCTCGAAACAGTGTCTTAACAGGATCAGCCACCCAGCAGCCCCAAAAGGAGGAAAACAAATGTATTTTGTCTGTTAATTGTAGACACAGAAATGTCTGATTCGTGATCACCTCAGTGTGGATTCTACAGTAGAGGATGGAGCAATACTTTTGACTCCCCTCCATATTATGTTGTTTAGTTATTTCACTGGGGGGTATCTTTCCACTGCACTCTGTAATTAGCTAAGCTTGTGGCTTTGAAAATTAAATTTCAGGAACAGCAGAACATGTTCACAGTTGGGGTAATTGAGCAGACACGTAGACAGTCAGAAATCCGGGAGAGCTTGCGTGCGGAGACTCCCGCGCTGTCCTGTGCAATGCACGTCCGCAGCAGCTGACCGATGGGCACATTACGGCAGCGGACCAACGAAAACAGCACTGCTGGCATCATGCAACATTAATGCCGCCAACCTTTAAATGTTTTATCAAAAGGCAGCTCTGACAGCTGGCATGTTGACATGACTCAAATTCCGACAGAGAAAGATGTAGAAGAAGAGACTGTCTACAAAAAGCTTTTTATAACTAAGCATATATTTAAACAGGAATGTTCTCTCGCTTTCTCTCTTTCTCCACACACACACACACACACACACACACACACACACACATGTATATACAGTGAGCACCATAATTCATTGGACAGAGACACATTTTTTGTTCTATTTGGTTATTACTCTAGCACTTTGAGTTTTAAAGGATACAATGACAATGAGGTCATTGCAGACTGTCAGCTTTAATTTGAGGGTATTTCCATCCATATTGGATGAACCGTTTAGAAATTATAGAACCTTTTCTGTATAGCTCTAAAATGGCTCTAAGTCATCAAGGGTCTGACATGTCAAACAAGACTTAAACCATCACTCTGTTGCCACATATGCAGTACATATGAATGTATAACTTGAAGGGTTTTTTCTCCTGACAAATTTTCCTATTGAACTCTACTGTATCTTTTCAAACTCAAAGTGCCAGAGTACAGAACCAAAATTACAAAAAAATGTGTCACTGTCCAATGACTTATGGTGCTCACTGTATTTATATATATATACAGTCAAGCCGGAAAGTCTGCACACCCCTTTCACCTTCTCCACGTTGTATTATGTTACAGACTTCATTTTTTGTCTCAAAATTCTACACAAAAAAGTGAAAACAGGTTTTTAGACATTTGTGCTAATTTATTAAAAATCTAAATGTAAAATATCATATGTACACAAGTGTGCACACCCTTTGATATGACACCCAAAAGTGAGCTGAGGTGCATTTTGTTTCCACTGATACTGCCTGAGATGTTTCTACAACTTAATTGGAGTCCACCTGTGATAAATTAAATTGATTGTACATGATTGGGGATTGCCAACACCTGCCTATATAAGGTCCCACAGTTGACAATGCATGTCAGAGAGTGAAGGGGGGTGATTGGTTCTCTTGTGAGGAAACTCTATGGTTGACGACGTCACAGAGTGCGACTGTGCGACGGTGGTTATCGAGCGTTTGTTTGTTTTTTTTTGTTTTTTTTTGGTTTTGTTTTTTGGTTTTGTTTTTGAGAATTATTTCTTTGCAGTTTGTTTGTGTTGTTTCTTTTGTTTTGTTTGAAATAAAAATTAGAGAAGCACTTGCGTATCCTGGCTTGGGTTTTCCGGCCAGGGTTAGCAGTGTAGAAACAAAAATAAAAAATAGGAAAAACTATAGCGCACTGGCGCCGAAGTTATATTCCGGAGCCAGTGCAAGTGTGTTTGGTAGAGTTGTTTTGGCTCTCGGCGGTGGCATAAGCTGGTCTGTGACTGGGCGAGATGACGGGGAGTAGTGGGGGGGAGAGTGAGGAGGACGGTATGGAGCACGAGCAGGGCGAGTGGTTGCCGGCCCGGAAGGGACGGGGATCAGAATTAGCGGCTAAGAAGCGGAGGATTCGGAGTGGGAGCAGTGGGGGGAGTGAGGGGGAGAGGCGGGGAGGTAAGGTGGCACGGCGGGGGGGTGAAATCAGGGAGAGATTTAAGGTGATTTTACGGTTTAAAGATGGCCAGGATATAAGGAAGGTGAGTCCGGTGGCTTTGTCTAGTGTACTGCATGAGAAGCTAGGGGAAATAGTGTTGGCGAGGGTTCTGGGTGATGGTGCATTGTTGGTCCAATGCAAGGACGAGAGGCAGAGGGAGAAGGCGATGAATCTGACGAGTGTGTGTAACAAAGTGGTGGGGTTAGCTAAGAAGGTTGGTGAGGAGTCGGTATTGAGAGGGGTTATATATGGTATTCCGTTGGAGGAAGATCTGGAGGAAGTGAAGGAGAGGGTTACGGGGGGCAAGGTGGTAAGCATTAAAAGGTTGCAAGCTAGGAGGGAAGGTAAGAAGGTGGATAGCTTGTCAGTGATGCTGGAATTTGAGGGGAGGGTGCTGCCAGAGAGGGTGAGGGTGGGCTACATGAGCTTTAATGTGAGAGCGTATGTGCCGCCTCCGTTGAGGTGTTATAAGTGTCAGAGGTACGGGCATATTGCGGCGGGGTGCAAGGGTAAACAGAGATGCGGGAGGTGTGGTGGGGATCATGAGTATAAGAACTGTGAGGAGGGGGCGGAGGTGAAGTGTGTTAATTGTGGGGGGGCCCATAGTGTGGCTTATAGTGGGTGTGTAGTGAGGAAGAAGGCGGAGGAGGTGCAGAAGGTGAAGGTGAACAGGGATATTTCATATGCAGAGGCGGTCAAGGTAGTTCAGCAGGAGAGGTCTGGGGAAGTGGAGGATAGGGGGGTGGTGCCTCATGAGAGGGAGCGGCCTAGAGAGCAGGACAGGGAGCGGGGTAGGGAGCGGGCCGGGGAGCGGGCTAGGGAGCAGGCCAGGGAGCGGGATATGGAGCAGGCTAGGGAGCAGGTTATGGAGCAGGCAGCGGGGCTGGTCAGGAGCAAGATGGTTGAGGAACAGGTCCTGCTAGTGACCAAGGATAAGTTTGTGTATTTTATGGCGGATATCATTAACTGTGCATTCCAGACGAAGCGGAGGTCAGAAAGAATAGAGATGATAGTGAGGAGTGCTGCAAGGTATCTGGGTATCCAAGGGGTCACGGGGGCGGGTGTGCAGGATGAGCTTAGAAGACAAGAGCAGGGGGACAAGGATTCATGTTCAGGGAAATAGTATTAGTAATGATAGTACTCCAATGGAATGCCAGGAGTCTGCTGGCCAATGGCCAGGAATTTAAGGGGTTTATTCAGGGGTTGGAGAGCCCGCCTGGGGTTATATGTGTGGTGGAGACCTGGCTAAAACCGGAGTTGGATTTTGTGATTCAGGGGTATGTGTGTGTACGACGGGATAGGGAAGGAGGAGGCAATGGGGGTGGGTGTGCTACATTTATTAAACAGGGGGTCTCCTATAGAGTTGTTGAAATCGGGGTGGGTTTAGAATATGTTGTGGTTGAGGTGTGGATAGGGGGAGGGAGCGTGTGCGTAGTAAATTTCTATAACCCGTGTAGGAGGCTGGAGCTGGGTTCGTTAGAGGCAGTAAAGGGCTTGGGGGGTAGGAGGGTGCTTTGGTGTGGGGACTTTAATGCACATGGGGTGCTTTGGGGGGGGGAGAGGACAGATGGGAATGGGGTGGTTGTGGAGGAGCTAATGGACTCTGTGGGTTTGGTGTGTCTGAATGATGGGACTGGTACTAGGATCGATTATGGGACAGGTAAGGTGTCCAGGTTGGATTTAACGCTAGCTTCACAGGCCTTAGCAGGTTCCTGTCAATGGGAAGTTTTAGATGAGTCAACGGTGGGGAGTGATCATTTTCCGATCAGGTGTACAGTGGGAAGTGAAGGTGAGGTAGGGGAGGAAGTGCCTTTGGCCAGATGGAACTTTGGGAAGGTGGAGTGGAATGTGTTTAGGGAGTTTAGTGAGGCTAGGCTTAGGGAGGTAGGTATGGAGCAGGAAGTAGGACTAATAAATGAGCAAGTGACGGATGCTATTATAAGGGTGGCAGAGCAGACCATACGGAAGACAGCAGGTGTGAGACGGCGGAAGTTGGTTCCATGGTGGTCTGCAGAGTGCAGCGAGGCAATCAAGGCTCGAAACAGGGCGTTTAAGGCATTGCGGTCGGCGCACACGTTCCAACTGCTATTACAATATAAGAGAAAGCAAGCTGTGGTGCGGCAGACAATTAAAGTAGCGAAGAGGGTGTATTGGAGGACATTTTGTGGAACCATAGGTAGGACAACTCCGATTGGGGAGGTGTGGGGTATGATACAGAAAATGAGGGGGGTGCGGAAGGAGTGGAGGTACCCTGTATTGGAACAGGGTGGGGTTCTGGCGAATGAGGATGGTGCGAAGGCAGATCTGCTAGCCAAGGTCCTGGGTGAGGTAGGTAGTCATGGGCTGTCGGAGGAGGGGGTGAGGGGTATTCAGGGGACAAGGGAGGAATTTGGTGAGCTGCTGGAAGAAGTGGGTGAGCAGGGAGGGGCTATTAATGCGCCCTTTACGTTGGCGGAGATGAGGAGGGCAATGGGGAAGTCAGGACTTACTTCCCCAGGTAAGGATCAGGTGTGCTATGTCATGCTGAAGCATTTATCTGATGAGGCGTTGGGAGTGGTACTAGGGCTTTATAATAGGGTGTGGCAGGAAGGGCAGTTGCCTCAGGAGTGGAAACGGGCAGTTATTATTCCTATTAGGAAGCCAGGCAAAGATCCTTCAGATCCAACTAATTATAGGCCCATTGCGCTGACCTCACATCTGTGCAAGGTTATGGAGCGTATGGTCACTGACAGGCTGACATATTTTTTGGAGGTGAGGGGGCTCAGGGCGAACTACCAGAGTGGGTTCAGGAAAGGGCGGGGGACGATGGACTCGGTGCTAAGCCTGGAGTCGGAGGTGAGGAAAGCACAGGTGAATAAGGAGGTAGTGATCTCTGTGTTTTTTGATGTGGAAAAGGCCTATGATCTGATGTGGAGAGAGGGGGTGTTGATTAAGCTCAGGAGGCTGGGGGTGTCGGGTAATATGTTCAGCTGGGTGAAGGATTTTTTGTCGGGGCGCACTATGGAGGTGAGGGTGGGGAGGTGTTTTTCCTCAGGTCAAGAGGTGGGTACCGGTACGCCGCAGGGGAGTGTCATTAGCCCGCTGTTGTTCTCCATCATGATTGATGATGTGTATGATGACGTTGAGCCTAGTGTGGGGAGGTCATTGTTCGCGGATGACGGGGCGCTGTGGAAAAGGGGGAGGAATGTGGGCCATGTGGTAAAGAAGGTGCAGGATACGATACAGCGAGTGGAGCAGTGGGCTTTGCGGTGGGGTTTCAAATTCTCGGTGGGCAAAACAAAGGCGCTTTTCTTTGGGCGGAAGAAAATTGGGGCAGGGGTGAAGCTGGTTTTGTATGGCCAGGAGCTTGAAAGGGTGGAGACATATAAATTTCTGGGGGTGTGGTTTGATACCAGGCTCACGTGGAAGGTGCATATAGAGACACTGGTTAATAAGTGCAAAGGGGTGTTGAATGTGATGAGGTGTTTGGTGGGTATGGAGTGGGGGGCCGACAGGACTGCGATGCACACTATTTATGTGAGCCTGATCAGGTCTGCTCTGGATTATGGGAGTGTAGCGTATGGGTCGGCGTCTAAAACCTTGTTGGGGAAGTTGGATGTGCTCCAAGCTCGAGCACTCCGGTTGTGCAGTGGGGCATTTAAGACGACGTCGGTGCCAGCGTTGCAGGTAGAGATGGGGGAAATGCCTCTGGGGCTGCGGAGACTTCAGCTTCTGGTGACGAATTGGGTGGCTGTTCAGGGTCATGAGGGGAGGCATCCAGTGCGGAGAATTCTTGAGCCCTGCTGGGAACATCAGAAGCAGCGGATAAACAGTTTTGGATGGGTGGCGGAGCAGAAGGCGGGTGAGCTGGGGTTGGTGGATAGGGGGTTTGCTCCAGCTGTGGCATGGCCAGCAGTGCCACCATGGTTTTTGCCTGAGCCGGTGATAGATTTTGGACTGCTGGGATGGGACCGGGATGGCAGTGGGGTCGGTCCTCAGGGTCTGGGGTCATATGTGGGGCGGGAATTCTACAGCTACCTGCAGATATATACGGATGGATCGAAAGATCCTGAGACTGGTAGGACGGCAGCGGCGATGGTGATCCCAGAGTTTGACATCGAGGAGGGGAGGAGGCTCACGGATGACATATCAGTGTTTGCCTGTGAAATGGTGGCCGTGGTGATGGCTTTACAGTGGGTGGAGGAGGTGAGGCCTGAGCGGGTGGTGATTGCGTCGGACTCCTGTGCAGCGCTGGATAGCTTGAAGTCGGGGAAATCTGAGAGCAGAGAGGATTTACTGTACGAGATCCTCCAGTCAATATACAGGATACAGCAGATGAGGTTGGTGGTGCAGTTTGTGTGGGTCCCTGCACATGTGGGGTTGGAGGGGAATGAGAGGGCTGACAGGGCGGCGAAAAGGGCACTGAGGAGCAGTAGCAGGGTGGAGGTCAAACTGGGGAAAAAGGAAGCAAAGGCCATTATAAAGCAGCAGGTGAAGAGGAGGTGGCAAGCAGCATGGAATGCAGAACGGAGGGGCCGGGGTCTGTACAAATACACACCAGTGGTTGGGACAGTAGTGTATGGGGGTCGGAGTAGGACACAGGAGAGGGTCATCACGAGGCTGAGGTGTGGGCACGCGGGGTTAAATCATTCACTTTTTCTGGTGGGAAAACATGCAACTGGGCGGTGTGATTACTGTGGAGAGGAGGAAACGGTGGAGCATGTGTTATTGTTGTGCAGGAAGTATGTTGGGAAGAGAGAGGTACTGCAGAGGGCTTTAGGTGGGGTTGGAGTGGGTAGTATTGGTGGGGTGTTGGCTAAACGCTCAGGGGATCACAGCTGGGATATATTGCTGGAATTCATGATGGTGACAAAATTGCTCCATAGGATCTGAGGAGTGGAATGTGAGGGGTTAGGGGGTGGGGATCTCGTCCACACTCCAGACCAGTGGGTGGCGGTAATGCACCTTTCAGTTGTTTGCCAACCGCCATAAAAACCAAAAAGAAGAAGAAGAAGAAGAAGAAGAAGAATGCATGTCAGAGCAAACTCCAAGCCATGGGGTCAAATAAATTATCTGCAGATCTCAGAAACAGGATTGTGTCAAGGCATAGATCTGGAGAAGGGTACGGAAAAAGCTCTGCAGCTTTACAGGTCCCAAAAAGCACAGTGGCCACCATCATTCATAAATGGAAGAAGTTTGGAACCATCAAGAATCTTCCTAGACCTGGCCGCCCGGCCAAACTGAGCAATCGGGGAAGACGGGCCTTGCCCAGGGAGGTGAGCAGGAACCTGAGGGTCACTGACAGAGCTCCAGCGTATCCTTGTGGAGATGGGAGAACCTTTCAGAAGATCAACCATCCAGGCAGCACTCCACCAATCAGGCCTTTATGGTAGAGTGGCCAGACGGAAGCCCCTCCTTAGTAAAAGGCACATCACAGCCCGCTTGGAGTTTGCCAAAAGGCACCTAGAGAACTTTTAAACCATGGGAATCAAGATTCTCTGGTCTGATGAAACCAAAATTTAACTCTTTAGCCTGAATACCAAGCATCACGTCTGGAGGAAACCAGGCACCGCTCATCACCTGGCTAATGCCATCCCTACAGTGAAGCATGGCGGTGGCAGCATCATGATGTGGGAATGTTTTTCAGCAGCGGGAACGGGGCGACTAGTCCTGATAGAGGGATAGATGAATAGAGTTAAGTACACCGAGATCCTTGAAGTAAACCTGCTCCAGAGCGCTCTGGACCTCAGACTGGGGCGAAGCACACAGCCAAGAGAACAAAGGAGTGGCTTCGGAGAAAGTCTGTGCATGTTTTTGAGTGGCCCAGCCAGAGCCCAGACCTGAATCCAATTGAACATCTGTGGAAAGAGCTGAAAATGGCTGTGTACTGACACTCCCCATCCAACCTGATGCAGCTTGCAAGGATATGCCAAGAGGAATGGGCAAAAATGTCCAGAAACAAGTGTGCCAAGCTCGTAGCTTCTTTCCCAAGATGCCTTGAAGCTGTAATCGCTACCAAAGGTACAGCAACCAAATAATAGGCTAAGGGTGTGTACAGATATGTAACCCCTAAATAACCTATTTTTGTCAGTAAAATAAAATTGCATATTTTCTAAAAACCTGTTTTCACTTTGTCATTATTGGCTATTGTGTGTAGATGTTTGAGGCAAAAAATGAACTCAATCTATTGTAGTATAAGTCTGTAATGTAATAAAACGTGGAGAAGGTGAAAGGGGTGTGCAGACTTTCCGGCTTGACTGTATATATATATGTGTGTGTGTGTGTGTGTGTGTGTGTGGAAGTATGAGCCATCTTTATTTTAATTGACATAGAGCAGTATTTCATCAAACTAACAGTGATCAGTATGTGCAGGGTGCATTGAGATGATCGAGGAATTTTATCTTGAATTATTTAAGAGCAATGCTCTGTGAATGACAAACACCCCTCCATCCTCCCTCTCTCCTGCAAACACAGCCAAGCCCCCCCCTGGATTACCCTTGATGGTGAATCTTCCTCAAAGTTAGCGCAACAGGAGTGCAGCAATGCTCACCTCCCTCTAAGGCCCCATGCAGCTACTGAAAGCAGCAGCTGCTGCATTGTGGCCATTGTAGTTTTTTTTTTTTAATCTGCTGAAAAGAGCCTTTATTTTTTATAGTAGGAAGATCCAAGCATACAGACCCTCAAGATCTGTGGTCTGCCTCATCCAAGCACAAAATAATAGGTGGGTTTAAAGGTCTGGGGAACTGGATTGAAATTATGGATATATTCCCCATAGTCTTTTATTTATTTCAAAGAAATAAAATTATATTTTTTTCAAGCTTTGAACCCAGTAATAACAATTAAGTTGTAATACGAGCAGTCTCGAACTCTGCACATTACACCCGAATAAAAACAGATTTTGATTCCGCATATCTAAGCTTGAAAGCCATTTAATCATTGCTAGCTAATGGTAGGTCTACTTACCTACACGCCTCTATAAAATAGTCAATGCGTTTGCATACACGAATACTCCGATTTTACCCCGATTATGGCAATTCATCTCTGATTATTGAAATGGCCATGAAAATTCAACTGATTATCATTATCACAAGGTCATAATCGGCATATGCAAAATACGATTAAGACACATAGATTTTTGCCCAATCTTTTGATCTTTCGGTGCATGTAGACTTAATCAGATTTTTTTTTTTTGCTTTTTTGAAGCTGCACATGTCAGGTGTAAGTCGAAGATCCGGGATGAAAACAAGCATGGCTGATGTGTCGAAGAAATCTTCCAAATTTATTATAAAATTAACACATTTTACCAGGGGAAATGTATTGTTGACTGTCATGAGCTCATTGGACTATCTGGGTGCCTAGCACATTTCCCCTTTCCCAACACATTTTACCTGTGAAAATGTATTGTTGACTGTCATGAGCTCATTGGACTAGCTAGGTGGCTAGCACATTTCCCCTTTCCCAACACATTTTACCAGTGAAAATGTATTGTTGACTGTCATGAGCTCATTGGACTAGCTAGGTGGCTAGCACATTTCCCCTTTCCCAACACATTTTACTGGTGAAAATGTATTGTTGACTGTCATGAGCTCATCAGACTAGCTAGATGGCTAGAACATTTCCCCTTTCCCAACACATTTTACCGGTGAAAATGTATTGTTGACTGTCATGAGCTCATTGGACTAGCTAGGTGGCTAGCACATTTCCCCTTTCCCAACACATTTTACTGGTGAAAATGTATTGTTGACTGTCATGAGCTCATTGGACTAGCTAGGTGGCTAGCACATTTCCCCTTTCCCAACACATTTTGAAGGGAAAGAATCATGCAAATGCAGCTATGCATAATCACGTTTATTTTGTCCATGTGTGTGCAATAATCCAAATACTGGCATAAACTGATCATTCCCAATAATCAGGGTATTGGTGTGTATGTAAATGTAGCCACTGACCGGGACCACCGGGAGTGTCACATGCAACAACAGTTTGGAGGAAGGGAAGGCACTGCACCATCCACCAGCTTTATCTTTTTAGCAAAGCCACATTGTTTCTGATGATGGTTGTTAGTTGATGATAGTTGAAGTCCTCCTCGCAAAAATGGACCCTACAAATATAATTTAGAAATTAAATAAATGTTTTTGTATGTCTCTTCAGTTTAAAAAAAAGAAAAGAAAACAGTGTTTCTTTTTTTGTGGATCCACAGAAGGCGCAATGCCTCGGAACAACCTTTTTCAAATTTCCCGTGCAAAAGTGAGAAGGGCATCATTAAAAATGACAGGCAGAAAGGATTTCACTGGTCTTCGGGCCATGTCATTTAGCAAAGCGAGGAAGTAAGACAATCTCGGCACAGGCCTTTCTATGTTTTTTTTTGCTTGTTTTTTTTTGTCCATTTGTGAATGCAAAAAAGTATTAAAACACCACCAGCAAAGAAAGCACAGTGTTTCCCAGACCTTTGATCAGCAGCTGGAAATATAGCCACTTGCTTTCTGTTCTTCTATGGGTCTGTCTAATTACAGGATCTGTTTGTTCTGGAGCTCAATTAGGCTCTAAAAGTGCGGGCTGTGTTTAGCTCCATAAGCAATGGAGATAGGGGGAGGCCCTGTACAGAGTGTCAGAAGGTGAAAAGTCCAATCGGTTTAATTAGTTAACAAAGACAGAGGCCAGAAATCTAGAGCACCATGGCAGCAGGGAGAGTACAGCAGCACAACTCCCTTTGATTCTATTTTTGTGATCATTTCTAACTCACATACTGTATGGTGAACAGGAATGTTTTATTTGAAGTTACGTCTGGCCCTTTTCACTTGCACTTAAAGGTTAATTCTCATAGGAAGATGTAAATGTCTATCTTTCTGACCCAGGATGGGAATGTTAACATTAAGTAATGAATTTCCCTCTGCATCTCAATGAATGCTTTTAACAATGTAATATTCAATTTGGTTAATTCAGGTCTTGAGATATTGCCCATGTTTTTCAGATACTTCTGAAAGACACCAGCAGGGGCTCAATCTTGACGATCTTGGCGCTTGGTGTAAGCGCATGGCGTAAAGCTCATTTAGGGCGTGTCCATTTTTGTTATTTTACCGGCGTGTTTTTTGGGCGCTAAGCACGGCGCAATGCGCAAATGGGCTGAACTTAGTCTTTTTATTAATTATAGGTGTGTCTTGCGCGTGACATGCAATAAACCAATCAAAATTTCATATCCCATTCCCTTTAATAAAAGCCTGCTTTTTCACCTTGTAAGATTGTTTGATGGCGAAACAGACACGCTCGTGCGTGTTTAGTGCGATCAAGAAATAGGCTAAATGGATCAATAGTATGATCAATATTATTCGGACTAACCATTAGCCTATGAGTTCCCGGTAATTCCCGACATGGCTGTTATTTTACAAAATATATGCGGTTACACTTCGTTAAAAGGACCTGCAACAGCTGAGAATAAGCTATCGATGGTTCAGTCTCACCATACAAAATGCCACATTAGCCTGCTTGTTCAAAACATTTTGTTTGATTCTGCAATGAAAGTGTCAAACATCAATTCCATGAGGCTGTTCTCATGGAGTTTTCGAAGTTCAAGCTTCATCCGAAGTTCATTAGGCTACCTGCATAGTAATATTGATTAATAACATAAATACCGTTATTTTGCCTTAATGATGACACTAAATACAATAGGTTGGCAACTCATATGTTCACGCATATTTCCCCTTGTTTTAGTATGTCCTGCTTATAGAAATGTGACCAACCTGTTTTACTCGTAGCGTAATGCTTTAAAAAATCCAATTTTCCCAGGAAGACCGTGAAACGTGCGACTTACAGCAGGGGAAACAGAGAACATGCAGTGCACATGCAGAGAATGGCATTACAATTAATTGTGAATTAATTGTGTAACGTGCTGCTAATTTGTTTTCGTTTCTACTTAGACGCGTATAGTTCTCTTTAAAATCGTTTTGTTCAGTTATGGAATAACAGGTGAAATCAGCTGGGTTTTAATAAACTGAAAGTATGGAAACCTTGTCACTGTAATTAAAAAAATATGGAGGACAAAGAATAGCTACTAAGGTTCAAATTCAGTTAACATGGTGACATTTATCTCCGTTGTTTAACCGTAGGCTATGGAAAAAACCTTATGCACAGTGAATCCGCTGTAGTTTAGGCTATTTGAAAAACAATAAAATTCACTGGATTTGAACTTTTTTCAGTCAAAACCAATCTATTTATTTACAGGCTGAACGCTTAGAGAGCTGTGTTTTAATGAATCTGAAGCGCATTTTCAGAACTCAAATGTCCATCTATTGCAATGCGAGAGTTTTCCATTGAATGACAATTCACGCATTAGGTGTAAATGACAATTTGCGCATTTGGCTTGATATAAGTGTTATCAGCAAAGGGAAAGCCATTTTATTATTATGCATTTTTTATATATAATAATATTATTTCACATTGTAATCTTGATATTTTTAGTCGTGCTTGTGCGCGCCCCTGTGTGTAACAGACAGGAGGGTGTACGCGCGTTGTGCACACGCCTATGTAGACACACTAATATGCGCCATTAAAATAACATGTAAACAACTACGACATGACTTTAGACCAGGTTTGTGGTGGTTTAAGCGCAAGCGCTTTCTGCTGCCTCAAGATAGCAATACGCCAAAAATAATCCTGGCCACTCTTCATTTTAAGACCAACACACCCAGTTCACTTGTAATGGGCGCAAGAATACATGGTATTTAAACGACGTGAACGCAAGGCGTTATAATGAACCGTGCGCCGGGTGTAAGATAGCAAAGACTCTTGCATTTGGGTTAGCGCCACTTAGCGCCGGGTGTAAGATAGGCCCCAGGTGTGTGCATGACATTCTATGCTGCTATTCAATGGCGTTTTGTTCCAGGATTACAGTGCACTCTGTAGCAAGGGACAGAATTTACACAGTTTGTCATTAATACACACATCTGTGGATTTTTCAAAGCGCGTGGTAGTTAATACTAGGTGTGCAAATTCAACAATGCGATGAAATATTATCCCCAGATGGCAGACTAGAGAAAACTATGGAAAATAAGATCAGCAGGGAGCAGTGAAGTGTTTTTATAGCAAATAGCACTTACCTTTGTAAGGGCTTTTTTTCCAAACTGAACACTACAGCAATCACTAATTCTGACTTTTATGTTGTCTTTGTTCTCAATGATTTTCTCCTTCACATCATATGCAAATATGCCACTGTACTTTCATCCCAGATAATGTATGAATATGACCACTAATGGAGACAATCCCCAGTAAACATAACAAGGGGCGGCAGTGTAGTATAATGGGCTTGCATCTTGGTTGTGGCTTCAATTCCCAGCTGGAGGAGCTGCCTATTACTTCACTAATATTGAGCTTTATAAAATGGATGGTATGTATGAAAAGTAACCTATGTAAGTCACTGTGGATATGAGCCTCTGCTAAATGAAAAAAATGAAATGTCGCAAATTATCATTGGAGGGAGTTTATATTACACATTCAAGGTTTTTCTGAATCACCTCTAAACACATTATCATTGAAGATATGCTCTCTGGTGACACAACAAATGCAAGTGAAATCAAGCAATATTAGATCAATATTTAATATCCGGATAGCACTGAGACCTAAAGTTGGCTTAAGAAAGAAAATGTAAATGCAAAAGGGCCTTTCACCTATATGCATATAGAATAGGCATAAAGGCTATCTCCCAGGTTTTACCATACACTAAAGACAGGCTAAGTGTATAGATTAATTGAAGACTGTTTTTCCAAAACTCACTCAGCCCACTTTTACCATTTTTGAGAAAATCTACATTTAGTTTATTTTAAATTGGTTTTTCACATGAATAAATCATGTTTAGATACTTAAATCCCTAAGGATAAAAGTAAAATTGAAAATATCTAACCATTTATCAGAAAACCTATATCCAACTTATAAAAATATGGTTCATCAAAACTGGACTGAGTGAGGTTTGGAAAAACACTTGCGCCAATTTGTGCTTCAATTAATTCACTAAGTGCCAGAGTGCACAAACCCTTACCGTTTAAAAGAATAATAACCAGGTAATCTCCTGCACGACTTGCACAAGATGATCTCTCAGAATATCCCATTGTGGTTGTGCACTATGTCCTATGCTGCATGGTACAGTGACATCAGACATGTACGCCTGTGTTTTGAGATGGGCGTGGTTACAAAGAGGCGAGCAGGGTAGTGAGGTCTCTTGGCTGGATGCCACCCAACAGTGATGACTCAATTAGCCCACGCTGGCCCCTGCATGAGAGTGGAGGGAGTCCGTCTGTCCCACGCCTTTTGGGGACTCCTGCAAGGTGAATGTGTATAACCACATGGGAACCGATTTGCCAACTTTGGATCTTAAATGCAGGTGCAAGTTTCTTTCTTCAAACCTGTAGTTCTGGTGATTTAATTGGTCACCAAAATTTATGAATAAAAAAATTATTCTGTTTGAATGGGTGAAATGGGAACACTGGATTTATTTGAAATACAAAATTACAGGCAAATGTAAGTTCAAATCTATATTTATCTATAAATAAATTTTTCTATAAAAAATGTAACCAAACAAACCAAATATTAGTATTGTAAACAAAGGTAAATGCCTGTAAATACCCTAGCTAGATAACCTACCTTTGCACAGTGATGCGTATCACATTATTCCAAAAGGAAATACAAAAGAAAGAGGATAGCTAAAAAGGGTCAGTGGAACCACTACAACTATCAAGTAATTATCCGTTTACATCACATCACAATGTAACTCTCCCTCTGTTTTCAGGTACTTGTTCATGTAACTTTGCAGTGGCGACAGCGTAGCATACAGTAGCCATTTGGGCAGTAGCCTAACCCTAACCCTAACCCTGTAACTCAGAGGTTATAGGTATGATTCCCATGTGGGGTAATGCTATTGTACCCTTGGGCAAGGTACTTAACCCGAATTGCTTCAGTAAATATCCAACTGTGTCAATGGATTTTATGTTAAAGTAAAGCTGTTTAAGTTGCTGTGGATAAGAACATCTGTTAAAAGCCTACAACGTAAACACTCAAATGCCAAAGTCTTAATGTGCTTGAATAGACTCCACAAATTTTTTTTTTTTTAATGTTGTTAATTTTTTACTTAACATTACAATGGCACAGGTCTTAAAACATTACATACAATACTGAGATAAACATACGACGCATATGAACAAATACTTCATTATACTCACAAGAAGAATTACGTATCCTTCTACTTTCAACAACAAAGATATTATAATTTCTTCTGGATTTACTGTTTTTTTTTTTGCTTGTTCTTCCTTTTACTGGATAGTCACTCAAGGTTTTCAAACAAGACTAATATTATTATATGGACAATCACAGCAAGAATGTTTTGGAAGGACGATTTCCTGGAAGTTTTTTTTGAACAAATTAAAGCTAATGTTATGTAGCTACATGTATCTTTAGGTTTAAACACTGCTCTATACCTTTAAAGTGTGTTGCTGTACAAAGTCTATTGATTGATAGCTAACTACCTCTAGAGCTAGTTTGCTAGAGGTATAATTGTAAGTGAAGTATTGGAAGCTAGAAAGTTATTGAGTCTGGTTTTTTTTAAGAATAGCTGTAAGATAGCTAGCCAGTTCAGGGATATCATTCCAGGTGGTTACACCGACATCTTCATGCTTCAAAAGTAAGAAAGAGCCATAATACAATATTATGCAAGGTTTCAATGTGAAATGAAAATTATAGTTTTACTGGGTGCAGAAATGATCTCCCTGTAAGTAGTGGTATTAAAATTTCAGTTACCTGTAGCCAGCAAGTGAACAGTACCAATCAAACTCAGAAAATGCCAAATTCTTGGTGCTGTATGGCACGTTTGCCATTCGCTAAGCCGTGACTTTGCAGATGGCGTTTCCAAACTATCCAAGTATTTTTTCCCTTCCACCTATTATATAAATCATCCTCATGCACAGCTCCAATCGGCGAGTAGCAATATGTGGTGAGGTTTATTTGGCTACTCAAAAAAGAAACCTATAGGATGCAGTTAATCGTTCTAGTAGAGCACAGTACTTCTCCTGTACTGAATCACAGACTGTGTTGGGCTCTGAAGTCAAAGCTAGCTCTGAAAAAATGAGATTTTCCCAGAACAACACAGTCCCTGAGGGATAGCAAGGGCATTGTAGGACTTTGTGAGAGAGGTTTGGCTCAGGGGAAAGAGGACGCTGTCTTGGGTGTTACGCTTATTATCAGCTGATAACATCTGGACATTCTGGATTGATAGCTTCTTGCAAGTGGCTCTAGGAGCTTCAGTGAAACCCTTCTGTGTATTCTGGGAAATTGTGTTTAACAGCTGAAATTCAACATCACTCAATAGCCCATTCTTTTACTGTAGGTCCATAATCAGCAATGCTACGTCCTTGCAGCTACCCAATAAGAGGGGAGGGATAATGTTGATGAATGGCATTGGATTAGAGTCACAGTTTAGATTGGATTAGAAGTTGCAGGTTAGATCATGACTTGAGTTGAGCCCTTGTTTTTTGAAATCGTAAGTGGTTTTTTCATGCGGGTCATGACGTCAGGCGCTTAAGAGGAAATGACGGAGAAGATTATATTAAAAAATGGTATGTCTCATACTTCCCATGGGTGTGCATTACACTCCCAGACATAGAAGAGCATTTTCATCAGACAATATCAACTATACTTATCAAAGTATTGAATATGCATTTTGAATGCAATGAATGTGAGTTTATAAATTCAGTTAATTATTGTTTCATTTGAAATAGGATGAAGCTCAAGAAAATCCCTGTAAGGCAAATTAAATTACCTTGAGATTTGTATATTGTGCTGAACCATTAAATTACTCATAATTCCCATTAAATTACAGCCACCAATGCACAATTAAACTCGACATAAAGTAAATAGAAAATGATTTTAGTTGGTTATTTGCAAATCAAATCTAATGACACAAACTCTACAAGCAATTAAACGCAACAGTCTTATTTAATTGTCTGGTTCAAATAGGTTAAATAATTGAGATTACAGTTGTTGATATGTTCTCTTTCAACTACTGTATGCAAAGAGCTAACAAAAAAAAGGCATTTTAAAGTTCTATTATTAATTTCACTTATGCCACTATAATATTGTGACCCAGCCCATGGTATCAATTTCTCCCTAGTTACTTTATGTACCCAGCCAGCGGAGTACAAATGGTCACGGAAATAATTGGTATTTAAAATAAGACAAAACACATGTGGGAGTGTAACCGTCTCTAAGATAATATCAATAGCCATAACACACTGTTTGCAATTAAGCTGAGAATCCACTGATGCCGTCAGGATTAAGTGGGTTATAACACTACACAGGGTGAGTTCAGAACAAACCAGCTCTGATGTTTTGTAGCAATACACAAGAACAGTGCTAAATTGGTCTATTGTCTGGCTGAGTGTTGTTTGGCTGTGTGAATGCAGAAAAACACCACTGACTAAATACAAAATTAATTTTGCCATCTTTTGAAATGGGCCTAGTTTTTTGGTTTCATTTTTTCATACAGAAGTTTGGCTACTAATACATCATGTAGCCTGCTCATCTGAAGCAGTGTCGATAAACACAAGCTTCATAACAAGATCGGTACAATATACTGCCCTTTACCCCACAGTCCAATACAAGTTAGAAATTCAACTTTTCTGGAGAATAGCTATTGCATTCAGTGCAGCATTTTAATATGGTCCAGTTGTTTCAATAGATACACATACGTATTTCTAGTTTGAAATGTATGCTGATGATCTGTAGAACATTCTCTAATCACATGTACAGTACATGCATATGATGTTATATATAATATAATAAGCTGATGTTTTTGAACATTTTCCCTGAAGAACTGTATATTTATATTGAAGACATCAAGTATAAATATAGCAGGGCCCCAAATGGAAAATGTACCTGTACTTTTTGAAGACACTATTGAGTTTCAAAATCGTAATTTCCTGCTAACAGCTAGAATAGATAAATGTGTGTACATGAATTTATTGTAATTTTGTATGATACAAACAATGTCCTACCATGTAACTGAACGGCTGATTTGTGTATGAGTTTTTTTTGAAAGAGCATTGAATAAATAACACTGTGCGTTTGGTTGTGACAGTTTCTGCAGAGCAAAATATGTGCCAAAAAAATGTATTCAGTCAAAACTGTTTGGCAATTTTTTTTTGCAGAAAAGCCCTAAGGAGATGAGTAACTATGGCAATGACTCCCTACAAAGCCCAAGGCTGTAGTATCTTTGGACAAAAACAACATCAAAGCCAGAACAAATAATGACACTTTGCCTTATGGCCAATAGCCATTATAGTGAAAAGCATGTATCTGCTATTAGTGTCTGGCAGGTCTCCTTACAGCCTAAAACTACCTTTATTCAAATCGTCCTCTTTCAGTACCCAAATTTGTATTCAAACAACCCCTCCCAAATAAATGTTCTGTATATGGGTGTGTGTGTGTGTGTGTGTGTGTGTGTGTTTGCATGCGTGCGTGCGTGTGTGAGTGCATGCACTGTCTGCTTACGTGCACTGCAAATGCAAGTTTGTATGTGCATATAAACTCAAAACAGACAGAATAAAGAGACCCATGGCTTGGTTATGAATGCACACTGTATTGCTGCTTTTTTGCAGACACATTTGACCTTCCAGGCTTGACAAGAGGGTGGTTCTGATCCTCTTCTTCCTGTTCCTGTGGGTCCAGGTTGGCTACAGCAATGACAAGCCCACACAGAAGAGCAATGCCATTGCCCCAGTCTCTCTCCCAGGAGACAGAATGACATAAAAGCAGGTTTGAGTGTGTTGGTGTAACAGCTGACCCCTGTGATAGGGAACCGTTACTGCGGGTGATGGAGCAGGACAACTGGGTCAGTTCCTGATGGACTGGGGATATTGGGCTACCCAGCTCCGTCATTCATGTTTGACAAGTCACAGGCAAGACCGTGTTACACTGGAGGCCTATACAGGAAATCTGATCCCAATGTTTATTTTTTACTCAGGGACATGTGTGTTTGTGTGTGTGTGGTCATGAGATGAAAACCTGACTTGGGTCAATTGCGGTCTCATGACATGCATGTGACGATGTCAGAAATGGACACAACTTTGCGCTAATAACAGAGTATTTACTTACGTGAACAATACAGTGCATTCAATGCATAAAGATCATTCAATGTTCTTTCCACAGTGGGGACCTGCTGTCATTGTCTTTCAGTACCGGGGTCCAATATCGCGATTGAAAGTTCCCGATTCTCAGTATCAATAGTATTTCCCATTTGCAATGGAATTTGAAACTTAATTTTGGGAGAGCTTCACATAGAGATAAATGATGCAGTAACCATTCGACTATTCTGCTATTTGGCTGAAATCCCTATACCACTGCATGTAGCTTACTCATAAAACCTTATATAAACAACGATAAAGGCATATGAGCTGTGATAAAGGCGCAATGTGCTTTATTTTTTGTGTTATATTTTGCCACAATTAGGCTACGTAAAAACATGTAACACAATTATTTTAACTGATCAAGTTAAACACTGAGATTAATCAATAGGCTCCTAATTAGCTTGTTGAACACATGTGGTTAAGTTCTTTCATAATTTTTCTCTCGAATGTATTACAAAATGCCGGTCTGGCTCATTGTCATTTGCTTTTTCATTGAATTAATTATCTACCAAATAGTTAGTTTTATTGGCCATGTGTCCACACTTTCACCAATTAGAAGCCTAATGATTCACCTCCGACTTTATTTTGATCAAAATTTCGTTATCTCTTTATGTAATTGCTTTCAGTATAGCACAATAAGCACAATGTGAACATGGGCCTTTTATTCTTCATGGCATGCATAGCTATGTATGCGTAATGTGGCTCGAGAGGGTAAATGATCCCTCTAAACACAAAAAGCACCTAATTAAGAAAAAATAACAGCTTGTTAAAATTCTGTGATTGCAATTGTGTTTGGAACAGAAACCAGCATACACAGTGGTCCCCCAGCACCGAGTTTGAGAACCACTGCTGTAAATAAACAAATTTCAGTACATTGGACAGCGCCATCGGATAGAGAGAATGCCAAGGGCATAGCATATCATGGGCCGTTTGCACATAATCATTATTGATAGAAAGTAAAAGTTTCAACGCAGCAGGTGACATCGTGAACCAATTACTTTATTCGATAGCATAATTACAGAATTAATAGTAATATCAGCTAGTATGTGTATGAGTGAAAATCCTTTCAAAATGGCATAAGCAGCCTTATAGCTCTGAATGAAACCATCCAGTGGCTACGGGAGCTGGTTTACAAGTCTTTCGTTTAAGACAATCGCATCATCATCAATATAAGAATAAACTTCGCAAATATCACTGTCATATATGATTGCCTGGTACGTTTTTTTGGTTACATTTTTTAAAGTTTGTCTTTGGCATCGAGGTAAAACTATGTTGGCCACCACAACACATTTTCAAAAATAAGCGTAGCCTATCTTTTAAGAACTCCCCTACGCAGCGATTTCAAACAACATCCTTCTCAGCAGCTACGGCTTCAAAAACGGCCAATGGTTATTTGAAATCACGGTCCACGTGAGAGTAGTGTGCTTATCGATTGCGCCTCAGTGTTGACAAACGAAGCACTTGCGCTTTGCAGTCCCAGTCTACAGGAGCCAGGATGCGAAGAGATGCTTCTTTAATTTAACGTCAGATCAAGTTTGATCAATATCCCCCTGCTGGCCCAATTGGAAGAGCGGTATTCTCAATCAGATCTTCTATTCTCTCTACCACCATCTTTGGGACAAATCCCTGCTTTTTTCCAGCGGCAGAAAATTTGCTCTGCAACCCCGCTCGCACCTCAATGAACCTAATTGGTGCGCTGTGAGAAAGCATAAATCTGGAGGATTTCCTTAGCATCCACGGCTGTGTTCATGGTTTCGCCTTATCAGTTTCGTTTTAGGAGTTGAATTTAAAGGTTGGAGAAAATGGCACATAACGTAGTTCTTTTCTTATTGTGGCTTTTTGGTAAAACCCTCGCAGGCTTCCCTAACCAGATAAACATAGGTAAGTATTTTTTTTTTTCCTTTAAATAATCCTGCGTAATTCTGCCCTCTAATAATGCGTGTAGGTTGTTTGATTATGCTTATTTTGGGTCGCCGGGACAAGATCTTCCGGACAATAGGCTGACACAAATTTTTAACTCTAGTTAAGTTATCATACGAGGAACTTGCTTTTGAGTGCAGAAAAGACTGCATCTTTTAGACGCAGTCTCTTTTTCTCCGTTACCCGTATTTCCTGAGATTACTGTTTTTTTTCGTGAAAGACTAGGCTATAGACGTCGAAAGTTGTATACCATAACGGACACATAGTGATTTCATTATTAATTGCCAATATAGAACAGGTCGTTTTACAATCGTGTCCTGTAGAAAATTATCTACGACCACACTAGACTACATGCGCAAAATCTGATGAGAGATTTGAGCGCTATGATTTTAAAGGCGAGTTGTAGGCTACGTCTATTTTATTAAACATAGTCTACGATTATGTATTTAACCCGGTGTTGGTGTAAAGTATCACTGTAGCCTTTTGATATGCGTACACTTAATTATCAACTGTGCAGTGCGCAGTGAAGTGTGGATCTTTCAGTTAAAATTCGGTCGGGATGCAGGTAATTGCTTCGGTACATAGTCACACAACCGTGCACAATTTCAGAGGAAAAACTGTACTTAAAGGGATCAAATGGGAAATTGGTCAACGGGTCGATTTGCCATTCGATTTTTAAAACCCCCGTTTTCTCTTTCAGGGGGACTCTTCATGCGATCTACGGTGCAGGAACACAGCGCCTTCAGATTTGCTGTTCAACTGTACAACACCAATCAAAATGTGACCGAGAAACCTTTTCATCTGAATTATAATGTAGATAACCTCGAATCTTCCAACAGCTTTTCTGTCACCCATGCATGTGAGTACCCGTCTTTTCATGGACATAAAACATTGGCTTGTCCAGGCTTTCTTCATCCACAGTAATATGCTCTGGCTACTCGTCGTCCTCTGCGTATTGTGAAAGAGCGCATAAGTACGGCGTATAAGCACCTTATTACAAATGACACCATAACTCAAGACATATAGTCTCTGATGACATTATCTAAACGCCTACCACACGGCCCTGCCGTCAATGCCGAGATATGACGTGACGGTCATTGGAAGTAATTAAACCCGTTTAATTCCCATTCCAGAGTTGAGTAAGTTCAGCAATGTGCCATTAGCCAAAAGCACATAGTCAATGTAAGTCATTCAGGCACGTAGCAGGACATGCATTTCCAAACTGGTGCCCAATGCTAAAAGGTCAGAAAAAAAAGTCAAATTAATTAATTATCAATCAATTTTTATGCACATGCATTTAAAATATAATTATGAATACTTTTTATGAGGATACACTGAATAATAATGTCAAACAATCAACCTTATTAAGTGTGTGGGTGCTTGTGTGTAGGGCAGGTGAAATTATGTGATCATTTTAAAATATCCTCCAATAGTGAATCATTTCACCATTCTTTTTTCCATACAAAATTGTTGTGGTTTGTCAACATGGTATATTTCTTGGGTCTCAAGTTATACAATAAACAGGTTGCATATTCTGTTATAAATAAATGTTCATAAATGTATGTCATTGTAATGTGCATGGCTGAATGTTTGTGTGATCATCATCATTTTGTTGATATGAACTACTTTTATCTAAAAATCACTCAGAAGCAGGATTCTGCATTTGTCACAACCAAAACAGATGGGGAAAAGACAAATGCGGCTTCTGTGTGATTTTTTTTTTAGAGCTAATATCAACAAATGATGATAAACACACAGACATTCAGTCAGCGGTTTAGCAATGAATGTCGGAGGCTTTTCGCCTATTTGTTTGGATGTGATGAGTGTACTGCAGATCTGCTCAGTGAGGTTACATTGGAATACTCCAGGGTATCTGTGCGTCATCCATGTTCATCTGTAATGTCATCAATCAGCCTCTGCGATTACATCATGCAACGATCTTGTGAAATGTACACATCTCAGTCTTGTGAAATATATACATCTGCATTGAAGTACGAGTGTACAACTCCCACTCAGCATCTACAAGCAATACAAAACCCAATTTCTTATTGTAGAAGAACAGCTCAATTTTAGGAGAACAGCCTGGTTTTACATTGATCCACGTTTGATTTATTTCCAGTGCATTCATAGCAGAGGGGCTAGAGAGATGAGAAGCTAAATGTTAAAAACAAACCTGAAAATATATACAATTCTGATGTTTTCTCCAATCTAAATTTATTTTAAATTCAAAACAAGTTCCCTTGGCAACAGCCTTTAGAACATGGCAGAGCGTAGTCAGAGATGTTGCCCACTTGTCAGTGTGAAATGATAGCCTCACTGCTTATACAACAAAGCTGTTTTGGGATTCAGCGTCGTACATTTTCACACAGTGCACCCAACAATGGCAACAGACGGCGTATTTAGAATTGAACATTTTCAGTCCTTAGTTTCCCGAAGGAAAGGACACTTTTCCGTTTGGAATCTTTAGCAGAATGTGGAATACCAACATTACCTGTGCTGCGAATTTCATGTATTGGTTGGGAATGTATTGCTTTTGGAAACAGATGCACCCTACAAAGCCTTAGCAGTATGCAGCGTTCTGGGAAAACATGTTTGTATCATGCAGCCAGGAAAGTTGAAGAGTATATTATGCGAAAGGGTATGATAGCTCTACTGAGTTTAGCTGGAACCCCAGGAATGGTGGCGTTTTTGAGTCTTTCATTGTTCTGTCTGCTGCAGTGTGGCATTGCGGTCAGATGGTTGTTGGTCTGAATTCCAGGTTGGTCATGCCTTGAGTGCGGTACTCAACTGAAATTGCTTACCTACATGCTCAACTGCACAAGTGGATAACACTGAATGTAAATCGTAAGCTACGTATGTAAGCCGCCACTGATAAGGGCATCCGCTGGAAAAAATGATGTAATGCATTGTATTAGAATAACATGACCAATCATTGTGTCAAGCTAAGAGCTTGCAATGTTGGTTAACGTCAGTCACAATGTTGTATTCTGATGAGCTATTTTGCATTTTGTTCACTGGACCGTGCGAGCTGTTGAATCTAAGCACTATGGCGCTTTGTCCTTACCAAATTTGTGCAAGTCATTTTATTAGTCTTGCACAATAACTGGCATTCATTTCAGTGCGCATAAATCTTGTGACGATGCTGCTGGCCGTGACATCACAGAGCTACGGAAAGAGCCTGACAGGTGTTAAATCGAACACCCCCTCCCCGTGCAATGGTTTTGGTTCTGCCTAGAGATGTAAAACTGGGAGGTGGAGAAGCCCAGGCTGTTTGCACAGTCTGTTCACTGGCCCGAGCGACTGAGTTGGGCTAGACTGGTTTCGGCGGCGATGTTCGGTTCCCCCTGTTCTGCTCCACTTTGTTCCGCTCTCGTACTACAGAACATCTCCCCTACCTCTGCAGTGTCAGCTCATTAGCACACAGATCTCACATTGCTTCACCGCACTGTCATTGAAAAAAGGAAGGAAAAAAAAACTACCCCTTCACTTTCAATACGCGCGCATTCGTTGGGTTCTGCCGGCAAGGCAAAAGCGGGGGGGGGTGGGGGGGGGCGTTGAAAGGGTGTTCACGGAGAAACTTCACCTCGCTGCCGGCTGCCTCCTAATGAGACTCTGGCGTCGATAAAAATGCAAACAATAAATAAATGAGTAAATAAATAATAGATAACGCAGTGCAATTTCACGCACGTTGGAGAAGCAAGGAAGCATGGGAAACGAGGCTTGATTTTGGGAATCTAATTAATCCAGGGGCAGACTGTTTGCAGGATCCAAGTAGTCCCCCGGGAGCTGTTGCCCCATTTCTACTCTCTCATCGCCGTGCCTCCGCGGCGCCTCCAAGAGCACTTCTCAAGAGCGCCAAGGCTGAGTCCAACCCGCGCGGAACGCCAACTGCACTTTGATGATCGCGGGAATAGCTGAACGTTTTCGGAAAGCATTCGGCCACCATAGCACAGAACAAATGTTTGCGGTGGAAGCTGTCAGCAACTAGCATGGGCTTTGATCTGACTTTGTGCATATCGACTAAATATTCCCTCTGTGCTTCCATCTGCCGCTGTGACAATTCTCTAGTAACAGGATAGCAGTGAACTGACTTTCTGTTAGGTACCAAACTGGAGCAATGTCACTGCAAAATGGGTTTTCATTGATGGAATAGGACCCCTGAACTAATGCTTATCCAATGTCAAGTGTTTTTTTTTCCTTGTTATAAATTAGCGCTACATTACCAAAACCTGGTGCAATGTGGAAGGTACAATTGCAACTGTACAACCAGTCTGAAGTGAAATTTTGTATTTTGGGAGTGTTTTTGTACTTGCAGATAGATTTTTAATCGTTGGGATGGAAACATAATTGCACCAAAAGTTACAGGCTGTGAACATCTGCAAACCCATTACTTGGAATTAAAAGAAGATTGGCCCACAATCCAGCCTGGGGTTTGTTTCCTCCACAGTGACTGTTGACTATAAATAAATACAAACCCAGCACAGTAACATGACGACGTATACTTGTTCTCTGCAAATTATTATATAATGCAGAGAAATCTTGGGTTTATAAATAGTGATTTCTTCATGATTAGAAGTTTTCATGGTGTTCGGGCATTCTGCTGTTTCTAGGCATAGTGCTGTGTAGAAATTGTGCTTCCGTTATTGTGGAATTTGGATTGTTAGCCTGCTCAATGAACACCAACGAAAACCGAACTGTGCAGGCAATATCTGTAGCTGGATTAGCACACCTCTGTGATGCCAGGTTTTTGGTCTGGCCTGGAATACGCAATACGCAAGTGACATACATGAGTACAAATATATGAGTGCTCCATTGAAATTCTTTTTTTGCAGATGTTAGAAGTATGGAAAACAAAGTAGAACATATTTGAATACCTTCAGGTAGTTGGGCCTCTCATTTACAATTTTCTAAATGGGAAAGGTCATGTTGCACAATCAAGCAGATTTTGTCCTTGTTCGGTTTAGATTAATACATACAGTGGGCTGAGGGAGCATGCAACAATTCACAGCTTTTTACAGCGTTGCCAGTATGCAAACGCACCAAGCTTGGCTGCCATTTATGTAAGGCGTGAAATGACTGCATGCAATGATACATTTGTGTGCTATGGAATGAAAACACTAAATTCCTCCAAGATCGTACATCAACAGTATAACCGTATCCATAATAAAATAATGCATCGGGCAGCAGTGTGGTGAAGGGCTTGTAACCAAAAGGATGTCAGTTCAGTTTTCAGATGATACACTGCCAGTGTATACTTGAGCAAGGTGCTTAGTATCCTGCCGCTTAAATGGATAGTGCTGAAAAATGTAATCCATGTAAGTCGCCGTGGCTAAGGGTATCCGTGAAGCAAATAAATAATGTAATTTAATGGCATCGTGGATTCCATATGTCATGACGTGTACGTTCACACACGTGTACACGTGTGCTCACACACACACACACACATACATAGAATTGATGGGTCTCCATAGGATACCATCTATGACATTTCTGTGCATTGCATGACCAGGATGCAGAAAGCTGATAGCACTGGAATTGTCAATCCTGCTGGGAGGAGGAGCGCTTTTGGGAGCAGAAAGTTCCTCTGACTTTGTGCAAGAGATGATGCGGCCTGGAGTCAACACCACGGGGGGAATGTTTAATGTGCCATTGCTCATTAGAGCTCTACTGCCGTGTGACGTAAACCCTCTTCTGCATCGAGCACAAACAAGGACAGAGTCTCAATGTCCAGCCCCTTCCCTCCATCCATTCTGAAAGTAGTTTCTGCAAGTTTTCCATCTGTGAGTTTTTCATCACAGTTTTTATATGTAATAGGCAGGCATATTCTAGAAAGATGCAGTCAAATGCATTTAAAAAAAAATCCTTTTTAAAAACATTTCTATGCTGGCGTCGCCGAGAATATGTTTTTTTCTAATTATCGGAGTCTTTTCATAACCAAATCCATATTGACAGAGCAGAAAAACTCATTCAGGAGGAATGTGCCTTGTCCGATAAGGCAATTTTCACCAGACGTAACGTAGGGGTTTACAATTGACCGTTTCGTTTTTGCTTACCGGCTTTCTTTTGTTGGGTGTTCCATTCAAGAATAAGTAAGAATTAATGATCTGGCAAAGTGTGTGCAGTTATTACAATATGTTAAAAGTATCTTAATGGGAATTTCCAAAACGTTTCTGCGTAAAATGGTGACATTGACTTGCCCAGTGTCATTCCCATGTTAAACCCAAAGACTATTCAAGTTGTGGTCTGGAGTGTCTCATCAAGCTGAACTCATAGACTAGACAGTCCATAGAAAAGAGCTGAAACCTGTTTCTAAACTTCTTGTTGTCTTGCACTACTGTCCAGATTTACCAACATGCTGCATAGCATAGCCATACCTACCAGGAAATAAATAAGCTGATGCAACGACACGGAAATGGCCAACAGCATGAAGCCACAGTACAGGTGTTTTATTCATTAAAACTAAATGTAATCATAAATCTGCAGAACTACCACAGAGACTTCAATAATGAAAATAACTGTTGAATAAAACAAACATTAAATTTCAAGTAAAACACGATTTGCTCTTGTCGATATCCCTCTTGAAGTCAGGTGGTTCAAATGCCAGTCTGGGAACCAGTGTCAAAGTACGGTACATCTCAGTCAGTGTCAAAGTATGGTACATCTCAGTGTAATCCGGTCAGTGTAAAAGTATGGTACATCTCAGTGTAACCTGGTCAGTTTTCAAACTGTTTCCATTACAACATTGCAAGTATCAATTTAAATTATTGATCATTTAAACTTTGACATGCTGCAGTGATTTTCACTGTTGCATATGCATTGCATCACACTATTAGTCTTAGAGGTTTGGCTGGTGTGTAAAATATATAAGCAATTTTTTTTAAAAGCATACATGCATGAATAGGGATTTATTTTTATGCTCAGATGCTAAATTATTTTGGAAATCAAAGTAGCAAAGGTGTAGTGTTGTATATCTACTACTAGCTCTTTTTGCTGTTGTGATTCTGTGGCCTGTATTCACTCAACATCCTTGAATTTCAACTCTCAGTCAAAAATACATTTGGGTAAGTTCAATTCCAACCGAAATATACTCGATAAACAATTATCCCTTTAAAGCCGGGGCGTTCTAATTTCGAAATAATAATTTTGAAGGTTTAACGTTTAATATCTCTGCCAATCACTGATTTTATTTCTGGAAACTGCTAGTTACAGAAGACAAAATGAGCTACAATTTTATATGGTTGGTTCATGGGTTTAGTGGGCGTGAATTTACTTCTAGATCGCTAGATAAAACTGCTCGACAAACGTGCATTCTCCGTTTGCCTCACCACGTACGGAGCAGACCACCATGGAAAGAAGTGACATCACAGCAGAGAGAAAGCCAGTCAACCCCCGAAAGTAAGAGGGATTTATGATCACATTTAACCACACATGTTACTCCCAAAGCTATATTAACATAACATTAAGTGAACTGATAGATGTGAGTATTTCCCATATTTAGTGTAGAGATCGCTAAATAATAACAAAAACTAAAAACAGTAACCTTAGTCTAACAGTTAGCTCTCAGCGCGAACAACGTTAGTTCTGCTGTCTGACTTGCTATCTTTATATATTTTATACTCAACTATTAGTCTTATCAATAGCAAGTAGACTACTAAGTAGCTAGTGTTTTCACATAATACACAGGTGCAGCTCAAAAAATTTGAATATCGTGAAAAAGTTCAATATTTTTTGTCACTCATTTCAGAAAGTGAAACTCATATATTATATAGATTCATTACACATAGAGTGAAATATTTCAAGCCTTTATTTCTTGTAATTTTGATGATTATGGCTTACAGCTAATGAAAACCCAAATTCAGTGTCTCAAAAAATTTGAATATTGTGAAAAAGTTCAATATTGGAAACTGTGGTGTCACACTCTAATCAGCTAATTAACTCAAAACACCTGCAAAGGTTTCCTGAGCCTTTAAATGGTCTCTCAGTCTGGTTCAGTAGGCTACACAATCATGGGGAAGACTGCTGACTTGACAGATGTCCAGAAGACAGTCATTGACACCCTCCACAAGGAGAGTAAGCCACAAAAGGTAATTGCTAAAGAAGCTGGAGTGCTGTATCCAAGCATATTCATAGAAAGTTGAGTGGAAGGAAAAAGTGTGGTAGGAAAAGGTGCACAAGCAACAGGGATAACCGCAGCCTTGAGAGGATTGTCAAGCTAAATCCATTCAAGAATTTGGGGGAGCTTCACAAGGAGTGGACTGAGGCTGGAGTCAGTGCATCAAGAGCCACCACGCACAGATGAATCCAGGACATAGGCTACAAATGTCGCATTCCTCGTGTCAAGCCACTCCTGACCCAGAGACAACGTCAGAAGCGTCTTACCTGGGCTAAGGAGAAAAAGAACTGGACTGTTGCTCAGTGGTCCAAAGTCCTCTTTTCAGATGAAAGTAAATCTTGCATTTCATTTGGAAATCAAGGTCCCAGAGTCTGGGGGAAGAGTGGAGAGGCACAGAATCCACGTTACTTGAAGTCCAGTGTGAAGTTTCCACAGTCAGTGATGATTTGGGGTGCTATGTCATCTGCTGGTGTTGGTCCACTGTGTTTTCTGAAGTCCACAGTCAACGCAGCCATCTACCAGGAAATTTTAGAGCACTTCATGCTTCCTTCTGCTGACAAGCTTTATGGAGATGCTGATTTCATTTTCCAGCAGGACTTGGCACCTGCCCACACTGCCAAAAGTACCAAAAGCTGGTTCAATGACCATGGTATTAGTCAAAGTCAAAGTGTTTTTATTTATCAAGTGCACAGTATAACACAAGGTCATTCTGAACAATGAAATTCTTAGGACATGGCAAGCAACAACTATGTAGTAGGCATAAAAAACAAAAAATATATATATATTAAATTGTTAAAAAGAGTCAAATAAGGGCAAGAATAACATACATATACATAGCAGTAAAACACTAGGAGCAGTTCCAGATATGGACAGTAGGAGTAAGAGTATTAAATATTATAAATATAATTACTTTGCTTGATTGGCCAGCAAACTCGCCTGACCTGAATCTATGGGGTATTGTCAAGAGGAAGATGAGAGACACCAGACCCAACAATGCAGACGACCTGCAGGCCGCTATCAAAGCAACCTGGGCTTCCATTACACCTCAGCAGTGCCACAGGCTGATCGCCTCCATGCCACGCCGCATTGATGCAGTAATTCATGCAAAAAGAGCCCCAACCAAGTATTGAGTGCATAGAAATGAACATACTTTTCAGAAGGCTGACATTTCTGTTTAAAATATCCTTTTTTATTGATCTTATGTAATATTCAAATTTTCTGAGAAACTGAATTTGGGTTTTCATTAGCTGTAAGCCATAATCATCAAAATTACAAGAAATAAAGGCTTGAAATATTTCACTCTATAATGTAATGAATCTATATAATATATGAGTTTCACTTTCTGACATGAGTGACAAAAAAATATAGAACTTTTTCACGATATTCTAATTTTTTGAGCTGCACCTGTATGTCTAAATTTGAAGGTAACTTATTTGACATTTGTTGTTGATCAGTCCTGTCGAAAATGAATGGAGAAGGAAACTAAACAGCAAGCATTTACTACCGTCAGCTTCAAGGTTTATTTTCTGACTCACGTTTTTGACATGAGAAAGATTAGCCTGTTTAGATAAATATGACAAAAAGACTTCATTCAGTTGAGCCAATGATTTAGGTCTGTTGATTCAGAACAATCTCTTGAACATCGATGGACATGTTGCTATTTTATTATTTAATCTTTTTATATTGTATTTTAGGGCAGCATTTTAGGCATAGTGCTTAGGACGGCACAATGATCAGAACCGGGGCTGGTCGTAAGACATATTTGGCCGCATATTTTTACAAATGCACTTTGTAAATGAACTTGCCAACCTGAGTGAATAATAAAAAAGACAAATGCATCCATTTGTTAGTCAGTTGTTGATTGTAGTCTGGCCTATGACTCTGTGACTCTAGGCTTGACTTCATCAAACTTTGTCCTTAACTTGTATGAAGGCCTCTTTATGTTGGTCTTTAGGGAAAGCACTGACCTGGAAGGGCATTCTCCAGTTGGTAAGTAGCAGTAAGACCCAAAGACTGCATGCCCCCTGCAGCCAGGGAGGCATCTGTTTGCTATGGGGGGGCCTGTCAGAAGTGCTTATTTGGAATGCTAACTCCTCTCTCGCGTCTTTAAGAATCTGAAAGACTATTTAAATCTCTGTCAGCAAATGAAATTAGATGCCCGGGTGCCTGTTTAATTTAATAAGGACTGAAATCTGAGGAAATCTGGCACTACAGCGCTGCCTCCGGGGCGCTGCCGTAAAACCCCACGTCCTGCCGCTCAAACGGCGGCTCGGGACGCCATGCTGTTAGCGTGTTTGTTTAACTGTGCCACAAAAGATGAACAAAGGGCTGTGTCAGAGGTGGACCAGTTTGAATTGCTTATTTTTAATGGGGCCACGCGCACTGCTATGCTTTCTCATTGACAAATGTTTGTGGCGAACCCATGAGCAAAAATGATCTCTGCTGCTCAGAAGTAAATATTTACCACATGGTGAATTTACCACCGCCTGTCATAGCACAACCCTGCTATACTCATCTAGCACTTAGCGTAATTACTGTGAAAGTGTAAGTGATTCACTGTGTGGCCAATTCAGAATTGCTGGCTTCAGTCTGTGACAAAGCAACAACATTGTTTTGGTGCCATCTTAGAACTGTTTATTCTACCTGGTCAAATGTTGAGGTATCAGGCCAGATATGTTAATCCATATCCATTGCATAACATCTTTGGTAATAACATGACCAACTCATTTAAAACTGTAATTGTGCACAATTTATTGTAATTCCTGAATATATTGAGTGAAGATTATATATATTGACTGAATATATTGAAAATACGTAAGTGTGGAGTTTTCATAAATCAGACAATAGTGTTTCCTTCCACTTTTAATTTATTGTCGTGCTACTGAAGGGTATTGTCTATGTACTGTAACTGCTTAATTACAGAATTTCTATCTTACAAGCCTTTGCTCATGGCATCTTAGCACCAAAACGAATTCACTATTTGATATGATGCAAATATTTCTTTGATTTAATTTACAATTTCTCTCTCTCAAAAAAAAGGAAGATTAAAATTTTCTTCACAAGAAACACATGAGCTTTGGACTGTCATTTATCGACAGTAAGTGTGCTCTCCAACAATGTGTTTAAAGGCAATTTCGCAATGGCACTTATCATTGCTGGTGCCTGCATGTTTGAGAAAGTGGGGAGAATAATGTATAATGCAATAATTACCCAGATTCACCCGTCCTTCCCAAAAAAAGTCAAGTGAAGCTGAGATAGTTGGGGTTGGCAATTTGGGGTTGTGGTTAATTCCACTCGTACAATGATGTAGTAGACTGTAAAGCAATTTACTTAGATTTTTTTGATGGGACACATACGGGAAATGTATAGGAACGTGTAACATGCAACACAACACTTTTCAGGTAATGCTGCAGAAAACTCACTATTAAGACCGACCTGATTTCCATTAGCATCAGAGGATGTGAATGCAAAATACCATTTGAGTTATAAGGTGAAATAAAATATATTTACACATTCTTTGCTATTATATAAATTTTTTGCACATAACCCCCCACTTAGCAGAATTTCATAAACAGAGTAAGAAGTGAATGCATTTGAATTAACTTACAGGTTTTAACACGTATAAGTAAATCTTCTGATTTGCTTTGCAATTTCCTATTTTCCAATGTGTGTTTTGTAAATGTCAGATGCCTGTAGAAGTTCAGTGTGTTTTAAAATTTAGCAAATTAGCTACACTACATATATATATATAACTACAAACGTATAATATATGGAGCTGTCTATGCCAAACAAGCCCACGCTTTTGCTAGGGGGCCAAACATTTAGTAATTTCTTTCAAGTCAATTTGAGGCCTAATTGAACAAGTGATTGGCAACAGAACAGCTCACAGCTTCAGTTGTTCTTTAGGCAGAGCTTTGCACATTCCTTATATGTACAAAAAACAAAGTAACCGTCAGAGGGAAAAAATTTAAAAAGAAAAAAGATTTCCCCATGTGCCTGTAATGTCCCCTGAAGCTAACACCTGCTGCCATGTTTGGCATGGGAAGACAGAACCACCATGAAACCAAGGGACAACAGATAGCTGCTTCAGTGTCAACACCTCCCTTTCCTCTCTTTCTCCTCTAACCTTAGGCTGTGAAAAAAGGAGCCAGCATTTGCCTTTATGTTTTTAAGCTATTTATTATCTTATGCTGCCTGATTTCTATTAAAGAGAAATTTGCAGCGCTAAGCTCTTTAATCTTTCGCTCTCCTGTCCCCCTACAACGTTTCCCATCCTTCATGCTGTCATTTAGCTAATGGTGTGTGTCTCCTCTGCTGGGGTTTTACACTCACCAACCTTTTTTTATATTATTTTTTATCGGATCCACCAGGTTCTTAAACACCCGCGTAGCAGATGGGTTTTTTATTTTTTTTTAGCTGCGACATTCTGCAGTATGATATTTTTTTTCTTTACACGTTGGAAAGTAAAAACAAGGAGGAACAAAGGCGAATGCCTCTTTCTGACTGCACAGGGGCCTCTCATGGCGAGCGGGGCCGCGCCCGTTTTTCACAGAGCGGGAGCGAGCAGCCTCGGGAAAAGGGGGGTTACGTCAGGTTAGCACGGAGACAGGCGCCGTCAACGTGCTGCCGCGCGACCACCCGCAAGAGTGATGTATTGAATAATCTCCCGTTTTGATATAATGCAACTTTGCATATTTAGATAGGGTGGCATTTCATTTCATTCTCTGATGCAATGCACATTTATCATGGGCCGTCTCTCCCGCTATGTGCACAGCAGGCCCTCGCGGCATTGATATATTTCCATCACGTGAAAACTTTAAATAAGAGCGCAATAAATCGAATCTATCTCACATGTATGTAATCTAGCAAACACATTTATTTTGTTGCAAAGTGTTTGTTTACGGCATTCAAAAAAGGACTAGCAGTGGGGGGCATGCATTGCTCAATGGGTGGCAAGAAGTGATGAAGCAAAAAAAACGCCATCATTAGCTCGTTTATCCTGTCAGGATTCGCCAGAATAAAAACCGTGCTTTTCACTATAATTTCATGGGGGGCGTTCAGTTCGATTTACCCACTGCATTTTTGTGTGGGAAATTTGTTAAATGATAAATTGCCCACAGGGAAAAGAGTGCGGTTTTTGCAGTTTTTTTTGTCTTCACTGCAATAAATCTCTGTAATCTCACGAGAGTGGTGTATTTTAGTAATATGTCATGTCCTATGGAGAAAGGCACCAAATAATTGAATGTCAGTGTATGCCCACACTGGCATATGCTATTGGCACTGCTATCTCACCAGTGCCTACGCACAGGTTGAACACAAAAGTATTCCATTAGCCTGAAGTGGGCAGATTTTTTTTGTAAATACATGGGCCCATCTTGATGTGGAGCACAAAGTGCTTCTATTTTAAGGCTCGCCTGCCGTAGGGGAGGGGGTTTCTGATTGCCGTGGTGTCAGCCACGCTCCGTGCGGCTCACATTTTAACGACTGTCGCCCCTCCCCTCCCCTCCCCTCCCCAACCCGCCCAAAGACATTACCACGTGTCCCCTGTGACGGCCCTGCAGCCTGCCGGAGAGATCGATATGGCTGAAAAGCCCGCAAGGCTCCTAAAAACGTGGCACACACAAGCCCGGGGTCCCAGCCGACACGCCCAGCCTTTCGGGCCGGCCTCGCAGACGGTCGGAATCGAAAAAAAAAAGACGGATCGTCCTCCGTCAGCAGCCGCTCAGGCCAGCCTCAAGGTCTGATAATAGCGTCGGCTGGAATCCACGGATGCAGAGGCCCCTCCCCTCCCCCATTCCCCCTGTGCATCACCAGCAGGGGGAGGGTGAAAGGGGGAGGGGGGTCTGTTTTAAATGCGAAAGTGTACCGTGAGTGAGTGCGTCCCGCCAAGGGCACATGCGACGTTGGAACAAGAGGCTATTTTGATATGTGAAGTCATGCGATTTAGAGGCTCTTGGGTGCCGGCGTGCTGATGGAATTGACTGAATGCGTGGACGGGGGGTTGGGAGCGGGGCAGGGACAGGAGCCCTGCGTGGGTCTGGGGTTTTTTTTTGGAGAAGCATATACAGCCATTGATCCACCTCAGGGCCGCTCACACAGGCCCAGCAAGGGTGAGACAGAGCGGCGCAGGTGTTGCCAGATGGCGCGGACACGCCTGGCGGGCGCAGGAAAGAGGGAGGAGCTTCAGGACGGGACGAGGTGGCCAGGTCACGCGGAGAGGCCGGTTACACCAGGCTTTGGTTTCAGATCATCAGTCAGGCTATGTGGGGGGGAGCAGGAAGGAGCAGATTAAATAAAAACACTAATAAAACGTCAACAGCCAGATGTTGCCAAATAACAAGTTTGCACATCTGACACTTTAACTGCTGAACCATCTTAGTGCTTGATAGTATGATAAAGCAAAGTAATAACTCACACTACTGAAGAAATTCTTCATTTCTACAGATTTCCTCTCCCTTTATTCTTAGATAAATATGAGGATTGCTCTTGGATTAAAAATGCAAAATAGTAAGGCCATTGACAATTGCCACTCATTTTTACATATAATCACAGTCAGTGTGCTAAGTGGATGAATCACCAAAGTTAATGAATAAGTTTGCGTTTTCATCGAATAAACGTGACATTTACCTCTACATTTGTTTTTAAGTCAGAGTTACACATAAATGTGAATGAGTCGATGCCTAGATTTATAAGGACAGCTCAGGATTATTTTATAGGAGGTAATAAATTATTATTTGCTCAATTTGTCTGTCTAGATCTAAATCTAGACACTTCTAGTGCCAAAGCAGTAAAACAAACAGGATAAGCAGTTATAATAATGTTATGTAATGACAGCACCTATCCTGATTTAGAGTATTAAATCCAATTCTGGTCACCATACATTAAGAAACATATAGGCTCTTGAAAAAGTGTAGAGAAAGGCAAAAAGAATTTAATTTAAAAGTTATTAAATTTAAAGTTCAGTGAGGTTTTTATTTTATTTTAAAGGGATTAAAGTGGATAAAGTGTGTAATGGAAGCTAATTCTGGTTCTGTTGAAAGTAGAAATGGAACTGATCCATGATCAGATGCTTGGTATCTAATCTGAGAAGGGCCAGTGTGCACGTAGGCTGTCGTCATTGCCCAGCACTAAAACACTTGATTCAATGAATCATCAATAAAGATCTTGATTAGGTGAATTACTTGTTTTTAGTGCAGAGCTTGAAAAAAGGCTGGTCCTTCTCGGATAAGATCGGGGACCCCTGCTAGAAGAATCTAGAAACAGTAGGAGATTAAAGGGACACATGTTCTGTTCTGATCATCAAACATTTATGTCAAGGATGGTATTACTGTATGTTCTAGTATAACCATTAAAATATGTGATTGGCAGAAATGTGTGATGTGATGCCTGGGCTGACACATGATAGTAAATTACTGAGCTTCCTCTGTCAGTACTGGCATGTCCAGGCTTCAGTAGCCTACCATTAGGTGCATAATTACACTGAGAGCCAGTTGTTTAGCAAGATCGGCCACCGGACAGCCCAACACAAAACCAACATGTTGAAATTTTTGCTGTGAGTATAATGTGGGTTTTGTTTTTAATAAAAAGGACAGAAAAAACTAAATCTAAAATGAAAAAAAATCCATAGGGCCAAAATAATGGAGAAAAAATAACTCAATGGCCACGTTGAAAATGATGCGATCCTTTTGATCTTTGGAGTTTATAATATCTAATTCTCCATATTGAGAGTGCTTCATTGGCATCAGCACTAACCCAGTCTGGTGAACTGTGAGGCAATTCTCATTTTCAATCCAAGAAGAAACCTCAGTTGAATTCGGTACATGTGGGGGTTGCAAATTCTATAACAAATGTTGCTAAGTGATAAAGCGTGTTTTTCTCCAAGAGAGAAATTAAAATGCATAAAGGAAATATGTTCCTTATCATTTCAGATGAATTCAATCCATGTCCCACGTTAATTACATAAAACACATTAAAAAAAAATTTAAAAAGCCCGAGCAGTATATTTGGCTCTGTCTGTGTTGAAATCCTCAAAATGAATAATAGTGGACGTGAACTAGCCACCCTTTATTAGACCACTTTGGCAGTAGAAGTGTTTTTTGTGAAATGATAATTATTTGATTGAACAGGAGTTTAAATGTTCCACGCAATGCACTTGCGTCACCTCGCCTGGGCCAAATCCGACGCGTTTAATTTCTGAAAATGCGGCTCAGGACTGACTGCACATCTCCAGCAGAGCGCAATTTAATGCAAACATCAGGATGTCGTAAAATAATGTCTGCTTCGTTTCGTCGGCCATTGTTCTCCGACCGGCTTTATTAAGACAACGCGTGCTTTCCAAGGAGCCGGTTCCGTATTAATGAATCAGATAAAACAGAAATGACGTGTTATCAAGCGCTTCCCATTGGGAGAAATTAATGGCGTTAATTCATCCGTCAGTCAGTGGAGGAGAGCGGACCGGAGCTGGGAGTGATCGGCTCGCCGTGCGGTGAATCCAAGGTATCGCGGCATACCGAGCGGGGCAGCGGGCCACTTAACGGACGGTTTTTTGAGAGCGTGCCTGACCCATTCTAAAGAACAGGCCTCACTGGAGAGATAGGGAACGTAGATATCATAGATAGACCAGAATATCATTGGAAGGGTAACAGTCATGTCTGGGACTCCAGCCTCTTTGCAGCACGCGTTATCGCTGTAAAGCAAACTTTCTGAAGACCTTTACCACGTCATTACTCTAAAGTGCCAGAACCATATTATTAGGCTAAGGCTCTTGTACTCAGGAAATTATATGGGTTGCTCAACAAAAAACACGAACAGTTGTTAATATCTACATGCTGTATACCCTGGAGTAGATGTATGAAAACCATAATGAAGATGCATGCTTCGGATGACCTAATTTCTTCTTGTTTTTTTTTTTCTCGAAAAAAAATTCTTTGGTTGACGGCAGCCTTGATTTTTTCCCAGGCCTATAAATGAAACTGCAGTGAGATACAGCACAAAACATTCTACACTCTTCAAGGCACATTCAACATGCCTCATTTGTTTTTAGCAGACTACCAAAGAGACTTGCTTCAACCTGTCCTGCAGATAAATGCAGTGGATGGAGATGTATTTGTCTTGGAATTACAGCTGAAAATGGCTATAACAGTCTCTCACACTACTACCTTTTAGGTTTTTTTTATTATTATTTGGAAACATCTAAATTAGCTACCTTGCATAATTGGAAAAGGATATTGTTATTTTTCATAATTTCATATGATTGTCCATCTGTAAACTAAGTTAATTCTGAACTGAATTAAAATTGATCTAAATATGTCTAATAGTCAGGATAGGCATAATTTCTGCGAGCTCGCCATTATAACCCTAAATTAGTGTTCCTCCACCTTTAGCCTGTATGTGTCCCAGGTGGATTATATGCTGTATATCAGCAGAAGTGAGCTGTTCCGAGTCTGTGTATTAAATTGTGCACTCATAAAATCCACAATAATTGAATAGCCGAAAGGCTACATAGATTTTTTTAATGAAACACTTCGTATCACTGCGGGTGAGAAATCCCTTTGCCCCCTGATGCCTGTACAGCTGAGCGCTGTGAGGCATGGTCATTCTGTTTCACTTGTTTTGACTTAATATTACCATAACAAGATTGCAAGAGCTAACATTCGATTTGAGCTATATATACGCCATCTTGCTGTAATTCATATAGATGCGAGCTCTTTTTGTGAACTCTTTTTGTATCATCAGAAGCTTTTATGATGTAATCATTTTTTACTCACACAACAGGATGTTTCTAGTTTCATACCATCAGCTTTGAGTGCTGTTTATTACGGTGAACCCATTATGCGCGGGTTCAGAGAGAATTTCCGCTTGCTTTTGTCGCAGCCGCCGCCGAAATCAGACGCGCACCCGAAGGCAGTATTTTTTTTTTTTAATTATCCATTTAATTTTATTAACATGAAAGCTTGGCAGCACGGTTTCGTCTTCAGGCCAGGGAGAAAGGGAGAGTCGCCCATTTCCTCTGCCTGGACCCAAAGATCCAGCCTCTCACTGGGTTATATTTACAAAGCAGATCACTAAGGAACGACACCTGGTGCTTTCTGCCCCATTTACCAGAGGTAAACATTATGGGCCTGATTTACTAAGACCTTTAGCGTGTGCAAAACCTTTTAGCACACGCAAAACCTATAACATCACAAATGATTAGTCATGGTATTTGTTTTGCACCAATCATTGGTTGTGCTATTAGTTTTGCATGTGCTTAAGGTTTTCGCACCCGCTAAAGGTCTTAGTAAATCTGGCCCTATACGCGTTGGCGTTTCCATTTATTCTCAGCAGCGAGCCCTCAAACCGCCCCAACTCCCTCAATATCCATTATAGACAAAGAAATACCTGAAACATTAATGATAGTGACGCGCTTCGTAGGGTATAATATCTACTTGTCAGAGCAGAGTGAAACCAGTTAGCTTTTCTTGCATGTAGTAATGTAACTAATGTATGAGTAATGTAACTATAGTCTGTGAGTAATATGAGTGATTAAGGCAAATTAATGCTGGATTGCTCTTGGTGATATCATCCAGTAGCGAAGGCCAGGCTTCATTTTTTGCAATTGCTGAGCGTGCCGCAGATCAAAGCCTTGCGTAATGTCATCGCTTTGTGGGAACCGTGGTTGGAAAAGGAGTCGTGCACCCTCACGGTACTCTGTTGTCTTATGCATTGCACAAGTCTGCGCAGTCATTCTACTCCTGGGGTGCTGCGTGGGGCACACAGGGCGAGGGGTCATGACCACAGATTTTTAAACCGTGCAGCAGGCCTGTAGATTGAATAAGAGGAGAGAGGCGGACAGTGAAAAAGCACTCAAGACAGTTAGAAAGCTTCCCGGTACAGAAGTGCTGGCATTGTGTGGGCACATGCTTCACGTTTAGATCTAACAAAAGGGTTGTCACGTTATGCCTAAGCCCCCCCCCCCCCTTTTCCCGTCCCTGTCCTTCAAATAAAACCCTTCAGCAGTCCATCACTGCATGGCAATAACTCTCAGAATGACAAGTGCTGCCTGTACCGCCTTATTGAAGATGGTATCAACCTGTTGCGGAGCGACGGAGAAGCGCGGAGATATAAGCTCGGCTGCCAGTGAAAAGGGCCAACGATACAGAGAATGAGGTACACGCGACGGTATGCCTGTAGACTCGTAAAAATATCAGCGCAGCCTTAAACACATTCACACCGGGCAGCGAGCAAAGCAATAAACAGTTCACAAAAAAAGCGCGCTTCCTGTTCTTTGTTAGTGCTGTGAGTGGTAATGATGGCTCGGGGCTGGTACTGCAGGCTATTCATCACCGAAGCAGCTAAGCCCTCCCTGCTACCGCCTGCCTGCCACAGATTGCTGTTTAACATTGAGGCGCGGGAAGGTTCATTTACTTACCAAACATCATCTTTCCCTTCACATAGGAGCGAGGCAAGTCATTTCAGCGGCCTGAATCCCTTCGGTTCATATCGAATGGTTATTGGCCCTGGCCTCAATGGGACATGGGGGAAAAATGGAGGGAAGGGTGATAAAAATAAAAAAAATAAAGAAATGTTGAGCGGCTCAGGGCACTTGTCATTTTGAAAGATCTCTGGAGCGGCAGCAGTCAGCATATTTTTTTCCCCTTCCTTTGCGCCCAATTCAAAATCCATTTCACATCTCCGCGGCCGTTTCCGCTCAGTCCATCGGATTCCCAATCAAGCGTACGTCACACCTACACCCTCCCAACAATACCAGCAATCAGCGTAACTGTAATCCCTCGCGCGAAACCGTTGCACGTCCCTTATAGCTGTGTGCAGTGGGAGGCATTGTGCTGAATGAAGGCGGAATGCAGCTCTCTGGGCCCGGCTCGGCCCTGCGTTATTTCTGGGACTCCTGTTCTCTCAGTGATTCTCAGCTCATTGCTGCGAGCAAGGTCAGATGAATCAGTCCAGCGAAAAACATTGTGTGGGCTTCCATTGTTCCAGAGAACTGGCTGTAAGTGATTCCTGAATTCTTCTGGGTCATGCCGAACAAGGAGACCGTGCATTGAGTATCTTTTATTTTATACCTCATCTTTGATATCCCGTGTGCGTGGTGATATTTTCTCTGAGCACCGCTCCTATGGTTTGCCACTGAGAGGAGAGGAGGTGAACCAGACACAGGGGAATTAATATTTAACAAAAAGCAATATGCAGCAAGTCTTTTGCAGCGTGTCGCGGCATCCTCGCGCAGTATTACAGTCTGAAAATTGGAAAATGGATTAATGTGACAAAGAATTAAACGGATTGATTTTATTCACGCGGGCGCTGCATGAGAACCAATAGGGATGGGGGAGGATTCTGAGACCGTGGCTGCAGAGAGCGTGTGTGCGGGTGTGGTTTTCAACCCCTGCCCTTGCCCCTCCCCCCCTTCTCTCTCTCCCTCCCAAGAGAGGAGGCCGTGAGGATGCTAACGTCGTTCCCGTTAGCCTCCGAAGCCAGCCTGCTTACGCATTCCCGTTTGGGGGCAATTACTTAATCGTGAGTGATCGTAAGTGACAGTTCACAGTGGCTCGGGCCATTCTAGGCTCCCGGCCTTACGCAACCAGCTCAGAACAGGGGGGTGGGCGGGGTGAAAAAATAAACAATACGCAGTGCATTCCCTGCTGTCCCTATCTCTCTCTATCTGAGTTGCCAAATTTGGTAGCGTAATAAAGGAGCAGTGGTTGTAATAGCCTGTGTGGAAGCTGAAGTCACGCTGTATCTGTCTGCAGGTGTTGCACTGCAGAGGTAAATGGATTTCCACTTCAGAAAAACCAAGCATTCAAATCCCAGCTTTCTCGAGGCTCTGGCCATGCGTGGTTGTTTATGAGAAGAGACTACATGTTTGTCGGCGTTTTTCTTTCATTTGCGGCCACGCATTTAACAACGCGAACCACAATTTTCAAATGGAGGCTTGTCCATTTTGTAAGCATCTGTAACTCCGCTGTACCAAATTTTCTGCTGTTTGAAAGGTGTGAAGGGAGTGCTTTCATTTTGAGGATGCAAACATGCAGGCGCAGGCTCTGGAATGTGTAAAAAGCAATGCTAATCACATGCTGGAACATATTTGCACCAAGAATGTTTCTTTTTGTAAATAAACTGAAATGGCAGTGAAGTGGACACATTCATGCACATTCACACAGGAAGTATAAATTCTTTATGCATGCATTAAAGATGCACACAGTCGATCCGACCATGCAAAACAGCACTGCAGATACCCAGTAATGCTTTACTGACGCTAGGACGATATTTGTACAGCGATCATCCACCAGTTGATGGAATTGTCAACTGCACTGTTCGTCAGTAGCTATAGAACAATGTTCCATCTAGCGTTTCCTCATCCAATTCCATGCCAAATGAATCCCGGTTTCAGTGAGACGGCCAATGGCAACTGCGAAGTAATCAAACGAAGCTCAGAGAACACTTTTCCCACAAAGGCCGATGCACAACAGTGCGTGTACTGTTTCGCCTTTTGTTTGCGTGGATTTCACGGAGCGACAAATAGTCATTTGGCCACGGGACCGCACGTCCCCCCCCCCCCCCGCGCTGTCCTAGGCGCCGAGGAGAGAGGCGCTTTAGATTGCAGCCCTTATTGACCCACTCCTCCTCCGGTTTCTCCGCCAGTGAAAAGCTCCCTGTTGAGTTTCCTCGAGTTGCCCATTGATTGCCATTAAACAGCGGCCTGCTTTTTAAAGGCCTAATCTGTGAGATTATAAAGACGGAGCGGGTGCAGGACAAAGCGCGGGCAGTCCTAAACGGGCTGCCTTTGTGTGTGACTGTGGCGGGATATCATCTCAGCCACTTTTGTCCAAAAAAAAAAAGAAATATTGCCCCCACCCCCCTTCCTTCAGATAGCCCTTCGCTTGTCGTTTGTGCGCCGTCTCGAAAATTGACCCAGACTGACATGTAGATAATCGCATTGAAGTATTTCTGTCCATTTTAACCCTTGCAGAAAAAAATTGCCCTCAACCAATAGGAAAGAACACATCGGTCCAAAGACCATGCATTTTCTTTGTCGGTTTTGCTTGGGTGACGGTTGTGGGGTTCTCTTAATGGAGGTGAGGAAAAGCATTACTGCACCGCCGTGTCTCAGGCAGGCGAACATGACGCCTGTTCTCTCGAGCGTGCCGCTCTCCGCTTTAATCACAGTTTGAACTGTTGCCCTTTGCAGCCGGAGAAATCGATACTCTAGACCTGCGGTTAGACTTTTGTGTGTGCATGCGTGTTTGTGTGTGTGCATGCGTGTTTGTGTGTGCGCGCGCGCACGAGTGTGCGTGTGCGCGCATGTGTGGATAATTTCATGTGTCCTGTGTAGTGAAATGGTGAAGAATTATTACATTGACCTGCAGTAGGTGTTGGGTCTTTTTTCCTTTTTTTTTTTGGTGACTCACTCAGGCTAATTTTCATTTAATGGTGATGTCTTATTTTTGAGCTGCATCGGGAGCAGGAAGTTCACTGCAGCCTGAGATTAAAACTAATCCTCCACAGCTGCAGTCTGAAAGGATCTTTTGGAGCCGTTCCATGTGTGGTCCCTCAATGAGGAGCTTACCTCACATGCTCTTATCCCCAGAGGGGCTTGGGTGCTCCTCAAATGAAGAATTGACAGAAAGTCTTTTTTGAGTTGCTAAGCAAAGGATCACATAGGTGGGAAAAGGTCTCGCTACTCATAACTCATAGGTCGTATAAACATATTTAATAGCAACCAGGCAGGACAGTGTTTTTATACAAACTTCATAAAAGAGAGATTCAGCAGATAAGCACCACGAGCCTGTATGTATACTGCACATTTTATATCTTATTATTGTATTTTTTTTTGTATTTACATCCAGTCCATATACATTGATACAAGGTCTTACAGGGTAATATCAGACATGAATATTGACTCCCCGTCTTCACGCTGCTGTCCTACTAAAATAAAAATTATATACCTTTCCAATTTGAAGTGAAATAGAATGTCTTTGATTATCCAGGTCAAACATTTTCATTCCCACTTTCAAAATGAAAATAATATATATGGCACGAAGTATGCAGCATTTTCTGTCATCGCATTTAAATTATCATCGCAAAACATGCTATTTTAATTAATATAAGAACTTGTGGTCTTGTGGGAAATGGGCGTTTCAGTTCCTTTCTCTCTGGTAGACAGTTTTCTGCATCTACTGCTCATGCTACCTGTGAAGTCCCTCAAGGATCCATATTGGGGCCAGTTTTAGGCTCTATTTATATGCTGCTACTTGGACAAATTTTCCAGAAGCATTGCATGTATTATCCCTTCTATGTAGCCTATAATGTACAATTATGTTGTGTACGGTGACTCAGTTGTTGTAGTCGTAAAGCTGTTGTTCATGACAGAATCATGAATTTATCTGAATTCATTCAACTAAATTTAGATAAAACTTGAAGACGTGCTGCGGGGTACTGAGCAAACATTTGATTTTACTCATGCAAGTCTGGGTAACTTAATCCCCAGAATAAAGTCTGAAGTAAAGAACCTTGTTACAATCTTTCAGAGCTGGGTTTTGATCCCAAGTGTGCTACTACCATTTAAGAAATATATATTGAATTAGGTCTTTCTATTCATTTCAAGGCACAGAAAAAGTCATCCACACCACATTCATCTCATCACACTACTGTAATGCCCTATATTCAAGTCTTAATGATTTATTATTTTGCCTCCAACAGATTCTGAATATTGTAGCAGATTCTGAATATTGCAGCTGGACTTAAATTAAACCAAATGCATAATTGTATTATTATTATTTTCTATTAATTAATGCATATGACTTGTCTTAGCCTCTCTACACTGGTTACCTGTTTGGATGACAATACATTTTAACAGTTTATTGATTGCTTTAAAGGCACTAAACCAACTAACCCTCATTACATTTCTAATGTACTTACCTATCAGCCAAAACCGGCCCACATATCTTCAGAAAAGGTCTCCCTTGTGTCCCCACCACCAGATTAAATACAAAGCTTTCTCTGTCCAGGCCCCCAGACTATAAAATGATTTACCAGAAAGTATCAGTGCCTCGAGTCAGTCTTTACTTTTAAATCGCTTTTAAATACATGCTTTTCATTCTCCGTAATAATATTTTCTTAGTTTTACTACGTTTCATATTTTAAAAAACATTGTATTGTACAACCTGTTTTATTGCTCACTAGCCTATAGGAGCCTTGGTTTGGTTTTCTTTACTTTTATTGCGTTGCCTTTTTTGGTAAGAACTTTGAACACCTGTATGCATTACATTATATTACAGGCATTTCGCTGACACTCCAGTGCTGTATAAATAAATCACTATTAACTATTAAAAAAGTTCTAGAAATTCTGTTCTGTTCTGTTTTTAATAAATCATGTTACCCAGAAACTCTTCTCATGGACAGTGAATTAGAATTATGAGCACCATTTGACAGTCACCAGTGACGACAAAAAAATGAATGCTGGAATACTAGAGAATTTAACCTTGGTGCTTGTGGAGGGCGGGCAATAGTCACTGTAAATTCCACCTCAGAGCAAAAATTATTTTAAAGTCTTTTTTTTTTACTGCTGACAGATGGCTCTAGCCAACCGATGGTGGTGGCCATCAGTGTAGTCTGAGGAAATTTTACCTAACTAACTTAACTTGATGCTCCCAGTCTCTAAAAAATGTTTATATGCACTGTAAAATGAAAAACCCAGTGGGGCAAGTTTTGTTAAATATAGATAGGACGATCTTATGTTTTTCAGTGCCTTGGCAGTTTAATGGAGCTTGAGTGACAGAAATCTCATGCGCACTGTCACCCTCTCTACCTTGTTCCAAAAAAGATCGGACAACTGATTGGTCTAGCAAGCGTCCCAGAAGTGTGGCTGTCTTGCTCTGACGCCATAACAACGGTCACTGTTCTTCTGTGACCCGCCTCGTGCCTTGTACAGGTTTCTTAATCGGGCCTGGAGCACGTCTCCACTGTCACCCGTGACGCCTCTGCAGGGGGCAGCCAGGCAGCCGGAGTTCGCCGTGTCCTCTCCCGTTACGCAGATCTGCCGAGCTTTGCTTGCGCCTAGGCGCTGTTTCCTGGCCCCCCGCCCCCCCACACCACCACTTCCTGCGGGGGGGGGGGGGCAGCTGCCACCCCTCTGACCTCCGCCTGTAAGCGTCCTTCGTCGCAGCTCTAAGGACTGTTGAAAGCAGCAGCTGCTGGACAGATTGTTTTTTTAAATATTTATTTTTTTGCTTTTGCTTTTGAGCTCGCGCCCCGGGGTCCTCACCTTGCCATGCCTGGATGGCAGCGCCAGGGAGACGGCGAGGCCTGTTCCCTGCGCTGTTCGCATGCTGTGTATGTGTGTGTGTGTGTGTGTGTGTGTTTCCGTTTCGGAATTCATCGCGTGCCCATGGCATCATCTCACCTCGCGCCAGCGAGCTGTGGCCAAAAGTCATGTCCCTGAACTGCCCGCAGGTAAAGGCTTCTGGGCTCCAGCCACCCCACCCCCACCCAATCTCCGGGAGGCGAGACGGCATGCCAGATGCCAGCGCATCCCTGACTGGGGTAACCTCCCATCAGGTTCAGTGGGATGTGAAGAGAAAGAGATAAGAGTGATTGAGACTCAAAAGCAGCGCTTCTGCTCGGATCGGCAATGACCAGAGGCCCCAACGGCTCCATCAGGGATCGTGATTAGAGGTAAAAGGGGGGCTGGACTCGGGATGCTTCGCAGCGGCTCAGCGAGCCAGACTGGGAGAGAGGGGGATCCGAAAAGCCTCGCCCACGGTATTAAACGCTCTGTTAAGTTTCAGCCCCCCTGTTTTATTATTCCGAGCAGACATGCAAGGAGCTGTAAGATGTGCAGAGAGCGAGAGCTTCAATTTCTCTTCGTGCCCGTAATCAGCCGAACAATGTGCATCGCGCGTGGGTCAGGATGAAGATTTCGCTGGCACGGCCGTGAATTCCGACGTGTAATTTGATTAGCCCCGCTCAGAACAACGTTGTCTTCCTCACCTTCAAACCGAGGGCCTCATTAGTATTGCATACACACATTTTTGTTTTTGTTTTTTATTTTTTTTGTCTGTTTTTTTTTTAAGCTGTGCAGGCTTTTTTGCAAGGCTTTTTCTGTGGGTAAATGGCATACATTGAGTGCAAGAGGAAGCGAAACAGTCAGGCCCCGAGGACAATAACGACGAGTCATGAGGAATTAATCTCAGCTCTCTGGCAGTTGAGGCATGGTAACCACTGGCTTTGTCAGCAAGGCTTCACTGAAATGGGAGCACGGAAAAAAAAGAAAGGAATGGGGAAGGCAAGACAGAGCCGCACAAACTCTCCCGTCCCAACAGTACAGCAAAGCAGAGCACTGCTCCGTATTTCAGATTGCAGTCTTCTCAAATAAGAACACAGTGCAGCGTCTGCATCTAATACGAGGGCTGACTCACTGTAGTGCCACTGTCAGTGACTGCTGCACCATGTGTGCCACTACAGCACCACTGTATGTTACTGCACCACCACTACCAGCCACTACAGCACCACTGTCTGTTACTGCACCACCACTACCAGCCACTACAGCACCACCACTACCAGCCACTACAGCACCACTGTATGTTACTGCACCACCACTACCAGCCACTACAGCACCACTGTCTGTTACTGCACCACCACTACCAGCCACTACAGCATCACTGTCTGTTACTGCACCACCACTACCAGCCACTACAGCACCACTGTATGTTACTGCACCACCACTACCAGTCACTACAGCACCACTGTATGTTACTGCACCACCACTACAGCACCACTGTCTGTTACTGCACCACCACTACCAGCCACTACAGCATCACTGTCTGTTACTGCACCACCACTACCAGTCACTACAGCACCACTGTATGTTACTGCACCACCACTACCAGTCACTACAGCACCACTGTATGTTACTGCACCACCACTACCAGCCACTACAGCACCACTGTCTGTTACTGCACCACCACTACCAGTCACTACAGCACCACTGTCTGTTACTGCACCACCACTACCAGTCACTACAGCACCACTGTATGTTACTGCACCACCACTACCAGCCACTACAGCATCACTGTATGTTACTGCACCACCACTACCAGCCACTACAGCACCACTGTATGTTACTGCACCACCACTACCAGCCACTACAGCACCACTGTATGTTACTGCACCACCACTACCAGCCACTACAGCACCACTGTATGTTACTGCACCACCACTACCAGCCACTACAGCACCACTGTATGTTACTGCACCACCACTACCAGCCACTACAGCACCACTGTATGTTACTGCACCACCACTACCAGCCACTACAGCACCACTGTATGTTACTGCACCACCACTACCAGCCACTACAGCACCACTGTATGTTACTGCACCACCACTACCAGCCACTACAGCACCACTGTATGTTACTGCACCACCACTACCAGCCACTACAGCACCACTGTATGTTACTGCACCACCACTACCAGCCACTACAGCACCACTGTATGTTACTGCACCACCACTACCAGCCACTACAGCACCACTGTATGTTACTGCACCACCACTACCAGCCACTACAGCACCACTGTATGTTACTGCACCACCACTACCAGCCACTACAGCACCACTGTCTGTTACTGCACCACCACTACCAGCCACTACAGCACCACTGTCTGTTACTGCACCACCACTACCAGACACTACAGCACCACTGTATGTTACTGCACCAGCACTACCAGCCACTACAGCACCACTGTCTGTTACTGCACCACCACTACCAGCCACTACAGCACCACTGTATGTTACTGCACCACCACTACCAGCCACTACAGCACCACTGTCTGTTACTGCACCACCACTACCAGCCACTACAGCATCACTACCAGCCACTACAGCACCACTGTCTGTTACTGCACCACCACTACCAGCCACTACAGCATCACTACCAGCCACTACAGCACCACTGTCTGTTACTGCACCACCACTACCAGCCACTACAGCATCACTACCAGCCACTACAGCATCACTGTCTGTTACTGCACCACCACTACCAGCCACTACAGCACCAGTGTCTGTTACTGCACCACCACTACCAGCCACTACAGCACCACTGTCTGTTACTGCACCACCACTACCAGCCACTACAGCATCACTGTATGTTACTGCACCACCACTACCAGCCACTACAGCATCACTGTCTGTTACTGCACCACCACTACCAGCCACTACAGCACCAGTGTCTGTTACTGCACCACCACTACCAGCCACTACAGCATCACTACCAGCCACTACAGCACCACTGTCTGTTACTGCACCACCACTACCAGTCACTACAGCACCACTGTCTGTTACTGCACCATCACTACCAGCCACTACAGCACCACTGTCTGTTACTGCACCACCACTACCAGCCACTACAGCACCACTGTCTGTTACTGCACCACCACTACCAGCCACTACAGCATCACTGTCTGTTCCTGCACCACCACTACCAGCCACTACAGCATCACTGTATGTTACTGCACCACCATTACCAGCCACTACAGCACCACTGTATGTTACTGCACCACCACTACCAGCCACTACAGCACCACTGTCTGTTACTGCACCACCACTACCAGCCACTACAGCATCACTGTCTGTTACTGCACCACCACTACCAGTCACTACAGCACCAGTGTCTGTTACTGCACCACCACTACCAGCCACTACAGCACCACTGTCTGTTACTGCACCACCACTACCAGCCACTACAGCACCACTACCAGCCACTACAGCATCACTGTCTGTTACTGCACCACCACTACCAGCCACTACAGCACCACTGTCTGTTACTGCACCACCACTACCAGCCACTACAGCATCACTGTCTGTTACTGCACCACCACTACCAGCCACTACAGCACCACTGTATGTTACTGCACCACCACTACCAGCCACTACAGCACCACTGTCTGTTACTGCACCACCACTACCAGCCACTACAGCACCACTGTATGTTACTGCACCACCACTACCAGCCACTACAGCACCACTGTCTGTTACTGCACCACCACTACCAGCCACTACAGCACCAGTATCTGTTACTGCACCAGCACTACCAGTCATTTTAGCACCACTGTCTGTTACTGCACCACCACTACCAGTCACTACAGCACCACTGTCTGTTACTGCACCAGCACTACCAGTCATTTTAGCACCACTGTCTGTTACTGCACCACCACTACCAGTCACTACAGCACCAGTATCTGTTACTGCACCACCATGTTAGTCACTGTATCACTAATGTTTTTGTCCTTTCAATTTTGTGTAATTAGATTTAATTTAGCCTGTTGAGAACCTAAGGGAAACATCCTGTGAATAAACATAAGGTACAATCATGTATTTTCCTGAATTTATATGGTCCCTTATAAATACGCTAAATAAAATATTCAAAATATTCTCCATAAATGAGAGCGTGGATTTTCAGTTGACTGGTTGGGATGACAGTTACAGATGAGCTAGTGATTAACAGGCAGATTGGAGAGTCCCACTGCTGTCTCGTGTCCATGCCAAAGCTACAGTTGTGGCACTTCACTGTCGACTCAGCTGGTTGAAAAGAACCAACAGTCAGTTTTTTTTTTTTTTTTAGAATGGCTAATTTACAATAGTCTGCTATGTCCTATTTTTCGGCACGTCCATTTAAAACAACAATCTCAGTCAGCTGTGCTATTCCCCCTGTTTCGCTTGATTTGTATTGTTTTGTTTTTTAACCTGACAAAGTCTCACCTCGGGTGCAGACAAGGTTATTCACCCTTTTCATCCAATGACTTGAGCCATTCTTCAGAGCCCCTGTTGTGACATGACGGCATGACCCGAAGTCCCACTCCTGTCCTCGGCTCACTCCTTGTCAGCCCCACCACCCACATGTCAATTACCTGAATCGTCCTTCTGTACCCTTTTTCAGTGAAGCCTCCTCAATTCACCCTAATCGGTGCTCACAGTTCTAGGCTACGACGTGCTCTAAAGCGCGTTGACGTGATTTCTGTGTTGTCCGTTAGCACCGCGGGTAACAACGGCACCCCCCCATCAGAGTCAGTTCTTTATCCATCGACTAGGAGCGCGCCTGCAGCTCCCGCGGCTCTGATTGAGGATTAGTCACTTGCGAGGGACCTCGACAACAGATTTCTGAAAATCCAATTACAGAATACCGTGAGCCCCACATGTTTCGAAACACTTGTGATACCTCTGAAAAATAAAACGGCAACACTGGAGATTTATGTTGAGCAAGATCTCCCCCCGTAGAACGCAAGCAGATTTCCGCGGCACCTCAATATTACCTTACCGCATCGCTGCCAGTTATTGACGGAATGATCACCTCCCGCGTGTTATCATTGATTATTTGGATATGTCTGGTATAGTTTATACCTGGGGAACAAGGCACAGTTTTCTCAAAACATTGGTAGCAATTGATAGGATTAGGAAAGCAGTTAATTGCTCGGCCGGACATCCTTTAGTTTGAACCTCCCTAGGAACACGGGGATGCAGTCATGTCTTTGCCAGCCCTTCTTACTTATGTGCTTTGTATATCAGTTCCCATCAAATCAGCAGAAGAGTTGGCAAAGACATGGCATCTCGCCTCCATTGCTAAGGGCTTTTTGCTGTATGCGCTTTAAAGCGATCGATTTGTCATTGGTGCTTCCCGCTAAAATGCCTTTTTCCCCTCTGCCAGGTATGACTCAGTTCTTTCTAAGTCCTTTTATTTTGGCAAATATCACCAGAGAATCCACTTTCATTGAATCATTTTCCTTTTTTTTTTTACACAATTAATCATTCCTTTCAGTATTGATTGCACTTCACTGACTTACACCTAAACGTAAACATAAACCTTGGTCCATGTTTCGTCTGTCCATTGCACCTAAAGGTGTATAGCAGGGAATAACAACACTTCTCTGTCTTCTTTCTTTTGGGAAACTTGTGGCTCCCATTCTTAGTGTGTACCACCGGCACACCCCAGCAACATGAATTCTTATTGCAAAGAGGCTTCTGCAGATCTGTGCAAGGAAAGTCCCTCTTGTATGCGGGTGAGAAACGGCACTACTGAAGAGATGAGGTGGGGAGTGGTGAATGCTCTTGCCAGCTGCTCATTGGCTGCTGTGGCAGTGTCTCGGTTGGCATAGCTGGGTTCTTGTTATAGAAGTCTGACAGGAGATAGTGGAGCCTGAGGCTGGGTGAGGGGTGTGTGTGTGTGCGCGTGGCGGGGGGGGGGGGGGGGGGTGTGCTTTTCCCCAGTATTAAGTGAGCCCAAGCTCAAGCTCATAGGCCTGGTTATGTCAGGTGGGGTTTAGCCCGCAGGTCCAAACACAGGTCACAAACATTCTCCATTTTGAGTGCACAGTAAGACCCGCCAGATCTGGAGCAGAAATCAAAATCTCACTTTAAGTGCCATTTGTTCCCCCTCCCGTAAACCGTGTGCTGCCTTTTTCCCTTGCTCTGCATCTCCGGATGCTTATGAAATTGTACAAGCACTCGCATTAAAATCAAGAGCCGTTTTTATGCGCAGATATCTCTCGCTCAAGCGGCCATAAACAACCAGGGCGCTCGCTTCATCATCTTGCAATCTCATCTCAGCACAAGTTTTTTTTACCTGTGCTGCTGCTGAGCGGCAGTTTGAAAACATGCATTTATAGTTCCCTTTCATCCTGGAGACCTTTTGCATTTCCAATCAGAACAGGCCTGAACGGGGTCAAGGTAAGGTAGGCAGCTTTGCCATGCGTTCCCTGCCAGGAAGGAGGATCAGCCAAAAGCCAAGCAGCTGCTGTGACCTGAGAAATCAAATGATTCTGCCATCCGCAAAAAAACTTTCAATTTACATATTTATGAAATATGTTTAAATTTCATACAGGAAAAACATCCCCGAATTACACATTTGTGCTGGTTTACCCAGCTGAACAGTAAGGAAAAACTAAATACAGACATGCAGTGACTAAGCTAGCTTGCAGATGAGGCAGTACACTTGAGAGAAATCAGATAAATGAATGGCTCTGTTTGATTTTGGGTAATAATCCTTTGTCACACTAATGTACATGGTTGTGAGGCACGCTGAGTTTCTCAGAAATATAAGCATTATGCAGTTCTAATATAATGATTCCCAAAGTATGTACTGGGACCCACTATCGAGTCACGAGAGGTGCTTCGGCACCACTTCCTCAGGCAAAATCAATCAAAATAAAGACTGTCCTAGCTAGTTATGTTTACTTATTTTTTAAAGGAGAGCAGACAGTCTGCCCTCCTTACGTTTTATTATTCATTTATTTATTTTGACTGTATGCAGACAGGAGGAAAACAGAGATAGAGGTGCAAAAACTTTCATGGGGGTAATCAACCCTGGGCACACAGGGGATTTATGTATGGGTTGAGAGTCAGCCACCCTATGGACTGTATGATTCACAGAAGAATTACTCACTCATGAAGTGAGTCAAATGCCTGGGACAGTTTGTGAAACCCTGCACTGCAGTGCTTCTGCATTAACAATGTAATTTATGAACATGAGCAGTCTAACCCCGGCTAACACAAAATGTTTCAAGGACATTGAGGAACACCCCAGTCTTAGATTATATTTACTGTTCTGAACAAGTTCTTTCAAAGTTACAGAAAAATGTCTCAGCATGCTGCAACCAATCTTACTGGCAACATCCTCTGATGGTCATAATTGAGGAAAAAATATATTAGTTCAAATATTTGACATCTTTCAGTATTCTGTATAATATGCCTAAGTATGATCTCAACGTGTGTTTTTTATGGCAAGCCTTAGCATTATATGCAAATGTAATTAAGCAAGAAATGCATAATATTTGTGAAACTTCAGATAGAGCAAAAGTAAACCTAATGCTCAGTAGACGTTGACAATCACATGCTGCTGTGAGACCTCTCTTTCGGAGAGCCGCACGTATCACACTTGTCAATTTAGCCCAGGCAGTTGTGGAGTCTTGGGCTGGCATTTTAATAAGCACAATAGTTCTTAAAATGAAAAGAGCTGATGTAATTCCAAAAAGCAATTATCTGTTGCACCCAGAGACCATGTTTCAGAGGAGGACAGTGTTGATACGGACACACAGCTATGGGGAAAGAGAAACCAGCGCGAGAAAGGAAGGGGGAGGAAGAGCGCTGTGCGATCAGCACTGACATTTACGCCAAACAGTTTCCACCTGCGGGCGATTTGAGATTCTAGTTAACTCAGAGAGAGGGGGGGGAGGGAGAGAGAGAGAGGCAGAGGGAGAAGGAGAGAGAGAGAGAGAGAGAGAGAGAGAAAGAACACGAGCCAATGATGCTGAAATTTTTTGATTGCTCTCCTGAGGGGTGACAACACAGGCCGGTGTGTGCTTTCATAATATAAGCTATGAGCTCAAACTGAAATCCAGTTGATTCCAGCTACGATCCCAGAAAAAACGTCTCATTCGGGAAGCCGCCGTTGTCGTTCGCATCCCGATTGAAGGAAAGCGGTTTTCAGGAAGCGGGCCGGCCTCTTCGAATGTCATTCAGTCGAGCGGTGACTCTGACTCCCCAAGCAGAGCGCGTGACCTCATAACGCTGTGCTCACACGAGTGGCTGTGAGTTAATATGCCTTATTTAAATACGGCCTGACGCATGAGAATCCGGAGATTATGGGAAGCAATGAGACACATGCTCCCTCAGGCCCCAAAGTGGAACCCTGTTCATCCTCGGCCCTGTCCCACCCACAAATTATTTAAGTTTTATTTAATTACAGGGAGGGGAGGTAGTGGGAGAGGACTCATTTCCCTCATACCCCCGCCCCCCCCCCTCCCCAGAAACCCCAGCCCTGATAGCATTCTAGAATTTTTAATCGTTCTTAATTACTCCATGTGTGTGGCTTCCAACAACAGCGGGAAGACGTTGCAAAGTAAATTTTGAGGAGAAAAACAAAGTGAATCCAGGTGGACAGACGTGCCTCTTTCCAAGAGGGCGCACGCTTGAGGGAATGGCCAGATGGCCGGGGACTAAGGGGCCACAAGAGTGAAGTTCATAGCCGGTGTTTAGACAGCAAACGGGAGGAGTTGCATTCATGAAGGAAGCGGCAGCTTGTTCAAAGTCCCTAATAAGCCCCTCGGCGTCCCAGCAGCCGAACCGGAGAGGCGGCAGGCGTGGGTCTCCCGGGAATCGGGGCTTTGTCCGGCTCAGACTACAACAAGGACAACCCGTGTCAGAGCGAGGTTCAATCACTCACTGCATTCTGCCTTCCTTGGTAGAGTCCTCCCTGGCCAATGTGTAGACCGAGATACACAGATGCCGTGGCCTTCCTGTGATGTTTGTCACCACGTTAGCATTGGTAGCATTGAGAGGAAGATGTGTGCTGGCTAGAGAGGAACCTCCAGAGAAGAGGAAGATGGAAACTACCGTTTCACACTGACTGATTCCAGCATGATTCTGCTACTGTACCATCAACATTCTGCAGGAAACCTTCGCATAAAGCAGCTATGGTTATTTCCATCCAATCTAGACCGGCCAATCACACTCACAGACCCATGCGCTCCCTTCATTGTCCTTCAGCAAGTTGGTGCAGACAGGCTCTCCTCCAAAGCATCTGCTGCCAGCTAAAGATACTGGAATACTTTACGCCAGTATGATGCCACAATCTAAAGGTACAAATGTCATAGAACACTGGGATCATAAATACCTCCACCACTACTAACATGGCCTAGGATTGGCCAGGAGAGGCCTGTAGCTTTTAAGTGTACTGCCTTGGCTACGTGATATGGAGTAATAATGACTAGCCTTATTTTTCAAGAGAGATAGTCTGGGTTTACAGGAGACTTTGCATTGCAGACGTAAGATGTAGTTCTGAGGTTTTGAGATTTGGAGTTCCAGGTAGTCAGCAATGTTATGACCTCTTGCATTATTACAAGGAACAGCATGTCACATTTAACTGGAGACTAGTCAGCTATGGAAGTGCCCTGTCAGATTGTTAAAATAACAAGGCCAGCTTTGATGAATCTGTTTATTTCACGACGTGGAATTTAACATCGGGGTGTGTTTTTAAAGCAGTACAGCACGTACAAATTGCACGTATGATTAATTCTTATGATATTTGTATTCAGCTTCTTTTTTGTAAGGGATTGATTGCTGTAGATTCAGGGTCCAACAGCAAGTCACTCAGTACGAGACACATTTTTACTGTTATTCCAATTGTTCAGCCCCATTTTTAAGCTTTCGGGTGTAATGAATTAAAGTGGCTACAAGGAGACGCAGATAACAGGACAGTACTTGAGAGAATATTTCAGTGGTTTTTCGGCAGTATGTGGCAGCAGAGAACAGTAGTGCATTATTTCTGCATTGAGACCATTTTCAGTAGAAATAGTTGATTAACCAAACAGAGGGACCACGTTCAAGCGTAAATGGCGAAGACAATCAGTCCGTGCATATATGGATGTATTCTTCTGCTCCCGTTGTCTATATCAACGGAGAATGTTATTTTTTTTGTAAACCAATCTCATACCCATTTAATCATAATAATGAATGTGTGCACACAAAATATGTTTAATTACCTGCTTCATTTTTCTTTAGCTAGTCCAGTGTAAAATCTCCTTTGATATATGGAATAAACAAACAAACAAACCTTTTCTAAACCAATGAATCCGATGACTTCAGAGATGTGCATTCCGCGGGTTTGATTGGCGTGCGGTCTGCTAAATCACACTTGACCTGAATGTTTCGCTGTTTTTTTGTGTCTCATTTCCAGTCTGCTCCCAGTTCTCCAGGGGTGTGTACGCCATCTTCGGATTCTATGACAAGAACTCCATGAACACCCTGACCTCCTTCTGCGGAGCTCTGCACACCTCCTTCGTCACCCCCAGCTACCCCACCGATGCTGACGTGCAGTTCGTCATCCAGATGAGGCCCGCTCTGCGAGGCGCCGTCCTGAGTCTCCTGTCCCACTACAAGTGGGAGAAATTTGTCTACCTCTATGACACGGACAGGGGTGAGTTGGCGGGGGGGGGGATTTGTTTGGGCATTTGGAATAATAACTTCACTTGCCTCATGAAATTGCTTAACTCACAATCAAGTCCGTAGATTTGTATGATTCTGTCAGTAAATGGCACCCTATATGGTTTTGACATATCAAGCTTTAGAATGTTAAAGCCCCATATCATAGAATTTTGTTTGTTAGGCTTTGATATGTTTGTAACATACTTCAAAAAGTATTTCAGTTATTTCACTGTCTTGTAGAACAAATACACAACAAAAAGTGACCACCAGCAGCTGATTTGCTTGTATTTACTGAAAGATTATGTTTTTTAGAGATGAAGTCACTTGTAACAATAGAAGTACACTTGATGCGAGTGTGGTCCAATTTCCCCCCAGCATGACATCATCATGAGTCAGATACCCTGAAGTGGTATTTTTTTTTAACACAACATATCAGCAAAACCAGAGGTCATTTTCTTTCAGGGCAAAAACAAAACTGTACACTGAGGACCAATATGGACTCATAAAATGTAGTGTAATCATTGGCTCAATCAAAAACGTCAAAGCCTGAGCTATGTACTGTGATATACAGTGTACGACTGCACATTATGATAAACCAGACTGCTAATTTCAAATGAAAATTCCCTCAATCCTCCGGTCTGAACATTTTCACAGTAAATAGACTAATACCACAGATCCCTGCTTTACGATGTGAGTAAGTACACGCGCACTCAGTGGCTTATCTTTTATATATTTATTTCCATTTATTGAATTTGGCATGATGTTAAATGAGCCGAATGCACAGTCGCAGGTATTCTGGCTCCGCCAGGCCCCGGTGCTACAGGAGTCCTTAATCCTCGGCAGCTCCCGGAAATAATGCGCGGCTAATTGGATTAGACAAAAGGGGGAGCGCAGCGGGCCGTCTCGTGACTTTCACACGTAGCGCGTCCTTCAGACCGGCTTGCACTCACGCTCTCAGCCAGCCGAACGCTGGGCTTCCTCCAGCCCGCCCGGGCTCAAAGTGAGAGCGGGGAGGGGGCGATCGGCAGACCGCGCGCGTGTCTGTGGGGGGGGCGGGGGGGGGGGGGGGGGAACACTCTCGGATCGCCTTTTCCGTTTTTAATTTTCTGACCCAAGTTCGAGCGCGGCCGAGCTTCCTTCGACTTGACGCCCGTTTACGTCGGAGCCCCACAGAAGCGGCTGCCCCGTCCTGATAGCTGCCACTGAAATGCTGGCGTCTTTATTCCTGGGAACAACAGGCTCAAGGAAGAAAAAAAAAAAGATTCAATAAATAAACTTTATTGGTGCAGTATATCAACACTGTTGTCAGACAGGCCAGTGTAGTGTATCAAAGAGCCTTATCAAACTGGCACTCCCATGCAGTGGATATTGCATACAGAAATAGAGGACAATGCTTGAGCAATTTAGAAGGAGCATTTAGAACATTTAGACAATTTAGAACCTACTTGGTCCACCTCTTCAGTTAACAGACTATTTATTTTTCAGCATTCATTTGCAGGTTTGATTGATATTATTGCTGAAAATGGGTCTAAAATATGTTAACACTTGAGTTTCTTGAGTGAATGTCAAAATGGCTATGGTGTATATTATTATTTTCTCTTTATATGTGCACTACTGTATGCATCTTGGCCTAACAGCAAGTTCTGAAATAAGAAAAAAGTCTGCACACTGCAAAATGCTTCCTAGAATCAAATTTTATTTAAGGTGACATTCAAGCTCACTATATTTATCCTTTGAAACATATTGCGGCTCAATTTCCAGAGTTACATTTACAGTTCATAGTAAAGCACACGGAATACAATATGAGTTACTATGTTTTTTTCTTAAGCATCTTTACTTTATACACACAGTGTGTTCCTGTGGCTTAATTTAGCGAATGTATGTATGTTTAGAACGCGGCTATTGAGTTAATAGTCTTCTGTCAACAATCCTGCTTTTCTTTTAACGTGGAGGAAAAAAGCTTCTGTGGTGGAAATGAGGATGACACCGGGGCGACGGCCATGATGGCCTTTTAGCGGCAGTAAAGTGCTCAGACCCAGAAAGAAATTGCCTGAGACTGATGAATTCAGCGTTGTATTCTTCTGCCTGATTGGTGAAAGTTGGTATACAGCAGCATGTTGTCAGCGAGGGGTTCATGACCAAGCACTTGCCTGCACTTTACCGGGGTGCGTCAGATTTTCTCGTGAGTGCCTCGCCTGACTAATGCGAGCTAAACGAACGGAGAGGCCTGTCGCGGCAGAGGTAAATGCGAAGTCGTTTAGGCAGCGCCATCCGGCATCAAAAGTTAAGCGCTAATAATATTCTAGCGGCAGGAGCAGCCCGTCTTCAGGCCCACCTCCTGGTTTTGCTTCTGTTTTATCAGTGGATTTTTGCCTATTATAATCACAATATTGGCTTTCTGTTCATTTAAGAACAACACTCTCACACCGTCAAAGTGTTTTCAGGTTAAAAAATCCAATTGTCTTCTACTTTGCTCAAATGTGACATGTTAAAAGGAATTCAATTTGTGGTCTAAACGCTTGTGACAGAGTACTGCAGCTGGAATTTGTGGGGAAATAAATGTTTAGGTAGATGCCTTCCCTTTGATGAACAGCTGATGTCTGACTTTGTATTCTGCATAGTACATAATGCTCTTTAGAGAGATTGGGAGCATCAAAAACAATAACATTGATGCAAAAATATGTAAATCATTTTCAATCACAGTGATATGATGGTGATTACCTGCAGTTTTTAATTTGTCAATAGAGCATTTCACCATTAATTTGATTGCACACCTGTTTAATATGAATGTGCATTTGAGACATACTATTAAGAATTCTGTTTATACGGCAAGATTTCTTGTTTTGGCCACTAAACAACAAAAATTATGCGGATGAGAGTTGCGTGTCCCCATTTTGAGGTTAGCATTTGCGGTTCCGTACACTCGATCATGATGTTGATATTAAAATGTATACGACGCCCACGCACTATTTAATGCTTACAAATGCATACATCAATCAAGGTGTTGATAGTACTTTTCGACCAAATGGTTCTTCATTGGCTCGTTAGCGCCAGAGGATAACCTTTCTGCTGTGAGAGAGATCTGAAGAGTGACTGTTTTGTTTTTCTCATTTACCTCAAATGCCACGTTTTAGTTTGTGCCAGTCATTACAGCATGCCATTATCTGCGCTAAAGTGAACGACTTATTTTTGTGCGCACAGCCTTGCTGCGACTTTCATTCTCGTTTCTGCCTGAACTCAATCAATGTTTGTCCTTTACTCTGACTCTGTAATTAAATGCAAGACGTCCATAGTTCTTCGTGTTTACAATGTAAAAATGTAACCCTGCCATTTATTTCCAAGTGAGGCACAAATTTAGATTGATTTCAGGCCTTCGTTCCTTGGGGCTCAAAACAAAGCTGACGTCCAAAGACTGTTAAACAATGTGTGCCGCGATTGTCCAGCTGAATTTCTTCTTCTTCAGCCATCTTGGAGAGGAAGTGGGATGTATTTTCAGGGGTGCGCGGATAGCGGCGGAGGTGGATGAATACTGGGTTTATTGTCTTTCCCCCCGGCCTGCGGCTCACCTTATGTCCCTGAATCAGCACTCTCACATCCGGGTGATTTATGAGCCGCTCTCACAGGCTTTCGCGGCCGCGCGCCGCGCGCCCATTCCGCTTAAACCCTAAAGACGGAAAGAGAGAGAGAAGAAAAAAGCGCCACCATCCGTCTGAGCACTTTCGGTTTCAGTTGACGTTTGTGACTGCCAATTTGGCCCGGTGCGACAGAAGTGACATTTCTTGCGAGAGCGCTGGGGCCTGATATATGGGATCATGATGGCTTTGCACGGCTGGGGGATTCCGGATACCTGAGAACATTGACTATTGGTCCGTCATGTTTAACATACAGCAGGTGATGACATGGGATGCCTAGATGTTTAGGCGTCCTGATGGCTCTCCAGCATTTCCAATCCCAATGAAGTGTTTTAGCTTTTTGGCAGTATAAATAATGGTGGTGTTGCACAGTGTAAGGGCTAACCTGAATGAGTGTAACTTCAGGACATTGAATTAATTCTCTGAGTGTTTGACTGCGTGATGTATTGGGGCCGGCAATATAGCGTAGTGTCCAGGGTTATTACAGATTAAAATAGCAGATGTTTACACCTTTGTACCTTCGAGCAAGGTGAGTGCCGTAAGCATAAACATAAACATAGGTAATTTAAAAAGAACAATTCAGTTAAGCACACGTTAAATAAAAAATCTAAGTGACATAATGAAAACACAGACATTGTTTTTCGTGGTATCTCTTCATCTGCCATTTTTATATTGACTGTATAATATTTCATATTTAAGTAGGCAGTACCTCAATGTGTGGCATTGCTGTGTTCCATTAACAGTGTCCCAAGCATAGGAGGTTCAAGGGAATATATTTTCCTTCTGTATTATTCCTTCTTCTCAGCATTGTAAGTACAGTTCACCCCCTTTATAAGAACATCGGCTGGGTCACAGTAACTTTCCACTGTGACATCTTCTTAAATGCAGTGGATACATAAGGATTAAAGAAAAAGCTAATCGGAGCTGAGCATAGGCAGAGGTGTGTCCAATGCTAACCTCCTCTGTTCACAATTTATAATAAGGATAATGCAAATCTATTATTTTTACATTTGCTTGCAAAGCTGCATAAATTGTAAGCTGGAAATATCAGATAATCCAGGGGGTTAACAAAAAACAATTAACGGACTGCAATTTCAGTCTAATCCAAGTATAATGGAGCTTGTCGTAAAGTGTAATACTGGCAAAATTAGCCGTAAACATGGCTTGATAATGGGTAGACTCAGTAATAACTGATTTGTTGAATTCTTGCGTTTTAAACATCATTAAGTCAGCTAGACCGGATTCAGTACAGGCTAACAGCATGTTTCCCAGGCCCCTTAGGTAATGTGCTCTGGGTAAAACCATCGCCCGTGGTACTGCATGGCAGGGCCTGGTGACTGAAGATTGTTTTCGATGTGCAGCAGAGTATAACCTCGCACTCTTCTCTTTTTGATCGACGAAACACTTTCATTAGAGCAAATCAAGCTGTGGCAGCCATGCGTGCAGCACTTTTTGACCCATTATGTCAGGATGGGCACACACATCTGCCTGTTTGAATGCAGATAATTCTGCTGAGTGAAAGTGTCTGGTCTATTATTTAGAGAGAGCACGCATGTCATATTTAAAATAGTCTTTAAGTCAACACCCTGACAAGAAAACCGTTTTTAAGATGCTTAAAGCACCGCCATTTGCAAAGCGGTAAGAGGGAGCAGTGCCCTATTAACATCAATGTCATTCCATAAATAAAATAGATCAGCCAGCTGATTGTGAAAGACACCGTCGTGGCATCAGTTTTATAGATTTATGATACCGCAGAGTTGTGTTAACTTTAAGCTGTAATAGATTTGTTCTGCAATTAAAGCAAGCACACGACACTTTTGATTGTGCAGTACTGGTCAGGCAGCTTTAGCAGCCTGGGAAAAAAATCACTAGACCACAATGCATTGTGGGTAAAAAAACATTGCTTTGTTTCTTCCTTTTGCCCTGTTTACAGTTGTCTTTTTATGCAACATATATTCAAATTGCAGACAAATCTGATATGTGTCATATTCAATGATTGCGGTCTGAACACAATAAATTGTACATGGATCAGATTTGTCCAACCAAAACTGAACCACTTACAGGGATAGTTTGGGTCGGATTCTGCCGGTGACAGATTTGATGAACACTTGAATGAGCACTCCAGAATGCATCTTCTCCTGTCACCAATATTCCACAAACTAGTAAAATCCCATAATCAGCGGGAATGAATAACGAGACAACCTGTTATAGAGCTGGTCATCAAGAACACCGGATCATAGGAACGATGAATGCAACAACTAGGAGAAATGACATCCCCATCTAAAGCGTGATGCACACATTGTCACGTAGTGTGTGAACAGACAGCCGCATATATCAGCAAAACATCAATCATGTCAGGACTTGAGTGTGAGCAAGCCTTTGAAGGGAGTGAAACTTACACTGTGACGCAAATGTCTAAATTAAACACCAGTTTCATTTTTTTTTTTACTAAAAAAGTCTATTAAAAAAAAAAGAGTTCAAAACTGCTAATTGAGATCATTTATGGTTCACTTGGACACACCTTGATGAGACACATTTCTTAGTCCTTAATATTCAGGTAATAAACTATGATAAAAAAGCAACCATAAGGAGAAAATATGGTAGTATGATGGGTCTTAATGTGCTTAGACCTACATTTTCAGGATGACAGTCCTTATGATGAGGGTGCTGGAATCTGGACATTTTAGGCATGTCTAACTTTTGAGGATTCTGATCCATAGATCCCTGCTTACGCGTAGAGGTAATAACGGCTATGAGAATCCACATTGTGATCAGGGCGACTCCATCGCCGCTAAGCAGAGGTCGGGGGGCTGTCACTCGGAGGGTCAGGGCTTGTGAAAGCAAGCGGGCAGGACTCTGCTGGACGTCTTCCTGGTTTCCCCTGCACCGGGATAGACGAGATTAATCAAACGGCGCTAAACGGCGCAGTGGGCTAGCCCAGCAGCCAGGCGCGGGCTAATTAACAGGGCGCGGGAGGGAGGGCGCTCGCACAATGTCGGCTCCTTGTTTTGCGGGGCTCTTTCTGCAGACAGGGTATGGGCTTGAAGAAAAGTCGCTCAACAAGCCTCAGTTTGTTTTAATTTCTGCGGTTCCTCAGCCGTGACAGTGCGGTCAGCACAAATTCCCCCTTTTCCGTCTGAAGCCCTGGCACAAGCAGACGTCCAAAAGACACATTTGCAATCACTTAAATGGACCCATCTCCTCTCTCTCTCGTCCTCTCTCTCTGTTTTATTCTTTCACCCTGCCTCATTCCTCTTCTTGATATTTCACTTCTGTTTCTCTCTCCTCTCCCTGTCTCTTTCACTTTCTGTCCTTATCTCTTTCTATTTTGTTACCCACCCCCCACCCCTCTCTCTCTCTCTCTCTCTCTCTCTCTCTCTCTCTCTCTCTCTCTCTCAGATGAGGTGCGAGAGATACTGTACATTGGCCCCCAAGCTCAGCCCGCTGATTGCGGCCACGCAGTCAAAGAGGCCGCTCAGACGAAAGGGAGGGCCGGCTTTACATTAAACCCCAGTTAATTCACAATAAGGGCCCTGTTTGTCACATTCCCTGTTAACACGAGGGGATGAATGCCGTCTGGCACGAGCGCCACGGCTGCCCCCGCCAGAAGGGGTGTGAGGAGCGGGGGCCCAAGTCGCCCATGAATGACCACTCTTTAGTCTCTTCCTCTGCCCACAGCCAAAAGGGAGAGCAGGGAGGCCCCGCTGGCAGAGGGCACTGGCTGCCCTCGTCTCTCACCACCGACATTGTCTCTGCCTTCGCTTCCAGCCTTTGTCACTGTCCTCTTCAAAGCTTTTTCAGATGTGCGGGCCAGACATTTTGCCTCCCTTTCCCCCCCCCCGGCGTAAACGCAGACTCACGCGATTCCTTTAGTATTCCTCGCACTCGAGAGCAAACATAGCCGTTAACATAACCGGTTTACTTTTATCAGTTTGCCTTCTGTATAGATATGAAAGTGGTGCTTCAGAAATCACCTCATAACATTACAGGTGCAGCTCAAAAAATTTGAATATCGTGAAAAAGTTCAATATTTTTTGTCACTCATGTCAGAAAGTGAAACTCATATATTATATAGATTCATTACATATAGAGTGAAATATTTCAAGCCTTTATTTCTTGTAATTTTGATGATTATGGCATACAGCTAATGAAAACCCAAATTCAGTGTCTTAGAAAATTAGAATATTACATAAGATCAATAAAAAAGGATATTTTAAACAGAAATGTCAGTGAAAAGTATGTTCATTTGTATGCACTCAATACTTGGTTTGGGCTCCTTTTGCATGAATTACTGCATCAATGCGGCGTGGCATGGAGGCGATCAGCCTGTGGCACTGCTGAGGTGTAATGGAAGCCCAGGTTGCAGGTCGTCTGCATTGGGTCTGGTGTCTCTCATCTTCCTCTTGACAATATATTCTCTATGGGGTTCAGGTCAGGCGAGTTTGCTAGCCAATCAAGCACAGTAATACCATGGTCATTGAACCAGCTGTTGGTACTTTTGGCAGTGTGGGCAGTTGCCAAGTCCTGCTGGAAAATGAAATCAGCATCTCCATAAAGCTTGTCAGCAGAAGGAAGCATGAAGTGCTCTAAAATTTCCTGGTAGATGGCTGTGTTGACTGTGGACTTCAGAAAACACAGTGGACCAACACCAGCAGATGACATGGCACCCCAAATCATCACAGACTGTGGAAACTTCACACTGGACTTCAAGCAATGTAGATTCTGTGCCTCTCCACTCTTCCTCCAGACTCTGGGACCTTGATTTCCAAATGAAATGCAAAATGTACTTTCATCTGAAAAGAGGACTTTGGACCACTGAGCAACAGTCCAGTTCTTTTTTCTCCTTAGCCCAGGTAAGACGCTTCTGACGTTGTCTCTGGTTCAGGAGTGGCTTGACACGAGGAATGCGACATTTGTAGCCCATGTCCTGGATTCGTCTGTGTGTGGTGGCTCTTGATGCACTGACTCCAGCCTCAGTCCACTCCTTGTGAAGCTCCCCAAAGAGCCCTCCCCCCACCCGGAAGACTCCCCCAAATTCTTGAATGGATTTTGCTTGACAATCCTCTCAAGGCTGCGGTTATGCCTGTTGCTTATGCACCTTTTCCTACCACACTTTTTCCTTCCACTCAACTTTCTATGAATATGCTTGGATACAGCACTCTGTGAACAACCAGCTTCTTTAGCAATGACCTTTTGTGGCTTACCCTCCTTGTGGAGGGTGTCAATGACTGTCTTCTGGACATCTGTCAAGTCAGCAGTCTTCCCCATGATTGTGTAGCCTACTGAACTAGACTGAGAGACCATTTAAAGGCTCAGGAAACCTTTGCAGGTGTTTTGAGTTAATTAGCTGATTAGAGTGTGACACCATGAGTTTCCAATATTGAACTTTTTCACAATATTCTAATTTTCTGAGACACTGAATTTGTGTTTTCATTAGCTGTAAGCCATAATCATCAAAATTACAAGAAATAAAGGCTTGAAATATTTCACTCTATGTGTAATGAATTTATATAATATATGAGTTTCACTTTCTGAAATGAGTGACAAAAAATATAGAACTTTTTCACGATATTCAAATTTTTTGAGCTGCACCTGTATATGAAACAAAGGCCAGTGCAGTGCTGGCTATTTTTTTTTTGTGAATGAATATTGTACCTAAGTATTGAAGAACTGCACAGAAACATGAATCCTCCTCTGCGCTGAAAAGAAACCATTATGAGGCTCCGAAATATTGAAAGAGGGGACACATGGGTTCTCTTAATTAAGGATGTGGATAATCTGGAGATTCAGCTCAGCCGTCTTGCACCCTGCACTGCCAAAGTAAGGGAGAGAGATTTGTGTTGCATGAGTGTGTTGGAGGATGGCCTCATGTATGAAGAACCCTGACTCATTGAGTGGTATGTGTTTAGAACAGATGGAGAATTTCTCGTTCTCGGGAATCTAATCTTCCCGTGCAGTAATCCATGGAGCAAGTGAGGGATCCAGCTGAGTCGAGATTCCTCATCGCTGCGACCTCCTAACAATAGGTCTCTGCACACACACACACACGCACACACACACACACACCACACACAGAATCAGAGCGAAGTCTTCTGTTTGCTTGCTGCAAATGCTGCACGTGACATTCGGTGATCATTTAGCCTGTTTTGAACCCCCCGCTTCCAGAAACCACGCAATTAATTATTCATAGAAAGGCAGAGCGTACGCCGTCAACACTTCCCCTGTCACCTTGGCTTGAGTCAGCATTTCTCTCAGCGAGTCTTGGACTTTCGCTCCGACGATGTGCCTGAACATCAGAAAAGATGGGATATCAATCACAGCCAGTCTTCACAGTTCATGTGTTTGACAATTCCTCTCTCCCACCTTCACCAAAGCTGAATTATGCATTAGTCAGGAAATATAAATCTCCATGGACACAAATAAGAACCATAGGATAAAATGCGTACAATCCAAAAAATTTGACTCGCTCATTGCTTTTACTGCATGTTTTATTAATTTGTCTTCGGAGCAATTATATTATATTATAGTGCATACAATATCTATTATTACACTGTGCCTTAATTTATGCTTGTCGAATTAACCTATAACACTGATGGCAATTATATTATATATATATATATATATATATATATTATAATATTTGAATTGCACTTAACGCACGTCTGTGTACATTCATTTTCTACTTTGAAAGATCTTGCAATATGTGCACCATAGTTCTAGACTGATTTTTATCCACAGATTTTCAGTGAAACAGAATACAACCACTTCGCCTGCTCGTGAATCCTGGCTCAAGAGCCTGTGAATCTATAGCAAGCAAAATGTATTATTTTTCAATGTAGCATCATTGCAGGCAAACTGACCTGATCTTTGCTTCAATGCACTCATTGACTGCTCAGACAGTTTTTCTTAGTGCTTATAGAATTGCCCCAACATTTTAAAAAAAACAAATATACAGTATGCTGTGAGTTACACAGGCATATAGAACAAAGGCACAAATACCCAAATACACAGAGCATGCCATACTATGGAAGAACTGATGCCGTGGCCTTGAGCCAGCACCGTGGCGCAGTGGTTAGCACTTGCCTCAGGGTCCGGGTTTGAGTCACAGCTGGCCCAGATCCTGTCTGCATGGAGTTTGCATGTTCTCCCCGTGTTCGCTTGGGTTTCCTCCAGGTACTCCTGTTTCCTCCCACACCAAAGGTTAGGTATTGCCCTTGCCCTCACACTGGCCTCAGAGCTGGAGTTGGTCCCCGGGCGCTGCACTGTGGCTGTCCACTGTTCCTAAGTAGTTAGGATGGGGCAAATGAAAAGGAAAAATTACCACACGGGGTCAATAAAGTATAACATAACTATTCAGTAAATTTCTATGTATGAAATATTTTAAATAACTTTCAGCAATGTAGGACTGGGACATCCTGGATAAGTACATCCAGTAAACAAATAAATTATAAAAATGTATCAAAGTTTTCTTTATGTGCACATACCAGTATTGGTGTTTCCAGTTCACTCTGCCTTATGGGAGTTTCATGGCTCTCCGTCTTATTGGAGTGGATAGTTAATGGATAAAAACCTGCTAGAAACTGCTTGCATTGTCTGCAGTAGTCAAGCTGGCCTGTGGGGACACATCAAACCAAGACCTTCCCAGTTATTTATGGGTCATGTAGGTGATTCTGCTTCTGTCCTAATGCAAGTAGCGCCTGAACAAATATACATAAATATACATAATTACACATAATTATACATAATTATACAAAAATAACCACCAAACAATTAGCTATTAAATAATGACTCATTGACACTTCCCAGTCATTTTCCTTCCCCATTGATAGTGATCAGCTCTTATTTAAAATTGATGCCTGTGGTGCAACACTTTACAGACAGAGAATGATTTACTAGTCAGAATACACACCGTCCTCCCTTGTAACAATGCCCTGTGGAATTACCAAAAGTTCCATAAAAATCCCATAATAATGAGCACAAGAACGGAACGAAATGTGGAAATAAACCCGTAGACCAGCCTGGTAGGACACGTTTGTCAGAGGCGCATTCCCCAGCATAACAATTTTTTTTCCGCATCTCAGCGCGCACTGTAGTTACGGCCTGTGTTCTGTTCATTCCTTCACAATTTTATGGGTGGTATCCCTGCAATATAAATAGGCTCAGCTTGGGCGATTAAAAATGAATTATATCTGACCACCAGAAAAAAATATGTTTATGCGCTAGATGTGACTCATGAGGCGGATGCGACAGATAATTGCAGCGGTTTTGACACGCCGCGCGCCTTTATCAGCCTGCGAGCCGTGGAAATTAAAAAGATGTGGGGAGAGACACTCCACCCCGCCACTGGCACCATCTTTAAGAGATATGCTTTGCGCGCCGTTTCAGTCCGATTTGGCTCAGGCCGCCTTCAGGAGCCACACGATTAGAACCGCACTCGGCTCAAGATACGTGTTAATTAATGAAAACGGCACTTCAAAGACCCGCTTCCATCCTGTTGCATTATTTTCCTTTTTCTCTGTTTTTCAGTTCACAACACATGTGGGGAAAGTACCGCTTCAGTTAGGCCTGCAGTGATCTTTGTCACGGTCGCCATTAGGAAAAGGCCAAACTGTGGAGGGAGATGCGGTTTTGCCCTTTGACCCCGTGCGCGTGTGTTGTCCAATCGCATCTCTGGACATTCCGTGGGTCTTAACCCGTGCAGTGTATGTTAGCGCTGGTGAAACCGGGCCTCCTCGGTACTGGCCAACCTGAGGTGAGAGCTCATCAAACTTTAAGCATGTGTTCATTTGCTCTGGGTCTGTGGAGAAAAGGAAGCCAATGATGCTTTAATGGAGATGTTTTAAGCCTCTCAAGACTTAACCTCGCGTTTGCCCACAGTAGTTAATCAGCTGGGGCCTTTTGTTTGTGATACAAAGTATGGCACATGCTGACACAACAAGAATGAGCGGAGCCTTTGTAGCACTGCTTTAAGAGTAGAGCTTCAAAATGCATTTCAAAGCAACGTAAAATGGTGGAAAGCGTTACCAAATATAGTCTTAATGCTAAATGCATTATGGCAATTGTTTAGAATAGAACAACAGAGTTGCCTCTACCATACAGTAAGACTTAACTCCACATAGCTCCATTTTTTTTTGAACTGTCACAGAAATGCTGGGGTTGTTCTGCCACATCTTTATCTTTGGTTTTAGACTGAGTCGTGCTCGACGAGAGAGAGTTTGGATTCGCCCATTTTTGTGGCTGTTAAGAACCCCGGACAGCTCCCTTTCTGTCGCAGTGCCTGTCCTGAGTCAGGAGGCGCGCTCTTATCTGGACAATTCTGCAGTTCCAGTCAGAACAGCTCATCACGGTTCAAGGGACAATTCAGCACCACGGACAGAGCTTTACACACAGGAGCTGTGCCATCTAAGGGCTCTCTTTAATTATTCTGACTGGCAAGAGAAACGTTGCATTGGGGAATCGAGACGTTGCAATAACCTTTTTACCAACTTAAATTAGATCACATATATATTCTCACACAAGTTCATACACACACACACACACACACGCCCAAGCACTACTCACACACCCGTCTTATGCAATTAAAGACCAGGCTCATATAAAAAGTAGCTTTGTGTTTATGCTCGGGTTCTTGTGCAAAACAAATTCTCTTGAAGGCAATAAATGTTTCATAAAGGTTCCATTCATAACCATTCATACACATAAAATAAAAATGAAATGAACGATTCACACTAGATTGTTCATATTCTGGTATTACTGTAATGGGTAGTCTTTACATAAATCCAGGTCTTATAAAAGACATACTGAGAATAAGCGTGGAATTACGTTCCTTAACATAACTTACCGCCAGCCTTCAGCTGCAAAGTGCACATTCCTTATCCCCACTGGGCAGTGAACATTACAGGCATTCACAGATTTTCATAAATAATAACATAGTGTGCAATCTGCTCTTCTGTAATTGCATTCATTCAGTACATGACTCCAGATTTATTGAGTACAATTAACCTGGCTTGAATTAACCAGGGGACTGTGTGTAAACACAGGAACTAATGGGCTTTTACCCCTTCACCAACACATGAAATTAGGTGTTGAAAATTGCAATAGTGCGATAACCATTGGTACACAAGTCATAACCTTTGTCATTATGGCGGAGTACGAGCGAGGAGAGGACGTTTGTTGATGTGTTATTTCAATAACACTGTGATATGAGGCAGGTCAGTTATTTCATGACGGTCAGCAAGGAGCATAAATGGCGATACGGCCACTGGGTACGCCAGACAGAGAGATGTTTATAGAAAGATTTATAACTGAATATAGTTTTTGTTATTACATTTACATGTATTATATCTAGAGAGATATAAAATGTCTTAGAATTAAGTCAATCAAAGCAATGTGTGGAAAATTTGAATGTAGGGCTATTTTGTTTGTGAAATAATTTGCTCCAACAGTCCCACAGGATGCTTAGTATCCATACAATGTGCCCATATAGTTATTTATATATTTTTATTTGGGTTTGCGATGTGCAAATATCATACATTTTGAAATAAGCTCGTATCATGTAGGCTATATTTTATTTTGTTGTTGATATCTATGAACTGGAAATCACACATCAAGAAACAAAAAGAATCATTGTGCTGGGAAGGCACCATCCCTTGACGCGAGCCCTCTGTACACTGAACTTAGTTTTGGGAAACGCATATTCACAGCACAACTGAAGGAATGGTCCATAATTGGATGGAAAATGGCATCCTTGTTCATTTACAGTACAGATGCCAGCTTTTTGTTATGTCACACCAACCAAAGTACACGCAGATTGCCATGGTTCAATAAACCGCTGCCACCCTCCGCCCCACGCGCATGGAGGTAATAAAAAAAAGTTGTGCCCTCGTAAACACGCCGCAGAATAAACTGGGGGCAAAAAAAAAGAAAACAATTCTTAATGGCTCTGCTTTTCTTTTCTCTGTCCCTTTGAGGAGAGTACCGGACTCCACCGGTCACAGGAGAAATATCGAAGTTTCAGCAAGAGAAAATGTAGCGCAGAGGCAAGGCCTAGACGTGAGCCTGGAGGTCAGCGGGGTGCTCGCGCTGACATCTGACTCTTGCCAAATGAGACATCAGTACCCTACGGGCCTGCTGTACTGCTATTTACCATTCCCTCTCAGTGTGTCTGGGCTACACCAAACCTTCAAAATGGAAAGGAAAACAGATACATCTCAATAGAAGTGTAGGGGGGCTGTGATGTTTGCTTTATGCTTCTTTTTTCTGTATTTAAGTTGTAGTTTAATCCACTTGGCTCCTTTTTTAAAAAATAATTGAGATGAGTTTGGCTTTGTTATAAAAAAAAAGTATACTCTCATATGAGGAACTGTTTACTGCAGTCTTTGCCAGCCTTGCCCTCACTTTAAATGCGAAAGCACAATACGATTATAATTTCAGCAAAGAACACACTGGTGGGATTGTGAGTTAACATCTAAACCCAAAAGATGTTTGTCGTTTTTTGAAAGCACGTTTATTAAAATGAGCCAAAATACCTCTATCAAATTGTTTTTAACAATGTAAGCCTATAAGCCTAAGTTGACTCCCTGCACAGGTGTTTATAAGTTACCCGTAGACTATATAGTATATGCATACACCAGGAGTGTAATTTACATATTGGTTATATGCTGTATAATTGGATTTCCACGTCGCTGGGGGCCCTGGGACACCTTTGACCACTATCGCCCTCCCTCAGACCTTGATATATGTCACCAGTCCTGCTGCACGCTTCAGACGGGCTGTGAAAAGCCAGCGGAAAGCCAGTGGAAAGCCTACATAAGGCCCCAGATGGTCTGGATTAGCGCTGGGTGTATCACTCAGTGCTGTGGATTGGTGGCTGAATAGCGTCAGACCTTGGGTACTTTGGAGCGCCGCTTTTTCGACGGAAAGCTGCTGTCCCCTTCCACCTGTGTCTACCTTTTAACCTTCATGTTACTGTGGGAGTTCAGCAAAAAAAGAGAAAAGAATAAGGAAACGTTCACTCTCACCCAGAGTTCCAGGAGGGTGGCGAAGACCCTGCTCCCTTCGTCTGAATCAGAGACCGTAAAAATTATTTGATTTGTTCAAGATATCTAGAAGTTATTTGGGCCATTTTGAAATATTGGTTGTAAGATTTAAAATGGCAATGTGCCTTATGATATTAGGTAAATATACAGAGCAAGCCTAAGTTAAAGACATGGGGGGTGTATGGGTGTGCTCTATGCATGGCAATCTCATAAACAATATCATGGGATTAGAAAGGTTGGAAGCCATTTTGCAGAGCATGCACACAAATTTTACGATAGCCCATATTTCTTGCTCCGATGGGCTTCGTCGTTATCTCAAAGGCACTAATTGAAGCATTAAATTAGTTAGTCAAAGTTAAGGATGAACCACATTGTAGTTCAATGGAAACTAGGCCTATTATATTTTTATCCAGTTTGGAAATTCACAGAAATTAAGAAGTGGTGGCTTTTGCATTTCTAAATTGAGCTCCTCTTCAGAAATTTCTTTGCAAGAGACTGAAAAGAAAACTGGATAAAAAGAAATGTACAGTAGTACTGGCGTGCTACTTTTTATGCAAATATATTTAACTCTACTTTCATTTAAATTATTCATAAACATGATTACTGTTTTCAGATTTCTCATTATAGTAAATTTCATATCCCACCAGGTTCACTTGATAAATACTTCATCGGTTTTTAAGCTAGCTACTCAGTCTGAAAATGAATTTAGTAATGAATTCATGTAAAGTACACAACTAGTTACAATAACAATATAAAAACAAAGGCTCCCTTTTAAATGTGCCGCTCTTCAAGTGGTTCTAAACATTTTTGCGTAATAGATTTAAGCAATCAGTATTTAGATTAATTTTGTTACTCCGAGTTACAGAATAAACCACTGTTTTGCTGGGTAGCATTGCAGAGGACGTGGGAAGTTACATAAGAAGTGTGACTGTGGGACGTAGCTGTAATCTAACGTTATTTTAACAGTCGGCGTCATTGGCTTAACCATGCTGATGTGGAGAAAGAAACCCAGTAAAATAAGAGGCTGCTGTGAAGAGAAGCAGAAAAGCTGGAAGTCCACTGTGGGTCGAGATCTTGACAAAGCATGCTGAACCACAGGAAGACAGAATAGATTATATTGAACCCAATTACAGTGAAACCACCACAGTGGAAGGCTGCAAACTGCAGCGTGTTTAAATCGGTTCAGAGCAGTGGACTTGCTGAAATATGCTTTTCTCTCCCTCTTTCTCTCTCTCTCTGTCTTTTTCTCTCTCTTTCTCTCTATGCTGTTTTTACATGTAGTTTGATCTTAAAAGCCTCTGGTTAACAGGATTCTGTGTTTGTGTCAGGTAACACTACGGTGCAAGACAGAACATTTTTATCTTGTATGGCCAGGGCTATTCATTCCCTGCTCACACCGGATGGGCGTCAACATGCTGATGGGCGAGGTATTCATCCCTCTGTCTGCTTGACATTTACTGTCTGACTCTCAACACAGGCAACATATGTAGAGGATTATGCTTTTCACGTCAACGTCATAACATCAGAGGCGGTTTAATTTATGATCGGGCTTTTCAAATTACGGTGGAAAATGAGAATGAAAGACGGTGTCCCAAAAAGAGCACAGAAGGTTGTTCGCTGAAGAAAGTAAGCCCAGGGGACTGTGGATGATGTCCAGTCCAACACTTCCCCTCGGGTAAAAATCATCTCCAGTTTGATACGGATATTAAATATTAATATTGAAGTGAGGTGTTAGGGCCTGCATGCACTTTAATGCATTCATCCGTTGCTATTAATACCTCATGTTATATGTATATGCTTGTCATCGCTGAAATACATTATAGATTTTCAGGGTGCGTTCAGCAGAGAATTTCATTTTCATTGTTAAATTCACCGTCTAAAGGGGAGTCTTTATTTATTCAGCACAGTTATACGAGCATGTAGCTGAGGAATACGCCGACGTACGTATTTGAATACTCCATCTGAGAAACGGGAGACCTTTCCCGACGGTGGGCTTAATGAGAACGCCTTTTTTCCCAATCAAATATCGGAAATGAAGGAAACGGGAACACAAAAAGAGAATTGTTGAAGGGAAGAAGCTGGAGAAGCCAACAGATGGCAGATTCCAGTACATCCCTGGCGCTTGAATTACAGGCTGGGGAGGTATAGGAGGCTGCGCGCTATCCTATCCGTATCGCCGATGAGGCGTACAGCATATTAAGCAGCGACCGTCTGTGATGAATGACGAGCGCCCGACGTGTCAGGAAGTGCCGCCTCACGGCTGGCCGTTTGTACTGTACGGATTTATCGATCTAGATAAGGAAATCTTGTAGTTGTCCTGAGAATGTATGCAATCGCCACGTGCGCCCTAGTCGTTCGGCCCGGCTCGCTTTTCCGGCGAGTGACTGTACGGCAATTTACAAAGCGACGCTGTGTTGTCGATAAAGCGCGGTGGAACCGTTCCATACCAGAGTGTTTCTTGGAGACCAAAATCAGATTACAAGTTTTGATAAACCTGAGCCAAATGGCCACAGTTGCAAGAATGAACATTTTGTTCTTATTTATCGCTGGACTGGTGTCCTAAGGAAAGCGATACTCCCTGAATTTTCATTTGTATGGAGCTGATGTGCTGGGACACCCAGGAACATCCAGCTTAAACTATTTAATAAATGATCCAACAAGAGAGAGATACAGTCAGTACAAGCAATAAAAATATTTTATGTTTGCTCATATCTTTTGCACATTTTATCTCTGCTAGCACAACTGTTCCCGCTTGAGTGTTGGTTATAGCCGAGCTGGAATTGTCAGCGCTATAAGCTTGTAGTTCACGCTCAGCTGTCCTTCAACTTTATTTTGACATTTGCAATAAAAAAGTTTTGTAAAAACTTTCAGAGTGAGAGCAAAATTAATTAAATTCAGAGAAGTGTCTTTTCCACGGGTGGATTTATTTTCATAATTTTCATGAAAATATAAAAACGCAGGAGGCACAAAATATTTTCCAAATCGTAACTCGATTTTATTCTTCCCTTTCTGATCATGATTTAGATGGAAAATGACATGACTGGAGGAGGGGGGGTGTCATTCGTTAATTTAAGATTTAGAATTTAGCCTGTTTTGTTATAATCAGAGCAGAAGAATGTCCTCAGGGTTCTGGTGCATTTGATGTTATAAAGAAAACTGATTAATAAAGCTAGTTTCTCCTCAAACAGCACAGCCTCATATCTTCAGGGGAGATCCAAAGGGAAAAGCAGACAAACGAGCTAAAATTCATTAGCAGAACTCTCTTCTCGTACTCAAGGGGCTAATGGTTTTACCAGTTTATTAAAACGCATTTTATATTGAGAGATATAAATGTCGAAATAATTTTAATGAACAAAATCCAAATGCCATGCATCAATATACAAATAAATTATCTGGAGCGATTAAGTCTTGCATCTCTGTTGTTTGTTCAACTGAGAGGTGACAACTTATGAGGTACTGCACTTTGAAGAGTGAATGCTATGCTGCTGGCATTATACTCAATATTGCCTCTGGAAGCCATGCCATCAATTTTACGTATCGGAACACATATTTGAAATTTCTCATGACCAGGCTCACTTTCAAAGAAACTTCATAACAAATAAATTGCACAGCACCCAACACCAACAAAAAATAAGTTGGTTAATATTTTGTCATCAACTCTTCAAATTACATGTTTATCTTGAGATTCTTGAGAAATGGTGCAACCAGCCAGCCATTTACATATCAACTGTCCAGTCAGCCATGCTCATGACAAGACAATACAACTGACCTCTGACCTTTCAGTGATGGGCCCTAATTTGTATTATATTGGTTGCTTCATAAGTCATTGGTAGCATGCTATGGCTTGAGGCTTGAAATGTGCAGTACAGAGAGAGCATTGTTTGAATTTCATAGTCAAGTTCACTTTCTTAGATGATGAAAAAATATTGTGCTATGTAAGGTTAAAGGTAAGTGGCACGCTAATCCTATGCATCTCCTTATATAATTGGTAACATAAATCATTGCCCACAAGACCTTTTGAAAACAAGTTTTAATCCTGGAAACCAAATGTCTACACTATACAGTTTGCTCTCTTTCCTCACACCATAGATGGAACCTAATCCTTTATATTGCTCAGTCATATATGTATATATATATATATATATATATAAAGTAAAAGCTCTTGAAAAAACAATAGAGCTAGTTTGTGAGCGCTTTGTTTGAGTGGTCTTTGTAACCTTCACCTCTCAGAACAGAGGCAGGCAACTACAGTGATTCTGTGCAGAAATGTAAAAGCAGGTTGCTTCAAGATGGCGCTTTTGAATCATTATTGGCCGTGCTATTAACATTCTCTGTGGAACCAGGTGAAATTGCTTCCATTCTTGGGTAGCTGGCCTAATTAAATCTTACCGGACTAACACAGCCTGTCGGTGTGATGCAAGGTCAAAAATGCTTTTGAACATGTCACATCATTTTCAATTAATTGGGCCTTTCCGCAGATTTTCTGAATTTGAAATTTTAATACAATTTCATATGTAATTGGATTATCAGTTCCATTTGAAACATTCCACGAGGCGATCTTTGGCTGCGCAGGCCGTCGTATAAAATATTATTAGATTTTATGTAGATCAATAGCACTTAAGGATATTGCTGTAGATCTCCAGCTCCTGATTGTTGCATGAGCTGTGCATTAAAGTGGTGTTGTAAAAAATACAGACCCAAACTTTCAAAGTCATCTCGTTTTGGCATGGCATTAGCTCAACGCCCTTCTCTCGGCATCTACTCTAACTCCTTACAGTGCAGTACGAGTGAAAATGTTGCAAGAACTAAAATGGTAGGAGAAAATGATCCGTGCATGAAAATCAGTGAAAATCAAAGTGACATGCCCTCTAGTCCCTCTGCAGCTCTGCACATCCCAGAAAATACCCCAGAGGTGTCCCCTCCTCCCTCACACACCCCCTGCACCCCCCCCCCCCCCCCCCCCCCCCCCTCGAGGCCATTCACAGAGAGGCCATTTTGACCCAGTTATATTCTCCTCCTGAGATAATGGCACTCACTCAAGACATCCATTAGCAGCCTTAACTGTTCAAGGCATCTGCCAGTCCAGAAGCATGGCACATTGAAATACAGCACGCGCAACGCACGTGCTTAGGTTCGGAACGCTCAGTATGTTCGTAACCACATAGGGTTAAAAAGATGACAAGTCAACGAGAATTGCATCGCGTAAGGAGCTGTCATCGTTTGAGGCAAGACGTCCAGCGACGTCCAGTTATGGCCTCTCCTCAAAGGTTCTGCAGGATGCCCACTGTCTGTCCTTCCTGTTGACTCTCATAATGATTCATGTTATAAGTTTACAAAATTAACTTTAAGTGGCTTTGCTGTACTTTGCAGAAGCCATTAAACGTTTCATAATTCCTGATGCTTCAGTGCAGACTGTGTTTAGTCTGCAAGTGATTTGACCTGCATGCGAAAAGAAAGGCGACGTTTTAAATTCAACGAAACACTCACATATTTCAACATGAAACAACACGGGACATAATACCAGTATCCAAATAAATCAGCTTAGAAGTAATTGTTGGATAAAAAAAGGAAAAGTGTGTGAAGGACAAATTTCTAAATCCCCCCAAATCCTCCCTCTCTCCTAAGCGGTTGCTAACACGTTTAAAATGTCAAGCATTACAGAGATGACTTAATCCAATATCGAGTCACAGACAAGCTCCAGAAGAGGACCATGGGTTTCGCCATGGTTCTTAAATGACTCTTTTAATACAGGACCAGGGATGTTTTATCTAGGCTGGCTAAGAGATAAAGCACTACTCCGTTTTCATGTCTGACCTGCTGAGGAACCATCGCCGAGAGCAGAGGTCACATGGTGTTTCCATCTGACCGTGATCTATACTTACACTGGTCAGATATACAGTATGGAATGTGTCCACCATGCTCTTTAGCACCTTTCGGCATTTGAGTGAAGATTTCTAGCTGCTCAATTGCCAGTGCAGCCCTAGGTTCAGTATTTCAGGTGAAGGCCATATTAAGTGTCCCAGTGACAGGGCTGTCCTTTCAGCACAGATCCAATACAAGCACAAATACAATAAATACATGAATTAATAAATATACTTATATCTGTCCCATTAGCACAGAGCCTATACCTGCCCCATTAGCACAGAGCCTATACCTGCCCCATTAGCACAGAGCCTATACAAGCACAAATACAATAAATACATGAATTAATAAATATACTTATATCTGCCCCATTAGCACAGAGCCTATACCTGCCCCATTAGCACAGAGCCTATACCTGCCCCATTAGCACAGAGCCTATACCTGCCCCATTAGCACAGAGCCTATACCTGCCCCATTAGCACAGAGCCTATACCTGCCCCATTAGCATATACCCTATACCTGCCCCATTAGCACAGAGCCTATACCTGCCCCATTAGCACAGAGCCTATACCTGCCCCATTAGCACAGAGCCTATACCTGCCCCATTAGCACAGAGCCTATACCTGCCCCATTAACACAGAGCCTATACCTGCCCCATTAGCACAGAGCCTATACCTGCCCCATTAGCACAGAGCCTATACCTGCCCCATTAGCACAGAGCATATACCTGTCACATTAGCACAGAGCCTATACCTGCCCCATTAGCACAGAGCCTATACCTGTCCCATTAGCACAGAGCCTATACCTGCCCCATTAGCACAGAGCCTATACCTGCCCCATTAGCACAGAGCCTATACCTGCCCAATTAACACAGAGCCTATACCTGCCCCATTAGCACAGAGCCTATACCTGCCCCATTAGCACAGAGCCTATACCGGTCACATTAGCACAGAGCCTATACCTGTCACATTAGCACAGAGCCTATACCTGCTCCATTAGCATAGAGCCTATACCGGTCACATTAGCACAGAGCCTATACCTGTCACATTAGCACAGAGCCTATACCTGCTCCATTAGCACAGAGCCTATACCTGCTCCATTAGCACAGAGCCTATACCTGCCCAATTAACACAGAGCCTATACCTGCCCCATTAGCACAGAGCCTATACCTGCCCCATTAGCACAGAGCCTATACCGGTCACATTAGCACAGAGCCTATACCTGTCACATTAGCACAGAGCCTATACCTGCCCCATTAGCACAGAGCCTATACCGGTCACATTAGCACAGAGCCTATACCTGTCACATTAGCACAGAGCCTATACCTGCTCCATTAGCATAGAGCCTATACCTGCCCCATTAGCACAGAGCCTATACCTGCCCCATTAGCACAGAGCCTATACCTGCCCCATTAGCACAGAGCCTATACCTGCCCCATTAGCACAGAGCCTATACCTGTCGCATTAGCACAGAGCCTATACCTGCCCCATTAGCACAGAGCCTATACCTGCCCCATTAGCACAGAGCCTATACCTGCCCCATTAGAACAGAGCCTATACCTGCCCCATTAGCACAAAGTCTTGCTGTGACTGTGAGCAATACTCAACTGCTAGTTTTTCCCAGGCAAGAGAGGTGCCAGATGACCAATGCTTAACAATAATCTTGTCCTGGGGTAGGGGAGGAGGTGCGAGGAGAGCAATTTTTAACATGCAGTCTACCCTCAGGTGAGGGAGGAGGTCATTCTGTCTCCATTCAGACCCCCTGAGCAAGTGAACATAATCACCAGCGACTGTCTGGTCTTCTGCAACAATATTTATCATTTGATGGAATCAGCATTTTCTGTGCTCATCTGAGGACAAGGAGGGCTGTGAGTGTCTGGAGCAAATCCCTCCCCATCTCAGAAAACATAGCAATCAGCAGAGCCCAATGCACAGATAAGGGAGAAATAGCTTATTGCACATCCGTCTAAAAACAATTATGTCGTCTCTGCTTAATGCCCTGCCACTGCCTTTGATTTACAAGCAATGAGGTAGAGAGCCTGTCCTTCAGCTGGGAACAAGCAAACTGCTTTCTTTCTGCTCACACTTTTCGATGCTACTCACATTTTAGCAAAGAACATGTAGCTGCTCCTGTGTGTTAGCACATGCCCTGGAAATGTGGCCACTCTACACACCGCTGTATAAATAATTCAGAGGTATGGTGTCACACATTTTAATGCTCTTTTCATTTTATGAGAAATAACTTTCATACATTTTTGCAGAAGGGAATTTATTCATATTCATATTCTAGTTTTCTGCTTCACAGATATAATATAATCATTCCGTATCATTCATGTAGTCCTAAAATATTTATTTTGTTGTGTTTTTTTGCAATTTATTCTTCACTTGAATGTGCAAGGACATTAAAGGAGACGTGCTGAGGAGGTTTTCCGGAGGTTGCGATGTTTACCTTCATGCTGCCTGTGATTATTTAATTTTATATGGAGGCAAGAATTTCACCATCCTATGTAAGCCCCAGCTTGCGCTTTGAGCCTCTAGTATGTAACACATTGAATTATTTTCACCGTTATGTTTTTATTTCTTGACAGTATCCTTGCACAGCGGAACAAACCCCTTGACAAGACTTGAAAGGAGTCCATTGTCTTGCGATTCTGACAATGTGTATAGTTTTTACAAGATGGAGTTTGTGTTTACAGCTTCCGTCTCCGAGGATCGGCTCCGTCGGTGTCTGGGTCCTTTTGTTTAGCATGCGCAAAAAAAAGAGGGAGCCAAGAAAAGCGAGGAAAGTTTAAGAGAAATGACGAACGTCCCCACCAGGTGCATGATTCATCGCCGTGGCAACAAAGACTGTCTGCTGCTCGGCTCCGCAGTCTATTGCCCTGGGCTGCAGCGAGGCCGCAGAGGCTGAGCACTGGAGAGACTCCCTGTCTGCCGTGTGACCGTCCCCAACATATTGGCGGAGCTGCGGGCCAACACAGATTGCAGTCCTAACTTAATGACTGAGATTGCGTGCCAGAATAGTTTACTTACCCACTTACTTACCTTGCGGCTAGGTTGCAGTGTTAGCAGCCCCCGTCATATATGAAGGTATCATTCCCTCTCTGCCGTCCCAGTTGGGCTGCCCTCCCTGCTATGCAGAAGGAATGTGAATCATACCTTGGTGGACCACATCCCGCAGTACTGTAATATTTAGAGCCAGAGACATTCAGTGTAGAGTGTAAGTCTTGGCTCAAACCTATAATCACATAAATTTGTCGTGACAAAGGAGCAATTGTCACAGTCATATACCCAGACGCTGTGCAGGTGGAGTCTATAGGCTATCACACAAATACAAGCATGTGCTGTACCATGTGATTTACTGTGTTACGTTCAGCACCAAGCATTGTATTTCAGCAGTGCTATGTCCATTTATAGAAATCACTCTGAAAATGGAATCTGGTGGGTTGTTCACACTGTCAAAGTACTATTTCAGCGGATGGGTCCCACAGTCTGGTATCGAATCCGGACCGTTCCTGTGCCGAGTGTGGCCAGCAGCCATTCCCGGTTTCTAGTATCACCCAGGGGTGGGAGGGTGGTTATGGATGTTGTGGCAATGAGCGCTAAAAAAAATACCATTGGCCATTCCAACCTGAGGAGAAGCCACTGCGGTACTGTTGAGAACCCATCAGCACCATATGCATGGCCAACATGCCAAAGAAAGATAACATTTATATCAACCGCTGACCCCTTATGTTTCTTAACTTAAATGTATCATGTTCTTTCTCCACCAAGGTTTCTCAATTCTACAAGCCATCATGGAGGCAGCAGTGGCTAACAACTGGCAAGTGACCGCGCGGTCAGTGGGCAGCGTGACCGATCCCCAGGAGTACCGACGCATCATCGAAGAGATGGACAGGAGACAAGAGAAGCGTTACCTAATAGACTGTGAAGTGGATCGGATAAACACCATTCTGGAACAGGTAGGGTCAATAAGCCGGTTTTTCGACCCTTTTACCACCGCCTGGCTGGTTGCATAGGCTTGTATAGGCCGTGACTGGAGCAAGAATCGACACGCAAAAAGCCAGGAGCCAGGTCTATTAATCTCCCCCTAACGAGCCTGAACCGTCAATCGAAGAGCTCACTTCCTCTGTTAGGGAGTGGACAAAGAAAAAGCCCATATTCCACCTCTGGGAGAATGGTTTTAAGATGAATAAAGGCTGAAATTTCTATCAGGCAGTAGTGGAGGCACCTCACCTCCCCCCTCAGCTGAGGGCCTAATTCTACAGCACAGCCCACTCACTGCTGCTAACAATTTCCCACTGTACTGGGTTCTACTCGTTAGCATTCATTTATATATATTGGTTCTTTCCAATACTCCTGAATGAGTGTGACTCTAAGTTGTTTTTTATGTATTTAATTTGAGCCCAGAGTCGTCGTTTAATACAGAATGGCTTTTAGTACTAATTCACTACGTCTAATTTAATTTTCGTGATGCAGACGCCCTATAATATGTCTCAGTAAGATTTCATTAAAATACATTTTCTTTACTATTATTTCTTTCTGCGGATATTGCTGGCTTTATTATATTGCAAATCTTGTGCAAGACATGTTAATGGGTGTGCCTTTGATGGCTTTTTATTTTAATATTTTTTTCGATCGAACGCTATAACAGTTTGTTAATGTTCACCGTTGTTTCCTGTGATTGTTCGTGTCTCCTCGCACAGTCGTAGTCAGCGGCCGTGTGCCGGGCGGTCCCCCCGTCAGCGCAGCGCGTTTCTCTCTCGGTCCCTCTGTCAAATGTGGGAGTAGTGCCGAAATGAAAGAGAAAGCAGGGGACTCCCACTCCTGTTTCTGGACAGTTGCCGTGACTACAGCTCCTGTTACCACTTGAGCGTGCATTGTCTGCATTGAGCCTAATTCAAGTAATCTACCTGGCTCTGCCAGGGCTGAAGATTCAAAGAGGTCCAGAAAGCCTGCTGGACCGGGGGGGCTCCTCTTGGGGGCGAGGGGAGGAGAGATGTAAAATGGTGTCACACCGCAGCGGGCCCGAGCCTTAATCTAAGCGGCGATGCCCGGCGAGGCCGGCGCTCGGCCTGTAATGGAGCTGGCCGTCCTCAGGGTGGTATTGACACACTTTGGCCCGGAGGAGCTGGCTGGCGAATCGAAAAGCCCCCCGCTCTACAACCGAGATCAAGCTGAGCGATTGCCGGAAAACAGGCAGAGCCTAGCTCGTCGGGCTCAGTTTAATCATCGCCGCTTAATCCTGCCCTTCGTTCTCTTCTTCTGCGCCCCTGCTTATCTGGTCCTGCCGCAGACATAAAGAGGGCTCATTATTTTGCATGATGGTGTCTTACTGTGACCTTTTCTTCAGACTGACTATCTTCCTCCCCCACACCCCCTCTCGGAAATCCTTTCCCTCTTACGTAGCGGGGCTAGTGGTTAAAGTGAGGGGGAAAAGTTCAGTCATTAGCATCCCAAAGGAATAAACTTACCTGAGAGTTCTGGGTATCTTCAAGAGGACATTCTGAATGAACCAAAAAAAATTAAGAGTCTATAACTATTGCAATATCTGAAGGATCACCTACTCAGTCGGCCCTGTGCCTTTCTCTATAGAATTGAGGTCCACGCACTATTCTCTGACATCACAGAAGAGATTAAAGAAATCTAATTTAACAGAAGTGTTAAAGCAGCATTTTGGTTAAAGAAGCATTCCTTTCCACACGTAAAACCGAAGGAACCGACGCCTGTGTGCTCTAGTTTTGTGATGTACATACGGAACTGGCAGTGAATGTCTTATGTTTTTCAAGGACATTCTGTAATGTAGGTCATAAACACATCCTACCATAGATGCCCTGATACCAGCTTGTATACTGTAAGTGGGCCATTCTGTCCTTGAGTAGCAGGATAAACTAAAACACACCGTCTCAGCTCAGGAATGTGAACATTGCTGGGCGTATTTTAAGTTTTTCAAAGATTACAATATTGTATAAGCTGCAGTTACACTCACAAATGGCACCAAAGCAGCATTTTGGTTCTGTGAACATGGGAATGGGTGAATCACTGGTTAATTAGCAGAGTATTTCTGTCAGAGAACATCCTCACAAGCTGTGTTTTTCCAGTTCTCTACAAAACCAATATCGCCGCAGTAAAACGTCTTCAGTCAATCCATTCTCAAAGCTTTTCCCACAATGCAGTGCAATGCCTCTAAGAATAATAGTTCAGACTCAGTTGGATGTTTCTTGATTAAATGCCTGTTTCTAAAGGTACAAACCACATATATATTATAAATATAAACCAAAGTGAATATGACCTATTATTACTATTACCTATTACTATTGAATATATTATTATTAGTAGTAGTAGTGGTAGTAGTAGTAGAAAGAATAGTAATATTATTATTATTATTAATAATAATAATAATAATAATAATAATAATAGTAATAATAATAATAAAAAAATAAATGTGACATTCCAGAAGTGTGCAGGATTTTTCTGTCATCCCACTCATAGAAAATTCCTCTCACTCATCTATACTCAATTGTATTGTCTGAGATACATTTGTAGCAATGATTGGACAACTTTTCTTCAGCCCTGATACTGCTCTGTGTGTGTGTGTGTGTGTGTGCAGGCATGCATGCGTACGTGTGTGTGAGTGTGTGTTTGTTCATGTGTGTGTTTGCGCGCATGCATTTGTGTGTGTGTGTGCGCGCGAGTGTGTGTGTGCGTGAGGGTGCAGTTCTGGCAAGTGAAAGTCCCTCTAGAGCATTCTTTGCTAGTGTCAGCTGAAAGGCAGCGGCATGCTCATCTGCACTCTAAAGAATAAAGAATAGGGAGCCATGAATAAAGGATTCCTGGGACGAGCCCAGGGCCCACAAGCTGTTCTAAGAGCAGAAAACACCGTAATGCTTTTTACAGAAAGCCTGTGCCGCAGAAAACCATGGGAGGGGGGGGGGGACAATTGCTCAAGGGGATGGGCAATAAGGGGGCGTGGAGCGATCTGTCTGTGCTGAGAGATGGGCATCTCTCACTTCCAACGCGGCCCCTCGCTCAGACCGAATTGGCAGATTAAAGTGATGGGAGCGGAAAAAAAAGGAGTTTTAAAAAGCTGAGAGAGGAGAGTTTCTCAAGGCCCTCTCTACAGCGATGCCAGGCGGCAAAGTCGCGCGCCGGAGGACAAACGTCCGCCCAAGGCGAATGAGTGTCAGCCGGGGGAGCCGGAAAATATGATTTCCCTCAGAGGTCTCAAGGTGACGCGTCAATTCCCTTAATCGGACCGTGAAAAAGCGTCTGTGAACGGCGCACTCTTTTAAAAGGAGCTGTAAAGCATTAACAATCGGGAAACTGATGGCCTGCTTTCATTTACAAGTTGTGCTCAATCCGCTTGTCCTAGAATGTTAATTTAGCTGCAGGATCACAGACAGACAAAATGTAGAATGCAAATATAATATGAAGACTCATTACATTCTTATGCATGCACCCTATAATCCAACTAATATACAGGTATTAGCAATTACACATCTATTTATATGTTGTATTGGTGATATTGGCTGCAACTATTATTAAAAATGTGTATTAGCTCATAATTAATAATAAATTAGTTCAGACCCCAGGCTTATTCATCTATTCATTTCTAAACCCCTCATTATTTGCCAACAAGACTGACATTAAAAATACAAGTAAATCCAATACGAAATGTAGTATGCTGACATATATAGCTCAGAGTGTGGAAGGGAACACACAATGGTTGCTTGCAGTATTTTTACACAAAGCTGAGGCCACCGGCTAGAGCTGAATATAAAGTAAATGTAAAGCAAGCGGAGACCATTTCTTCAGTGAAATAAGAACCAAAGCTAACGCTCTGCGACAAATCCCCGTGCGCACGCGTTCCTGCTCTAAAGGTCTTAGTCTGGAACATGCTAAGCGACACATTCAAAGGCGCTGATCTCTTGATTCTAGCATTAAATAACGCCCACCACACAGCACACACACACACACACACCTCTCAATAGCAGCCTCCGTAAAGTGAAAAGAAACACGGTCACAAATGATGTCAAAGAAGCCGCTGATCCTGGCTCAGCTTGCTATCGCTGATGCTAAAGAAGTCACAGAGGAGAGTGCAGCAGCATCACACAGTTCTGGCTGTTTGAAACATTAGTCCCAAAGGCTGGGCCTCTTTCAAGACTCCTTTTAGCTCCTTTTAGCAAAATAACTGGCTTCACAAAACACCGTGTTTCCCACAAGCTGAAGATAATCTGCAGCCTCCATTTTGGCATGGGTGAGGCGCAATAGCGTGAGAAAGTGTTCTGGAAGCTGGGCTTGTAACCAGAAGGTTGCAGGCTTGAATCCAAGGTTGGGTTACAGCAGTTAAACCTTTGATGAGTCTACTTAACGTTAATTTCCAAGGTAAATGTACAGTAGTACGTAGAAAAAAACATGTATGTACTGTACAATAATTCATATGAGTGCAAAGGTCAAACAAATAATGGCATAATCAGCGCAAGGTTGTGGCAAAAACAAAGGAAGGTCAAAAAGACCTCGTAAGATAGTACAGGTGCAGCTCAAAAAATTAGAATATTGTGAAAAAAAAATTTGTCACTCATGTCAGAAAGTGAAACTCATATATTATATATACTCCTCAAAAAAAGTTTGGAAACGTTATTTCAGTCGATTATTCCTCCCCTTTAATAATACCAATTGGTATTGTATTTTATATCGTTGGAAAGCCTGATTAGTCACCTTTACAACGAGGTACAACTTGTAAGGATCGTGCATTCGTGGAATGAGCAACACAGCTAACCGTGTGGGTAGCGGCCCAAAAAAATGTGCCAAAATCCCCTGCAATATTCTTCTGTTGGTATTCACTCTCGTTTTGAGCTTCAAGTGCTGGCAGGTGTATGCCAGTCACAGGTGTGTGACTGGCACCTGATCGGCACCGAGGAATGGGATGCCATCCCACAGCAGTGTGTGACCAGGCTGGTGACCAGCATGAGGAGGAGGTGCCAAGCTGTTGTGGCTGCGTATGGATCTTCCACACGCTACTGAGGTCCCTGACAGTGTAAAATGAATAAAGTGTAAAAATGGCCAATATGTGTTGTTTTTTCCTTATTACTGTGGGAGAGTGCAATCATCCAGTCCACCAAGCAACTCAAAACGAGAGTGAATACCAACAGAAGAATATTGCAGGGGATTTTGGCACATTGTTTTGGGCCGCTACCCACACGGTTAGCTGTGTTGCTCATTCCACGAATGCACAATCCTTACAAGTTGTACCTCGTTGTAAAGGTGACTAATCAGGCTTTCCAACGATATAAAATACAATACCAATTGGTATTATTAAAGGGGAGGAATAATCGACCGAAATAACGTTTCCGAACTTTTTTTGAGGAGTGTAGATTCATTACACATAGAGTGAAATATTTCAAGCCTTTATTTCTTGTAATTTTGATGATTATGGCTTACAGCTAATGAAAACCCAAATTCAGTGTCTCAGAAAATTTGAATATTACATAAGATCAATAAAAAAGAATATTTTAAACAGAAATGTCAGCCTTCTGAAAAGTATGTTCATTTCTATGCACTCAATACTTGGTTGGGGCTCCTTTTGCATGAATTACTGCATCAATGCGGCGTGGCATGGAGGCGATCAGCCTGTGGCACTGCTGAGGTGTAATGGAAGCCCAGGTTGCTTTGATAGCGGCCTTCAGGTCATCTGCATTGTTGGGTCTGGTGTCTCTCATCTTCCTCTTGACAATATCAATCAGGTAAGGCGAGTTTGCTGGCCAATCAAGCACAGTAATACCATGGTCATTGAACCAGCTTTTGGTACTTTTGGCAGTGTGGGCAGGTGCCAAGTCCTGCTGGAAAATGAAATCAGCATCTCCATAAAGCTTGTCAGCAGAAGGAAGCATGAAGTGCTCTAAAATTTCCTGGTAGATGGCTGTGTTGACTGTGGATTTCAGAAAACACAGTGGACATGGCACCCCAAATCATCACTGACTGTGGAAACTTCACACTGGACTTCAAGCAACGTGGATTCTGTACCTCTCCACTATTCCTCCAGACTCTGGGACCTTGATTTCCAAATGAAATGCAAAATTGACTTTCATCTGAAAAGAGGACTTTGGACCACTGAGCAAAAGTCCAGTTCTTTTTCTTCTTAGCCCAGGTAAGATGCTTCTGACGTTGTCTCAGGAGTGGCTTGACACGAGGAATGCGACATTTGTAGCCCATGTCCTGGATTCGTCTGTGCGTGGTGGCTCTTGATGCACGGACTCCAGCCTCAGTCCACTCCTTGTGAAGCTCCCCCAAATTCTTGAATGTATTTTGCTTGACAATCCTCTCAAGGCTGCGGTTATCCCTGTTGCTTGTGCACCTTTTCCTACCACACTTTTTCCTTCCACTCAACTTTCTATGAATATGCTTGGATACAGCACTCTGTGAACAACCAGCTTCTTTAGCAATGACCTTTTGTGGCTTACCCTTCTTGTGGAGGGTGTCAATGACTGTCTTCTGGACATCTGTCAAGTCAGCAGTCTTCCCCATGATTGTGTAGCCTACTGAACCAGACTGAGAGACCATTTAAAGGCTCAGGAAACCTTTGCAGGTGTTTTGAGTTAATTAGCTGATTAGAGTGTGACACCATGAGTTTCCAATATTTAACATTTTCACAATATTCAAATTTTCTGAGACACTGAATTTGGGTTTTAGCTGTAAGCCATAATCATCAAAATTACAATAAATAAAGGCTTGAAATATTTCACTCTATGTGTAATGAATCTATATAATATATGAGTTTCACTTTCTGAAATGATTGACAAAAAATATTGAACTTTTTCACGATATTCTAATTTTTTGAGCTGCACCTGTATAATCGTAAGATAGTCATGAGTCAAAAAGACAGCACCAGACCAGCAACGAGTAGCTAATGCTGCACTAATGTATGGATCACAAAAAAATGGCCTATATTACAAACACAGTGTAAAGAAGCACAGCTGCTAAAAGAAGAATGTAGGTTGAAGCCTTTTTCGGGCTGCTTTCATTGTCTACGTGTGCAAACCTTTTTTATAATGTGATGGCTTTGCACTTTGCCTTATAAAAATCTCACCATGTTGTGCAATTGTCGTGATTTATTGTATACACAGCTTTGTACCGTCTCATCATCTTGTCTACAAATCTCTTGTGTGAGACAAAACGCAATACAATGTTATATCGCTGATAAACGGTACGTTTGCTATAAAGGGTGGCCCGAAAACACCATGAACAGAAAACACTCATTTGCATGTGCATGCGTTCTAATCTCTGGGCAGTGCCTTTAAAGAGCTCAGGATCCAAGGTTGGAATTCCATGACAGAAAATATTATGGCAGCCCTTTCCGGGTCTAGATTCGGGACACAGATTTGGGGCGGGAGGGGGGCATTTGATAGTGTTTTCGAAGGACTCTCTCTCGCACGGAGCTCTATTTTCAAATCAAATTCTGTGAGCTCCACCACCATTCACTGCACCACCATTGTGAAGTTCAGAACAATCTGGCAACACGGCCCGGCCCTTGTGTTCGGATGGATGGCTTTGTTGAGAGAGAATCAGCTTTGGGCTTTAATTAATTTATTTTGGCCAGACACCCACGAGCTGATGCATAGCTGCTGGCAGCCAATGAGAGGAGTTCTCAGCCTGCTGCATTTTAAAAATACCAGCGCAGTACATGGCTTTCAGGGCATAATTGTGTTGAGCATGCCTTTGCTTGAGTGGCAATAGATTCAGATATAATTTGATTCAGGGAGGAAAGAAGAGTGTTTTTTTCCATTGAAATGAAGTGATACAGAATGTTCCACAGATACATAAAATGCTGATGTACCACCTCTTTCAGCATAAATAATATGACATGCAGAATCATATTAATATAGTTGGAGCCCTTAGGAGGGAAAATGCAAGTAATAAAAATTAAAAGAATGTTTTGAGGCATAATAGCTGGTAGTCAAGTTCCTAATAAAGAAGGGGTCCTGCGGCCATCACTGCACAGAAGCAGAAATAAAGCACTGGGCTACTAATCCGTAATACAGATCATTTATCTTTCAGCTGTCTGATTCCTCCACTAATATCTCAATGATTTCTCATTCACCTATGTGAGAAAGAAGTATCTCTCCTCTCTATCTCTGTCTGATGATAGATTCCATAGAAAGACTCTGTGAGAAAGCAAAACACAAATAAAACAGGTTTGGTTGGATGAGCCAAGAATTATTTTCCCAGAATGCTGAAAATCAATTGAAGGAAAATTTCAGCGGACATATTAAGTAACTGGCAGTGTTACCGTTTCTGGTCAGCATTGCTTCAGTATTCATCATGCTGACTTATGTACAATATATAGAATGCACTGTATGTGAGCTCTGGTGTCTTCTAAGCAAGCTATTGATGTTTTTGTATGTACTATATTGGCACCTGATACAGTATATTCTAGGATTAAACTAACATACTGAATTACAGTCAGTCAGCAATATGCTGTTATCTTTAGTGTTTTAGATCCAATGCACTGACCTCAGCCAGAATGGTGCAGTCTTTTTCTCAAACTCACAGTCTATCCCACCCCCTGCCACACACCAATTGGCCCAGAATGGTACAGTCTTCCTTTTAACTCCCCGTCCACTGGACCAGAATGGCGCAATCCTTCCTTCTCAAACTCCTCCCACCATCTCATACTGCCATTGGCCAAGATTTGCTGCATCATTGACTATATCTTAAACAATGGATGTTATTTAGTAATAATCTATGAATAGTTTCCCTCGACCACAGGCGAGAGGGGACAAAAAACATGACCCTTGCGCCTCCAAAAAAAAAGGAGGGGAAAACGCGGCGATCTTCATTTGCTCTTCTCCAGGCTCAGTTGTGCTCTGAAGCCATTACCATAAGTATTCCTGGGGGAATCCATTCTAATTAACTGCCCAGAGCTTCCACAGCTTGGCAGGCCTGGATTTATACCATTGTGGATTAAACAGATCTGGCTTTCCTCCAAAAAGGAAAGGAACAGCACATAAATATCAAATGTATGGTCGCAGTTTCCGTCTTTCTCCCTTTCATTTTTTGGTGAAATACTAGAGCCAATTTGTAATTCGATTCCTCCTGAGTTGGCCCCAAGAACCCATTCCTGCAGATGCTTTGTGTGAAACGAGAACTCTTCTCATCCATTGAGGTAAACCTTATTTAGATGGGGCCTACGGCTGAGTTGGAAAGAACGGAGCGGCAGTTTGCCTTGTGATTGTTGCTTAGCACTACAGCAGAAAAAACGTTTCAGTATGACACTGTGCACTTTCAAAATTGACAAGACTCTGCTACTGTGAAAGATATGTGGTTGCCTTTTTCTTGTCGCTTTCGCTTCTTGAAACATGCCGCTTCATTGCTGCTGTTGTTGGGTTTTTTTTTTTCATTTTTATGTAATCATATTGTTGAGCTCCAAAACAGAGCAAAAATGCATCACTTTGGATCTGTGCTCTGTGCTAATAACACAATTACATGAGAATGCGGGAGCTTTCATTCCCAAATTGGTTTCTGTTCATTGGCACCTGCATCATAATCTGTTTCTCAGCATTAAAATAATGACGCGAACAACTGAAATGTAGTTTTTAACACTCCTTTGTGCTTTTTGTTTTTATTTATTTTATTTTATTTAATGTATTTATTTTTTTTGTGGGGGGGGGGTCACTGCATAAAAGATGAGCTACCAAAAGAAAATAAATAAATAGGACAGTAAATATATCTGTGTCTCACTTTACTGAGTTTCTCTCACTGTGGGAAACAGTGAGTAAGAGTACCTGTAGGTCAATCAGCTGCTAATGAAAACATCTCACAACAACAGGGGACTTCTATCTTCAGGAGAGGAAGAGTTGACAGACTTGGTTATAAGATCAATGCACCGGTCGACAGTTGGGGAATTACAGGCTGAAATACACAGAAGCCATGACTTGTTTACTCCGCTGGTAATTAGTTCTTGAAGCCACAGTCTGATGGTGCACCGGAGTCGTCGTGGACACTGTCCTGGGGCTCGTTTCACGGAAGTTGCGACGTGCAAGCTGAGATCTGCGAGATGCGATGGATTTCTCCGGCTCTTTTTGGAGTGTTTCACATAGAAATCGCAATCACAAGCCACAAACGAATGTTGGAGAGAGCGTTCAAGTAGATAATCAGCAAAGCGGCTATCGTTCTCATCCTGCCTTGTTTTGGTTTTGTACTTTTGTGTTTGCGCACAACATCGTAGCCCTTCTCTCCTCTGCATGGAACCTAGCCTGCAAGGGGTATCTGGGTGGTGGAAAATTTTGGTTTGCGGTCAGAATAAATTACACGTAATATAAAAATGTAATTTTAACTCTATATTTTATTTGAACTATTAGGTCTCCCCAGTAGACCTAATGTAGCCTACATTTTATATTAACGTTAGACATTTTGTTATTTGTAATATTGAAATTAGACCTACTCACTGTCACCTAGAAGCCATCGTCAGTAATGTCACCAGCGTTGAGACAGTGACACAAATCACAGTTGTGTGATTTGTGTGATGTTGTGTGTGATCCCAGGGTGTTTAGCCATAGCATCTAATACTCTGCAATCGCCATCACAAACAATGTATGTTTATCCAGTGCCAGTGTTTTCGTTCTCAGTCGGTGCCCTGATAGGTATTTGTGACCCATCCATTGGACTTTTTTTAGACCACACAGTGTGTAAAGGCTTCACTCGACACCTGTTTTAGGGCTCAGGGAACTGAAATAAATCACAATTTGCAATGAGTAGAGCTGTTGTCACTTTACAGACATGTCTGGACTTATGCCTTAAGTACACCTTTTCTGAACTAAATCCCAGCTAGTGTATTTAAAGTGCAGTTTCACTTTACTTACCAGAAATGAACTTAGATCACATTTTTTAATACTTAAAGTATACCACTGTAGGATACAAAGTTTAGAAGAGGTTCTTAACATACATAAATGGTATACTTAAAGGATAACTACTGTCTTTTTGACTTGGGCCAATTTTTCGGATCTATTTCCACCATGCTGATCGGTAATGATAATAATTGTGTCACATCTTTCTTTGTCAAGCTTTGGTCACGCCAAGAACCGCTCCACTGTGCCTTACAAAGGAGTCCAATGGAGCATAACAAATGAGCCTTGAAATGCCCATAAAATAACCTCTCTCAAAATAATAACTGCATAGCCTGAAGAGGACATTCATATAGTGTAATTTTCCATCCGCCCATTACCAGGCAGTTAGTATTTCAGTTGACAGACAAAGCATGCGTTGTTCTCAAAGAAAACTACACCAACAGAGAAGTGTGTGCAGCCGTGTTCGATGTTGAGGTAAGTTAAGGTGCTTACAGAGTGTTTTGAACATGGAGCAGACATACACAGAGATACAGTCCTTCGATCTGGCCACGGACCTTTTCCTTTCATAGTCGAGCATACTGAAAGCATACTCAAGGCGTGCCAACCCCCTGTAATAGACAGCATTTCCATAATGTTTGCGTGGAAACAACAATGGCATCATTCAAAGAAGAAGATCACGGTACAAAGAAGCTATAATTGTAGGCGAAATGACAGGTCAGCACGGACACAAAACATGACATCCGCTCAGGGTCCACTTTGGGGCCGCTATTATGTCATTTAGGACCCTGCAGACCCTGCGTCTGAATACTTCTTTTTGCGACTATAAAATGGCCTTTACTAGTGACCAACTCTACCAGCACACTACAGCCTCCCCCCTCCCCCCTCCCATGCACATGAATACAACGTGCCGCAGTGCAAATACGGAATTGTCTCAAAATATAACATTATCATGAAAGTTTTGAAGAATAACTGCTCACAGTTATTTATTAAATACATTACACGTGCTAATTAAGCTTTTATATGGTGGAAAACCACATTTTTAAAGACATTGCAAGGCTTTTTTGTTTTTCTCCATTGTAAAGCAAAGTGTGGAGTGGAGTGGTTCTCGGGGCGATCCCTAAGCTCGACAAAGAAAGTGTTAGAATTACTGATCGCTATGGTGGAAATAGTTTTGGGAAATGGGTCTAAGTCAAAAAAATGGTTACAGTATAGTTTGAGGAAATGCTTTACAGCTGGAGTCGGCAACTTTTTTGGAAAGGTCAGGGAACGGCCATGCGTAGTTGGTAGCAGTCATAGAAAGAACTGCTGTGAGAGAAATCCAGCACATACATTGTGTTTATACCCTCAAATTCTGCATTCTAAAACCAGGGATTCGGCCCGAATTTTTTTTTCAAAACAAAGTGGCTCAAGTCCTGAACCAATCAACGAGATAGGCCGGTTCACTTTGTGAACCAATCAACAATGAGATTGTGTGTTCACAACAGTACAGCTAGATGCTAAATAATGTTGAGAGTGTTTCACTCGCTCCTGCATCTCCAAACTGGACTAGAGCCTGGTATAAGTTTATATATCTGGGGTCTTTATAAGATTGGCTAGCTATATAATTCAGCTAGCCTTCACTGTCAATTACAGACAGTGAAGGTTAGCTGAAAGATTAGCTCCTTTATTTATCCTTTATGTATTATCAGTTATGAAAACCAGAAAAAGGTCCTATTGTAAAACGTCCAGCAGAGTACCGAATTGGGGCTAGGTGTATCAGGTAACTGTAAGTCTGGTATAGAGGGTAGCTTTATTCAATAATTTACATGTAACTAAATTTTGGTAACTGTGGGCAGGGCCATGGGGTGTTATGACTTTCAAAATGTTTTCAAAACATTGAGACCGTTGAGAATGTTGCCTACTCTAGCTTTAAGTATAGCCAACTTAAATGGGCCAATTTAGTTTTCTAAACCATTAAAATATACTTAAAATATACTTTAAAAATAAACTTGATGTACTTAAGTATACTTTTATGTACTACTTTTTTTGCAAGGCAAAACGTAAAATTTTAACTGGTAGGCCCATGCTCCTGTTAGTGTTTGACCTAGGATTGCTGTCAAGAAGGTCACATAAACGTAATATTTCATGCCAAAGCAATCTATATCTTTCAAACAACTCATTTTCTCCATCGTTATATAAAGGGTGGGCATGATCATGGAAGGTGTTTCTGGGGAGTACCGTCTCCTCACAATCAAAGGAAACACCATACTGGAGAGTAAGAATTGAATGTGTGAGAAGCCTATAGTCATCCCACTTTCATTTGCCATTTGCAAGCTGTGCAAGATTCCCATTCAGATTCAAATGTGCATTCCAAGAAGAATAAGTAGAGTAGCGTGTGATTTACTGAACGCATATCTCTCAAGTGGATAACACAGTCTCCTTTCATCTTTTCAGCTCGGATATATTTTGAATGAGAGTAGTTAAATAATGAAATGGCTGGTAAATAAACTCATTCAACAATTCCCTAAACCAAATTAATATTACGAGCAGCAATGGTCACGGGATAAAGACAAGATTACTTGGATTTGATCACAAAGAAACAAAAATTTGCTGATTAACGACTGAGGTCTTATTTGTGCCACCAAAGTGCTAAAGAACTGTGGACTTGACGCAGGCTTTCATACAGAATGGGGAAATCCCAGACCATTTTCTGGTTCACGGTGTGAACCCACTGTGTCACATCCTGTGAAAGCTTTAACCCTGTCTCAAAAAGGAGCTGTCAACTTATTTGCACATAAATTCATGAATTTGCTCCATTATATAAATATCCTATATGCTTTTTAAGGGAAAGCTGATTACCTAAATCACATTAGCATTGTCATAGGTTTCATTGCCAGTAGGCTGGTGTGGCATGCCACAGCGATATCTCAGCTTTCAATGTTTCCTGGCTTCACATACTGTATGGACAAATTTAAAAAAAAATAATAATATCTGTGCTGAAATATAACGTATAATAAGGTGAGTCATCAGCACTTGGGTTTACGACCAGAGACTCCAGGATGCCGTGAAACCCAAAGCAGTCTGGGTTTCAGCCAATATTACTGGCAAATATAAGAAGGCACTGTCCTCTTCATTACACATTCTTATTATCTTGTGGAGTCATACACAGGCAGACAGCCATTTTGTGTGATAAAGTGTAGCTTCCTTTCCCTTGATTTTACGGGGAATATTACCCAGTGCCACAGGATACTGCAGCATCATTAAGTGCTTATTATTTATCATATTGGTCACACTAAACATGTGAATACTGTAAACACTGGTATTAAGGATACCCTGTTACAAACGGGGTACTGAACACACTGCTTTTAAAGATGCTTCATTTGCACACTGAATGCCAGGGTACTGAACACACTGCTTTTAAAGGTGCTTCATTTGCACACTGAATGCCAGGGTACTGAACACACTGCTTTTAAAGATGCTTCATTTGCACACTGAATGCCAGGGTACTGAACACACTGCTTTTAAAGATGCTTCATTTGCACACTGAATGCCAGGGTACTGAACACACCACTTTAACGCGTGCGCCCGCTATGACATTGCTTGCGTGCGGGATTGATTTTGAGGCGTTTTTTTCGCAGGGGTATCTTAAGTGAGTTGATTCTTCAACTTTTACACCGGAGCCGAAAGGTCAAGGTTAGTCACCTGCCGCAGATGAAGATTCTCTGATGGGCTTTTTCTGATTAATTGCTGCTCCATCTTCCACCTCAGGCACTCTCGCGCAGGTTATTTCCTACTTTATATGCCTGCTGCGATTGCCATTTTCTCACCACTGGAGGCTGAATTGTAACTGAATATCATGGCAAGAGGGCTTTGTACCAATGTGCAGAGGCTCTTTTGAAAACTCCGAAGCCATTTGATATATTGCAACACCACATCTGCCTTTGTTTCCAGGGAAATATTCCAGCAAATGCCATCGCTCAGGCTTTCTGGGGGGGGCGGGGAGTCTGTATTATAAATTACAGCACTCGATGCCACTAAGGGATCGCAAGGTTCGTCAGCGAATCAGGTGAGTGAAGAGGAGAAGGATCTGGCAGTGACCTTGCCGGAATGACGGCGCCTCATATCCAAAGACCATTAGGAAGTGTCCAGACTTCGCTAATTGGACTGACAAGATTGCCCGGAGTTAAAGGAGAGATACAGGAGAGTGAAAACGGGAAGGTGAATGCCGCAAAAAAAAGGAAAAGAAACGAAAATGTGGTTAATATGAAGAAGGTGCTCTTTTAATCTGATCAGCATAGCTCAAGAGGATGGAACGCATCTCGCACAACATCAGGAAATTGGAATGAATGACATTCAGGAAGAGGCAGGGCGTAGGCAAGCGAGCACCATTTCCTGAGTGGTTGGAACACCGGCATGGCCGCCGACCTGCTTATCTGATTAAGCGGAGAATGTGAAAAATTCCCGCACAACCTGTCTCTCGCTTATGCCGTCATTCTCTCTGTCCTTTCATTTCCTGAAACGGCTCCAGTTCTTGATATCAATGATCTTTCAGGAGGGAAAAATGGCTGCCTCGTTTGAAAAGCCCAAAAAAAAAAAGCCAGAGGGAATTTGAGAGTAATGCCCACACAATAATTCCTGTCTGAAGAACCTAGCAGTCGCTCGCAGGTGGTAACAGTTTGTTTTTCCCCCCACACACATTGGTTTGTCGTGAACTGAAAGGCATAAAACGCCCACACAAACTGTTTCACATGAATCAAGAAGGAGGCTTCCTTTGATTTCTGTGGCCACAGCAGGCCTAGCCAACATACAAGCGCGTTTCCAAGGTGAGCCGCTGTCATTTTTCCGTGTTTTTCTTCACAAAAAAGGGAAATTTACTCTATTCCGAAACGGCAGAGCTCGACGCGGATGCGAATGGCCCACGAGGCCAACGGGAGAGGGAGAGTTAACCAACAAATTATCAGCGGTGAGCGTGACTCTTGTGTCATGCTCCCACAGCACAATGCAGGCAGATCAACGGTGGCCAGGGTCATTTGGGGGGATTTGGCGTGAGACGCTAAGATCTTGATTGCTTTTCTCAGAAGGGCTTAGAAAGGAATGATTTTCTGTCTGTGTTGGGTGGAGAAGGATACGTGCTGAAGGTCCAGGGGCAGGAGGGCGATTCTCTGTGGAACCGTGCAAATGATGGCGGGGGGGGGGGGTTGTGTAGGGGTGGGGGCGTCTTGATGAATTGCTGACGTGCTAAAACACGCTTTTACATTCAAATTTAACTAGCACCGAATTGGAGGTCTTCCAGAAAATTCCATCTAGTCAGCTTTCAGTAAACCTGGGGAATAGGATTTTGTTCAATTCAAAACGGAATTGGAACTGAAAAAAAATGTGAGGATTCAAAACTGTTGAAATTTGAATGCAAGGAAGCAATTACACAAATACAGTTTTTTTTTTAATTTTATTTGGAATTCACAAAAACAGTATTTTTTCAGTATACAGAATTTTATTTACCACAGCCTTGGTTCACAATTATGCCAAAAAAAAAAATTTTTATTAGATATTATGACATTGCAATTTTTTGCTCGATGCTCTAATACAGATTATGAACTCTTCCACGTTCAATGCATTGTTCTGGTCGAAGCAAGCAACTTTCCTTCATTTTCCCTGTGGTTGGCGATACGTTGAATGTGTATTTGTGCAGAATAAGTCACTGCCACATTATAAGAGTTGTACATGGTTAGTCTTGTCTATTTTACTCAAGATCTAGTTTTTGCTGTGCATGTTGGAATGTGTGCAGGTGTACACAAGTAATAAATTGGCCATGCCACAAGAATCGGTTGGAGCTAAAACCAGCATGTGCTGTACCCGACACAGTTGTCCCCCAAGAACTAAGTTTGACACCTCTGGTTTAGTCACTACTTGTGTATTTTGCATTGCAACGGTATACAGTAGAAAACTAAGATTCAGCAAAAACAAAGACCCACAGCCCATAAGAGAACAGCACACAAACAGTAGGAGGACTGATCCGATTATGACAGAGATGTGGAGACAGCAGGTTAAACCTTTAGACTCCAGCGTAATCAGTCAGCCATATTGGTCTTACCGCGTATGCATGTTTGCAGATGGGTATTTTGCGTGTATGAGTGTGCGTGCTTTCACATTCTCGTACGTGTGTGTGTCTGTGTGGGTGAGCGGTTTGAATATGCATGTGCGATTACTTGTGTCTGTGTGTGTGTTTGTGTAGGTCTTATAATAATATACAGATAAGAATGGAAATGGAATCGCTTCATACTAATCTCTGAGTCTGTGAAGCAAGCGTGCAGACGTCAATCAATGCGTCATGAACCTCACTGAGAGTGAGTTATTCCAATAATAACAAGCACGGTGTCGATATCAATCCTGGCACAATCCAGCACGTGTTCCTTTTAAAAGTTGTGCAGCAGGGAAGTTTTGCAAAAAGGGGGACATTTCTGCACAGTAAATTACAGGTGAAAACAATGCCCACTACTTCCCTCCCTTCCCCTTCTCTCCCTCTCACAGCTCTTACAGAAAAACTGAGAAATATTAACTGAGTTCAAAAGCTGTTGTGTTCCCATGTATGTTTTGTTTTTTTTACTCCTAACTTAACCACCTGAATAGTGGTTTGAAGCATGTCCTGTTATCGACCCAACTATTTTGGTTTCTATTGCTTAAATTTGCACCACGGGGAGCTGACTCCAGTAGCCGGGATAGATTGAGTCATACACTCACTCACAAATGTGATTGGCACATGGATATCCTTTCCTGGAGTTGCTATTAGTGATGTTGGTGCTCTGTTGTCTTTAGCAAGCCAGAACTGGCTTTATTTCCCAGGAAGGTTCAAATAAAAAATACACCCTGTGCATCCTCCTTACAGCGCCTACGGTTTGTGAAATACCCCGTGTTGAAGTATGATTACCTGAGCAATCTATCAAGAAGCTTTCTTCTTGTCTGCTTGTGTGCTCATTTCTTTCACAGGATGAATGGACCGGTGTTATTTGTGCAGGGTATGATGAAAGCCTCGCTGCTGCTATCACTACTGAGAGTCAACCTTCCTTTGCGTGAGAGCCCGGGCTACGAAATAACACTGCAGGCTTAGATACTGACCTAATTTTAATGTGTGGTTTATGATATAAATGCGCGCGCACACACAAACACATACGCACACTCACATGTACACACGCATGCATATGCACATGCGCGCACGCCTAAATTTGCTCGCATACAAACACATGCTCACAGACGAAGGCACAGAGAGAAATGCATACACACACAAACTCACGCACGCTCCCATGCATGCATGTACGTACACATTAAACACACAGAGACACACGCATGCACATGATTCTAGAGACTGGGAGGGGGGGGGCCCTAGGCAGAAGATCCCATGGGGCTCTTCTGACCGACTTCCACATTCATCATGTTACCTAAAACTCAGCCCTCGGGGGTCATCCCCCGATGCTCTGGGCCTCAGGCAGTCGCCTTCCTTCCCTGTTCATAAGATTCGCCTGTGCGCAGATGCGCAGACACACACATACACACACACACATCATCTTTGCCTAAGAGTGGTGATCTCTGGGGTTTGTCATATTCCCACTGGGGGAAGGTAAAGGCAGTGAATCTGCAGGCAGATGTGTTGTCCAGATGGCTTCTCCATGTCTCCAGAGCACTTGGTCTTATATTTAGGAACCAGCGCTGGGCTGGTGCAGGTGGACAGGAAGCCACTGTCTCGTGAAGCTGGTGGGGAAGTGGAACTGTAACCCAAATCCTTGCACTGAAATGTATCATTTTGAATACCTTAAATATGTCCTTGATTTTTAAATACAGATTTTTTTTTTTCCCCTTTGAGGGGGTGAGGGGGAGGCGATCGCATTAACTAGAAAATAATCAGATTATTTCCATAACTACAGCTGACTGTAACATACGGTAGGTTATGATTCCTTTTGTTAAGGGATGCCCCATCGTGAGAGAGAGATGAGTACATACAACCAGCTAGGGAGATGGGGGGGGGGGGGGGGGGGGGGTTGCAAAAACCTTTGGGAGAGCTCTCAAAAGGAGACTGAGAAGGCCAAACAAGAATGAAAGAGATCTACCAGTGACCTCTGCGAGTTTAAGAATGCATTATAGCCAGAGACTATTAGGACATGTTTACGCTTCACTGCGGCGGCTGAATCGGCAGGCGTTAGAGGAGAGATGTAGGAGACTAAAGACAGGAATGCGGAACAGCTAGGTGTTTATTGTAAATCAGGTGCTTGTTTAATCTGATTGGAATAGCGCAGGACAGAACGCACCTCGCGCACAATCAGGAAATGTGAATAAATGACATGCAGGATTCCTGAGTGCCGGTAACAACAAGATGGCTGCCGGCCTCCCGGTATGATTAAAATAAAAGGGATATTTCTCTTTTTGGAGTATTTTTTAATTTTATTTCAGTTTCCATGTTTTATGAAGGATATTTTACATACTTCCAGAGGTTTGATGAAGTCTTTAAAATGGCTAGTATAGGGGCTTTCAAGAGCTTGCCATTTAAAGCAAAAAATGTATAAATATTAATTTTATATCATGCTAATTTATATCATGCTTCTTTCATTGAAAACAGTTGTCATAGAAAATAGTTCCAGCTGATAATAAGGTTAAATGTTTTTTTTATTCTTAATAATCAAGTAATATACACACGCGCACCACTGTTGCACAAGCTGCTTTGGAGTTACTCAATAGGCCTCATTCACCAACCATTCTACAAACAAATTTGTTCTTAAAGGTCCCATATCATGGAAATTGGAGTTTAGCTACTTTTAGCATTTATATGCAGTGTAGCATGATACTTATGTGCTGATAAAATATTAAGTCGGTACAACCTGCCATTTCTGTGTTGTTGCATAAGAAAAAAATCACTCGGCTTAAAAGTCTGTTCAGAATTGGCTCCAGCTGTAACGTCATTACTGGACTCGCATAAACCCGCCCGAAAGATTTGCATAAACCTGCCCTCTTTCAGGTTCTAAAGAACAGGGTAGGTATACAGTTAGGCTATGTGGTAACGCCAGCAATGCCGTTCTTTACTTAGCCTCTATCACCACAGCACAGAGTATAATTACAAGCAAGTGGAGAGTTCATGACTAGCAAAACTGGCCATGTTAAATGTGCTGTGTCAGGGCACTTTTAAGATTTCCAGCTACAATAGTAAGCGCTTCGACGTTTACAGCTCTCTAGCCAAGCTGCCTGGTTGCGTACGGAGTCCTGTAACGTTAACCCATACGACCAATACCGTTCATTACCTACCGAACAGAATCCAACGCAGATTTCGGTGCCACTGTAAAATACAATGCACAAGTTTCTGATTGCTAACATTATTTAACGACGGCTCAGTCAGTGACCGCAGGTAGCCTACCAAAAAAAAAAAAAAAAAAAAAAAACTGAAAAAGCTAAAAAAAAAAAAAAAAAAAAAAAAGTTGTGTAAAAGTGACCCTTTTGGGTTGACAGGTTTGGACAGTCAACAAGACAGCACAGTTTTTCAATTTGAACATCACTGCGGTTAGGTTTCCACAGTATTTCCGAACGGTCCGAACCCGACCGAGACCGAAGGAATTCTGCTTTTTTTTTCCACCGACCCCCGACCACCCCGCATTGAGCCCGGCACTGAAGGACGCTGAAATCATTTTCCCTGTCACGCAGTTGTTGTTACCATGGTTTGTGTTTCCCTGTTTACAGTTGGTGTTAGGTATGGTCAAAAAAAGTTGTAAAGTATTTGTAGAACCGTCCACAAGAGCATTGTTTTATGGTAGATATATCACAATTATTTTTCGGTTTTATCATTTTATATAAATTTTACAAAAAAAAAAACCATAAACAACCCATGCTTATTAATCCAGTAAAGTACCCCCAAACATAAATATACAAGTTTAATTCGTTCCGTGTCGGTTATCGTTACTCGGTGTATTCTTTTTAATTAATTAAAGAAAAAATTAAATTAAAATTAAAATTGAAATAAATTAAAAAATAAAAATCCCCCAAAGCCCCCAAAAAAAAAAATTATTAAAAAATTATAAAAAATTAAAAATTATTATAAATATTATAAAATTAAATAAAAAATAAATAAATAGAAAATAAAAATAATAAAAAGATAATAAAATGGTTCTAAACTTAAAATATTCTTTATTAAAACTTAATTTCTTTTTCCTTCTTTCTTTGTTTTTTTTTTTTTTTTTTTTTTTTTTTTTTTTTTTTTTTTTCTTTTTTTTCGTCACGCTTTTCTGACTGAAATATCCATGGTGGTGGTTTGTTTCCTCCTTCTTGGAATTTTTTCAGAAATTTTCGGGAAATTTTTTGAAATTTTGCAAATGCATTCGCAATTCGATATTTTTCGCTCGCTCGCTCCGCAAGGCTCGCCTCTCGGCTCTCTCGGAAATGCTCGGCTCGTAAGGCGAAACAAGAAATACTCTCGGTCAACTCGTTAGTGCAGTTGTTGTTCAAAAAGGTTAAACTGTCAAAATGTTCGCGCGTTTCCCGAGCCCGACCCGTTTCTCCCCCCCGACCTGTTTCCCCAATTCTTTTTGCAAAAAATTTTCTTTTTTTTTTTCTTTGCTTTTCTTTTCTTTGCTTTCTGTTTCCACTTGAGATCTCTCTCTCTCTATTATCTCTCTCTCGCTTGGTCCTACTAACGAATGAGAGCGAGCCGACGCGCCCTCAGCCTGATATCCTCTCGCTAAAATGTGCCTGGCGTGATTTGCTGTGATAAAAATGCCTTAAATAAAATCAAATAATATCATAAACCATGAGGAAGGAAGAGAAAGGGGTAGGGGCGTCCGGGGTTGCGCCGCTTGCGCCGGGCGCCGGGACTTCCTTTTTGGCGGCAGCAGCAGCAGGGGGGGGCTCGCCTGAAAATGATGATGTGCTGAATTCACATAACGTTACCGGCGCCCCCCCGTCCCCCCCGACATGCATATGTATGTATTAAACTTTAGACAACGCACAACAAGCAACATAAACAACATGTTAAGCTAAAAAAAAATAAAAAATATAAAAAAAAAAAATAATAAAAATAATAATTTAGCTACTAAAAAAAAAAAATAATAATAAAAAAAAAATAATTTTTTTTTTTTTTTTTTTTTTTTTGTTGTATGGGGGGGGGGGGGCGGGCGCCCAGCGCCCCTCTATAGGCCGGCCGCCACTGTAGCCTACTGTTAGCAAGCTGGCTTACGTTAAACTCGGTCAATTTTCTAAAAGCGAAACTGTTAGTGTGGCTGTATTTTACACAAAATTATTCAGACGAATGCTTAAAAACAATAGCTTGCAGAGGGGGGAACACGTCAATAATGTCGCATTTGTTGATCTATAGGATACATTTGAAAGCATGCAGGGATGCATCTTCGACTGCTTGAAAAGTAACAGGCTAAGTATAATTTAAACAGTTAAGAGGTAATCGCTATATTGTATCTATGTATTTGCCTTTGTGAAAAATACGTTCTTTAATGTCTTCGTTTGCTCTTTTTTATTTGTTTCTTTGATTTTTCAGAGCTAAAGTGTAGTGTAGACAAGAGTGATTGTGATTCCGGGTCAGTTAGCCAATCAATGCAGAGCATGTGGGAAAAAAACCTGACCCGCCCACCCAAAACAGGCTGTTCAGCTGCAAGAGTTAAAAAACTTTATATATTTTTTTAATATATTGCAAAACTTTTTCCCTTAAAAACCTTATCAACATGTTTGGTAGACCTTGTAGAATAATATTAAATTGACAAAAAATAGTATGATATGGGACCTTTAAGACTTTCGTTAAAACATTTTAATGAAAATTCTGGCCTCCACCAATGTTTTCTTATTAGGGATTTTTTCTTGGGTAGAACAGACGCTCAGAACGCAAAAATACACAAAATCCAGAAATGTTTGTAAAAACATTTTAAAGAAAGTTTTAAGAACAAATTTGTTTGTAGAGTGATTAGTAAATGAGGCCCAATGTGTATTGTCTTGCTTTAAAGCACAATCTCACTAAAGCCTCTATACCAGCCATTATAAATCTGGCACATCATCAGAAACCTCTGTACTCCATATTTAAATGAGGATTTAGCACACACAAGAATTGTCTGAGCCAATCAATCGCATACTACATACACTACAACATATACGTATAACATAAAAAAGTCCAGGAAGTGAACTATCCCTTTAATTTAATAGGATATATTCAGCAAAATACATTTAGAAAATGACTTCTGACATTTTCTTAGTTACAAATGTGCGATGACCATATTTTCCATTAAATGAGAATTTATGTTTTCGTGTCTTTGAAAGCACATGTGCGAACCCATATCTAAGCATTCATTCAATGTATTGATTTCTTTTTATGCAAACAATCAATTGAAAACTAATTTTAATCTTTATACAGCCAGAGAATCTCTCATATTCTATTTATATTTCTCCATATTTCAGTCAGACCATCAGCATCAGCGAGGAGCTTGTTGAGATCACCAGAATAGATCAATTTATATCTGGTTAGCATTTATAAAAGTAAATAATGTTTTAAAAATAAATGTTGGGTAGGTTTTTAATGACCTTTTTCTGTATCTCATGCGGACTCATTAATTTTGTAGGAGTACTCTTAAATGTCTATTTTTGTAGAATAATGATATAACATGATAATGATACAGCATGCAAAGAACCTGGCTATTTACAGCAAAACATCAAAAGCTCACAGTTGACTTTCATGCATTCTCTCTGAACACACTCGCGTGGATGTGGATGTGCCTGTGTTTATATAGTATTCCCTTGGGAAAAGTACTATCTCCTATTTTCAGAAAGGCAAAATCTACAAACCAATATTGCTGGGTTTTATATTTCTGAGTATAATTATATATTATATGTATAAATGCATTGCTTTCTTTTTTTTACATTTCCTAAGAAAATAATTTTTCAGAGCATACAAAAACTTTGAAGACTTTGATGTTGGCAATGTTTCAGATAGGCTCGTGTGTTCTTATGAGACGTTCCCTAAGCAATAGAGAAGGTGCATGCTCCCATGTCCTGGAGCAGCTACAGAGTTTTGTTATTAATTGTTAGACCTACCACAAAACCCTCTTGGCACAGATACCACATAAAACCTCTCCTCCACCTGCCCCTTTTAGATCAGTGAGCCATTGTATTTTTGGGGGGAAATTCTTTGTTTGATCAAAGACATGAGTTCTCTAAAGTTTATTTCTTTCTTTCGTGAATTTGGAGACGGCCATGGTGACTTACTTCCAGGCGTAAAGTTAAAGAGGTTAGCACACTGGGTTCCTTTGAACAAAGGTAGGCACACATTCAACATAATTATAGGTGCAAGGCAAAGACAGAGTAAATGATTTAGAGGAATAGTGCATACACACTGCTGGAGCTCTCATATAAGATCATTGCATTGTGCCATCAAAAGGCCACACTGACGAAGAAGGGTTCCTGGATATCTGAGCCAATAGCTCATAATAAGATCATGTGATCCATTAGGTTTAATCAAGTTGGATGGACATATATACGATACATAGTTTTGCATTTTGTAATAACCTATGGTTATTTGCATCAGCTTTTCAATCTGACATCCAGATTTTTTTGACATGCTTTTAGAATATTTTTCTATATTGGATCTTACTGAGATTGCTCTTCCTTCCACAGGTTGTGGCCTTGGGGAAGAACACCCGTGGCTACCACTACATTCTGGCCAATCTGGTGAGTGCAGTTTTGTGCTCGTGTTTGTTGACACACACATTTATACCCATGAGCCATTTGCTTTAATTAGGGGGCAGAGAGAAATCTATATAATGGGTCTTACACATATCTCTGTCCATTTGTTCATAATTATGGTGCTTATCTTTGCGCGATTTTTGTGCCAGCCACCATGCCAATATTCAATTGCAGAAGCTAATCAAGGTAGGTCTTGGTTAGTACTTGGATTTGCAATCTCCTGAGGAAACAAAGCTATTGCTTGATAATAACGGTTCTTCAGAATAGTTTTGGGGGCACTGCGCTGTGGAAGGTACCATCCTTCAGAGAGAAATAAAACCAAGGTCCTTGCTGCGGTCGTTAAATATCCCTCGGCACTTTTTCAAAGAGAAGAGGTGTTAACCCTGGTGTTCTGGTCATAGTCTCACAAAATCTTTTCTGAGTCATCTGGCCACCTGATCATCACCCCTACATCACATTGGCTTTGCTATCCCTTGATTTCTTAACCACTTTTATTGTCCAGGTTGTCTCTACAATTGAGAGTTGAGTTGCCAGTAGACCTACACTTGCCTGGTTCCCAACAAAGATTTTTTGGTTCTCAGAGAATTTACAGACAGTTAGGGTAAATACTCCCAGCACATGCATTAGTGCAGCTGGACACCCCTTGAATTGTATGTTTAAGTCACAAGGAACGTCGCAGGAACAGCCATAGAACGTTATTCAGTTTTGCTATTTAAGTTAAAAATGGAATTGTGGGTGATTGTTTCATGTTCATTTTCATGTTTATGTTTATCAGCAGTGTTAGTAATGCTAAAGCAATCTGCCATTTCAATACTATATTTCTCAACAATTATTCCCCAATATTCTGGGAACATTTGTGTTAGTTTGATAAATACATTTATGAAAAGACAAATTAGTACACATTAAACCCAGCATGTAACACACAGAGTGGGCCTCATGTATAAACGGTGCATACTTACAAAAAAATACGTAAATATGCGTATGCCAGTTTTCCCGCCATACTCTGCGTAAACGTTCGCATGTTTTGACGTCAAGTTTGTTTTTATAAATCCAAAATCTGTGGGGAAAGTGGCGTACACATTTTATTGTACGTATGCACGTATGTTTATACATGAGACAAATAGTTGATTTACTGAGTAGAGTGCACTCTATGGAGATGACAGGGGATCTTTGGTGAGTTTTTATTTCTGTCTTCCACAAATATTGTCCCTTCATCCATGCTATATTATGTCAAACCACATTATTGCCCCAGTCAACAACACAGAATTCAATCAGAGTTGAAATTGGAGAGTTGTCAGAAATGTCACAGTGCATTTGTGTGTATTTAAACCCCACCAAGGGCATGTGTGTGTTTCCAGAAGAATTTACATGCCATAAAAATGTAAGTTCATGCAAAACCTTTATGGCATGTTCATATGAGAGGTCAGAGTAGATACTTTCAGTCAAAATATTTAAAAATGGACACAGAATTCGAGGTCAAAGGTGGAAAGACATGACATTTTCTGTATTTGAAAACTGCTGTGCTTTCTTTCTGTTTTTATCTTTTTCCACTGTCTTGGGTTTATACTCTCTCTCTCTTTCTCTCTTTCTCTCTTTCTCTCTTCCTCTTTCTTTCTCTCTCTCTCTCTCTCTCTCTCTCTATCTCTGCCTCTCCTTCTGGTCTTAGGGCTTTACTAACGTGAGCCTGGATAAGGTCTTTCTGGGTGGAGCAAATATAACAGGGTTTCAGATAATAAGCCCTGAAAACGCCATTGTGCAGCAGTTCCTGCAGCGCTGGGACCGTCTGGATGAGAGAGAGTTCCCTGAGGCCAAAAACACACCGCTGAAGGTAACTCCCGCTCATCTCTGAGGAAAGAGCTTCGTCCTTTTCACGAGGAACATGTGCTTCCTCTGCCTCCGTCTGCCTCTCTTACTATCTGTTGTAAGCGTCACTATTTGTGTAGCTGTCTCTCTGTATTCTTATCTCCGTCCCCCTCTCTCATTCTTTCTCATTATATCTTACTGTCTCTCTCTACCTGTCTTTAAATCTTCTCTTGCATTTCATCTCTCTCTCCTTCCCGCTCTCTCACCTTCACTCTCTCTCTCATTCTCTCTCTCTCTCTCTACATCCCTTTGCATCTCTCTCAGCCCTATCCCACGCACCCTTTCCAGCAATCCCATCATGCCTGCATGCAGATCGATATATTGATACTCTGGCCAAATCTCAGCCAGAGATATTTTCCGAGCTTTAATTTACATCTAATTAGAGAATGATCAAGGGATGCTTGATTAAGTGTTGTCATGGCGCTGTGGTTAACGAATGACCCTACTCTGTTCTTGCGGGCAAATTGTTGAGGGGTAAGTTGCGTGGGCGAGACTACTTTAGATAAGTGGCGCATGTGATTTTCTTTCCCCGCTGATTTTAATAAAGATGAACATTTTTAGATGCATATGGATGGCCATAGGGCTGATGGGTTGATCTTTTCATTAATTAAAATTCAGACGCTAGATTGTTGCCTCTGAGAAACCGAGGCGAGGATTCAGTCGTAACCGTAGTGTGCTTTGTCCCTGTTTATTTAGCGTAGCCCGGTGTAACCCGGTGCTAAGGTCCTGCGTATCCTGCTTTATTCTAAATGTATTAAGCTACACAAAGGTTAAATAAGGATCTGGACCTGGAGTGTTGCAATGTATGCAGGGGAGCGTGCGTAAAACAATGCAGTCTCCGAAGCGCACGCAGTTAATGAACAACATAACTGATGACAGAAAAGGCCGTAGCCAGCTGCTGGCAGCGCATTGATATGGCCCATAAGCCCTAATGTTGGTTCATTTGCCAGCTCTGATACAGTCTGAGTGGGGCTGAAAATTAAAAGGCTTCTCCCTCCTCCCTGAAAAGTAAAAACTGCCGACGCAGCACAGTGCCACCGACAAGAACGCTAACACCGAGACAGCAAAAGCAATACCGGGCCAACGCTACAAATCGCGAAGCCTCGCACAGCACAGATTGATCACGTTGCGGCGAAATGCAACACTTTGTAAACATTCGCTTGTATGGTAGTAATATCATTGAGGGCAATCATAAGCGAGAATTTGCGATACTTCTTCAGTTAAGCTTTCGTGTAATTATTATTTTTTTGTTTCCGAGCGCTGACGTCATGTCTATGCTACGTGTGCAAATGTGATATAACCGATATGCATTTCCCTTTTCACGTTACATATACATGACCCAGCACTCTTTGATCTAAAATCCCATTGAAGATCATAGAAATACATTGTTTCCATTATCCCAAACAGGCCTCTTTTTTGTAAGCAAAGGTGCTAAAAGATGCATACTGCATTATACTATATAGAATTGATTTATATTTTATGTAGTGTGTCATTATTTTACTTGTCTGTGTATTTACAGACGTTCTTGTCCAGGATGGTGTAGCATAGGCAGTACATAGGCAGGGCATGGAGAACTGCAAAAATCATTCATGCATCAATTATTGTAAAAAAAAAAAAAAACCTCAATGGAAATATTAATATTTTTATACTTTTACTTTAATCTGCTTTTTGTCAGACAGCTAGCTCTGTGTCTTTTACAGTGACATTAACACAATGGCAGCAGCCATGCCTTTTAATGGTTTGTTTTTCCTATTTTTTCCTTTAAATAACAAAGATTATGACCACGAACCGCAAAGTAGTCTTTTCCTATTCTGCAGTGACTTTAATACACTATTAAATAAATTAAGTATTAAATTAAAAAAATTTTTTTATAAAGATGCATATTTAGCCTTTGGCCTTGTAACATGTTACCTGAGCAGACAAGAGAGGAGCAGTAACAGATAAGTGCCATTTGTCTGTGACCTCATCTGTGTTCTTTGACACGGGAAATACGTAGTTAAGAGCAGCCAAGCTATGTGCAATATCTTTTTGAGTATTAATATTCCATAAATGTAGTTAGACAGCTAGATGTAAATAGCTGTCCTAACCTGTAGTTGCCTCTTACATACTGTAAATCTAGTGAAAACAATAAGTGCAGGTACTGGATAATTACATATGTATTTGGGTACTTAGAGATAACTGCATAACTACAGTGCCCACCAGAATTATTGGCGACCCTGAAAAATATGAGCAAGGTTTTTTTTAATTGTCAGCATGATCTTACACTCAAAATATGAGAAACAGCTCATCTTTATTGATGACAAAATTCAATGAAAAAATATATATTTTTTAAAACATCCCAATTATTGGCAGTGCTAGAAATAGTTACAAACAAACTCTAATTGAAGTATATTCCCATTCGTATATTACTTATTTTAAGCACACCTGAGTCTTTGGGAACTATTATGTGGTCATTCTCAACTTCCTGTTTCACTGGGGTATAAATATGAGGTGACACAGAGTCCAAAACTCTTGGGGCTGCCTTCCAATACTCAAAAAAATCCTTTCCTCCACTACCACCTCCTCTTCTCTCTGCCCCGGAAACCGATCTTTGTGTCCTAATCTAATGTTGCTGATTACATATTAATTACATATTAATGGTTACATATTAATTAATGTCTCGACGCAGACCACAATGTCAGGTACATTGTATACTGTACATGCAACTACTTGTACTTGAAACATACAGACAGTTTTGCATACTTCCGGGTCGGAGACGAGTGAAGGAAAGGAGGTGAGGAGTGAATAATATTGGGATGCACCCTTAGTCATCCATCAACATGGGTAAGATTAGAGAACACACAAATGAGACAAAAGGTTGTTGGACTTCATAAATCATTCAATGGTTATGGAAAAATAGCTGAAGCTACTTATTTCCACCATTAGGGAAATAATTAAGAAGTTTAAAGCAAAATTCAAGGTAAACATACCTGGAAGAGGACGCAAGTGTAGTTTGCCCTCACACACAGATGGTTCGAGAGGCAAAGTTTCTCCAAGGATCACAGTTTGAGAACTGCCGAAGTTGATTGCATCCTGGGATCATCATGTCTCCTAGAGTGCAATTAGCCTTCACCTCTATGCCAACAAGAATAAGAAAGCCTCTGCTGTCATCATACCACAAATGTTAGTGCCTGGAATTTGCTAAATGTTACTGAGATTTGTTATTGGATTGAGATTGGAACCGGATGCTATGGCCAGATGAGATGAAAATTTATACCAATAAATACCAAATTTGGGTTTGACGTAATAACGGGCATAGTAACATAGGCATAATAACAGGCATACAAAGAAAGAGCCACTGTGAAGTATGGTGGTGGATCTGTGATGTTATGGGGCTGTTCTTCCTCCAAAGGCCCTGGGAACCTTGTTGGGATACATGGCATCATGGACTCCCATCAAATGCCAAGAGATTTTGGATGAAAATCTGGCTGCTTCAGCCAGAAGGCTAAGAGTGGGTTGTGTTTGGATATTCCAGCAGGACAATGACCCAAAGCATACATCAATATCTACACAAAAATGGTTCACTGGCCACAGAATCAGGATATTGCAATGGCCATCCCAGTCCCCTGACATGAACCCCATTGAAAACCTGTGGGGGGAGCTGAAGAAGAAAGTCCACGTTTGAGGACCAAGGATTCTGAAGGATCTGGAGACACGGATCTGTATGGAGGAATGGTCTCAAATCCCTTGCTATGTGTTCTCTAACCTCATCAAACATTACAGGAGAAGACTCAGTGCTGTTATCTTGGCAAAGGGAGGGTGCACAAAGTACTAAATACCGGGATGCCAATAATTGTGACACACATCTCCATCAAGACAAAAATAATTTTGCATTAAAGACTTGTTTTTCCTCTGATCAATGGTGTCACAATTGAACTTAATTTCTAAATTTTTTCAGAGCGTAGAAGACACTTGATAAACAACAAACTGAATTTAATCCTGCACTTTTTGCTCATTAATTGAGGTTGCCAATAATTATGTTGGGCACTGTATGTACAGACTGCACATAACTTCAGGGAGGAGCATTTTGTCATCTACTTGTCTGTTTTGTAATGATTAATACCTAATTTTTCTTGCTGATTGACAAGGTGAATTACTGGTTACTTTTTATTCCGTGGCCCTCATAAATACATTATCTCTGTTTAAAGCACAGCTGTAATTGGACATGTTGTCAAGCCTGACACAAGGCTGGTAAACAATGCTAGATTAAGTAATTAGGCTATATTAATTAAATTAGCAAGTACATTTCCAGTAGTTCCCACCTTTGAACTTAGTAAATTGTAAATTGTCAAAAAACTTGTGAGCTGCATTTCAGATCCTCCTAAGACCCGGTAATTCGTTTCTGTCCCCAGGTTGGATTCATTTGATTAGATTTTCTACACCAGAAATAAATTGGTGCAAGTTATTGCTGTAAATGTGTTCAAATTTATACTAAAATAAACAGAAAACGTTTGTGCAGAATTTTTGATAGAAATTTAATCATTTCAGCTCATATATTATACCTAAATTTCTCTGTTTGATTTTTCTGTCTCGTTAATATAATCATATACTATTTTATATAATCATTTTATTTATATAGCAACTTTCTCAAATCCAGTGCCTCTTGACAGCAAAACAACAAATACAAAAAACAACACACCATTTTTAAAAAACGAAAGAAAACAACCTTAACAACAGTTACGTTTATAAAAGTGAAACAAAGAAAAAGGGAGAAATGGGGAGGAAAGCAGAGGGTAGGCCTAGGGAGTGGGATGGGAGATGGTGCTGAATGAAGAGGTGCTTTTATTTGGGATCATTAAAGATAATGCCAATGTACTGAAATGCCTGAAAACCAAATCAGACTGAATTTTGTCATAATGCTTATAAGCTAAATGTTGTACAAATAGCATTGCTGAGAGCAGTCTACATGTGTATTTCTTGAAGAACAGCAAGCGCACAAGCGGGTGTTCCCTTCCGATCCTTGTTTTCAGGAAGCTACGTACGTGCAGCGAAGTGTCATTTGCATTTGCTCAGTTGTAGACTGCCGAATTTTAAGACAGCCATACATTATGAGCTCTTAAAAATAAAAAAAACCTGACAAATGAAAGACAATCTGCTTCAAAGTCTCACCTTGTCTGGCAGCTTTGTCTCTTCAAAACGGATGGATGTTATGCTAATCAGGTTTCCTTTGAATGGAAACTTGCTGGGAAGGATGTTAAAAGCAGAAACTAATTACGGGCCATTGCCACTATACAAAGCCTATTATTATTAAGGTTAGACTGGATATGTAGAAATCTCTTAATTTCAGTATTTCTCCAGAGGTCTGCCATTTACGCTAAAACATACAGGAAACCAAAAAGGCTGCAGGCACGGCCCATTTCAATTTGGACTTATGAGAATAGGATAATGATTTTTGTTGATAAAGGAAAGGATTTTCTTTTCCCACTGCAAGGCACAAACATGCACATGCACATACACACACACGCGCGCGCGCGTGCGCACACACACATACACGCACACTGCTGTTTTCCCTGTCTGCTGCACAATGCACTGTTAAGAACCCATTCTGACAGGCAGTGTTATTTTTCACGTAATTTCTGCAGAATGGAGCAATTAATCAGTTTTCAGCTGCTGTCAGGACTTCACGTCCCTGAGATTTATCATCTGAAAAGAGTGATGCGGCACTGAAGAAGGGTCTTCTAATGTTTTTTGTGCTACAAAACATTAAATTCCCCCATTTAAAATCATGCTGAACACTGGGAAGGAACCTTAAGAACAGAGCTCTTTCTTGTTCCCCGCAGCCGAGGACTCTCTCTGCACCGTACGCCTTAAGCTGCCGCATATCCAATGGCTTCGGCTGCGACTGGATGCTGCTGCGGCCTTATCGGCTCTTGTCCCCAGCACAACCAGCACGGCAATTAATTAGACTTTAATTAATGAACAATTTTCTTTTCTGTTGTTTTGCGGTATTCCACATTAATATGCATGCAAACAGACTGTTTATTTAGGATAATACAAATCAAAGCCTGAAGCGCAGACACAATTTAGGTATTTTGTTCAGTCTTAAAAGAGCTTAAAATCTTCTTTCTAATGGCATGGTTTATCTTTCTTTTATCCGTTTATCCACTAATTGAAGTCGCTTTTTCTGCGGAATTATCTTCTTAATGTCTGCTTCTCCAGAGGTAATTATTATTACTGTACCAATCCACACACGCACACGCACACACACACACACGCACACGCACACACACACCTATGTGTTCCCGTTTGTCTACACACATTTCCTTAAGCTTGGCTCAGTAAAAAATTATGTAAAATAGAAGATAGTGCTGTACATATAGTACTAGTATTGTGCTGTACATATATCAGATGTTTTTCAGCTATAGTATGTTTTATATCATGTATGATCCAGATAGCAGGCATTTATGTTAGCAGATGTCTTCAAAATATATCAGATGCTTTCAGTGAAATGCATGAAGTACACAAGTCCATATTACAGCGCCCTCAAAAACTATTCACCCCCTTTATAAAGATGAACAGAAAAGGTTATATAAAATAAGTTATATGTTAAAGGGGTAACATGGTGGTTGAATGTGACACATGCCAGTTATCGTTAGGTAACATCAAGTGAATGTGTCCATCAATGCTGTTATTCAGCCATTTTTAAGTACTATAAAACTCCTTTTTATATGCCAAAATTTTCCATTCTACAAGTTCACCTCGTTTTGTAGGCATATCAATGAGAAGAATCAATCGGACAGATAGTTACCATAGTTACCTCAAGACTGTATTTACCAGGAAGTGTATAGGCATTTACAAAGTCCTTAATATAAGCAATGTGAGATGTCACACCAGCTTTTAACCTCCAAACATTGTTAAGGTACACTCTGCCTACCAGGCCCTATCCCCGAATTTGCGGAATTTAGAAAAATTACGATAAAAGCACAATGATGGTGCGTCTCCCCACTCCCAACACCCCCACCCCAAAGTCACTTGCAAGTCAAAGTCAGTGCATTGGATAGCGAAGGGCTGTTGATAAAAGGATAGATAGGAAGAAGCACTCACGTAAAAAAGATTAAACAGTAAGTTAAATGCCAGGGAAGGTATGTGTTAGTTAGTATAAGGGCTCGAGTATGGTTGAGAGTCGAGTGCCATGGTGCAGGGCATTGCCGTTGCAGGGGAGTAGTTGCGTTTACAAAGATTAAGATATACAGTAGCAAGACGGCTAAGCTGTAGTGCTAAGACGCGGGATAACGTTAGTAGCTAACAGCTGTGTTACAACACACCGACTCTAACACATTTGATTTTTTGTTGTTAACGTTTTCAAAGGTTAAGTTTTAAAATGTTTTTCATTCATATAAAAAAATTGCTCAGCTAATAAATCAGCTATCTTAATGTTAGCCTTGTTTATTACCCTTGTTGTTAGCAACCCTTACCTGTACAGACAATACAATTTTATACAATAAATATATAAATAAATAAATAAATATAAAATATATATAGATTATAATTGTAAACCAGTGTAAGAAAGCTAAAGAAGGAACTGAACCGATGGGTGAAGTTATTTTTTTTTTTTTTTTTTTTTTTTTAGGTTTGTGTGGGGGGGTGGGGGATTGTTCCTTTTGAGAGTTTGAGTGGTGATTCTTCATCATGTCACATCAGACGAGACGAAAAAAAAAAAAATGAAAAAAAAAAAAAAAATAAATCAATTCTCCAACTTTCATTCTTCCGTTCCGTTCCCTATTGCCCCCCTATGTACCAACATCACAAAAAACAACAAAAAGTAAGGTAGTAAACCATGTTACCCTTACTTATTTGTATCATGTGATTAAGTGGTGGATACTGTGATGATTGGTGTTGGTGACTGCTGCTTACTGTTGTTCCTACATACACACACAAGATTTTTTTTTTTTCTTTTTGTGGTTGCCCTTATTCAAAAAAACAAAATTTTTTTTCATGAGGTTTCAGTCTGGAGATTGTGATGGCATGCAAAAAAACATTTTTTTTTCTTCTTTTTTTTTTTGAGGTATGCTTGGGATTGTTGTCTTGTAGCCGAGTTTGAGCTTCCTGAGAATGTTTCCAGCCAAAATGTGTTGCTACCTGTTGGAGTTTATGATTCCATTAACCAGAACCAGGAGATGCGTAACAACCCCATTACATCAATCATACGCCAACATATTTCACCATACTTGTGACTATTCAACATAAGATCTTTTTTCTGGTGCCAAACCCACTGCTGGGTGTGTGTGATTAAAATATGGAGGTAGATTTCTATCAAAAATAAACAAGCACAAAAGTATAATCCACAATTGTATTTACCATCCACACACACACACACCTCTCAATTTGTGTTCGTAGATATAATCCACAATTGTATTTACCATCTACACACACACACCTCTCAATTTGTGTTTCGTAAAAATAATCCACAAATATGTGTTTTCCATCCACACACAAACACCTCTCAACTGTTTCCAATGTTCACATGTACAAATCAAAAGCTTGGCTTGCGAACTGGCGAATCTACATTTGCCGATCGAAGGACACGTTTGATCTGCTTGGATTTATGGACAGAATTTTGAGACAAATATTCCGCTGTTTTTCACCGTGTCGATTCACACACGCTTAACTTGCGATTCGTAAGCAAAACTTCTTCTTCGGTGCTACATAACACGGTATGTGTGTTCGGCTCATCAGTGCCACTTTTAGAACAAGTGGCCAAAATTGCACATTATCTTTAAGAAGTGGATTAATGGTCAATTTAATTAAAACAACCTAGTTTTGAGTTTATTTAGGTTGTAAAGATACCCCCATGCTAATCTTGCGATGGGAGGTTTTTTAAACAGTCATTGCACAAAACTCAGATTGCATGTAGCAATTACAATTGTAAACTAGATTACATTACAGAGGGGTAGGTACGTACACAGTAGCTACATAACTCTTTCGCCCCTCATGGGAAAGATTATGTAAAACAAACTCAACCATGTGAATTATTGTAGCCAATTAAATTTATTTGACAGCTATTCTCACTGATACCAATGTCTTTTATTTGTTCAGCTAGCTAGCTAGTAGATAAGACACCTAAATGAAAATTATAATTAAAATTGCATGTGGAGTGGTCTCCTTATTTTAGCTCATAGTGTTGTACTGCTTAGTTCCTATCAATGTACGGACCTACCCCTCTGTAATGTAATATAGCTAGCTAGCTACATGCAATCTGATAGGAGTTTTGTGCAATGACTGTTTAAAAAACTTCCCACTGTACATGTGTACAAGATTAATCTGCATCCTCTACCAGGCAGGTTTATCACGGTTCCAGTGACTTTTCGGCCTATTTGCAGAAAGTAGTATCTTTTTTTATTTTCGTGCAAACATTTCCTGATGTGTGAAGGTCAGCAGCCATTTGTCTTGTTTTTCTGAAAGTTCTTTCCCCATGTTGATGGATGACACATGGATTTTACTTGTCCGTCGCCTCGTTTTTATTCCCCAGTGAAACAGGAAGTCACGGGAGGTCATAATGCAATTGCATAGGTTTGACTAAACTTTAAATAATAGGGCATTAATGCATATTCTTTTTTTGTTGGATTCCCTTGTGAATCATTGTGATATACTGTATATGATTTTGGAAAAATTGTGAGACAAAGTTATTTTCTCTAAGCAATTGTATAAGTACTAAATAGAATAATTAAAAAGAGTTTGAGCTTTCAATATACAGTAGTGTGCAAAAGTCTTTAAAAAATGTGTAAAGTCAAGATGCTTTCAAAAATAATGAAATGAAAAGTTTCTAAATATCAAACAATTGACAATTATAAACAGCAGTAAATAGTAAAAAACTAAATCAAATCAATATTTGGTGTGACCACCCTTTGCCTTTAAAACTTATAGAATTATCTTAGGCACACTGATGGGCAGTTTTATAAGACAATCAGCAGGTAGTTTGTTCCAAGCATCTTGGAGAACTTGCCACAGTTCTTCTGCAGACTTTGGCTGTCTCGCTTGCTCCTGTCTGTCCAGGTAATCCCAGACAGCCTGGATGCTGTTGAGATCAGGGCTCTGTGGAGGCCATACCATCTGTTATAGAACTCCTTGTTCTTCTTTTCGCTGAAGATAGTTCAATAAATTTTTTGGAAAATTAATTTTTGGAAAGCTAAAATTTGCTCTTTTCTACTGACACACTAAAATGCAGAAGACAACATCGAAGAAATAATTGATATTAAAAATCTAGTGTGCCTAAGACTTTTGCAGAGTACTGTATCTCATCGTATGTATTGTTTATTTTATATTTACTTTTTTCTCATCTTTATGATTAGTTTTAGAGGGCACTATATAGTATATCCATATATAACAAATATATTGTATATATAGAACATGTTGCAGATGTGTAATTTGCAGATATTAGATGACCGCTGTCATAGATATGTATATATAATGTAGATACACATGCAGGATGTGTACAGTGGAGATGTACAGCATGTGTTTGTATAGCAGATGTCTTCCATGTAGGCCTATATTATAGAAAATATGGTTTACATATAGCAAATTTGTATGAAGAAAATATTTCCATGAAAAGTAGTTGTGTGTACTGCACAGCACACAGTGGGTTGATTTCACGATATGGACAATATGACCTTTCTGTTTCAGTATACATCAGCACTGACCCACGACGCCATCCTGGTGATCGCGGAAGCCTTCCGCTACCTGCGGAGGCAAAGGGTGGACGTGTCCAGGAGAGGCAGCGCTGGGGACTGCCTGGCCAACCCTGCGGTGCCGTGGAGCCAGGGCATCGACATTGAGCGAGCGCTCAAAATGGTAGGAGTGACAGCTCTACCCCCAATTCACACCAATTCAAACTGACAAATTAATATCCTATTGCACCGCCCCAATGTTAAAAGAACATGTCAGAGGCCGTCCTCTAAGATCCCACACACAAACATTTTCTTTTCCCCCCGATATTGTCAGTATTTATATTGATACAGTTCAAAGTATCAACAAACAGTACCCAAAACCCAAATGTATTTTTTTTGTGTGTGTATGTGTATACGTGCATATGTGTGTGTTTGTGTGTGTGCGTGCATGCGTACGTGCGCGTGGGTGTGTGTGTGTGCGTTATTACGTTTTCTGTGTTGCTGCATGGCAGGTCCAAGTACAAGGTATGACAGGGAATATCCAGTTTGACAACTTTGGTCGAAGATCAAACTACACAGTTGACGTGTATGAGATGAAAACAGGAGGACCTCGAAAGGTAAGCAGGCCGTAGAAGTACAGCGTTGACTGTCCCCACATCACCACAATAAGAGTGGCCTTCCATTAGGAGAGGTTGGCCACGCCCAGTAGCAAACACTCTCCCTATCCTGCGTCTGTGTCAGAATATGTATCAGACAACAGACAGCTCTAACAAATACAATTTTACCAGCTTTTTATTCTGCTTCAAATCTGAGTTTGTTTAGATTTTCTGAATTGCCTGTTGATGTAGCCTCATTCGCCTTCTGCTGTAAAACGTTTTCCGCGGAGTGACTGCCATCTTACAGACCCGCTGATTATCGGCATGGAAACTGAAACGGCTCAATCCCTTTTCCCTGCGGAATCTGTTCAGGAGGAAGGCTTTTGCTTTTGGCTGTATCTCTGCCTTTGTTTGCAAACTAGAATAGTCTCCTTTCATTTTTAATCAGTCAATTTATCTACTTTAAAATGAATAATACATTGAAGGGAATAATTTAAGAAGCCAGCCCTGTATAGAACCCAACTAAAATTGATTTTACCATACAATAATATAATTATAATTGTACTATGAAAGCATTTTCCTGGACAGTGTAGATTAGTTCAATTTGCTGTCTATTGGCTGTAGTGTTATGCATTATCAGTTAGCTTCTCAATGTCTAGCCTCTCTCGGTCAGTGTCTATTGCCATTCATTCGCGGTTCGTGTGGGGAGGAGGTGCGGTTGCTGTCAGCTATGATGCATGAGGTGTGCCGTTTCCCCGCTGTTCACCTGAGGTACTGCCAACCTGCGCCACCTTAGCGATCTGCCACTCTCCACTGCAGGGCCCTGTGAAAGGGACATGATCCACAGTGCATGCTGGGTAAAGGGTCTGTATGTGGCCAGTGCCCTGCCTTGAGCGCAAAGGGGCCTGCCAAGTTGAAGAAAAAAACAAAAGCTAGAAAGAATATTTTATTTATAAATATTTTCATTTATATTTCTTGATGTTCCATGAGCAGTGTTGTACTGATACGCTACGTGTACCTGAAATGGGTTGTTATAATAGAGAACTTGAGGACTTTAGTCAGTTTTGGTGTCGTGTATGAGCACAGACGAGGCACAATGGGCACGCGATGAAAGGGCTGTTTTCTCCGACGCTGCTTCGTTGTCGGGGGGGAGCCGGCCTGAGTTAGGGACGGCATCAAACAGTTGTTGTCACGCAGCGCTGTGCCGCTGTTTCGCGCTAAAAGTAGGGATCGTGCACACAGAGATGAAAATGACTCCAGGCAGGGATTTTTTTGGCGAACAGCGCGAGAGAACCGTCAGGGGCTCATGCCACTTAGAGCAGTCCTCTCATCCCCGCGCAAGGTTAGCACCATTCTGCCCCTCCGCTACATACTCTGTATGACTGAAAAGGCATAACAGGAAGGGAAATAGTCAAGGCCTCTTTACTGAATGCAGTTCCTCTGAACTGTCCCTTTGCCCTGGATTGACCACGACCACGCACTCCTACCTCCTTATCCAGTGCCGGAGGGAGAAGGGCGGGAGAGAAAAAAAGAGATGATTGCAAAAAAAAAAAGAAGTAATAAAACATAGATGTTACTGATAATAACGATTGTGTTTGTGCACTTTCAGATCGGGTACTGGAACGAATTCGAAAGATTCGTTTATGTTACGGATCAGCAGGTCACCAACGAATCGTCATCTGTGGAAAACCGAACAATTGTGGTCACTACTATTATGGTACACTTCTCATGCAGTTTTAAACGTGTCACTAATTCTGCCACTCAAGGTCAAGGTGTTGAATCCAAGACTCAGACATTCTGTCCTGGGCGGGTAGAAAAAAAATGCTTTTTGTGTTGCTTTCCATCCACTCACTACACTTTGAAACAGTCGGTTCACGAGTGTTTTAACTGTATCCGTGTGGGTGACAAAGCATTTTGATTTTGTATACCTCAGTGGCCTGTCGTAGCAGTGACATCACAATAACGGCATTTGGTAACGGTAACGGTACCATTTTCACCATCAAATAAAACCATGCCCTGTATACGTAAGTAATCGTCTGTTGACCTCATCAAGTAAATGGTCGATGACACGGGATTGAACAAGCAAGCAAGTGACAAGTGAAAAAAAAAAAAAAAGTGCAATGGTTTATCTGTGGCAAAGCAAAATAACTAGCATTTGAGGGAGGGGATGAATAAGCTGAGAAACTTGACACTTTGGTCTCTTGTTTCTGCAGTATCTCCTTACTCAAATCTATTTTGCATTGTTAACAAGAGTTCTGTTCTGAAGTATGACCTCTGTGCTGATATCCAATATCCAGTCAGATATTTAGTCACTGATACCTAATATCCAATGATATCCCATATCTGTATGCATATCCAATGCTGTCAGTAGAGACAGTTGGAGAGTGTCAGCAGAGCGCCTTGACATGAAGGTGAAATGTGGAATGACATTGCCCTCCTCATACAAATCAATGGATACTCTTAAAAGAAAAAACGGGTTTGCGTTAATGTGCAAGTATAATAAACATAATTGTGATTATGTCCAGAAAACAAACACCCTACAGTAGCCGTTTTAATCAAGAATTAAAGTGTAATGCACAGTCTCTGGAAAAACTGAGGCGCTGTGTAGTAATTCACTGGGGGTGAGCCGGTTGAGTGCGCACATGTCCTTTAAGAGCAGATGTGCACATCTGAGGATTTTTAAAAAGCTCTCCTAGATTCCCATCAATGAAGTAACATGAGTACAACTAATTAGCTGGGTTTGCGAGCGGAACAGAGGAGTATAAGGATACATTCAGCACAGAACAAACAGACCATTGCTTTTCCCAGTGGCATCCTAACTGTTCCTGGCTCCTGTGGGGCATGTCTTCTTCTCTGTCAGCGATCCTTTTGTTCAGCAACGGTGATGTTATCATTTTTGAAAAGCTGCACCTAGCATTTGAAATGAGAACAGCACGCATTACTTTCCCAGCATATTCTGTATGCCTTACGGACATTTTCTTTTTGGATTATTATTATTATTATTATTTGTATTTTATTTTAGTTGGAATGATGCAGCCTCCCTGCTCATTGATGCAATGTGCTTGACGATGATGAAAATTCTGGCACTTCCAGATCCCACTTTCCAGTCACTGCCATTTACTTTATGAGACGGAAAGTCTTCCCTGTGCCGGTACAAAGCAAATGCAACGCCTACTCCCCCAGTGCCCAGCCGTCCACCCCCGACCCTCCCCATGCCAAGGAATTAGACTGCGGTGGGCGAGCTCCTAAATCCCTCCTCGAACCATGTGCAACAGAACGTCCATTTTATTGCTTCTGCGGTGTGGCTGCAATGGGGCCTTGTTGCATTTGTCTTTGAATCAGGCGGAGCTACGAAGGGGGATCTGTGCCGTGTGACATGGGGCGCCCACCCCCCTCCCCCTCCCCCACCCCCCACCTCACCCCACCCTCCCCCACCTCACCCCACCCTCCCCCAGAGTGGTGCTGTTGTGCGGCGGGTCGTCTGAGCATGCTGGCATGTGACTGGTCACGGTTTTGGGAGGGGTTTGGATCTTTTGCGATTCGGGCAGCTCATAAACATGTGATGATAAGTGGGCCTGTGTTTGGTTAACAGGAAGCTCCATACGTGATGTACAAGAAAAATCACATGCACCTGGAAGGGAACGACAAGTATGAAGGCTACTGTGTCGATTTAGCTTCTGAGATCGCGAAACACGTGGGGATCAAATACAAACTGTCTATTGTAATGGACGGAAAGTATGGTGCCAGGGACCCGGATACCCAGACATGGAACGGGATGGTGGGTGAACTGGTGTATGGGGTAAGTGCGAATCACAGGTTATACTCCATTTTTAAACTCTCTATTGAACTGCCAGGTTTTTGTTTTTGCTCGATCTTCTGGGGAACAGTTACATTCATGTGGCTGGGAGGCTGGAATATTGTTCAAAGAAGTCCCTCTGTGGTTGATTAGCGGCAGCAACATTGCAGCGTTTTCGCATTGATTATAAATGATTCGACTCTCTGACTTCAGACATCACAGAGATATCAAAATGGAAGTTTGCTTTGTTAAATGTTAAGTGCTCCATCGCAAAGATGAGATCACAGAGTTAATTTCAGAAACCTTGTGGCCGGCACGTTCTGCGGATTGAAAATTAAATTTCGCATACCTGACATGCTTTGTGGCAGGTGCATTGTGAGATGAGATATGAAAGCAAAGTCATATTCAAATTGGAATTTAGCAAGAGACACAACGGGAGCTCTTTCCTGTATTGACAACGCGCAGTAGAAAATGACATTCTATTGTGGGACAGGGCCAGCTTCAAATTGCCGAAAGTGCTCGGTCTCCGTAAACACCTTGGAGTCCGCTGAAATGATTGTCACGTCTCCGCGCTATGCGGCTGTGACTCAGGCGGCGTATCCAAAATGCATGAGGGTTTGGTTTTCTCATCTGTTCAATTTCCTTAACCATCAGCAGGAGAGATTGCCTGCTCTGATGCGCTAACGGTCAAAAATGATCCTCAAAATGGAACAGTCTGCTCCCTGCCCCATAACGAGAAAAATATCCCCCATCAGCCAGCTCAGCTTGCCTCCAAACAGCATTCGTATTTTCACAGCCAGGCAGGAGAAATGCTGCCTATTGCGTTTGACCTTTTGACCAGTAAATTAATTTGATTTTAGTTGTCTTTTTAAAGGTCGTGTCTGAAAGCGGCCTTTATTGCCTTATTAAAGTCAATATCGATTCAGCCTTTTTGAACACCTTGTCAGGATTAAGCAGTCATGACAACTGTACACAAACACACACACACACACACACACACACACACACACACACACACACACACACACAATTTGGTACACAATCACTGGAGTAGAAACAGTGATCAGCCCTTCAGCTCTTATTTTCGTTTCAGGAATTTTTCTCAGTGAAGTTAACCTTGTGAAAACGCATTGTTCAGCTCTGCAGTCTATGAGAACAGAAAAGGGTGTCCTTCACGAATGACTGCCTCAAGAAATCAAGTCATGTTCAGCGCATGTTTGCTGCAGTCATGGCTGTAAATATACCGGTTCTTTATTTCTTTTCTTTCACACTCAAAAGTGAACAAAATATTCCTCTCTCACATGGACGTGCTGCGGTAACATGGCATGAGAGTGAAGTGAAAGAAGAAGAAGAAGAAGAGAGGGAGAGGGAGAGAGAGGAGAGGAGGGGGGGAGGGGAGAGGGAGAGAGCATGCAGAGAGAGTTCTGAGAGAATGAGTTCAGAGGCTTGGCAGGAAAAGTGTAATGCAAATGATAAAGCAGCCATTTTATGGCATGAATGTGGCCTGATGGAGAGCAACAGCATAGGGTTGTTGACAGATGCCTGTATTCTGCTTCCAAAGTAATCATTTAGTAGGCTGTAATTTAAATCACAGACGTTTCATTTGTGGGAAAAAAATTATTATATGTATATATTTCTCTCCCAAGAATCGAGAGTTAGAAAGATGATCATCTCCAATTATTCATATCCCTCGTACGAGCTTTGAGGCACCTTTCTGCATTACCAATAAATCATTTAGACCTTTAATTAGCTATTTATATGCAAATTGTGCAATGCTATATTGAGACTATGGGAGCAAGGCTTGCGTTTGGTTTAAACGTTAAAAAAAAGAAATCAAGGTTTCCGAATGCGTTCTCTTGCACAGTTTTGGTTTTTACGTTCTTACTGAGAGTTAGTCTCCAAATGAAAAACGATACAGGTCTCCAGCAGCGAGTTTCACATTGGGGAGGACCAAGCTTTGGAGCGCACAGGGGTGGGAGTGCGCTACACAGTAAAATGTTCACGGTGAAATCAACTCTTACAATGTACATGTGGTCCCTATTGATGTACTTTGTTAGAGTTGAATTAACACTGGAAATTTTACCGTGCATGAATCACACATTGTGATAGTATACCATGCATCCTTTAGCTTCAACACTCTGTGCATATTGTACTGCGCTGTACGTGAGTGGATAAGCAGGTCGTGCCAAAAAAAGGGGCGAAGCAGGAAGGTCTTGCTCTGCCGCTGGGCACCAATGTCCTTAGAAAGGTGTGAAGCAAAGGTGAACGCCGAGGCCATAGATTGTATTTCTGTCGACAGTTCTCCTAATTGTGTCTGAGTTGCATTCTCATTGATTTTACCTTAACCAATACCTGGAATCTTGCTTTGAATCTTCGTACACCATAAGTAATTGCTTGAAGGTAATAGGCGCTTTAAATGAATCAATGTTCTCTGTTTGGAAACAATGTGTGCAGCGGCTTTCTTCCTTCTCCTTTCAAGTGTTTTCTCCAGTTTGACAAAAGTTTGTCACAAAAAACATTTTTAGAGGTGCTTTTTGGAGAGGTGTTTAAAATTGCAGGTTCTGTTTGTTTTTTCTCAGCTTGAAAACACTCGACTTCTGTGTAATTTGACGTTATCGACAAAACCTCTGTGGCTATATTTACTGTTACAGCTACAGAATATCAATGTAATGAACACATAAGTATAACAATATTTATCAGTCACTATATATAACTAATTGATCTCTCCATTAGAATTTTCTGATTCGCTTCCTCAAAAAATCATTTTTACTAAAATGTATATTTACTGCATCTTTACCAAAGTGTGTAAAAATGCCAAATAGGAAGCCTTAATTCATCTTATTTGTTGTTTCCAGAGGGCAGATATAGCGGTAGCGCCACTAACCATAACGCTGGTTCGAGAGGAAGTCATAGACTTTTCCAAGCCGTTCATGAGCCTGGGGATCTCTATCATGATCAAGAAGCCGCAGAAGTCCAAACCCGGAGTTTTCTCCTTCCTGGACCCCCTGGCCTACGAAATCTGGATGTGCATCGTGTTCGCCTACATCGGAGTCAGTGTAGTCCTGTTTCTGGTCAGCCGCTTCAGTCCTTACGAATGGCACCTGGATGATAATGACGAAGCTAAAGACCCACAAACACCCCCAGACCCGCCCAATGACTTTGGGATCTTTAACAGCCTCTGGTTCTCCCTGGGGGCCTTCATGCAACAGGGATGCGATATTTCACCCAGGTTGGTTTTCGTCTCTAGCTTCCGTCCTCGAATCTCTCACTCTGCCTACCTCTTGTTTTCTTTGACCTTCTGCACCATTCTACAGTATATCTCAATTCCCACCCCAAAAAAAAACAACTTAACTTGGGTATAACCATTGTATCCTAGACCAATTAAAGTAGAAATAATGATAATGTAAAACTGGATTTTAGTTTTTTTTCTGCTTTTGTCTGTCTGGTTTCATGTTCATCTGATTGACACACATGATACAGTTCAAGTGGAATGAGGCCAAAAGACCGATGTTAGTAGTGTTCTTCCATTAGGGCACCTTAAACAACCAAGTGCCTGCATTACGATTCTCACTTCCTTCCCCCACTTCAGTCATTTTTTAACTCGCCCCCTCTTTCATTTTGCTCCTTCGTCACTCACTCCGTCTGTTCCCCTGTCACCATTACGGCCTCGTCCTGCCTAGCTTTCCAGACACCTGAGAGAGGAGAAGTCATTGTTGAAGCCATTGTTCTTGTCAGACGGGCGGATGCTGCTTAATTAGAGCCCCTTTGTGGCTCAGTTTGTCATAGATCACTCCCGTGTACGTTTTTTTTATGCTCCTCCGTAGAGGTAATCACTGGCAGAGCCATGGAGAGGTCTCTAGATGAATTCGAAGCTCATGAATATGGTGATGCATCCAAAGATGAAAGTGAATAATTGCTGAATCGTGCCATGCACTATGCTCTGCAAGTGGTTTTGGTGTTCATTTAGTAAGTGTATGTGTATGTAGGGTACAGGTTTATTCCCTCTTGAAGCAATGTCCCTCTGGTAAAATTGTTGTTATTATTATTATTATTATTATTACTATTCACTGCATGAAAAGATGTGTTTATGCGGCGAACACTACAGTGCACAAATTTGAAAGCGGACTGTATCAGGCCATTTGCGGTTACATGTCTGCCGTCGGAAACGGACATAATCTTGTGCGTGTTCTTTTGCAGAAATTTGCTACCAGACATGTCCGTCCACTTCTCTTAATCTGAGTCCAGAAATCCCTGATCACAGACGGTCATGTGGCCCGGGAGTGTGCAGAAGTTTCTGGAAATATACTGTATGTGTTGACACGGGAAACTACCGCTCATGCCCGACACACGGGACATTTCAGTGAGGGACGTCTTCCAGAAACTTCTCTTTTCATGCAGTGATTATTATTATGATCAAGAATAATAATATGTTTGCAGCCGCCATTAGTCAAAATAATTGATGGAGCAGAAGGTGCTTACGCCACAGTATAAAACAAACTCTATAAATGTGGGGCTGTAAGTGGCATGTGCTGATAAACCACTGGTTTTCAGCATAGTGATGAGCCCTCTGCTGTGGCATGGAACCCTGACCGTCCCAGACGTCATTTTGCCCGAAGGCTCCATAAGTGACTGCAGCATATCCCAGGGAGGAAAGGGTCCAGTCAGCAGGGCTGCTCCTTCCTTGTCATGCAAGAGCAACTCCTCCAGTCCATAAAGTGCCTCCAGCTTGTGAAAATTATAGGCATGTGCAAAGTATACCGAGGGAGTATGGCTGTCACTCAGAAGGGAGTCCCTTTCAATGAGGAGAGCTGTTTCTCCGAGCGGCTTGTGACTTAGGCCTGAGGCGCGTTAGTAAGGGATTGTTTAACCCAGAGACACCTGTATGATTTAGCTCCCGCTTTACTGATGTGCGTGCTGCGTAGGTATTCATATGTAGTGCAGTCATACAAAGTTCCAACAGTGAAGGAAGGTTAAATAGATAGTTTTAAAGTAAACGATAAACCTGCTTTTGTGCATCATAAAACCACGAATCCAAGTTTACTCGCATAAATGTGAAATAGCTTTGTAATAAAGACAACCCAGGGCTATTACCTGGGGGGAAATAGCCAATAGTTCCTCAAATAATAATCCTTTAATGTGAACCTCAGGGAAAGTGATTTGTTGAGTCAAGTACACACAAAGCCAACATAATTTGTTTTGTACATCCAAAGTGTTTTCCCTGGGTTTTATTTTTTTCACAGAACAAACAATTTTATTTTTCTCATGAAACTTATTTTAGCACACTGAAGCCTAGAGTGTTTTTCCTGTTTTGGTTGGTTTGGGTTACACACTTAATATAATTATAAGGTAATGGCTGTATTATGATTAAATTCATATATTACTGTATTATTGATTATTGATAGCAAACAATCCAGTAAAACATTTACTGTCATTTTCACAGGTGTTTGCATAAATAAAAAATTACCTGAGGTAATTTGTTAGCACCCTAAAATTGCTTCCCTTGCTTTATTCTTGTTTCTGTTAGAAACTAAAGCAATACATACGAATGTTTTCAGTGTCAACTATTTTTAATATCAACAGTTAAACCAAAATGTTTTAGTCACTATGTTCCTTCAATAATACAGTATATGACTCTTGGGACCTACGACCATTGAGTCAAGGACAGTCCAAATGTGAACTTTGGTACCTCAGCTAATTGCCGATTATGCGCTGAGAGCAGATCAGTGTCCTTTGTACGTAGAAAGAGCTGCTCTATCAGATAAAACCCACATTTTAACTTCCTGTCCCTGTCAGCCTGTAAGTATTACTGAGGCATCACATACAAACGGTTTTTGTTACCTACTGCTTGGTTTTGTTTCCCTTTTTAAAGTACTATATATTCTACAGCACATGTTTGTAAAGTGAAGTAGTGTTGGAAGTGATTGTTCTGAGGTCCAGGTCAGGAGTAGAAAAAGCTTTGGGTGTAATTTCTTTGGCTTTTCAAAGTAAACAGAGACAATTTTTTTAATTTTTTTTTATCCTGGAACATGATGCAAACGTCATGAAAAGTTTGCAAATATTCCACTGTCTTTAATACTGGAAATGAATCTTTCCCTGTCCCTTTTAAAAAAATAAGCAATTTCCTATTTCGTACTTTCTTTTACAACCAGCAAAAATATCAATATTCCTTGCTCTCTAGCGATGTAATAAATTGAATTTGCTATCGAGTCTAGCAATGCCAGTGTGCTGACATTGCTACCAAATTGGTTTGCTCACTGTCTTGTTCAGTAATGTACAAACGTAATTTCTAACTGTTATTCACTTCCAGTGACATAACATTTTAAAAAGTATTTCCCCTGCAATTCCATCTTCAAAGTAACCCAATTTAATTTGGCCATTTATTGGTTACAGAAATAAAAATAATTTTAGAAAATTAACCTTAAACTGAAAAGCCATGGAAAATAATAAGACGGATTTACCGTGGTTGAAACAGCATTTTTGAAGTATTCATCCCAGAAGCACGTATTCTAAACGGGAGAATTGTGCACACGCCGCCAAGTTTGATGCACTCTGAGTTAAAACAAAGTCCAACAGTCGCTATCACACTACAGCTGCATTGCCTGTCGCCAGGCCTGTTAAACGCTCATCGATTGCTCTATTGAACAGCATCATTTGTGACCTGAGAATTGAACACTGGTGCTAATTGCGCCTCTGTGTTCCGCTGCACAACATCAGTGTTAATTCTGCTTTCTTCGTCTCACTGCACCCCCAACCCCCCCCCCCCCCCCCCCCTCCCTCCCACACCCCCTCCACTCCACGCTTCTCTCTCAGGTCCTTGTCAGGGAGAATAGTGGGAGGTGTATGGTGGTTCTTCACCCTCATCATCATCTCGTCCTACACGGCCAACCTGGCAGCCTTCCTGACTGTGGAGAGGATGGTCTCGCCCATCGAGAGCGCCGAGGATCTTGCCAAACAAACCGAGATCGCCTACGGAACCTTGGACTCAGGCTCCACCAAAGAGTTCTTTAGAGTGAGTGCCAGCATCTCTTGTACTTAAAGAACCGTTCTGTGTGAAAGCAGGAGTGCTTTACAGCACAGTTATCTCTTAACATGCGTATTTAGAAAGATTGAAAGTTTTGTTGCAATTCAGGATGGGATCCAGGAAAATGGTTCAGTTGGACATGCCAAGCAGATAATAGGCAAATGGCCCTCAGAGGAAACATTTTGAAATCCTTGATTCATTAAAACTGGGCACTTTTCCTGGATGCAATTAGTTTTTTGCGACAGCCCTAAGTGCGCTTTGTATCTTTAACGCATGTTCAGAAGGGAATGATTGCGGCTGACTTCTCAGTGTTCGAATCGCGCATATTCCTAGCATCCGAGTTGATAAATGCAAAAACTAACCGATTCACAGGCCTTCCAGGTTCATCCAGCTTAGTGCAGCGATGCACCCCATGATAAGGAATCAAATCCTGGCCGCAGGGGCGTAGGATGAGAGGGGGGAACAGGGGCAGACATTCGCTTACCAATGATGGAAGCAGGCGGCATCTTCCCGCTCAATGATAATGGGATTATTTTGATTGTTTTATATTTATTTTGAAAAACTGTTGGACTGTACAACGTTAAGCAGCCCTCTGCAAGAACCCCTTAAGCCTCGTAATTCGTTTCAATTTTAGGTTCAAATTTGCCTGCATTCTTTTATTACGGTCTCTGGAAATGAGCATTTAAAAGCTGTTTTAAAAAAGCATAATGTGTAGCCCCAGTGTCCAACTCACTCCTATGCTCCTGCCTGATGATGCCAATTAAAACGGCATCCCAACGGCTGACACTTAATTGGTCAAAGTGTCGCCGGGAACGGGAAGGAGGGTTGCCATTGCTAGGGTATTCCCCACATCATGGCGCAATTCCTAGCAACTCCTCTGGCTAGCGTGCTGCCGGTCGGTCATAAAACTGCTACCCCTTATGGAAAAAGAATATACTGCAGTATATTGTAGATATATCAAAACTATCTTCACAATATATTTAAAATATACTGCAGTATATTACATTTCCATAAGGGACAGCTGGTGGATCAGGGCATGTAATGACTCGGCAGCTGGCTGCAAGAATTTCGGAGGACATGCGTGATAATGCGTGCCCTTATAAACTGACAGAGGACAAAGGGACGGGCCTTAAATTTCAATTGGCCATTCTAAATTGGGGAGCAAAATGAGGACAGGAAGCATTTGAAAAATTACCATTGTGTCAGAAAACGACTGAAATACCGGAGAGAAGTTGGAATATCAGAGGCATGCAAATAAGCACACATAACCTTTAACTGGAGCAGAAAGAAACGAAGGCCGCACTCTCAAAACAGACGTGTTAAAAACAACACATAACGTGTAATATTTTAACACACCTCCGTGTTTGGTCAAGCTTTTAAGGACAACACATTTTGCGTTACTTTTCAACACTGACTGTGTTAAAAAGTCTCCCTCTTTAACGCATACGCTGCGTAATTTGACATGAAACGTGTTGAATGTAACATGAAAGAAGTAACTTTGAAATGTGTTGAAATTAACACAAAAGTAGTAACCCAGAAGGTGTGTTGAATATCAAGACGTCCTTTTTGAGAGTGTGAAAAGTATGATTTTTATCCTTAGACAGGTGCTCTGTCTGTATTGTGATGGGTCAAACGCATGGACAGAATTAAGCCTTATTGGATCCCTGTGCATCTTGCATGGCTATGGACTACGTTTTTATGCAGCACAGACACAAATGAAGGTGACTAATGTGTGCCATGTGTGCGTAAAACATGAACACCAGGTGTAAAGTCTTGATGTAATAAAGTGTGAAACACGGATAATCATGTGGGTGGGTAAGTGTCTCTGAGTGACTGAAAGAAAATGAGTTTTGATCAAAGCTTGCCATCTTCCTTTCACAAATAAAATATAATTAGATGAATGGATGAAGCCAGATAAATTGAGCTTGATGAGAATGAATCCTGTAGGTCAAATGGAACAACCAAAAGCAATGTGTTTATTGCAGAGGGATGGGCATTGCGATTAGGTAAATAGGCGTGTCTTCCTGGAGCTCATTACTCTACTGGTCAACGGTATGAGTACCGAGTTCTTATATTCTAGGACAGTTTAACTCTGGACGTTGTGTTTGAAGGACATTAAACTTGGATAGAAAGGAATCACTGCAGGTGTTGTACACAATTAATTTTTAAAAAGCCTCCGTCACAGCTGTTCCTGATGAATTTGAAATGTCAATTAATGATTTGTTTGGCTGGCTGACATGCACTGTTTTCCTGTGTAGTCAAAGGTTTGCTGCAGAGGTAATTGGAAGGAGGTTAGGGACTTGCAAATTTCAAATATACAACATAATGAGTGTCCTAGTTACACTCTCAGCCTTCAAATTGGAAATGACATGAGCGAGCTGCTATTCCAGGGGACTTTTAATTAAAACTGTAGATGGCTGACGAGGAGGAAAAAAATACTGATTAATAGGGGTTCAAGTTCTATTCTAAATCTGTTCTTCGGGAAAGAAATTCCACTTTAATTAGACCTGTATGCCATAAAGCAGCTGGAATTTTGAGATCAGGGACTGTGTTTGTCTTCTTAAATGAAATATGTCCTCATCTTTGGCATAGTCGGGACTAAATATTATCACTGCATCTGCAGTACTTTACAGTGTTAGTCTTTGAGTGGAATCTCACTTATCTTTCCTTTGTGGGCTGTTGTCATTCGCTGGAAAAATGTAGTGTGTGTTCAGCCTAAAAACGAATCCTGTTGCATATTTTATAAGTGACGGTTGTATTCCAGGCACTACATATTCAATCTCTACTTCTGTGTGTTGCACTATATATTGAGTGTCCTTTGGTAGATTTGTACACATCCTACTGTTTGTCATTTTTTAACGCATGGGGAATATACAGAAGGGTGACAAATTCAAGGAAAAACCTCTGCAGTGAGGGGGTCCGGTGGCTATGTTATGCTGTGGGGGGCATTTTCCTGGCATGGTTTGGGTCCACTTGTCCCCTTAGAGGGAAAGGTCACTGCAAACCAATAAAAAGTTAATCTGAGTGATCACCTTTATACTATGATGAAACATTTCTGTCCTGATGGGGGTGGTCTCTTCCAGGATGACAATGCCCCCATCATTTGAGTATGAAAATGATGTGAATCATATGCTATGACCTTCACAGTCACCAGATCTCAACCCAATTGAACACCTATGGGAGATTTTTGATGGACGGTGTTAGACAGCGCTCCCCACAACCATCATCAAAACACCAAATGAGGGAATATCTTTTGGAAGAATGGTGTTCCATCCCTCCAGTAGAGTAGAGACTAGAATCTATGCTGGACTAGAGGTAGAATCTATGCCAAAGTGCATTGAAACTTTTCTGGCGGCTCGTGGTGGCCCAACACCTTACTAAGACACTTTACGTTGGTGTTTTTTTAAATTTGTCACCCGTATGTATATATTCCTTTTAATGTGAATGATAATTTCAGTGCAAGTAATTATACTGCATAGCGCTCTCAGGTTCTGTAATTGCCCATTCTGCATTTGTCTCAGGTAAGTGATCCTTTACCTGTTGTTTGACTATATGCTTGAATAGCATAGGGGTGTTTCACGTTGTGTTTGAGCGAGCCGGTCGTCAGAACACAGCTGCTGCCACTGCACGCACGCGTACGGCCCGACTGCGTTTCCACATGGCAGGTTCTGGTCACATTCGCTGGAGATTTAACACTCCTGTGCACATGCACTGACATATGAAATTAGTAATGGAGCGCAGGGCGTGAAGTCTAGTGGAAATTCACCACTTCAGACGCCTCGAATGCCGCGGTGGTTTAGATGTCAGATGTTGACAGCAGAGAGACAGGATGAGTCAATACGTCTGCATTTTTAAATGTTGATAATAGTTCAGTACAAATTAGAGGGTGAGACAATGTTAAATATATTACATTTTACTATTATCAGTTTGTATAACTCTGACATATAGAAGCTGTATTATAACATATACTAATTCACACAACTCAGTTGCTAATATGTGTTGTCTGAAACAACAATAAAATGCACTTAAATTCAACTTCCCTTAAGAAGAAATGATAATATCTCAAATAGTATTACTGTTCCCACTGAAAATAGCTCTGGAACACATTATCTTTTATCCTGGTTGCTGTGCTGAGGTTGTGGAAGGGGTTAATTTTTTTTTCAGCCAACTTAAAACCCTTGTTCTTTTTGTGTGTGTGTATGTGTGTGTGTGTGTGTGTGTGTCTGTGTGTAAAGAACTGAGAAATCAAGAGGCTGTTTGAAGATCTCAGTTGCCAGGGAACATTGTGCTAGGAAACGTTGCACTAGGGTACACAGTGCTGCTGTAGAAATGAAACTATTTAATATGACCCAGTATATGAATTCAATTTACACCGAGCGGTCGCCTGTCACAGCGCATTAATGTAATTTAGAAGTGGTGAACACATGACCAGGCCCTCTTCATGCCCAGAGATGGATCACAAGACAGACTTCATCCACTGATTTGCCACCTAATATGTAGTTTTTTTTTATCCTTTCTAATGGCAAAGTACAAACCTTAGCCATGACATAATGAGTAATCTTTGGATGACTGGCTCGCAAAAGCTTATGCTCAGGGGGATCAAACTATTGGCATTTAAAGGGTTGGCTGCTGCATTTTGTGTGCTTGCCCTGTGACAGTGCAGTCTTTCGCAAAAGGCGACTTTCTTGTGCAAATTGCCTCTCGCTGACCTCCGTTAAATCGGCGCGGTCACCGTCACTGTCCTTCACCCTTCAGCTATCCACAGTGACAGCTCCTCGTCAGTCCAACTCCCCAGTGCCTTTCCCTGCCTGGTCCAGCCGACAGATCTCATCCGCGATGAGAAACGCAGGCCGTGTGTCCACATCCGTCATCCCGCCGCCAAGGAGGGACCTAAAGAGCACCCCCTAGCTGCTGATCTCTAGCAGTACAGTACAAGGCACCTCTAACTCTTACCTATTGTGTTCTCTTACCAGTTTAAGTTTGAGTTTAAAAATATCCGTTTAAAAATATATTTGTATTAAATATCAGCCTGAATTCAGCATGAACATGTTAGCAAAACAAAATACTCTCAGCTTTTGAAGGAGGCACTTTTATTTACATAAAATTCTTTTTTTAATTAGCAACATTCAAAAGATGTTGATGTTAATTAAAGTGGCTCCAACGATTTGATCACGAAAATTTACAATTTTGGGTGTCCGCCTACACACAGCCTACACAGAGTGTTCCTATGCCGGGCTGTGTATGTTTGGCTCTGCAGATGCCCAGACATTGAAGTCCTCACTGAGATTAAACGACGAGCAGGTGGAATTTGCTTTTTGTTCAACAGAAAACCGCAACATATGGTTATATTCATGATGTGCTTTCTTTGTCGAAATGAAATGAAAGAATATATCCATATCCATGAATATGCATATGAGACAACAGCATTTTCTTCCTGGCTCAGTAATAGTTTCAGCAATATGACCTTTAGGATGGTAAACAGGTATTAGTTAAAGGCAGTGCACGTGAAGGCCAGCTCAGAACAGACGGCCCTGTCATCCAGGCCTTTTTATTTCTTCATTATTGTCAAATTCCTCACCTTCTCTTGTTTACCTTTGACCTTTGACCTTTAAAGAGAAGAATCCTTGATAAATCAGTGGCTCTGCTTATTACATTTTGCAGTTTAAATCTTCAATTAAAATGAGTATTAACCTCATGTGAAGTTAAATCCACTTAAGGGTTTAACTAAAGTGACTTTGTTTCTTTACATGTTAATCCACTTCTTTTTAAGGGAATAGTGTCTGGCAACCATCTCATTAGCAAAAGAAAGTCACTTTTACCGAAGCAAAGCTAATGTGCTGGGCCTATGCATTTATTTAGGAGGATTTCAAAGACACAGTCACACAGTAGGCAGTGGTCTGTTATTCTTGCTGATAGTTATCTCTCCTTTGGCTGGTTCGGTCACATTTGGCAAAATGCAATATCATTATCAGCGAGAACGGCAATTAATGCACTGCGTTCAACCAATGGGCTGGATTTTTTCTCAATGGCTATTTCCATTATAAAATATCATAGATTTACAAGGATTATATAGTAATCGTAGATTTAAACACAAACGAAACATGTATTTTTAGTATCTGAAGGCATCGGTAGGTACAATTGTACGAAGAAGCCTTTTAAAATAAAGACGAGACACACTTTGCGAAAAGAGAACATCTGACAAAAGCAATGACAGATTCATCTGGAACAGCGATGCGCCGCAAATGAGAGCGGTCTCTTCTGCAGGCCTTGTCTAGCCTCAGAACAGCTGAATTGACAAAGAACGGGGAGTTTAATGGATTCATGTATCCAGGCCGGCTGCCCGTGTATTGGTATTCTGAGTGCGTTTGTATTCGGCGTGAAAGTCTGACCAAGTTGCAACTTTGAATCAGCTAACCCGAGATAGAGACAGCAAAAAGTAAACCGCATTGCCCTGAAAGACAGTAACACCCAGGCACATGCATATTCATCCCCAGGGTAAATGCACACTGTGATGGGTTTGGGGGGGATGTGCCTATTTCAATTTATGGAAAGAGTAAAGAAAGCAAAAAAATGCAACTGTTCTTGTTTAAACAACGAGGAGGGGAAAAGAAACAGGGTCATTTATATGGACTGAGAGTCGGCAAAGCCTCCCAACAATGTGTCAGTAGAGAGCAGTTTCTGTGAATCTCTGACGTGCTTGAAATATTCGTAATTTTCTTTCTCGCCTAAATTTGGTGAGCATCGCACGGGCAGAACAGAGCTGACATTAGCGTGTCCAGCGCTAACACATAAAAAGCTTGACTGATTATATAATAATCACTCCGTTCAGACTTTAAATGTGTATGCCCTGCACGCGGCTGTGTGCAGTAACAGGTTTGAATGTCAACTCGTCGGATCGGAGAGTTCGATTATTTCGTATCTGTTCATGACCCGTTGTGGGGACTGGTGTTTTCATTGGGACACTGAATGCGCCGTCAACGCCTCCACTCTCCACGCGGTTTGTCGAACAAACGAAAGGTCGCTCCATCGAGTCTCCAAAAACCGATCGCATCACAGCTTTATTAATGTCCATGTTCTATATTTTCCTGAATGGGCAGAGCTCAGTGCCATAATATGATTGGCTTAGACTGCCCCTGACCCCCCCCCCAGCATAACACCAATGAGGCAGCACCTCGTTCCGCGGCACGGCCGCTCGGCGTGGCAGCTGAGCACACGAACGACAGATTAGCCATCGCTTTGAGAGAAATACTGAAACCTGTCCTGAAGAGTGGATGCTTGAGGGCCACTTTTAGCCCACTCACAATCTGCGGCTGAGTCAGAGCTGTGGGAAAACATGAAGGGCCGCGCGCGTACGAAAATAACACTCCACAGGTGAAGTGGCGTGATTACACCTCGCTCATTCCCGCTCCTCTGTCCATTTCATTTCACTGCTTATTATGTCTGTACGGTTTGTTTGTAGGTGCGGCTTCACTTGTGCTAATGGTTATGGGAGATGAAGAGATAAAGGGAAAGATAGAGCCTTATGCACACAAAACGATGCGGGCCGCCAGAGCCATGAGCCGGGGAAATGGTGCAGTAAACTTTGTCTTTTGCCAGTTGCCTACGTTCCACTCATCATAGTTATTGCCATGTAGTATATCACGGCTTTGACATGTGCTCCGCAGCGCTGTGTTTGCAGAGGCCATTAGTGAGCCGACAGTGTGTTTTGGAAAAGGGATGGATGCTTCCGGAGACACACACACACACACACATACATACAAACTTATACACGTCCACACACACCATATGTGTACGACACACTAACAAGGATGCACACATACACAAGAAGGCATGCACACATGCAAGTGCACCCCACCCACCAACCTGCACACTCAAACACGCACAGACACTGTGAGAGAGAGGGGAGATGCCAACTCATTAGTCTCACACGCATTTATCATCGTCGCACTGTGAGACACTGTGTAGATCAATACAACCGCTCTCTAGATCCTCTCACTCTCGCTCCCACCATCTCTCTGCTCAGGACAGCCACAACGCTGGATAACTGTGACAAATTGGGACTCCCCACAAAGACCGGTTTGCTAAGTGACTGCGGTATGGCATCTGTTTTCCTCCACCCACAGTCGTAACCGTGTACAGTAGCGCCGTACTACAGCTGTACTGCTTTAAATATCCTTAGAAACTCACTCACGATGGAAACTATTTCTCTGTCAAAAACCAGTCGATGGCACTTAGAACGGTACATTTTGATACCAACGGGTGATAGATGTTAAGGCTTTATTATTTTAAAACCAGCTTTAAATGGCTACTGCCAGTTCTGGAGTGTGTGTATTTAAGGGGTGTAGAGGTGTTTTACATTGAGCTGATGATGTCTCCTGGATTTTCCATAAAAATGATGGCTGCTTTTTTCCTCTGATGTTCTGGATTGTGGGCATGCGGGAAGGCGGGGGGCTCTTGCCTGCTTCTGGTATTGACTTTATAAAGCACTGAGGCGGCACACTTTCTGTCAGCAGTGATCAATTCTTCAATTCATTCATTTCTGCTCATTTGGCTGATATAGTACCCTGCAACCTGGACAATAAGCCTTCGTACCTGTGTCCTTCTCAATAATTATTTGGCATTCAGTAATAAAAGAAAGTACTAAACGAGCTCTGATCAGCTTTCATTCAAATTATGGACAAAAGCAATTTACATGAATTGTGTTGAATCATGTGTAACAAAACACAAGTCAAGCTTTTGTGAGTTATTTACACTGGCTACTGGATTGTCTCGTGACTCCGGATTGGTTGTGAGTGACGGATTGCTAAGATTGTATTTGAGCACGTAAGCCAAGCAAATGTATTCGCCTATTAACCGCAGATCTCTCAAAGGTAAAATTCAGTTCAGCTACTCATATTTGTGTGCTAAAGTGATCGCATGTAAATTAGAAATCATCTATCATTCTTTGTACCTCATAATCCATGTGAATAATATTGCATTCATAAATCCTGATGCACACAGGCTTTGGAGAGTAGGCACAGGGTATTTAATGGATAATAAGCACTGTGTGAATAAGTACAATGAGGAAATATGCCTCACATGTCAACTGATTATTGTAAATGTATTATATTTTTTGTCCACTTTTCATTTGCACGACAAAGTTTATGCGCAACACATTTCAGTTGGTCACTTATGGTTTACATTTTGTACAGGCCATTAATACCACTGTATATTTTACAGGACCGGTCCCAGTTTAGCACTGGGATAGGCAGCACTGTCCTCCCCTGGATTCAAACATACAATGTTCAAATTTAAATGGTCCATAAAGTACACCCCCTCACAGTAGGCCTTAATAATCTTTAGATTATATGTACAAGCATTGGTGTAACAGAATCTGAAAAATTATAAGAGATATCTTTAAGGGCAAAAATTAAGACAGGGTGGTAAAACCATTTTGTAGGGTGTCCAAAATTCAAAATGTCAAATTTGACACCCTAAATAGTTCACTCAATATACCCCACAATGCATCATAAAATGTAGGGTACAAACGATGTACACTGCATTACCGGAGACAATTTTTTTGTCAAGATGGCGACGGCTGAGCCTGCACTGGTCTACAAATGTAAATATAAATGCAAGTTTCATTTTGTAGCCTATATTAAATCAGTTTAGTCGGCTTTATAACTGAAATATAAATAAACGCGGTAGATTAAATATATTACAAAGTGTTAACTATTTTTTTAATTTAACAATTATTACTGTTTCCAGTCCTGCCATTTTCCGAGCATGGCCAGCGCCCTGTGGGAGCAGCAATTGGCGGCTGCTTCCGGGTGGGGGGAGGGCTCGGATGAGAATCGCTGCGCAAAAATAAGGCCCCGGGCGGGTTGGAATCACGGTCAGGAGCTTGGGGAGTCGCGCCCTGTAGAGGACGTGGCGGCCTCTTTCCTACTACCGACTGGAGGGGTTGTATAGCGGTGGTTCTCTAGCGGTTGCTACATGGGGGGAATTGTAGTAGAATAGGGGTTCAATTGGCTACTAAATTGGGAGAAAAATCAGAAACAAATTTTTTTAAAAAAAACAATTATTACTGTTTAATGGAAAATGCAACTTAATTAGCTAGCTAGCTACCTAGTTACCTAACTTACCTATCGACATACAACGAGACAACAAAGCCCTTGTTCAAAATAAAAAAAGAACCGTTTATTGCATGCTTTTTCACCAAGCCGATGACCGATGTCACGCAAGCGTTGCGGGTTGCTAAGTAACCTGCTCAGAAACGGTAGTGTCTGAAATCGTCTCCTCCTTTCACCAGTGAATCCCTATCTAGTGCTCTATGTAGATTTTCCTAAGTAGTGTATAGGGAGGGAGTGAATGAGTGAGCCATTCCGAACACAGCCCTGGTCACGGCTAGACCAAAATCTTCCATCACCATTGGAAATTGAATCATTATTATTTTTTATTTTTTTTTTACAATTCATGCATGATAATGCACAAATAAAAACGATGTTGAGCAGGAACTGAGAGAGACAGCACGTGAAAAGCTCTTGAAACTAGTCAAAGCTAATCCACTGCAGAGGGGCCACTCACAGACTGCAACAGCCATAGCTTTTTCTCTCTGCCTTTTTCTCCATAAGGAGAATGATTTTGTGGCTAATATTAACATTTTCTCCAAGTTTCTGGAAAAAAAAATCCATCAAAATGTTAATTTGTGGCTGAAGCTCTCTGTGTGCTCGGAGTTGAAAGTCGCACTGCCCTACTTCAGAGCCGCGTCTGCTGGTCTTTATATTATGGACTTTGGGGGTGGGGGGGGTGTACTGCAGAGTAGCGGCCAGATTAACACCAGTATAGTCTACCCAATGAAACCTTCTCAGATGTTGCACAGATATAACATCAAAGGACACACTTGCCTTCCAATCCGAAGAGGGGTTTTTGAATGAATTGAACTGAGGAAAATCTCTCGCCAATGAGATTTTTTACCTTCAGGTGTCCAGATATTGCGGGATATATGAACAGTAACCAAAAGGTCGGGGTGGGAAACTGTCGTTGCACCCATGTGCAACATTCCCACTCATGATTGCCTCAGGAAACATCTGGCTGTATAAATGTATATACATTTTTAAAAAATGTAAGCAATGAAAGCTAGCCTGCTTGAGGCCTTCTGCCAAGAAAACAAATAGTGCAGTGTAGTACCTCCAGCTTGACTAAACCCAGAACCTATTGGCAGCTGGCAATGGGCCCACTCCTATCATGTACACGCCCCCCGAGAATTTATTTGTGTTATTGAGTGTGTGCATGCGCTCGCAGCCCGAGACTCTCAGGCCTGAACTGCCATTCATTAGTCTGGCAATATAAACGCATGGACATTGAAGATTTTAATAGAAGCTTATTATAGATACTCTCCTTTTTGCTTCCGTTGGCTTTTTGCGTCTTACCCCAGTATAAGGGCAATTATGTTTCTCGCTCTCTTTTTCTCTCCCAGTCTCTCTCTTTTCTTTGATGCGTGTTCGGTTGTTTCCCCCCTCCAATTTCCTTCTTTACACTCAGTAAGCTCTTCCTTTAATTAAAGGAAATGGACACAGTGTGGCGGAGATTATTTAAAGACCACGCCGTGCGATTCATCCAGTGTAATTGGGCTTTTTTTCCCTCTGGCTAAGCACCTTACTTGGTTCATTGTTCATTGCATCTGATTCACTCAATATTTTCCTTTTTTCGTTTTAATTTTGAGTGCCTGGCATTACAAACTGAGCACCGCAGTGCAAACATACTGTTTTTTCAACTCGCGTACACATCACCAGATAAAATACTTAAAACATTTAGAGAGAAAAATCAGTGAGGCAACCCAAAGTGTATAGTTACTTTAATACTGGCAATTTAGTCCAGATATCATCACTTATGCACACAATGAAAGAGTGGCACTTTTTTTGCCTATTATTGAATGTATTAATGTTCTAGGTTCTGCAATCACTGAATGGAATTCTTACCTGAAGAAACCCATTTGAGTTAGCATGTGGGAAAAACATTGTATGGCGGGATACAGAAAGAAAAAAATATGTAAATACATATCATCCGTTATTTTCCAGTGTTCAGGTTAGATATTTTGGGGAATGATGGGTCCTATCAGGTCCTATAATGTGAGGTAATGACCTGCTGACTCATTTTATAAATAGGACATGGTAGAAGCAGACTATGACTCATTATTGAGAACAAGCAGTTCGCTCAGGGGATTGGCTCCGTGACCGCAATGGTTTCTGGCCGTAGTTTGAGAACAACAAAACTCAAGTAGGGTGTATATTTGGGTCGCAGGGGACAGGTGTTTTAACAGAGGCTAAAAAATAACTTATAGTCTAGATTTAAAGATCAAAGCAGTTCCTGCTTCCCGCTTGATCTGGTGAAGGTAATTCCGAAGCTTAGGCGCCTTGTGATTAAAAGCTCGGCTGAGAGTTTTAAGCTTAAAAACTTTGGGCATGGTAAGATATCCCACATCCTGGGATCATTTGGCTGTTAACGAGAAATAGGAAGTCACCCAAGTATGATTATCTGAGCTCAAGTAGTGCTTTATAGGATAGTAGCCATGATTACCTTTGGGCAATGCACAAGTATAAAGCCATACCTGCATCATTGCAATGAATTGACAATGATGCACCATCTAAATACAGTGTATTTTTGTACTTCACAATACTGTAAAGATACGTATGAGTTAAAGAGGAAGCTTTCCTCCAAATGCCATGTTCTTGAACTATTTGAAGATATCGAGCATTGAAGATATCTATAAATATTTCAAGATTTATTAAGGTATCTTAGATGCCTTAATATTATTTTTATCAAGGCTTGCCTACAGTAAGATTGTGATTGTGAAGCACAAGATCACTGCCGAGCCTGAAGCATTGTGAGATTTTCGATATGTAATCTTATTTCTCTTTCTCCTTCTCTCCCCGATACAGCGTTCAAAAATAGCCGTGTATGAAAAAATGTGGTCGTACATGAAATCGGCAGAACCCTCTGTGTTCGCCAAGACCACACCCGATGGGGTCGCCCGGGTACGGAAGTCGAAGGGCAAGTTCGCCTTCCTACTGGAGTCGACCATGAACGAGTACATTGAGCAGCGGAAGCCGTGCGATACGATGAAAGTGGGCGGAAATCTCGACTCTAAAGGCTACGGTGTGGCCACACCCAAGCTCTCAGCATTAAGGTGGGTGGAATAATATAACAATATTCTCTATGTTGTTATAGTATTCCACCTACCCTGATGTCTCCTGTTGTCATTTTCCCTTTTCCTCCTTCTGTTCTATTTTAATTTACCCTTTCTCCCCCTTTTTCATTTTGAGTGGGACATCGAGAGGTAATGGTTTTGCGTCTGTTTTTATCATGGCTTGGGATATCCACGCCTGAATTCTTAACACTGTCAATGAATCGTCTACATGTTTGCATTCCTTCCCTATAAGAGCAATGCGTATCTGGCGTACGTTAAGTGAGCATCCATTTCACGTTGACGTCTCTGCCTCCCTCCCTCCCTCCCTCCTTTCCCTCGTTGCTTTTTCCCCTTTGCCTCTGTCTTTCCTTTACGAAACCCGTGTGTCGTCCTTCCTGACTGTGTGTGTTGTCACTTTTAATTTAACAGTCCAACGGTTTTTCAATTTAACTTGTGAGAGCTGCGCTGTCACTTGTGACGAATGTTAATTGCATGGTGTTTGTTGTTGATACTTTTCTTCTCAATGACGAGTGTCCCCATCCCGCACACTTCAGCCCCGAGCAACGTAACCCTCCATGCCACCTTTCCAATATTTTAACTTTCTTTGCTGTACAAGCGTTTCTTATCTCTCCATGCCCGTAAAATTCTAATCCAATTTGTCCTTTCGTGCTATTTTTAATGATTAATATGACTATTGATATTATTATTACTCTTTACTATGATTATTATTAATCTTATAAATTATTATTACTACTCTTAACACTATTACTATTATTATTTTCATACATTAGATTTCTCACGGACCTGTGCATTTTCTTACGAGCTATGTTTTATCGTTTCAAGAAATGCTGTTAACCTGGCAGTTTTAAAACTGAACGAGCAGGGCCTCTTGGACAAATTGAAAAACAAATGGTGGTACGACAAGGGAGAGTGCGGCAGCGGGGGAGGTGACTCCAAGGTCAGCCTCAATGTCACCAAAGTCGGGTACCATAGTGCAGAGTAATCGGCAAGGCTGTTATCTTCTTTTCCAAAAGGAATAGGCCCACCCGCCGAGCAATAACGGCACTTCAGTGATGTGGCTTTTCCAGTTTACTGAGCAACTGAGATCAAACCAGGAACCCTTCGCTGGCTAATGGAGGAAATAAAAGGACCAGTAGCATTTTCGACTTACTGAAGAGAAATGCGTGCAGCCGTTAGCCGCAGTTGTAAGAGAGGGAGCAATAATGGCGAAATGAGGCAATTTCCCTCAACTTGCAGAGACAGACCAGCAGGGCCTATTTAGGAAGTTTTGGGTTTTCAGGATTTGACACAGGGTTTTTCTACGGGGCAGAGTCTGTGGTCTCTCAGTCTCCAGAGTTAACTGCCCTGCAGTTGTGCAAGGCGGTAATTGCTTTATCACTACCTTTCACATCTGCAGGGCAGTGAGGCACCAAAGAGAGAGAAGTGGGTTTTGTTTCTGAATCTGGTCAGTGAGACATTTTTCTCCTCAGCCAAAGTGCTCAGAGTCGTGCTCTGGCATTTTTATAACGAGATCTGCTTTTCAATGACTGAAAAGGAAGCCAGAAAAAAAAAAGATTTGTGCAGTGATGGTTAAGATAAACATGGTTGTGGTAGACTTAAAAACTATTATCTATTTGGAGGTTGGGATAGTCCAGGCTGCTATCTTCTACCCTCTGAAGCATGTTATTGAGCTCCAGACTGTATGGTCAGGAGTATTCACACAAAGCACGTAGCGTAGGGTGGGCCAAAAGGTCTAAAATAGTTTCACACCGGTAAGGCTGCCTTTCTGGCCGGGTCTAAGACCCTGACGCACTGGCCTGGGGTTGGAAGGGCCGGCTCACAGCACTCTCCTGACCGCCGTAGAGCGGAAGCAGGCAGGCAGGCGAGGGGAGCAGCGGTGTCTTGAGGGGACGAAGCATTACAGGCAAACGTGAGAATTCTAATACGAAAAACAAAGGTCTGATTTCTCCACGTCACACTCAAAAAGTCACTTCCTGATGGCCGGTCCCAGTCCCTGTCCCATCCACCCACCCTAGGGCCTCAGCAATGACAGCCCACCAGTGGGGTCTGAAGGAGGACATTTTCACCCAAAATTTCATTACAGCAGCGACGACCCACCCACAGCCCAGTGGACAAGCGTGGACACAGCTCTGATTTCTCGGTCTGGACACCGGCCGCGCTCGGCACACTACACAGACAAGGCAGCCGCTTCTGCTATTCCCGACTGAAGGTGTTCATTCCTGAGAGTAAGCAGGCATTGAATACCCGTACAGTGTAACAGGAATGCAAAGCCAGTGCCTCGTTCTGACTGCAATGTGCCGGAGGATTCGGGTCGGACCAGAGGGCAAGTTTTGCAATACACCAAGAGAAATTATGGTTTCAGTTTTGACTCGCAAGATTCATGTTTTTTTTCTCCATTTTTCCTTAAAACAGGTAAGCATGAGTGACTTAAACACATTTGAAATAAATTGTATGTAACGACCATCTGAAAAAAGTCTCATTTCCAACAAAAGAGGACAATTAGTATAAAATTCAACACAAAAAATTTTCAATGATAAAAATGATTCAATTGAAACTAAAGTAAATCAATCTGATTAAGTGAAAAACCAAAGAAAACTGCAGTAAAGGCTTTCGGCACACAGAGGGTCAAACACATTTTGTTCCACCCAGCTAGAGAGATACTCTCATGAATAATCATCACCCATGCAAAGGGAAACCCATGCATTACCGTCCGTTAATGACCAAAGATTAGTTCATTTACTTTATTACAAGTAAATGGCTCCTTTAAGATAACTATTGGATGAGGTGATAATCACATATCACATTTCAGTTGAAAGAAAGGTTAAGGGTCATCTGGGAGCCAATCAGATTATCCCCAATTCACAGGCCCAGGTCAAATTTGAGGCAGAAACAGCATCCACACCTCTGTCTTGAAAATAATATGGCGTAATGACATTTCCTCTTTCATACCATTTTTTGGGATTTAACGTGTAATCAGTGGTTCCAAGGTTAATTTAATTCCGAGCTCAGTTTTGTAGCAGAAAATGATCTGCTCTGCAGTGCCCCCTAATGAAAGACATGGTTCCTGCATAAACTGGAATTTATTTAATATTTTTGTTTATTGATTTTGAAGAGCCAGTTATGACAAGGTAAAACATAGCCATGGCAAATTAAGTCCAATTAAAACAAAGTGAGTGCACACCATTTAATTTTACATTTATGTCTTTTATACAGGTAAGAATATGTAAATACTGTTGGCAGACATAGTTTAATCATATATTTAACCCATTATATGTGAAATTCTGTTACTGCTATGCAAGTGCCCAATTAATTGCTGCTCTGCTGGAGCCTAAACAGCTTGCTACACACACGTGATTTATATTAATGTGATGTAAATATTTGCTTGTTAATTCTTGCATTAATGTAGTCAAATTTGTCAAAGCTTGACTGAGAGACTCAGAGACGGAGTGAGCTTTCCTGTCTACCCCTTAATATCTGTTGCATTTCCTCTGTCATAAGCGTTTATTGTGAAGATTGAAACAGAGATGAGCGATGTTCCATTTCTGGCACGCTAAGCTGTGAGACAAGGATGCCACCCGCAGAAAGGCACGTACACTCTGGTATCAGAGTGAGACACCTCAAATTAGCGGGAGAGCACAGTGTAGTGTAATGGCTAAAAAACCTAGCTTGCAACCGGGTCGTTTCTGGGTTGAATCCCAGCTAGGGGCAGATCTGTAGTACCCTTGGGCAGGGTACTTGGCCTGATTTGCTCCAGTAAATATGCCGCTGTATAAATGTATAAATGGATAACAGGCAAAATGTAGGTTTGGCAGCCTGAATACAGATGTCTACTTCAGAAATGAGTACTTGGTTAGAATAAGCACCACAAAGCAGACAGGCTCAATGGCTTTCCAGAGAGACCCACTATACAGGACATAGACAAGCTTGTGCTGGAGGTCCAAGTGTTCATGGCCATACAGGACATAGACAAGCTTGGGCTGGAGGTGTAAGTGCATTTATGGCCATGCAGAACATAGACAAGCTTGTGCTGGGGGTAGAAGTGCATTTATGGCCATACAGGACATAGACAAGCTTGTGCTGGGGGTCTAAGTGTCCATGGCCATGCAGGACATATACAAGCTTGTGCTGGGGGTTTAAGTGCCCATGGCCATGCAGGACATATACAAGCTTGTGCTGGGGGTTTAAGTGCTCATCGCCATACAGGACATATGCAAGCTTGTGCTGGGGGTCTAATTGTTCATGGCCATACAGGACATAGATAAGCTTGTTTTGGGGGTGTAAGTGCATTTATGGCCATGCAGGACATATACAAGCTTGTGGTGGGTGTATGTGTGAATGGTAGCTAGTCTCTGTTTCAGTCTTTTTCACAGTTGAAACTGAATTACTGAGGCCGACCATGGAGAGACCATGTTCCTCTGCATCAGGGCTTTAGGCATGACCACACAGACCCACATAAATGTTCTCTTCCTACACTAATAAGCCTTATTATTATTATATTTATTATTATTACTGCAATGACTTGTATATTGCCTGTATTTTCCATAATATCAAGTCATATAGCTGTTGTTTTCTGAAGCAATTTAATACACCTTATTTAACATCCCTGCCCCAAAGGAACTTGAACTTTGCACATTTTTTGTTAAAAGTCCAGTTCACCAACCACAACGGAACCCTAATGTAGCTCCCTTCTCCTCTGGCCCCTCTAGGCACAAACCTGCCAAATATCATTAACAAAGCAAAGAAAATATTCTGGGTGCTAGACTGGAAAATGCACAGCCTACTGAATCCTTCATGCCCTTGGGAATACAGTATACTGACACATTCATACATCAATCACATATTAGAACATTGACCAACATTCACAGCCAAAAAAAAAATAAAGCATGCCATTTTATCCATCTGAAAAGGCACACTCATTATAGCAAGAACACATACATCTGCTGTATATCATTTTCATTTCATCTGATATCTGTGAGAGAAGGACAGATTGTGCCACTTAGTGCCGCTGTCCTCTAATGCAGTTTTGGCATCTGCTAAGCCAGTATGCCGTGTGTTAGATTTGATAGGTTAGACTTTATTACAAGGAAAACAATGCCACATTTCACCTGGGACAGCAGTTCAATTTCTCCTTCATTTTCTCAGTGATAGCTCTGTTGCACAGCAAAAGATGGTGAATACAATATATTTCATGGTGTTAAATTACAAGCGTTTATCATTTTTCCAGGGAATAAATGGATGAGAAATCTAGCAGTCATGCCGATTCCATAATGGCTTGCAAAACAAAAGCCGCAACAGGTCAATCAGAGACTTTATCATCTTTATACTGGTTGAATTGATTCTCCAACAAGTGCACTGGTCAAATTGATTCTCCAAAATGTTCTCTATGTTTTGGTGCACACTGACAGCCATCCAATCAGACACTAATGCGGTCATTCTACTGTGAAAAAAACAAAAGCACACGTCCACTGGGTCTGACGTAAGTGTGGCCGATCCCTGACAAATCCAAACTTACTGTAAGACAATTGACAAAGTGCACTCTTGACAGTGCGTCCTCACAACTTTTTGTGTACGCAATTCACTAAGATAAGTAGGCTTCCTTCATTTAAGAGTGGGATTTCAGGATTAAGAGTGGATGGATTGTGTCCACAGAACAGCAAGGACACCATCAGATCGGCCCTGCAATTGTAGTGCATTCTGCATCCCCGCAGATGCATACAGTGCCTCTTCCTTAAGTCCAAGCTCAGTGGCACACTTGCTGAGGTAGTCCCCTTCTCTCACAGTGCTGTGACAGGACGTATCGTGTGCTCTCTGTCCAGGTAAGGCAAGGGCTTTGCATACACACCATATGCAGAAGGCCATTCAGCAGTTGCCTGTTGGGCTTCTTTGCGAGATGGTGGCTAGCATTCTCCTCAGCTAGCATACAATTCTGCTGGTGGTTTTTTTCCGTCTGCTAGTCGAAAAGGGTTCCTGCCAGATTGAGCTTGTTTACATACTGGTTTAAAAAAAGCCACATGTTCCCTCCCCATGTGGTTTCATCCCCCTGTGCTTAGTGTTTAGTTGTACAGTTACTGACCCGTTTCTCTGCTCTGAACAGTGTGTGCCGATTACTCAAAGCGATACCATCAGGCCCTGGCCCTATAGGCTAGCCATGCTGAATAGAAGGTAACAGTTAGAATGTCTGCACTCTGTGATGTTGAATCGGCCAGGAGCCCTGCTGTATCGCTTTGTAAAGTATGAAGTAGTTTAAAAGCTTGAATAACATAAAATAACATAATATAATGTTATTTATGTTATTTCCCACGTGAAGAACTCCTGTAAACCTTGCAGTATTGAAACTCAGTGAACAAGGCATCTTAGACAAGCTGAAAAACAAATGGTGGTACGATAAGGGTGAATGTGGGACCAAGGACTCTGGAAGTAAGGTCAGTCGCTGCAGGTCTTTTGTACTGATTCCAAATTGCATTTTGACCTATTGTTCATATGCAAAGACAAATAGCTGTTCAGAAACATCGATTTATTTTTCTTTGTTTTTAACAAGAACAGATCAACTGTTTAATGATAATTTGTTGTAAATTTAAAAAAAAAACTTTTTGAAAATGACCTAAAGCATTGCACAATTTTCCCCAATAGTCGTACATTTTTTGGCAAAATATTTGCTGTAGTTTATTTGTTATTACATATCACTGTGAATGCTATGATATTACCATTTTAAGTTTTTTTTTGTAGAAATCACAGTATCATGTGAAATGTTAATGTGAGTAGAATAACAAAAATAAAAGGTCATAGTATATCTGGGGAATTTTTATTATGTGCATTTGCAATATGTATTTTAATCTTTAGATCGATGACAATATTTACATAGTCATTTTTTGCTCATTTTCATACTTGACATTCATGGTATTTAACCATTATGCTGTTGTTTTTATTAACCAAACTTTTTATTAAAATTTTATTTATTGGCGTTGTTACTTATTTGCATGGAAAATGGGTCTATTAGGTTCTTTAACCTCATACAGTGTGGTTGACGATCAAAGTTTCTTATTCTGACAAACTACTTCAGACTAACTTCCCGATGTCTGTCGGCATTCAGAAGTCACATCTGAAACAGAGCTGTTACAAAAAGAATATTTTGTTTGCACACTATATGAAGCTAAAGAATGCAATAAACCTTATTATTTAACCCTCTGAGATTAAGACCCAGCCCTTGACATACAGACAGTTAAAACAGTGTTCTTTCTACAAGTGTATTATCATTGCCCGGCTGTAAACCCATGCAAATATCTACTTCAAAGCTCATAGGGTTAAACTGCAAATGGTAAAACTCTCATAAACACATTTTTGATAAACAAGTTTGGGAGGTAGCAGCAGCAGAATGGTTTCTTTTTTACCTCTTAAAGTTTTGCTTTTTTGACTCAAATGATGAATTTGAAAGACCTTATCCAAAAGATTTACTTTGTGTCTACTTTCTCAGACAGTTCTGTATGATTGTCAGTTTGCAGAGGATATATAGTCAGGGCTTGCCATAGTATTGACCTGTATGTTACTGGCCCGTCTTCCTCGAGTGGCTTCCGTAAAGGAGCCACAACTTAGCATCCGCTACATTCACCAATCAGCTTTGATTGACAGAGCTAAAATAGTCAGAAGGGTTGAATAATCTCTCTTCCAGGGGAAATGGCCAGACTACAGTTGTCCAAAGTCCCTCTCGACTTCTTACCACTGTAGGAAAGCCAGTTCAATGAACCCAGAAGGTCAGCTTCTTTATATAGCTTCCGTGTAAACCCCTTTATCGAAGCACTACCTCAGAACGTTCTGTCTCAACCTTTGGTGTCATTTAGCACTTTTACACCATTGGTACAACCAGAAATGTCGCTTCGGGGTGAAATTTGAGGGTCTTTTATCCAAAAGAGAGAGGGAGAGAGAGAGTAGGTGTCTGCATTTGAGTGTCAGTCTTCGCTGAGATTTGAATCAGAGGCCTTTGAAAGCAGCTAGGGAGTTGAAGACATGTTGTGTTTTTTAGTTCAGGTGTGCTAGTTTCATTGTGCTCTACAATGCTCCCTCCAATGCAAACATTCTAACTCTGTTCTTCACTTCTCTTAGGACAAGACAAGTGCTCTGAGCCTTAGCAATGTGGCAGGAGTCTTCTACATTCTGGTTGGCGGCCTGGGGCTGGCCATGATGGTCGCTTTGATAGAGTTCTGTTACAAGTCACGGGCAGAGTCCAAAAGACTGAAACTTGCAAAGAACACCCAAAACTTTAAGCCCGCTCCCCCAGCAAACACCCAGAATTTTGCCACATACCGAGAAGGCTACAATGTGTACGGAACAGAGAGTGTTAAGATCTAGGGGTATGACTCTCCAAAATTCTGTCCCATACTGTCAGCGATCTTCTTTTTCTGTTGAGTCATTCTGTTTTGGTTTCTTTTTTTTTCCTTCTTTTTTTTGAGTTTCAGTTTTTTTTTACTGTGCTTATGTTTTTGTTTGTCTTAGGCCCAAATTCAGTCTGTCTGCATTGTGGGTGACCTTAGATATGAGACGTGGAAGTGTTACATTTTTATTGCTTCACAAAACGATCGTGTTAAGCTCGACGGTTGCTTAAATTAAGAAAGAAATATAACGCACACAGATGTCAAATATCTGATGTCGTTTTATATCTAAATATGCACATTCTGTATGAGATTCCACAAATAAGATTCAGCGAATTTACAATTGGATTCAGTTCATTTACTAAAGGTTTTTCAGTCGCTCAGACAACTGTAAGTGTGCAGGGTTCAAATTCAAGTTCAGTACAATTCCAATAAGGGCATTACTGTCACCTCTGATATACTGCGTAATTCTGTCGTCTATAAATGTAACCATTTATAGATTATTTGGCTGATGAAAGCGTTGAGAGGTTGTTTGATATATCAAAAGTCTAGCCAGGGAATCTCTTAGCACTAACCTACAATTTGCTTCTACCTGATTTCTTAGTGTCTGTCAAATGTAATAATGAAGCCAAAGGTTCCCATCTGAGGAGATACTTCTCCCTATAGTGAAATGCTGTTGTTTTCCTTGCCATTCACAGATTGTTTTTCCTCCTGTCTGACACAGTTGGAAGGATCCAGAGCCACTTGCAGTAAAAGCCGACACCTATGAGCAGAACGGTTGAAGAGATGGATGGTTCTTGGGCCTGGACTTTACCCTAAGCCCCTGAGCGCTAGCCTTGTGGTGTCAAGCACGGCATGATAATCTATGACGAAGACACGGACAGGAATTGTCACTGAAAGTACTGAATTTGTCTCCTACTGTGCCTTACGGAACATTCAGAGAGTCACAACAATGCAACTCATCCCAGTAATATCGCTTCACTTGAAATACAAAAAGAAAAAGAAAAATAGCAAAGGAGGAATGAAATCATATCCTGTGAACATTACAGTACAGATACTTTAAAAGGGGAAAAAAAATAATCATCATTTGCAACCCTAGCACATTTGGACGTGCCACACTAAGGGAGAATCTACTTGAGAAGACATGGTGCATTGATGTTCTTTAAAAATAAAATCTGATTTAAATTATTTAAACGTAAAACATTTTTAAGGTCAGATCCTACCAATCAAGCATAGTAAAACAAGGTTCTTCGGTGTATTGCAACCATCCCATTACATTTCCCAGAATTTTTTTTTCAAAGTGATTTCTAATGATAATTTGTTGGATTGGATTGGATGAGAAGGGAAAATATATATATCATTATTTCAGCTGCATCAAATAATTAGAGATTATGCCTTTTCAGTCCATGTACAATGTACGCTGTTGTGTTGTAATCGTGAACCCTGGCGCTGCTGATGTCTTGAACCTGACAGCCAATATGCAGAGGCTATTGAGCAAACAGTACTTCTCCACTGGAGTTACTCTGGACAAAATTAAATGCGACATTTGGCTTATGACAAAAGACCACATCTGACACAATCCCCCAGTACTGCCAAAAAGATGTGTCTGCCGAGAAAGGATTTATTTCTCAGATGTAAGCAGTTTGCAAAACTCAATTGGTGCCAAATTTTTACTTATTGCAATAACTGAAGAGAACCTAAACAGTCCATGAGAACAAAATTAATTATACGCTACTAAAACAGGGTTTAAAAACACACGCACGCACGCACACACACACACACACCTGCATACTTATGATGCATTTCAGCTGAGGAGTTTTAGGTTTGCTGCTCATAATTCACAAGCAGTTTTCTTTAATTCTGTAGAAATAAAAGTCTACTTTGTAAGGAATGAGAAATAAATTAAGTGGACTTTTCAAATGCAGATACAGTATTGTAATCGATTTAATGGCTTTGAAACAGATATTTTGGTTTACCTTCTCTATTTTCCTTCAATAACAGCACATTTTAAATCAAGTTGTGGTTTGCTTTTGATTTTGTTTCCATTTATGGGCGTATTAGTGTTTGGTGCAAAACGTTTAAAAAAAAAAAAAATGTAAACAATTAAACATGGGAATTAATTTTGCCCAAAGATCACTGCAGGGGCACGTTTTGAACTAAAGCTTAACAGTTTTCCATTAACGCTGTTATTTTCTTTTCTCTAAGAAAACTGTGATTCTGTAGTATTTATGATATGCCAAGAAGGAATTCCATGAAGATGACTAAAAACATACGGAAAGATAGTTTTATAAAATAAAATAAAAAAAAGGAAACAAAAAGATGTAAATGATACCTGTACATTTGTTTAAACAAAGTTAATTTATGAGTGTGAAGGCTTCACAACCGAGTTTGATAGATTTGCTGATTTTTAAAAATGCATGTATTAATTGGTGACTGCTTAACAAGCCCTGCTGCTTCAGAGTGTACGAGGTCAGCATTAGAAAATCAACTTCCATTTTGAATCATTTCTTATCCTTTCTTCCCTTTTTTGTTACTGCACTCCTGCGAAAAAGAAAATCGCTGAGCAACTTAGCGATTACAAAAGAACAAGAACTGCATGTGTGGGAATAATTAACCAAGCCTCGTTAGTGAGGTGTTGTACAAAGAATTTTAATACATTTTGTAAATAAAGCTGTATAGTAAACACTGTGTTTTGTGTTTGTTTAAACAGAACAGTTAAAGATCATGTAAAGAGTCTGTGTATATATACGTATATATGCTATTACACTTAATAATAATCGATTGCACATCAATAGCACCATTCCTCTCATGATTTTAAATTGATTGGCTGTACAGTGGGTAGCCTCAACCACCATCAATGTGTGTAGCACCCAGCTGGGCAGAATGCAGTCATTGTGCACCAGAATACTCATTATATATCAGGCTGGGGTGGAGATGGAGGTGAACTCTGATTATCCTAAATTCAGGGAATATACAGAAAATGAATGCATCTATCTATACAGTGCCCACCAGAATCATTGGCAACCTCAAGTTATATGAGCAAAGGTGCAGGATTAAATTCAGTTAATACCATTTATCAGAGGAAAAGCAAATATTTAATGCAAAATTATTATTTATTTTTAAGAGGAGTGTATTTTTATTTTTGTGTGTCATAATTATTGCCATCCCTGTATTTAGTACTTTGTGCTCTCTCCCTTCGCCAAGATAACAGCGCTGAACTTTCTCCTGTAATGTTTGATGAGGTTGGAGAACATATAGCAAATGTTTTGAGACCATTCCTCCATACAGAGTCCTTGGTCTTTGCTTGTGGACTCTACTCTTCAGCTCACCCCACAGGTATTCAATCGGGTTCAGGTCAGGGGACTGGGATGACCATTGCAAAACCTTTCTTCTGCGGTTAGTGAACCATTTTTGAGTAGATTTTGAGGTATGCTTTGGATCATTGTCCTGAAAGTTCCAAGTACGACCCACTTCTTGCATTCTGGCAGAGGCAGCCAGATTTGGTCTAAAATCTCCTGGTATTTGAGTCCAGGTTTAACATACTTAAAAAAAAAATATATATATATATATTTTTGACATATAAATAAAATGGTCTACATTCCTTTTGAATACGAGTATTGACATATATTACTTTTTCATAAGGGAAAACATTGAAGATGAGTGGGCAGCAACAGTATCCATGGAAACAGTTCCACTTGATGTTGTATCTGTGAATATCATACTTGTACTGCTGTGATGGCAGGTGAACTCTTCTTGTCATCACAGAGAAGCTATAGCAATGGCCCCATTTTCAATAGCATAAGTCCAGATTAATGACAGGATCTGTTTCACGAATGTCAGTGCATGACTTAAAAATTCTCAATAGAATTCAAAGGAATGAAACGTATCTGTTGGTGGCTTTGGATTGGGTACCCTATTCAATTTTAAGAGAGTGGGTGTTTGTTTACTATGGAACAAAACAACGTTTTGTGTCTCTCACTGAGAAACATTCTCAGTCCAAAAGGTTGAAGTGACACTTTGGGAACATTGCTTAACAAGCCCATGTTGTACTGACTTGTCAAAACAGAAGAAAAAAATTTAATTTGAAAAACTACAAAAAGGAATGACAAAAGAAATTGTTTGTTGCGCAATAATACAGATAGTAAAGATATCTCGTTTGACAGCTCACTAAAAAAAATAACTTGGAATACATTTAAAACATCACCTATCTTTTTTCCCCCTCATACCGTTTTAGAGGTTGCCCATTAATTGGAGGGATTTAAAGGTAACCCAGCACTCAGGAGGGAAGTGGGTGGCAATAGAGGCACTGTAAGAGAACTGGTAACTAAATCATCTATAATTACACCTCTTCCCTATGGACATCAGTGTAAATTGGTCTGTTTTTTTTGGGGGGGGGGGGGCAGGTGATGAAAGAGAGAATCATAGGACTTCAGGATGGGTTGTACTTGCAACCATAATTTAGCCAGGGTTTCTTGGTTGAGGCCAATCCTGACTTTCTTACATTGCAAATATTATCCTCCAATTGGGGGTATTCTGTGTGAAAAAAAGGCCGGGTGCATCTTTTATTCATGGGTTCAGTGGTGCAAGCTTCTGTTGTCGATCAATAGTCAAGCTACCACCATATGTTTGCTGCATCTTGGGATGGAGGCTATTATTTCCATCCTCCTTCGCAATCAGAGCTCCCACTCACTCCCATTCGCGTCTCTGGAGACAACACATGGCCAGGCATATGATGTCAGTCAATAAGCTAGCCAATCATTACTTCCATCTTTTACACTCTCTGTTATTCTTATCTACACACATTGAGCATAACAAATTACTTATGAAGCAAACTCAGCAGAACAGAAACACAGAGCAATCATATCTCTTGTGAAGGATTGATGAAGAACTAGAAAGAACCGGTCTCTACATTTGTCACCAAGGGTGTTGATGACAGAGCACTTTTTCAATTCAGGATTATAAACAAAACAAGGCTCCATCTCTACAGGCAGAAGGCATTTCCATGTCATTTAAAAAAACTGTTGATATACTAATATAGTAGGTAATCCACACATAGACAAATTAAAGATAATCCAGGTAGGATTAGGTTAGGCTATGGATGCTCGACACCCATAAGCATCATCAGCACAGTCATCTTTTTGCCTCTACTACAGCCAGGTAATTTTACCTTCCAAAAGTTATTAATCATGGTACATATGCAAGCTAGCATAGTGTCATATCATGCACACTTGATTATGTTTGCAGTTTCCTGTTCAACCTATTGGTGTATTGGTTTTGGCAGCTGCCCTCTGCCATTAGCTCACTGTCAATCACCCTTTGATGTGTGAGTAGGAGCCTAAAGAGTGGAGTCAAAAACCAATACATACTGCAGTGCCCTCCATAATGTTTGGGACAAAGACTTGTTTTTTTCTTGATTTGGCTCTGCACTCCACAATTTTAGATTTGTAATCAAACAATTCACATGTATTCTCTGGCATCTACCTGATTTTTTGCATAGAGGGAGATTAAATATTACTACAAAATAATCTGCAACTCATCAAGGTGTAATGTTGCTCACTAGTCATTCTAATTACAAAAAAAATATGGCTAGCACTAGCTCTCTAAAATGGTAAGCGTCCATTTCTACATTGATAGCTTGCTAATTAGCTAAGTCAGCTCGCCGGCTGGGAATCCGTCACAAGCCAGCGTTATGTTAGGTTCACTGTCACTCGCATATTGAATTTATATTTAATGTTGAGTGATACTTTCACAGCATGTTTTTGTCATGGACTTTACTTTTTTTTGCAAAAAAAACTGCAGTTCGAGAAGCTGAATGATCACAAAAAAAAAAAAAAAAAAAAAAAAAATTTATTTATTTTTTTTATTTATGAGGCTGAGGAATAAGAAAATAAAAAAAATCGGACCAGACATAAAACAAACCTTGCAAACCAAAAATCTGTTTAAGAAGAAAAGAGAGCAGGTGAGCTCGATAAATCCCAAAAAAGGGCCTGGGGCCAAGGAAAAACTCTACATGATGACCGCCGCAGAATTCTCCGGCAGAGAGATCACACCATTCAGGAGAGGGGCATGGGATGATTCAGTGACTACTGTCTGCAGACGACTTCATGAATAGAACACAAACAGAGGCTACACTGCAATATGCAAACCACTAGTTAGCCACAAAAACAGGATGGCCGTATGTTAAATTAGGGTTCATGAGCATTACATTACAATTGCAAAGAGCATTATGAATGCTTTATAATGTTTTACTTATCATCTCATGGAATAGATCTGACCTGAGGTTCACAGATCTAGAAATACTGCACTCGTACAGCATTCATAACACTCTATGTAATTGTAATGCGTAGTGTGGGTGGCAGTGTAGTATCATGGTTAAGGAACTGGGCTCGTAACAGAAAGGTTGCAGGTTAGATTCCCAGGTAGGACAGTGGCGTTGTACGCTTGAGCAAGGTACTTAACAGTCAAACCCTAGATATCTAACATTAACTTACAGGTAACATTTACGTAACTAACAATAACGGCAGGTCGGCGATCAAGATCAAACTGTTTCTTGACAACATGAACATATAACCAGCAATACCTTTTACTTAGATGGCTAGCTTACTAAAATGGTAAGCGTCCATTTCTACATTGATAGCTTGCTAATTAGCTAAGTTAGCTCGTCAGCTGGGAATCCCTCGCAAGCCAGCATTACGCTAGGTTAACTGTCACTCACATAACTTAGTATTGAAATTATATTTCATGTTGGGTCAAAATGCTCTCACAGCATGTTTTCTGTCACTCCACGTGCTTCAAAACTGCAGGAGGGTGCTGTCTTCATTCAGTTGAGTTCCTATGTGACGAGATTAGAGCCAACATAATACTTCATGGACACTTTCATAGACTAAATATTACACATATTTACACCAAACTGCTTAGCTAACTCAGTGTTGATGTAACTAAGACAACTCAATGTTAAACAAGCGTCCTTTAAATCATTCATTTCAGCTTCTGCAATTCAGAATCGTCGGCTGAGGCACTAGGCCATGGTGTTGAATTGAAAGGAAGCATGCGATTGGCTGCAGCACACGTTGTAGCACCCTATGCCTATGAAAGATGTTCTTTGATAGGTCAATTTTCATAGAGAATATGTATACATTTCTGAGTTATTTTTCCATTTTTTAAAATAACCCAACTGTTCTACAACTGGCGAGTTTCAGATATGCCATGAAATAAATGTTGTAATTATATTATAAAGGTAGATGTGTTTCAATGATTGCAAAACTAAATGACGGCCCAGATAAGTAAGTAAGTACCAAGTAAAGTGTATTTATGTGGGGGTGCAGAAGGTTTTTATAATGTGGAGCCTGGCCATGTAGGGCTCTATAAGTGAGTTTTAAATTAATTCTAAAATTAACAGGAAGCCAGTGCAGAGAGGATAAAATAGGTGTCATGTGTGACCATCTGTTGAATCGTGTTAAAAGCCTAGCAGCAAAGAAATAAGCAGATCTCTCAGCCTTCACCATGTCATTATCGATAGCCATAAGTTCTCTGAGATGCAACTTGTGTACTTCGAGCTTCGTGGCTTTCCACAAGCGCTCGGTCATCCGACATTTGCGCCTAAAACTCCGGATAGTTTCATTTATCCATGGGGATGAGTTTATGGATGGGATCTTTCTGAGCTTTTGAGGAGCTACTTTATCCAGCACGAGGAGCAGTGATTGTTGAATGATTGGACTAAAGTCTCCACATTGCCATCTTTTAAAACAATATTGCTGTCAAACGTCATAGAGAAATGAACAGCCACAACCTCGTTTATGAAACGGGTGCGTCTCATATGCAAAGGAGGCTGAGATTCCAACTTAAAACAAATATCAAATAAAATACATGTGTGGTCACTGACAAATAAATTCTTAAAGCCAACAAGCTCAATATCCAATCCATGTGTAAAAATAAGGTCCAAAGTGTGCCCTCCCGTGAGATAAAAAAATTCTGAGGCAATATTACACGTAGCATCATCAATATGAAAATTTAAATCCTCAACCATTTGGACTCTGTCCAGCTTTATAATAGGTGATTTAAAAATCTGCAAAATCTGATAGGAAGGAGCCAATTGCCTGGTCGTCGGTAAATTAAAATACAATAAACAGGGTTTAGCCAACTGACTCTCGACATTTGCCATTCAAAAGAACAGTAAGACTCGGTGCTTACCATCTGGAATGTAAACCTGTTCCTAAAAACTACGGTAAGTCCACCACCACGACCCGTCAGTCAGGGTGTGCTGATACAAGAGCAGTCTGTAGGACTAAAGTTCAATTAGATGCGAATAATCCATATTCCGCTGCCATGTTTCTGCCAGGAACATAAAGTCCATTCTTTCTCGACAAAAAAAATAATTAAGGACAAATTACTTGTTTGCTATAGACCTAGCATTGATCAGAGGTGGTTAAAAAAAAACATTATGGAGGGCACTGTATATTTTTAATACATATTCATCATATTTGCATGTGTCGCTGATAAAGATAAAGGTTCTTACCATGAGGGCAGGTTGGGCTTTACAGCACAGATACTGCAGTTTCAAGCCTTAGCCATAACATTAGCCACCAATGAAAAGGGAGTTTGCATTGCCTGGACAAATTGGTTGCATCCTGCAAAGAGTAGGGTGGGTTTAAGTTGGCCAGAGTTCTGTCGGTTACTTCTACAGCCATTGGCAGGCTGCCCGTTGTCAAAGAGATGAAGAGACATTTAACATCTGATTGGTGCTAGCCGCTTCTAGCCTTGTGTGGCCTGTAATCTGTGATGAAGGTGTTTCAGACTCAAAAGTGGCGTTGAAGATGAAGAAATTGAGACAGCATAGGCAGAAATATGTGACCAAAGATTGATAACTAGATACCCAATGCTACTACATTAGACCTATTTTTCACGTACACCTTTATGATGACCATGTTTTTTGGGAATTGTTGAAGACATTAAAAGATAAAAACACCACATCCAAGCACACGTTCTGAAATCATGCTCCTACAATGTCAAAAAAACTTTAAAGCATTGTGGCTGTGTAGATACCCCTGCCATGATGTTTGCCCATGCTCTTGTTCGTGTGATAACTTTAAAATGCAAGTACTAATAACTTGGTAACATCATCCAGCACTATTCAGTATTACACACTCCTTCTGAGCAAATGACTCCTTCACAACTGATGGTATTTGCAGTAAAGGACACGCATTGATTTGAGAGTCTGAGAATCACTATGTGAACAGGACTGGAATGCTTATACATAATATTAATAGCCTGCTGAGAGAAGCCAATTAGGAGGACAAACACAATGAATGTCCAGACATCAATTAGAATAACAGTCTTTAAAAAAAAAAAAAATGCCAAAATGCAATAATTGTGTGTGATTGATGGCGGTTTTCTTCTCAATGTGCCAAGGAATTAAACCACTCAGGTAATTTGAACTGAAGAAGCTGAAGCACTGACTGTTGCACACTAAAGTAAAACCAATACCATCACTGTTCAGGCTTAAGAGCAACAGATTACCAAAGCAGAAGCTCACACTAGGTGCATTAAATTCCTCTTTCTCACAGAGGAAAAAAGTCACGACTGCTTCAAGGTAACTAGGATGCATTTTCCACCGCTCTCAAGGTCATCTTTAAATTAGCATGTCAGCATAAACTTTTTTCGATGGTCTTTCTTCCAAAAGTATACCGCTCCTCCCACTCCTGGATCTCTCCTGCAATGCAGCACATTGCTAAATTAAATGCAGTCCCTTCCTACCCAGCAGGACTGCTAAACAGTTTCAGATTTATTTATTTATCCTAATCAGACTAATCAAATTACAGCACTCTAACTTACTTGGCCCCTCTTGCCAGGATTTGTTGTATGCGGTACTCTAATATTGATGGCTAACTCTTTCGGCTCCGCTTGATTCTGCAACTATTTTCTAAACTGCAAAATGCAAAGCAACAGAAGTCAGCGGTGCAGTTTAATTAATATGTCATTTAGGATCAATACATCTTTCCTTACTTTGTACTCAAAGTATTCACACATTTTAGAACTCCGTCAAACGTCTTCTTGCCCAATAAATATCGTTTCACTTTCTTATTCTCTTCCTTGTTTAACATAGCTTGCACATGAAACTTTAATCCGTTAAATACTCATCAATTACAAAGGAATATAGATAATATATATATATATTTAAAAATATATAATTAATATATTTTTTATTTATTTATCTGTGGCACATTGTTTATTATTCCGAAGCCAAAATACTGGCAGCAGGTTCAATATTTTGTGTTTTTTTTTCTCTTGCACCTAAATAAATATATTTGGTTTGGAGGGGAGAAATTAGATCCATATGCAGTTAGTCATGTTTTTCTGAGGCATTATCATTATATTTGCCTGTCAAGTGACTCCAATGTTCGGTCTTTGTTAGATGAAATATGAAGAATTCATTGTGTGGTGTCATGGAGTTATTCTGTGCCTACTGAATTTGAATTTGTGCCAAAGGGATGTTTTTTTTTAAGACACCTCGGGAGTTCTAATAAGAATTCAGCCAAAAGTTGAATTATTATTCCCATGTTGTACAATTTTGTAAGACTTTTGAATATATAATGAGTTTGCTTCATTAAGACTATAGGGTAAGACATATGCAGATTGGAGTGAAGGTCAGAACTATCCTTTGTATTAGGGTCACAAATGGGTATGCTTGGATGATGCTCTCAAGCAAAACCCTCAGAGAATCTAGAAAAACTCTTCAGGCAAAGCACTCGAAAAAAGTAATTACACTTCAATGCTTGATAAGCATAAACCTATGCGCCCTTTTGTAACAACAGTTCCAGTGACCAAACCTTGTCATAGCAGTGTTCAATATATACATAAAGTAGCATGTGAGTTTAATTAATGCAAGTGTTCAAATGTTGAAACATCTGATGATAATAATCAAAAGCAAACATCAAAAACAATAATCGTGATATTCTTACTATTCTTAGTAGTAAGAGCAGTAGCAGTACTAGTACTAGTGATATCAATTGTATCATTGAACGTCCAACATACAGTGAGGCTGCTTGTGGCTTTCTGCTTTCTATAGAGACGACCCAGCTCACCGTTTCATCAGCATGTAAAAACTAGGCTAGCAGAACAAAATTTTGGAGGTGACTCAGATCGTCAGAATTAAACAGCACAGAGTGTTGATTCGACAAATGATAAAAATGGACTTGTGATAGCCGTACTTTATGTAAACGTCAGAGGCCCTAACTGGGTTCAGCTGCCAGGGCAACACATGTTACAAGGAATAACAGAACCTCCCTAAACCACATGTATAGCTCAGTGATGACTGATGAGTGAATTCCCACTGCAGACTCAAATCCATTTGAATTGATTCTCCTAATGACCCTCGGTGACCCCTTTTCACGCAGCCTTCCACAGACAATAGAAAGTGCAGTACTCAATCTGTGCCCAGATCAGGAAAAGTAACTGTTTGTCTTCTTAAGTAAGCAGAGTACAGCTGGTTGAAAATCAACAACCCACTTGTGGTAAATTTATGACTTTTTTTCATCAGAGATCAACACTTGGACCTGTAAGCATGTCCCTTTTATAAAGTTTTGTCGAGGAAATAGTTTCCTGCTCATGAAAAATTACATGATATGATGCATACGACATCATATGTTAAAAATCTTTGTAGATTAAGTTTAGATTAAAGTCTGAATATGAGCTTGAGATGGCACATCTCTTACCGTGTTTAGAGAAATCTAGACCTTTCTTTGCTTCTGCTCTCCTATACTGGATGCAATTTGGTCCTGAAGTCAATGCGATTTTAGTCAGTGAAAGTGGTCAACGCAATTCCCAATGCCAATGCAATTCCCTTTTCTCCTCAAAGCACATCTTCCCACCTCCGGCAAAGTGGCAGTACATTCTCATGCTATGCCTCCACAATTTTCTGCCTACACTAATCAAAGGAAAGGCCTCAAATCAACGGTGCAGTTCAAAAAACCCTTAGCTAGTACAGGTAAATACTTCTATGCGTGTTCTTTTTGACTACCAGTGTACTTGATTTCACACAGCAAAATGAAAGTGGTATTGCCTTTTTCTGTTTATATTTACTGAAACTCTAGACTCATACAGTGACATGTTTGATTAATTTGTTCTGAAGTTTGCCTCTGGTTTGAGGATAGGTGTTTTCAGACACAATATCTTTTTGCAAGATAAATATTCTTGCTCGTATACATCCTTGTTTGGCATTGTGTGAACACTACAATAAAAGATAAAGCATGGCTGCTGACTCATCCAGTTAAAGCACCATTCTAGTTCTAGTGCATGGCAGGGCCCCGTATTCTGGGATCAAATTATGACTGTGCCAGTGTCGATTGGGGCCACTAGGCTCTTAGAATGATGCATAATTGTGGGCAGAATTGCACAGGGTTAGGTTGGATTGCAAGCTGCGGCACAAGAGCATGAGCCCTGATACAGTGCCCTCCACTATTATTGGCACCCCTGGTAAAGATGAGTAAAAAGGCACAAAACCATGTGTGCCACAATTATTGGCACCCCTGCATTTATATATACACTGCTCAAAGAAATTAAGGGAACACAATCAACACAGTAGAACACCAAGTCAATTACTGCGATCTGTCCAGTTAGGAAGCGTAAACGATTGTGAATCAATTTCCCCTGCTTTGGTGCAAATTAAAGTGACAACAGATGGACAGGAGAAGCAACAGCAAGACAACCCCCAAAAAGTAAATGGTTTTGCAGGAGGTGGCCACAGACAATTTCTCTCTCCTTATCCTTCCTGACTGATTTTTCTCTAGTTTTGCATTTTTCCAGTGCCCTTGTCACTACTGGTAGCATGAGGTGGTACCTGCAGCCCATTCAGGTTGCACAGGTAGTCCAGCTCCTCCAGGATGGCACATCCATATGTGCAGAATTGGCAGGTTCGCCATTAGCGCCCCGTTCTCTTCACAGATGAGAGCAGGTTCACACTGAGCACGTGACAGACGTGAAAGAGTCTGGAGACGCCGTGGCGAATGTTATGCAGCCTGGAACATCATCCAGCATGACCGGTTTGGTTTAATGGACTTGGTGTTATACTTTAAGTGTTCTCTTAATTTTTTTTGAGCAGTGTAGAATAAAGTAATCATTTTTAATATTTGGTCGCATATCCTTTTCATGCCATAACTTCCTGATGTCTGTGACCCAAAAACATCAGAAGACTTCTTTCTGGTGCTCTTATAAACAATACCATAACGTCTCTGCATTTGAATGGATCACGATGGGAATTGGGGGGTGGGACTAGATTTAGCTGTAAATTACACTGGAACAGTATGGAACACATCGTTCGCTAAATGGCTGTAAGTCTTCAAGGGTCTGAGGTATCAAACGAGCCTCAACCCATCACTCTGCTACTAGATATGCAGTAGATATGGATGGATCACTTGAAGGGTAGTTTCTCCAGACTCATTTTCCTATTGAACTTATTGAAAAATAAGTCAGGGGAAACAACCCTTTAAGTGATCCATCCATATCTACTGCATATCTGGTTTCATGTTGACTGTGTGTTCAGTTACAACTGGGACAGTATAAGGTTCATATTGCCATCTAGTGTCCAATTAACATTTACATGCCTTGCATTGTTACTGCTAATTGTGGTATGTCAGTCTTAATTAAGCTACTTGTATTTTCGCTAGTGAGCAAGGTTTGATGTAGTTTAGTTGTACCTGTGCAAGCTAGCTAGGTTATTAAAGTTAAATAAAAGACATTTTCAAGCTAGCTTAACCTGGCATTTGTTTAATTTAGAATTGAAAGAAAATTATCGACTCTTGTGTTAGATTACAGCAGATACATCAATGTATGAGTGCCGGAGTAAGTAAAAAAAATTAAAATAAAACTATTCTGTAAACATCCCTCATTGAAGACAGTTCATCACATTTTTAAAAAACGTTTTATTTGCTTCCAAAGACAAAGACAACAAAAGCATACACAAGCAACATATTGACACAGCTTCATGATCAAGTTTGACAATCTTGACAAATGTTTCCCTTATGGTATTTACACAGTTAAGTGCCATTGCTAATTGTTAGTTCTCCATGAGTAAATTACATTTGAACAAACAAGGCATTTTTCAGACGAGATTTGGCGTGTGTATAGGCTCAGGTTTATGAAGCAAACATTGCTGGTGTTGGCATTAATCTCTCCTCGTTTCTGTTCTTCACTGATAACATCTCCTGCAAGGTTTTGTCCCTTGTAGTTGAGCCATACTGATAAATCCTTTATTCACCTAAAGCTCACCCCCCCACTACACCCCAGCTGCGCCACAGAATTAATTTGTCAAGGCTTCTTTTCTTCAGGCCTTTCCATCACTGACCTTCACTCTCTCTTTCCTCCTCCTTTGTTCCCCCAATCCATCCACTCATCCCCTCAACACAGTGGCAGACCCACCCGACCGATTCCTCTATAGTGATCTCTCCGGTCTTTCCTCTCTCTCTCTCTCTCACACACACTGCTCCTTTTTCTCTCACACCATCTCATGATGGAAGCTACACTCACGTTTGTATATTTATACGCATGTTCATATATTTCACAAAGAAAAAAACCCCTCACAAATTAATATATCATGGAAATGTGGCGGGAGAGTCAAGTAAAATAGAGCAAAAAAAATATTTCAAAATTCGTCCACAAGGAGGATGTAAAACGCACGTGAGTTAACGGCGGCAGAGTTCTGAAAACCTCAAAGAGCTCCCTCAGGCTCTCCAAACAAAAATTAGAGGCAGCGATGTTGGGAGATTACAGAGGAAATTGTTTACCTGGAAGACGTGGTGCGAATGGCAGTGTACTAGCTATAGGTTTTTTTTTTTTGCCAGAGATCTCATCACCTCATTACAGGAACAAAAAATAAATCAAAGGCATTGTTCCTCAAAGCACGCGGGAGCCTTCTGGCTCACCAGAGATAGAAGAGCTGAACCGGGTTGTTGTCAGAATTGGTCTCGGCGTAGAGCTTTGTTTGGATGATGAATGATGCAGTACCCAGAGCAGTCATGATCTACTGCAGCCCCAGAGTGCTATAGTGGAAAGGAATTAAGAGGCACGTGCTCTGCCAACAGCATTAAGAAAAGTGTGGGCCCTAAAACATGACAAGTCTGCTGAAGCTCATTAAGAAGCACACTCCATTTCTGCAACTGCCCTGTAAAGCACAGCCTTCTCCCGCCACGGACGAACAACTCCGCGCCACGCGATTTCCCGAAAGCTCGCAGCTCATTGTCATTACGTTTACGCTGCGCTACTCCAGACACGGGAGAGCGTGTGATAAATCCGTAATGCGCAAAGGTCTGGGCGCTTTCCTTGGTTACCAGGAGACGGCACAGGGAATATTCACACCGCCAAAAGGCATACTTCAGCTATTATTCATGTGAGATGGGGACAGCAAACGCAATGAACAAGGACACAGGAGAACGGATGAGCATCAGGCCTACGTTGCTCTGCGCTAGTATATCGACTCCACAAAGACAAGTTATCTGACGGAGGTGAGAAATACGAGAAACTAAATGCAGTTCATTTCATCAAGACCGTAGCCAAAGGGTGTCAAGCGTACCTATTTTCCCAAAAGCTTTTTAAAAAAAATGCCAAGGTATTTCCTTTGGAAGTAAGTATTTAAATTACATGGGTTTTAACAGGAAACTCCATTTGATCAAGCAAGAGATCAAAAGATCAAGCAAAGGGGTGTTGTCTATCCTAAGTGACCAGTAGGAGTTATTTCTGGAAGCAGGCATAAAATGATAGATGGCCAATGACCCGGTCAGCAATATTCTACACCCCTACCCTTCCAGTACTGTGTGTAGCGTGCAGCCAAATTATGATTGTAGTTATTGCAAACAGCAAGTTCATACAGCATTAATTAATCTCCATTCATCCCCAAGATCTGTCTGCCGTCTAATCTTTTATGGAGCCCAGCGGAGGGTACATACTGCAGGAAAACAGGTATGCTTCTCATCTTCAAATAAACGGAATAATGCACATCAATATGTTGCCGTTAGAGGGATCGCACTGCGGTCAACCCGGCACAATCAAAGGGGGTCACAATATGACAATTTACAGGATGTTTAATTACTTCAAATTGAAATAGATTTTTCTTAACGGGGTGAAAAAAATAGCCCTTCATTTTGAGATGGTCTCCTCTCCGCATTCGCCGGGTCAATTATACCCATCAATTTCACTCTGACGGAATAAATTAAGAGTTTCGTTGAATTTGCATGAACCGCTTTGTCTTTCCTGTGTAATGAATGAGACACACGACAATTATTTATGACCCACTAAGAAAACTATCATTTATTTAGAAAAAAAGCATACACTGGCAGAATACAGCAGATTAAAAACTCCAAAAAGTCGCTCTGAAAGTTGTGTGACTACTGTTTTGCGGTACAAAGCTTCCCAAGTTTTACAGTCCATCCATTTGCCTCATGAGAAAATGCAGATTTTTCAATTTATACAAATCATTTAAAAACGTGATTAACACGCATACAGGAGGGGAAAAAACATTAAGCGAGGGACATCTGAAATGAGTGTAACATAAGGATTTTACATGAAACCATTTTTATTGTGTACATAATATACAAATAGACCATTTGTATCATTCCAAATATCTATGCCTAAATATCACATACGTGGATTAAAAGGAGAACAAAATAAATAAAAATGGCAATCTAATTGAGGTAAATGCTAAAGGTATTAATTGCATTTTCTTTTTCTTTTTTTAAAAAGCCTGACTAAAAAAACCCTCTGATGTTTTTACTTGAGAAAGTAGGTAGACAGACTTACGCAGGCCTGACGACAGGAAGAGAGGGAATTCAATACCTGTTTGTAATTCAAATTACACTCGTGTGATCAGCACATTGTGCTAATATTCAAAATAAAGAGTCTTTCAGCTGGTTACTGAAAATACACAGTAAGAAAACCTAAATGGCAAGTTGAAACACAAGGACTAGAACATATCTAGGCAGTACAACAACGAAAAGAATAAGTCAATGCAGGCATATTTCTTAGATACTTTGATGGGTCCTCTTTTTAGATGGTGATTGTTGGGAGGGAAAATGTGGAAATTAAAAGCTGGTGTGGTACGCGTGTGCGCCGGGTGAAAGCAGTTCTCGAGCGCGTCGCAGCCCACAGCAGAGAATCCTGAAAGAGGAAATTGTACCATTTTCAAAATCACAAAGTACACCGTCTCGTTAATTTTTTAAATTACAGGGTCAAAAAATTTATCAAAAATTTGGAATGAGAGGATGGGGATGAACAGAATTTGGTTCAAATTCTCTTTAAATTGTTCGCAAACCGCTTGAACCGTACCCATCCAGAGCTGCCTACACCAGATTGGCATATACCCGCTTTAATGCTACGACAACATTAATCGGGACGACAGACTACTTTTAATTGCAAACCTGGACTAGACGGCTAGTTCTACTACACCTGTAAAGTCCAGTAGCATACATGTGGGGCACAGATCGCCAAGTCAAGGCCAGCAATACATGTTTACATCCAGCCATTTTAAACTGAGCCTGTGCAGCTGGGCCTGGCAGTGAAGGCTTTGCGTTTCCTAGCAGTTTTTTGAGATAAAGGTGTTGCATTTAGATAAAAAACAGAGGTGGTTTTCTGATCCCAAAATCTTGGCAATGAATACACACAGAACCCTGTCATTTTTATGGCAGCGAACACTGTCGTAGAAAACTCTCAAACGGCTAAACAACAAGCCATTTATTGAGCGGCCTGATTGGAATCGAAGGCCAAAAACTTGATTTGTTCTCATGAGAGGCTGAGATATTTGCAAGCAATTTGAAGTGACTTTTAAAGGCAAAAACACTGGGGCAAACTGCACAGCAGAGTTGCAGTGGAATGGCACCTATTTGCCAGAATAAAACCAAAAGCTGAAAATTGGATGCAAAATATAAAAAATAATCAAAAAAGTGCATTTCAGAAGTCAATCATGTGGAAGAGACCAGAGAAGTAACTGCCCTTCGTTATCTTGGCTAAAAGGATCTGCTAAATGACTAAAGTAGCCAGTACTGTACCTTGTCCACAGCACATTGACAGAGCCTATTTACAGATAATTATTCCCAATATGTTCTATCCAATTTCCTTATCTCTCTCCCCGTCCCCTTTATTAAATAAGACTGCTTTTAAATCATACAGCATGCAGAAGTGCATCTAAGAATAAGTATGCATAAACGCTGCAGACAGCAAAGCTTCCCGTGACCTTGTCTATGATTTTAAATAGTTCTACCCCTTGCCAGCAGTTATACCAGATGGGCGCAATGTGATCTGTATTTAACTTTGAAAAAAAGAAATTTAAGCACGGTACATTTTTAAAAAACTTAATTATGATAATTTATTTGAACGTGCACATTGACTGTGGTGGGCAAACGATTAACAAAACATGTTGCAAATAACCATAAACTTGGATTCATTATTCCTTGTTCAATGTGATTAGTTCCTTTGAAGGAACATCTGAAGCCCTGGACTGATCTACTAAATGAATATGATGCAATGTGATGCATCCAGCTAACGTGCTAATCGTTACGGTGACGCACTCCACTGCCAACGGTGAGTGACGAGTCTCACACAACAGATTTCTACTCCGCTTACCTTTGCTGCATCGGTGGGCATCATCTGTGCTTGTCTGAGGATTTATGGGTGTCACTGTTAAGGAAGAAATTACACCTAGCATCAAATGTACTCGTCAAACAAGATCCACGGGGCTTTTCAAGTGCGGATAATAACCTGATCATAATTGAAATAACTAATCCCTATACCCAAAATACCCGTCACTGAACAAACGGCAAGAAAACGCTAACGTTATAGCGCAGCAGCGCTTACGCTAGCCTGCTTTCTATTGCTACGTTTAAGGCTGTAAAGGATATTGCTTCTTGTCTTCTTTCGCCCCCGTGCTGTCCCTCTTCTCCTTCTTTTCAGACTTGTCTTTGTCATGCCTGGACTCCTGCGATACACACATGTACAGCGGTGATGAGGCCCGGGGTAATGAGGACTCGCCCAGCACGTCTACAGAAAGCTGTGCCCATCAGCTGAGCATCCTGGGAAATACCAAGGCTTCCCACAGAATCAGATCTAATCTTTAAATTACATTCCGCCGCTGCTTATGTTAAGCAGGGGTGAAAAGGTCCGGATTTGTTTGCCCACCAAGTACTTACCAAGGGACCACCTGACACACTTAAAAAGGAGAGGCGCTTGCTTGCGTTTTCGAAAAGGGCCGACTGCAAGCCTCCGTTCGGAAGGGCCGCCAACAAGAATATTAACGGTGTGCAAGCCGGCTCATCATGCCACGGCAGTGAAAATGTCGTTTAATTATTGAATAATGTCACGAATGCAGCCCCTGACCTTATTCACAGGGAGTGGGCAGCTCTGTGTTATTAAACCTGCATGCTCTGCTCGAAGCGGGGAGGCCCCTGACGCACCTTTTTGCCTGTGGAGGAGTTTTTCTGGGCCTTGGTCAGGTCTCCCTTCTCCTTGCTGGAGGACTTGGAGCTCTTGCTCTTGTCGTTGGACCGCGGGGAGTCAGACGGGCTGGCACTCTTGTTGTGCTTGGAGGAGCCTGCGAAGACAAGAGGGGCGGCCGGTCAGATAACGTGCGTGGAGGGGGGCTGGGAGGCTTGTCGCCGCTCTCGGAACAAATTCTCTGGTCCGCTGCCTATCGTTCAAAGGGCACGGGGAATAAATAAAGCATGAACGCTCCGACTCACTCGTTCCGTTCTCGTCTTTCCGCCGCTTCAGCTCCTGACTCATCTCGCGGTCGCTGTTTGAGTAGTCCTGTAAAGAAAGAGTGGAGAGTAACCGCGGGGAATCTAAACTGCACTTCACACTCCTTAGACCTCCTCCATCACGGCTGTGCGGCCGTTTTATCACACTGCCATTGTGCGGGGGTAAAGAAGCGGAACGCGTGCGGACTGCTGGAGAATTCGAGGACACGGCAATCCGTTTCGCCGTCCTGCGGACAGAAAGCGGGGCGTCGGGACTACTCACTCGTTTTCTGTCCTTCCTGTCTTTGTCTTCTTTCTTTTCTTTTTCTTTGGAGCGGGCTCTGGATTTCTCTGAGTCTTTCTTGTCGGCCTCCGTCTCTTTGCTTTTCGACTGTGTGGCCGTGTTGTGGTTGGCGTAGTGCTGGGGAGGGGGAGGGGATTAAGCAACAGGCGCGTTAAGCCACTGACGCTCGGCACCATGGGAACAGAACACACAGCTCAAGGGCTCGGGCAGGATGGCTTCATTAGCCCAATCAGGGCTGCCACAGGTGCGTCCCTGAGGACTTGGTCCTGGACAGCTCGCCCGCCCCATCCATCCACATTCCCATTTCCCGTCCAGCTACGGAGCGAGCTGCAGAATTTGTAATGACGGCGTAATTTCTGCTATCAGGCTATCTGTCTCACTTCGCCAGCTGGCTACTTTACTTCCATTTGTCACTGCAGCTACAGGCCTTCTGCATTGACACTGTTCACACAAAACCGTATTAACTGCAGGTTAGCGTGTAATCTGAAGACACGTTGAGGTGGGGGACTCGAAGAGCAGTGCAGAGTTATTATAAATAACACGTTAACAGTAAGAGTCGGCGCACGCTCAAGAACGGATACAACATCTTTCAGAAAACCTCAGACAGCGACTACTCCGGGGAATACAGTTCGGCAGCATTTTGAGAAGAACCGTCAATTTTTCATATTACCACCTTGCCTTACCACTTAAAGAAAATAACCAGAGTGTGCATAAATCCAAATGAATTCTCCCGATGATGCAACCAACGCCTGCTAATTTCAATCTCTCGTAAAACGCGGCATAAAAAATTGCTCAGCTAATCCTCACAATCTTTATAAGGGTCTGTAAATTAATAGGGTGGTGACGACTTTACGAGATCCCTGGAACACTGACAGCTTATGACATACAATTAAGGTTTTTTTTTAAAAATGCAGAGCTTGTGGAGAACATATTTCTCCGTTAATCAAAGTGACAACAGATGCTGAGGAGCGTGGATATTAGCGTTCCCAGTCGCCACGGCTCTCCATTAGATACGGGTTTCCAAGCGGACCCGGAGAGAAGCGTATGGAGCCATCTGCTGAGAACAAAGAGAAAATGAACTGCAGGGGGATACATCTGAAGAGCAGACACCTCCGTGGACGTTAATGCGCTCAACCTGTTCACTGCTCAGTCACCGAGACGGACAAAGCTAGGGCCATTTGTCTCTCTCTCTCTCCTCGCCGCTCACGCAACGTTAAAGAAGCAGGACGCAGTTCCATATGTTGACATTTTGTTTTTCTCCTCCCTCCCTACTTCCTCCTCCACTGCTCTTCAAAATGTATTCCAACGCTTGATTAACTAAAAAAAAAAAAACACTTCAACAAAAGACATGCCAGTCTGTGTTAAATTTTTGTTGCACAAACAAACAGAGGGAAAGCTACATTTTTCTGTCAACACTGCCCAGAGTAAAAACATTTTCAAAGAAAGGCCCAATTTGTTGAGTACTTAAAATCCTGTACGTGTAAGCCGGAATTAGGTTTCCGCACCCTGGAAGTTAAGAGAACTTACACCACGAGGTATAAAATGAGGTTAGGCGCAAAGGAAATGAATTATTATCCATCGCCCACTGCCACAGTTATAGTCAGCGGAGTCATCGCCCTACATAAGTCAGGTCAAGGCTATAAAAAAAATTATCAAGAATCTGAACCTCAGAGACTTCACTGGAACAGCCATTCTAATGACACTCAAGGCACAGTATCTAGAGGTCATAAAGACCTGAACTGCTGTTCTGTGGTTGGACAAAACAAACATTGCTCATCGAAGGTACACTATACGCAAACATGATGCTTTGGTTGAGAAAATCATTATGCCCTCATGTAAATACAGAGATGGGCCTCATATATCCCCTATGAATATCTACGAAGCCCTTGTTACAATCAAGGAAATGACTAAATGCAGTATGACATAAGAAACATGGGCTTGATGGACTTACTGTTTGACAGAATGTGGTATGACATCTGAAGTAGCACATGCAATATTTATTATTAAACTGCAATGAGGCACTTTCCACTGATTATAAAAACTTGAAATGTACCAAGGGGGTGTCTTGGCACCATTACTAAAGAATACTTGGTACTTGGTATAAAAGAGGGCAGGACGAAAGCACAGTGTGAAAAGCAAGCCAATAGAGGGACGCCGACGGTCGACATGCAAAATTGTGGGCACGCCTGGTAAAATCGCAAGTTTTGTTGATTTAGCCTACTCAGTGAAGAAGCAATAACAACCTCTGCAGGGAACACATTCCAACCCGACATATTTCTGTTAATTTAATTCACAATGACTTTATTTCCCAAATTTAACAGATTGAAAAAAAATAAAACGGTAAATGCGGCACGTGCAAAAGCTTGGAAACCCTGTCAGTCAGTGCTTAGTAACACCTCCTTAGGCAGAAATCACAGCTTCTTGTAGTCAAACTCTCATCCTATTCTTGCTTTAGGAATTTAGGGATCTTCCTGGCAGAACCCTTCCAGTTCAGAAATATTAGTAAATATTCTTCTTGCATGCGCTGAACGTTTGTGATCTTCGCACAGACAATTATATTCTATATTATCTAGAATCTTTAGCCTGGGGTCTTGATTTCAAAACCTTGGTTGACTTTGACGTATATCTTTTGGACTATTGTCTTGTTCAAATATCCAACGTCTTTTCCGCTTCAATATCTTCACTGACTCAGGGAGCGTCTAGCATTTGGTGTTATTTAGTTGAGAATCCATTCTTCATTCCATTTGCACAATATTTCCTGTGCCACTGGCTGTCACATGACCCTAAAGCATAATAGATCCACCCCCATGCTTAGCGCAGTGCTTCTGAATGATGCATCTCAGAGCTTCTAAAAGGAATCTTACATCTAGTTTGAGCGATTTCCATGACAACACATCCAGGATCTTAAAGCCGCTTCACAGCAGGCTACGCTAGCCAGGCACCAAAGAAATTAAATCACTCTTTACGTTCTAAAAAAACTGACGTTTTCATAGAAACCCCACTGAATGCGTCTGCAGTACAGTGAGGAGTATGTTCTATGGAACGCCCATTGACACAATAACCCTTTATAGTAACCTTGACAACAGTGTATGACTAAATTAAGTACACGATACAAAACATTTACAATCAAAATCAACAATGAGGTGACTGATTAGCCAGGATGTCAGCATTTCAATTTACGCTTGCGTTTCCTTCACGGACCTCAAGGTAGTTACAGTCCACCTTGATCCCAATGCTGCATTTTCCACCGTAAACAGCAAATGACGTGGACATTTTTCTTATTCAAAATTATTTAAGAATCATGTTGACATTAAAATGGAAGATAGACAATCTTTTAAGTCCCTCAGATTGAAGTAGGGTTATTAATATAGCTGATGCTGTATTATTCTATATATTCTAAACATTCAATGCATTGCACGTTCTGTGCGTTTCCTCATGTGTCCAATGAATATGCTTTTATTTCTCGCATCGCTCTTCTTTTTGCAACGTTTTCATTCGCCAGAACATTTACACATCAGAGACTGTAATATTCCATACAGTTAAAAGTGTGACATACACACATTGAAGCATGACAGTTTGTTCTGACAAGTAAGTCAGAATTTTACAAGCAAGGTTTGTGAAACACCCCTCAGGCCATCTTGGAAAAAACACTGTTCTCTCTCCCTCCATTTGGCAAACATATGGTGTTTGCGCAGAGCTGGTAGTAATTTTCCGAAAACACCGATTAAGCATCTGCTAAATTATCTTTTTAATATAAAATATCAAGGGTATGACTACATGGGAAGGTCACGGAAAATATACTCGCTTCCGGCTGGGAAACATCAATGTAAAAAACAAATGAGGGTCTGACAGCCTGAATATAGCGACGCCATCTTGTGTTAAAACACGAGGCTGCTTCCTCAACGGCAAAAATTTGATAAAAACACAGAAGAGCTTTCATCTCAACCAGGGGCCTCACCCATCCACGGCATCGGTGCTGACGAATGCCCTTTTCTTTCATTCTTTCAAGTTACAGGGCGATATGAATTTTGACGACTCACAACTCAAGTAACGCAACTGCTCGAAAATAAAACCATTTAAAAATGAAATGAGCGCACAAACACGACGGCGCGGGAAAAGTTCGGATCGATGCCGCTGGATAAGCGGGTGAGGGGGGAGCGGCTTCACACGGAGCTTTGAATGAAGCCGTTATCACAACGGTCATGTTTTCCGGAGCCTAATTAGGCCTCTGAAGGCTTCACAATATTTGCTTTTATTGCCTAGGTATGTAAAACTACCTCCAGGCCTCATAGTGCATTCATCAGCGGTCCATGCAGAAACGCCTTTAAATTATCAAAAATTGCAATGACGCCTAATTGGCTATACTGCCAAAAAAATTCAATATAGAACTAATTTAGCGTCTGTCCTGAATACAGGTCTGTAGGCATACCTTTCACGGCCTGACCCATTCCTGGCCCGTGTAATTCAATAGAGTTGGAGAAAAATCAGCACACGACAGCAGAGGTGTGAGCTTTGGACAAAGGCTGTTTGATCTGGAATTTCTGAAGAGTAACCGGATAATCTGTTTTCACGTTTTAGACCCTGAGCAGGGTTGGGCAAGAGGGGACTTCAGTGCAGTAGGCTAGAGCTCACAAGTACTGTATTCACACATTTGTGGGAGAAAAATAAAAGACTAAGACGTTGCAACGTTCGACCTCATCCCGCCCCTATAATCTAAACCGACCACCAAAACTGGGTCATTTTGGAGGGAAATGGACTGATCTGTGTTTTGAAAGGGGAGCTCGCTTCCACAGGCTGGAAGAGGCAGCACAAGAGGGCTGAGGTGGAAGAAAATAGAGCAGTGTCCTACTTCCTACCGCGGCTGAGGCCACTGTGACCATTAATCCAACTGCATTGGGCAGAGTGGCGCAGTAACGGTCATTGTTCAAATATTCCTGTGACAGTTAAGGCGAGTTTGATGAACTTCGCTAAACTTTCCGCTCGAGCGAGAATACAAGGGAAGCAGACAACATACACATGAGCACAGGCGCATTAACCGCCATCAAACTTTATGTAACCTTTGAATAATTTATGTGGGCAATTTATTTCAGTCATCAAGTACAGCGGTAGGGGCTCCACAGACCGTAAAGAGCTCCACAGACATGTGTCCTTTACCTTGAGGGGGAGGATCTTACAAATTAATACAGGTGACAAGGGAGAGAAAAAATTCCAGTCTATTACCTAGTCATCAATCAAAATGGAAGCCTAGACATGATTTATGCTCCACTCTGCCGCTTCCTGAACATATGACCTGATGCTTCCGAAGCAAACGATTCAACGCAAACACCCTGATCTGGCGACCAGGGCTTACGATGTTAGGTCAGGACTCAGGACTTGGCCTCCTACCCAAAGATGATAAAACGCGGGGGTAGCCGACGGCGAAAAAGGCTGTACGAAGCTAGGAGGGAGTCGTCGTTTTTTGACATCGGAGCACGAGATAAGGTTAGTCCCTTTGGTGCGAGTCAAAATACCACTGCACGTGCCGCGGCACCTGAAAGATTATATCTCGTCCCTTGAAATGTACCGCATCCATTTTCACGCTCCGATATCATAGATAGAGATGCCCTTTCAAAGCATCAATGAGTTCCGTGTTACAAGCGAGCATCACGACTGAAGGCTCGACAGAAAAACACTCTTCTAGACACGAGTTTGACAGGAGTTATTCAGAGCGGAGATGGCTGTGGAGAGCTGAATCAGAGGGGAGACTTGTAGCAGGGGCAGGTTGGGACGGGGAACTGGGACAGGGGGTGAAACGGTTCCAATGTGAATCCTCTAGACAGCGCGTGGTGCCACAATCGCAATCACCTTCTTACCAATAAAAAAAATGAAAAAATTCTCGAACGCTGCAACCACATATATAAAGTTCACGGGGAAGAAAGAGAGGGGTAAAACGAGTTTGCAATCGCTGATGCCGCAGAGTGAATTATACATGCGACCCAAAACTTCCCCAGTGCTATCCAGCCAACACATTACCTTTGGTAGCAAAATCAATTCAACGGTGCCGTTTTCAGGGGAGACACAATCTAACAATACACACAGCGATACAGAAAAATTGCTATGGGCACATTAACATAACGCATGCGAATGTTCCCTCATTACGAATACCATGAGCAAAGAGGAATTTGCGTATTACTGATGGGGGGGGGGAGTACACAGTACACACACCAAAACACATGACCTGTGGGAAAGCCTCATGTACATTCAGCACTGATATCTACCTCAACTGAGTTCTACCCTTTGGGGTATTAAGTACCCTTAAAAAAACAGCTGACTTGACACCTGCCTGCATGTGGGGCTACGGCGCGCGAGAAGACTGTCAAATTAAACACAGGAGTGTGCAAACCTTTGAAGCGGAATCCTTGAGTTCGATGAGACTGTCCTGTAGGAATGAATGGAGATGACAGACAGATGAGCTGCAGGAGGTTGGCAGACATCGGGAGAGAGGGAGGGGGTGTGGGGCAGGATGGCCGTCACTCCACACAGCCCCACAGACCTTCAAGGACTAAGACTTTGACATCGTTATTTGGAGATAGAGAGAATTGCAGAAAATTACAGAGGGTGGAGAAAGGGAAAGGGAAAGGGAAGGGGGAAGGGGGGGGTGGGGGGGGGGTTAGCCTGGTTCTCAAATGTAGATTCTGTGTGTATAAAAATAAGCCTCTGCTTTAGAAAGCCCCTGAGAAGAGAATCTAGTTCCTTTCTTCGTCGCCGCGCTTCTGTGAACGGGGTCAGTCTGAGCCAAATCAGACACCAACGAACAAGAATTCGATGACACCAGGTACTTTCATATCTATCTGTAATGGACTCTGCTCAAGACCAAATGTGTATATACTGACCCAAAGTATTTCTATTTAGAATTAGAAAATGTTATATTTAGGTACGTCTGTGCTTACACTTTAAGACGGGCGGGTCAAGCAGGCGTCCTAATCTAACAATGTCCTTCCGTCTTGATATCAGGACAAACCTTGACCTATTCCCCAAATAACTACTACTTGCACTACTTGTTTTTGTGTTTTGTTTTGTTTTATGTTTTGTTTTATATTATTTTATTTTATGTTGGTTTATGTACGCACCAATAAACCACAGTAAATTCCTTGTATGTAAATACTTGGCGAATAAAGGGATTCTGATTCTGAAATGGACAAAACAATCTAGTCAAAATTTAATTCCAATTGTTCAGCCTTTTCTATTTATTATCCGGTATGAAGATGGGATGGATGGTGCAGAAAATTCTTCGAGGAAGCCTTCTTATAGATACAAAAAGCTTTATCTATATAAGCAATTAAATTAATAATCACTTGAATAGTACTAATTATTAAAAGGTGTGGAGATTGACCACGGCCCTAGTCAAAAGAACCACCCGAGAAGTTTGTGGCAAATGTGAGGGTTTGGTGGTGGAGCTGTTGATTTCACACTGAATGACCCACACTCACAGAAAGACACTGCGTTTGGCTTCAGACTGCAACAGAAAATGAGATCCCGTGGAAGTAATATCTCGTACCCGTCTCTCGCTATAAAGTGCCATTTTGCTGTGCGTGTGAGTGTGAGTGTGTGTGTGTGTGTGTGTGTGTGTGTGTGTGTGTGTGTGGGGGGGGGGGGGGGCATCTGTGTGTGCATGTCCTGAGGCGGCAATATGAGGGCACTTTAATGGGGTGTACAAAAACAATAATGGGCTCAAATATAGGCTTGGAGAGTTAAGAGTTCATTTCAGTGCTGTGAGCTCATTTGAACGAAATCAGTGTCGCTGTATGAAATGGCTGCCTAAGATGCTTCTGTGCGTAATTTAATAACTTACAGTTTGTAATGGACAAGACATGGGGAAACTCATTGACTTCTTGGAGGTTAGGAAACATAAAGAATTAGAACAGGCTCCCTGGAGCGGATCCTTCCGGAAGGCTACACCCACACCTCATTTTTTCCTCCTTGCTGTAGGTTTCTTTTATTTGTTGCCTTTGCTTGCGGAACATCGTGGATTTTTTATTCCCCCCCCCCCCCCCCCTCCCGTTTCTGTGCTTGAGGGGGTCTGGCCGTCGTCGGTTCCGACTGCAGGTGCTGGAGGTGGGGTCAGGGGCGGGCGGAGATTCCCACAGGACACGCCTCCCACCGCTAGAAGGGCTGGCGCAGCTGCACACTGCCTGCTGACTGAATAACGCGCGACTACCACTGGAGGAGGAGTATGGCGAGGAAGGTGGGGGAGCGACTGAGCCGTCTCTTTTAGGGGGCTCCCTCTTGGAAGGCACTGCGAGGCAGCGGATGCCGTTCTGCTTTCTGTTGGACTCTGGAAGGCGGGAAGGAACCGACACCGTGTTCCATCCAGGAATTCTTCCTCCGGAAACGACTTCTCTTCACGATTCAGAGGAAGAAAAAAAAAAAAAAAAAAAAAAAAAAAAACTCGGAAAGAAAAAAGTGCTCCACTTCAACAGGGAGCCCAAAATATGCTTTAAGCAAATGCTGCACTCCGACCGGGGAAAAATAAAAATATCAAAAAGGGAGAGAAAAATGGAAATGTGCACGAAAAAAATAAGACTAATAAACACGAGGTTATAAAAAAAAATCTATATATCTTTTTTTCCCCCCAGGAAAGGAAAAAAAAAAAAAAAAAAAAAAAAAAAGAGGCACTTGAGCTGGTTATCTCCACACTTAAAACGAGAACACGAGAAAAAAAACGCTATTTACAACACTCTGCTAGGTCCTTGAAGATTTTCTTATAAAAATACTCATTACAAAAAATAGTCCATGAAATGCTTTCTATTTTTTTTTTTCTTTTTTTTTTTCTCTTTCTTTTTAAATACATCTCTGGGTTTAAAGCTGGACTCCAGAGGCCCCTGCGTGCACTCTCCGTGTTGGACGTGGTGGGCAGATGGACACTTGGAAGAACACGTGGTCTCCATTGGGAAGGGGAGGAATCGAAGGTGCAGCCTTCCTCAGGCTATACTAACCTTAACAGCGGAGGAGTGTGACGGCGAAGAGTGGGTGTCCAGCTTTCGTCTCTTTTGTTCTGTAAAGAAAGAGGGGGAGGACGGGGGTTGAGTTTCGTGGCCCTTTTCGCAAACTCACATAAGGCCTTTTACTGATGCGCGTGAAGCAACAAGACTGACATGCAGGTGAAATACACGGAAGCCTCAAAAACAAAACGATACTCAACCGTGAAACCGCTGCCCTCAAATTAAAAAAAAAAAAAACTGTATTCGATCGACTAAGTGGTCTTCAGAAATAGCAAAGCAACATTGACGGAAAGATCTTTTCTCACGGTGGTTCTCCCTGTTAAATCCTCATCTTTGTCACAAAGGCATTCACACATTATTAAGCGTCCAAAACATTGCAAAGGAACCGGATGGTTTCCACAGACGAGGAGCTTAAAAAAAGGCGCTTACCCCGATCGGTCTCGGCCGAATCGGACCTGGGAACGGGCGACTTCAAGGACCCAGCCTGGGTGTTCTTCTCTCCCTTGCAGTTCTCCTTGGCCACGTCCCGCTCCTTGGAGGACTCCTTGTCGGATGCGCCGCCGCCGGTCTTGGTCTTGTCCTCCTTGCTCTTCTCGTCCTTCTTGGGCTTGTCCTTGTCGGCCTTGGGCGTCTTCTCCTTGCCGTCGCGCGCCTTCTCGTCTTTGGCGGACCTCTCCTCCTTCTGCCTCTCCTTCCCGCCGGCTTTGGCCTCTGGGGTGCTGCCCGGCGTCTTCTCCTTCCTGTCTTTCTTCTCCTTCCCACTTTTCTCTTTGTCCTCCTTCTCTTTCATGTTTTTGTTGCTGGAGGGGGGGGGGGGGAAATCAAATGTTAGCAGCATTAGACAAATCCGTCAACTTCGCCACCAGAAGATGCAGCGCTTTTCTCACACCGGGCAGTTCAATTTTGAACAAAAACCACCTTTCTACAAGTGCTGAATTGCTTTCATGACCTGGTCAAGCCCTGTGAAAAAAATAAACTGAGGCCTACAGCTAAACCTGTTTTTTTTCCCCGACCTACAGTTTATCACACCTCAAATAATGTTTTAATTCCAATTATTTCTGGCTCTGCAAGAGTACCTGTCCAGCGTTACTCTGAAAAGGTTGCTTCACACAGGGCAATTTATGGGATTTCGCCTTCCCTCTCGGTTTTCGGTCTGTGTAACAGCCATGTCTTATGAAAAAGGTTACTTTAAAGCCATTTCCTTCAGCAATAGCTCAATTTAATAGAATAGAATCCCAGACTACTGCCTGAAACACTATCGGATTTGATTACACAGTTCATGGGGAAGAGACATTTTGATAAAGGACTCACGTGTTTTGCCGGTAGTTTCAAATAATAACCCAGCTGCTAAACTTTCTCACCTCCAGGCCTATACTTTTAATAACATTATATGAAAGATGAGCGCGGTGCATCAATCTCGCGCTCCGTGAATACACGGCGGCCTTCCCTGCCGGAGTAAAGGGGGGGCGGCGGGGCATACCTGTTAGGAGCACTGTTCCCATTGCTGGTAGCGACTTTGGTCGTTGTGTTGTTGGTTTTGCTGGCAGGTTTCACAGGGCCCTGAGATTTCTCCTTGGACTTATCTGAAAATCAGAGCATCATGGCCTTGGTTATATGCATAAAGAGATCAAAAAAAAAATTTAAGGCTGAAAAAATATACAAATTGAGGACAGTTTAGCGTGAGGGATAAATTGAGATTCATCCACAGTTTATGTACATTCAAGGAAAATGCGCATTCTTTCACCGCAATCAAAATCTCATAAAAAGTGAATGAAATGCGGATGGAGTTTTATAGCTGTGAATTATTTAAATGCACTGCAGAATAGCTTTGCGAGGTTTTATTCTGAATGAATGTGTGTGGGCTGCGTGCGTCAGAAGGGACATGTAACCCACAATTAGGGTAAAAAATAAATAAAAATAAAAATAATAACCCAGACATCCACTGCATTACTAACAACCATTTAACAGCTGGGCGTGGGCAAAGATACTGCAGTCAAATGAATTTACAGCTCTGTCTCCATAACGTGCACCACCCCCTTTCCCAAATCCCGTTAGCTGCTCTGACTCGTACCTGCATCCTCAGTGGCGCCCTCGTCCGGCTTGCCGGCGCTAGCGGCAGCAGGAGCGGGTTTGCCCGTGCTGCCCGGGCCGTTCTGCAGGCTGGCGGGCGTGGCACTGCGCACGGGCTGCTCCTTGTGGTGGAACTCGTTCTCGGGGACCATGTGCACTTTCCTGCCTTTCAACTGCCCTGAGTAGCTGCAAGTCGCACACATGGTTACAGGAGGAAGTGACATCGCACAGCACAGTCCAAGCAGCAAGCCCGGCAGGCAGAGTCAAAACCGAAGCGCGGCGGTCGTGCCGTGCTCCGACCGCTCGTTTATTTCAGGCGCCCCAGTTCCACCGCAGCAAATGAAACTGCTCTGAGGAGATTTGTCTACATTTTAGGGGTTGCAAATCTTAAAAGAAGATCTTCCTGTACAATGTCTAGACAGGTCGTTAAAAGCTGACAATGTGATTTCCGTGCTTTATTTCACACAGTGGTTATGAGGACAAGGTGGCAACTTTGCCTGAAGTAAGATTTGAAGGCTTAAATGTTGACTCTGAATGCCAGGCTAAAAACAGCAACTAAACACCTGCAGAATCTAAAAAGCCTTTCTGGCTTGGAGAGAGGGGATAATTCTACAGCTTTTTGAGACGTAACAGCTTTTTCTGTAAACGTAATATCCCAGTGAAGCAAACGGCACTATGGGTTCACCAAACGTGTATCCAGAAAAACGTTAAATTCCACAGCCTAAACTATTACCTGCATTTTAATCATATATTTCACTGGGCATGTGAGCTGGCTGTTATGAAAATCTGGATTTTTAGGAGACGAGCTGGAGATTCTATTTACTTTCACAGCAGAATCACTTTACCTGGGTAAATAAGCCTAAAAGATTAATACAAAAAATGTTACCTCTGACTTTAATAACTGAACACTTGATATTGCGGAACAAAAAAAAATCCAGCAGTTCCCGTGCATATAGAATAGAGAGAGAGAAGAATAAAGCACCCAACAAACTGCGCGAGCGTGAATTTTGATTAAGCGGCGAACCAGGGCAAGAACGGTACGGATTTTCTCAAATACACTTCACTTCATTAAGCCTCGCCGGCAACGGAGGGAAATGCTAATGATTCGCCGCCGCGTAATGTGCCCTTTTCCGCGCGGCTTCAAACAGGGACGCGGCCCGCGGAGGTACGCAGCCGCCAGCTCCTCGCTCCGGAGTCACTTAAATGGGATTCGGCGATATCGCTTCGTGATCCGCGTAATGGAAACATCGGCGTGTCGCGGAAAAGGAGCCGGGTCTGAGATTCTCATTAGCGGTGGGTGCGGTGCGATGGGTACGCGGCGCGCTGCGTCTCCTGAAGAGGACGTCTGTTTACTCTGCTCCGCCGGGCTGATGCCGCGGAAGAGAAAAGCTCATTACGATGGATAACTGATAAGATCACTTAATCACGACTGGACAAAAGGCCGGCATGATCCCAACAAGTCCGCTGCTATTGAATTAATGGTTTTCATTAGCTGACAATGAGGGACTTTACTGCAGGCACGACCTTATCCTGCCATTTAATCTTCCCTGGGATTGACTGCGGGTGAAATACGAGTGGCGGGAGAGAGCGTGGCGCGCCGCGAGATTACGCCGAGGCGGTACCGGAAGAGCAGAGAGAACACCGTGCCAGAAGTAGTAAAAACACTTGTTACAGTACATCACAGTGCTGGGAGGACGCTGCCGGCCCCTATAAGACGTGGGCACCAACTGAACAGTCTCATGTGTGCCCACACACACACACACACACACACACACACACACACACACAACCCCACTTTCTCACTGATGGGGCATGCCAAACTTCTGCTCGCTGTCACTGGTCGGGGACTTCCCCCATTCTGAGTCGAGGAAAGGCCAGACAGCTGGCGTTTTAACTGCATGCGAATGTGCCTGACTGAACGCGCCCCTCCCTCCCTCTACCCTCAACCCCTGGCACACTGGACCCGGGCACTGCAAGGAAATTCACACAAGGCTGGACGGCTCTCCGTTACCCCATAGCCAACGCATAGAGGTCAGGCCTCTTCTCCTTCTCCTCCTGGCAGATCTTGTGGACGCGGCACTCCAGGGCCTGGCCTAAGTTCAGCACTTTGGGGTAGCAAGGCAGGATCTTGGTCAGCACGATAAGGATGTTGCGGATGTGCGTGTACTCGCCCGTCTCCAGGCAGTGCACGGATGCCTACGGGGAAGGGAGGGAGGGAGAAAGGGTCATGCGAGGCCAACGTGTTCATCAACGGGGACACCTACGCAAAGAAGCTCCCGTCAACACGTTTTACAGCTGGAGGGGCTAAAAAACGCAGGGATTCTCCTCCGTTTCTAGGCCACAGATTTATCTGTCTAAACTGTGGTTTTTCACTGTGACACTTCTGTGTGAAAATACCTTCACTGCACAATTGTTTTATAGAGTGGCACTATATTTGGACCGTGCTACAGGTGACTTCTGTTGCTACACTACCGTAGATCAAGTCTTTTCATATACTGTGATAAGGTAATGTATATATGAACTCAACCTTGGCCTGAGAACTCGGGCGATGCTGTAAGTTTGTGTATTGCAGATTTGGAAGATGCCCTAATGTCTGGTTGGCTCCGGAAATGTCTTGTAACAATGGTGTCTCTGGATTAATCAGACGAGCGCCAAAGCCTCCCCCAAAACAATTCAATGCAGATTTACCTTAAAACCGTAAGAAAGATAATTAAAGTGAGTGCTCGTGTTCTCGTGGCTGGCTGTGTAATTAAACTTTGCCGTCTTCTGGTACGAACATCAGTCCCATCTCTTCATCAACATGGAGTAAATTTTTTCTGTTGAGTACTTTGGGTTGACTAACATACACGCTAATGTTAGCACGGGTCTCCCAATGTTAGCACGGGTCTCCCAATGTTAGCAAGGGTCTCCCAATGTTAGCAAGGGTCTCCCAATGTTAGCAAGGGTCTCCCAATGTTAGCAAGGGTCTCCCAATGTTAGCAAGGGTCTCCCAATGTTAGCAAGGGTCTCCCAATGTTAGCAAGGGTCTCCCAATGTTAGCAAGGGTCTCCCAATGTTAGCAAGGGTCTCCCAATGTTAGCAAGGGTCTCCCAATGTTAGCAAGGGTCTCCCAATGTTAGCAAGGGTCTCCCAATGTTAGCAAGGGTCTCCCAATGTTAGCAAGGGTCTCCCAATGTTAGCAAGGGTCTCCCAATGTTAGCAAGGGTCTCCCAATGTTAGCAAGGGTCTCCCAATGTTAGCAAGGGTCTCCCAATGTTAGCAAGGGTCTCCCAATGTTAGCAAGGGTCTCCCAATGTTAGCAAGGGTCTCCCAATGTTAGCAAGGGTCTCCCAATGTTAGCAAGGGTCTCCCAATGTTTGCAAGGGTCTCCCAATGTTTGCAAGGGTCTCCCAATGTTTGCAAGGGTCTCCTAATGTTAGCACGGGTCTTGTTAAAAGACGTTTTGAAATCGAGTAAAAGTAAATCTAAGCATACAAAGCTAATTCGACAAGCCCGTCTCTCAAATCATGGCTCCGCCCAAACCCTCACACACCCATTAGACATGAATAAAAATGGAAGAGTCTCCGTTTAAAATCAAAGATGAAGACAAGTTTAACGGAAGCGATTCTGATGTTAAAGGAGAGGGAGAAAGAAAGTTAAGTACTCCCTCAGCTACTTAAAAAGTACTTTGCGGTCACTGAAAAACAAAGGCAGTTTCCATTCGTCAAATGAATACATTAGGAACAGTAAAACCATATCATCAAAAAAAACATCCTTACAAAGGGAATTAATCATGGAAACTTTTCACAAGGTCAGTGCTTCAATGCTACATACTTGGCACACAAACAATAGCCCTTTCAGCTGCAAACAGACGAGGGAGTGAGAACTCACTTTAGTCAGCTTGTAATGCCATTTGTGGACGACATGTCTGAAGTTCTCGTAGTCCAGTTGGTCCGCCTTGTTCCCGCCATCGAAGCTCGTCGCCCTGAAGATGGTGAGGAACCCTGGGTAATTTCCACACTCCTGAAATGAGATTGAAATGGGGGAAACAAAATCTTGTGAAAAAGAATGCTATTTTAAACTGCAAAAGCTAATTTTCAACATCCATGCCTGGTTTGCAGTCAACCGACAGATTAAAAACAATTATCGCTAGTCCATTTCACGAGTGCTAATATCAATTTCAGATGTTACACACAGTCACATGGTACGTTCTTGGAGATGGCACAGTAGCTGTGAACACACATGCGTGCGCATACACACACAGAAGCGCGCACGCACACACCCACACACACATACACACACACACGGTACCTTCTCGTAGATGGCACGGTCGCTGTGCCACCGGGTCACTGTCTCCAGCATGCAGCACAGGAAGCGCCCATAGCGTCGGGCCTCATTCTCCGTGCAGCTGGCCACCGTGTAGATGATGTCAGAGAACACCTGGGGGAGAAGCGTGATGCATTCAATAACCGTCTGCCTCTTCCACCTCTCACTGCTCCAGTCAGCTAGCTTTTAGCAGCAGGCTAAGCTAAAGCTCAGCCAATCAAACTCACCATATTAAGATACAACAATCCTTCTGCCAAAACTCTGCCATGCAAGAACTCCGAATTAACTCCACAATTATGTGTTAATTGTGTTATTAACAATATCATAATGAGATGTTCATACGGACGTTTTCAGAAAATTTTGTGAAATTTGACCTTTAAATGACCGCTTAATATATACCTGAGGGGAATTTGAAATTCGTTTGAAGTTGTCAGAACGGTATGTATCTGAAAATTAATCTGGAGCAAGACGGTTGGTTTGGGCTGGCCCGAGCCATTATAAAGGCGATAGTTGAATTGAAGATGTTCCCTAGGTGTTATTTTTATCCCCTTGGAACCCCCTTGGTGCATTTAAATTGGGTCATACCAAATCTCTTTTTCACATTGGCGGATGCCTGTGGAATACCAGACAGGAACCATGGGGTCGGGGGGGGTGGAGAGAGAGCTTACTCTGTCGTAGCACAGCAGAGTGCAGAAATTGGGGGTTTTCTGCTGGTGCACCAGCTCCACAAAGCGGGCGCAGTACACGGCGTCGATGGCGGAAAAGATGCACCGCGGGAAGAGGCAGAGCTGCAGAAATTTGGTGATGGTCTCGTTCTTGGTGGATTCTGAGTGGAAGATTAAAACACACGTTCAAAACCAGCATCGCATCAAATGAGCACATTTCTGCTCATCAACAAAACAGCTTGTTGTTGTTACAGCGAGAGTTATGCTGCATAATAATGCAAGCCATAATTTCAACTACATCCCTTGGGTTCAAATGTCCTTTTGAGCCAATAAATTCTGATGCATAGAGACAGCTAGTCTGATTCAGTACAAGGTCCTGGTGCCTGACATTTGTCAGCAGTTTGTTGGTTCGATAAACACATCTGTACACAATAGAGTAAAGTTCTGAGAGTTTTCTTTTCTCCCCTATGCTTTATGTATTCCATAGACTTGGCAGCCCTTTCGCAAAGCTGTAAATTGATTTTTCACTGTTGAAGCGGCACAATTTATTACATTATGATGGTGATTATTTTTCTGCATATTATTATGATTACTGCCATCATGATGATAACTGATGTTGTTGTTGCAAAGAAATAATAACTGCAGTAGTATAAGAACAATATTATCATCGTCACAGTGTCGCGACTATAACTCGTCGTGACTGAAAGCGGGCGTTAGGTAGCGAGGCTAACGCCGCTAATCTACGTGAACGTCGAGTGGTTTTGGAGGGCCGGGGACTCACTGGCCAGCAGCCAGTTGTCCTTCTCCAGTTTGAGCCGATGCAGAACCCTCTGCACGTGCTCCAGTTGTTTCTTCTCCTCCTCCAGTAGCTTATCCTGCAGCGCTGTGCACCGCTCCTTCTCCTTCTTCTTCTTATTCATGGGCTGCAGGGGAAGAGACGCGCAACAACCGCATCAGCTACACGGCAAAGACATGGCTGAGACACAACAATGCCATCAACCTAGACACAACCATAGATATAGAACCATAGATATGACATACGTCATAGTTAGTGGCACAATTTATGAGAGTTGATACTAGATTGGAAATAGGAGGGACCTGGGCAGGACCTGGTTGTTATGTACTGTGCTGTGATTGGTTATGTGAACTCCTGTGAGGTTATGTTTAGGGGTTGGTGCTAGATTAACAACCAATCACAGCAGAGTACGTAACAACCAGGTCCCTCCGGGCTATCCAATCTAGCATCAACCATTTATGAGACCATACCCAGGTAAGATGGTGGCCAGTAACCATGGTTTTATATCTATGAGCCAATCAGCAGCTATCTGGCTTCTGAGACCCGATTATGACATCACAGTGGGTTAGAAAGTACATGACACTTTGCCATAGGTTCCTATTATAGCTGTACCCAGGTAAGATGGCTGCCAAATTGTTCCATTTCAGAATTCCAAATTACGATTACATTACATGATATGTCATATTTATGGTTCTATATCTATGGACACAACAACCCCATCAGCAAAAACACAACACAGTCAACCGAGACAACAACGACATCGAGCACGGCCCTCCCACCCACCAAAACACAACTACACCGTCAACAAAAGCCTTCCTATCAAAAGCGAGACACAGCAATGCCATTGACAAATGAAAACACACCCCCGTCAACGACACGGCATATTAACGCCACGCTCATCACAAACACAAGACACAATAACCCCCAGAAAAAGCTAGCCAGCAGTGTTTCACATTTCACATAAATCCAAGCATCTAAAAAGTATGTGACGACACATCCTCTGGAGTTGGACAGGCAGCTCAATTATTTATCTACAAGATTGTTTTGGCATCACATTTTGTTTTGTTGGTAACACGTTCGCAATGCGCCTGATGCACTTTATCCCTGTACAATTTAGCCCCGAGTGTAAATGGAGGAAGGGCAAACGTCCAGGTGTGAATGCTGTCAGGCTGAAAGCTCTGTTCTAATATGACATAGTGCTGAATCAGGAGTACACTGTGCAAAGTTTTACCAGCTGCTTGACTAAATATAGAGTTGAAAAATGCATATTTAAAGACTAAGACTTGTAAGTATTGTATAAGAGCATCTGCTAAGCAAATAGACACTGTCAAAGCTCTTAAGTTCTGCGATGTGTGAAAACAGGCAGGTTAGAAAATACCACCAATTCCAAAGTGCGATTGTAAGCCTTGAAACTTGCAGACTGCTCAGAATATTGTTTATGCATCAAAGCCTAAGAAGCCTGTAGCTGTCAACAGTTTAAATGAAGTTTCCATACAGGTCTTCAGAAAATAAAAAAAGTCAATAAAGAAAATTACATTGTGCAGCATTGAACACCAACAAATTTATCTTTGAAGACGTGCCTGTAAATATTTGTCACAACAGAAGTGATTGCAGTTTCTCACGGCAACACAAAATGGGTCGCGGGTGGGCGGACCTACCATCTCGGGGTTCTCGTCGATGGCCTTCATCTGCGCCTTGAGCTTGTTGACCTCCCGGTCGTAGGCGTTGTTGGGTACGGCCAGGTCGTACATGGTGAGGGACCAGAAGGTGGCGTAGAACTGCGGCCGCAGGTCGTCCCACACCTTGGGGATGTGCAGGGACACTACGGCCTCGTGCACGGGCGCCATCACCAGCTCGCAGGCCGCCATGTACTTGTGCACCTTCTGCTGCTGCCGGTTGCCCTTCTCCGCCTTCTTCAGCTCGTCGTACTTGGACTGTGGACAACAACAGCGAGGGGGGGGCGCCGGTGAGCTCTGCTTCGAACACCGCGCAGCTCAACACGAGACAGAACGCGATTCTCCACACCCGAGCCAACGGGCGGGAGAGATTTCGCTTCCGAGATTTCTGGATGTTTCATGCGTCGCTTTGTTTTGAGTTTGTCGACGCGTAAAACAAAGCAACCGCGTGGGCGTGAATACACTTCAAGGTTTTAAAAAGATAATTCTGCTGCTTCTCTTAACGGAGTGCGATGGTGTAAACATGCTGTGACTCTGCAGAGATGAACACAGGGAACGCTCTCCAGCAATACTGGGGAGGTAAGAAAAAACAAGACAGAAGGGGGGAGGGGGAGATGGAGTATGCTCTGCTCCTCAGTCTCTACAGCCCTAAGGAGAGAGGGGGAGGGAAGGAGGGAATGTGTACAAAGGAGTGAGGGAGATTATGGGAGAATGGGGGGAGGATGACGGGTAAGGAGAAACCAGGGAGAAAACATGAGCGGAAGGGAATAAAGAGACAGAGAGGTAGAGTAAGAGGGAAGGAAAAAGGGTATTTGAGGAGATGCAGAAAGTGAAGAGTAAGACGTGTGGCCCAGGGGGGAAGGATAGAGGGAGAATGAGAGGGGAACGGGAGGTTGGCGCAGCTCCAGATTTCTCTGGGTGCTGCAGCCTCGGCGGGACCCCGCGTCACTCACCAGGATCTGATGGGCGTACATGGGGCGGGACAGGAAGAAGGCGGCATCGTGGGGCGTGTGGAACCGGTTGCACAGGACGTCCACGGGGGGCACCCGCTTAATGTAATCTTCCGTGCTGAGGTTGGAGGCCAGGAAGCCGCCGAACTGCACCAGGGTGTCGTGGCACTGCGGCAGGGGGGGGGGGGGGGTAGGGAGAAAGTGCATGGTGAGTGGCGTTTTGCCGCGAGCGCACAGTCGGGCCCCTCCGAGGCCCATGAATCCCCGGTTTGTTTGGACACGGCTCCTCATCTTATTAAACCCATTTATCAGCGCACCGGTGGAATGCCAAAGGCAGCCCTTTGGCTTAGGTACCTCAGAAGTGTGCTCGACATGACCGTAGTGCACACAGACGACCGCAGCGCCCGGACAGGGAGGAAACCCTAGGCTGACGTCCTCAAGAAGACGGGAAATATCAAAAGCGATTACTCCGCTATTTAACTCCCGTGTGCTGGGGTTCGTCTCATCCAGCACAATACCCTGTGTAGATTTTCTGATGGTTAAAATTTATCTCGGCACAAAGCACAGTTTTCTACTTAAGTCTTCGCATTTCCATTGTGGCTTGGCTTTATTTGGGTGGGTGGGTGGGGGGGGGGGGGTGGGGAGCTGGAACCGCGTCACTGACTGAGAGAAACGATTTTGCGCATAAGAAAGAGCAGCGGTCATAAAATGTGGCTGAAAGGGAGGCTGAGCGGAACGCGCTACTGGGGTGGCATGATCTATAGACTCACTGATGAGCACTGGGAGAGAGCGTCTGGACAGGGTCTTGATACGGTTGGTTGACCTCCTAGCTGAGTGGAAAGCCTGAGGTCGGGAGAGCGAAATGACCGTGGCAAAGGACGACGAGAGGCCAGACCGCCAAGACTTTTATTTTCATAAATCGCTTTGGTGCGGCGGTCACCTGCTCGTAAAAAATTTTCCTTTACAGGGAGGCGCAAACTTGTCTGGAGTACGGAGTCCCGCCTGCACAAAATTATAATTCAGCCAAACTCTTTAATTCACTGCAATATTATCACAGGAAAGAGAAAAGCAAAGAACATAACACCCCTATTTTGAAGGTTAGCGTCACAGGGCTGTTGAGGTGTGAAGTTGCGGTTTCGGAAAGGTCGGCTTGCATAAGCCTGCGTGCCGGATTGAAGCTTGGCCTGGACAGCCCACGACGGAGCGCGCACGTGCAACACGACTCCCCGTCTCCTCTGTTTCGGGGTGAACCCGAGAGAAGAGATCAGGAGCCTCACCGGACGTGCCGAAACCACCAGGAGGGATCCTCGCTGGTGCCCTTAATCTAAAGGGACAGCCAAGCTGGGCCTCTACTGAGAAAGAGATGTTTTGCACTGTCCTTTTCTACTACTAAACAAAAGCAAGCACAAACACCTTCTTATCATTAAAGCTAAGTACATACTTCAGAAATCAGTAGCCTTTGAATCAAGTGTATGATAACTCTTCCCGAGTTAAGGCATGAATAGAAATGCTTTCGAACACAAGACACGCAAATGTAACAACTTCACGGTTAAATTTCAGGGTGCTGGTCGGCTTATGCATAAATCATGACTCCATAATTAAACAATGGACTGACTGTTTCAATCAAAGCCGTGATGCAGTTTGGGGCGAACGCGCGTGCCCACGCCAAAGAACTCGGGACATTTGAGGCGACGAGCGGCTCGCGCTTCTTACGCGGGGGGAAATGAGGCTGAATTAACGGCTGAGCTTGCCTCCCCGTGGATAAGAGAGAAAACACCTCAGAGGCAAATCATGAGTAATTATCTGGACAATCCAGCGAGGCTGTGCCAGTGATTCCCCCCCCCGGCCTCTCCTCCAAAAAGCCCCGATGAGTCATAGACGAGAAAAGCTCGCAGCACTGCGCTGGCTCTTAGTTATTGTGAAAAATACGGACGCGAAAGGCTGAGGGGACGAAAGTCTTCATTGGGCTCAGTATGCACTATGAGCGTTTGACCCCTTTTGGGGGACGATGAGGGCGGTGGTGGTATGTACGTGTGTTGAAGCGATTCATTTTCTGGCACGGTCACTTTAAATGAGATGAGGTGAGGGAATCTTGAGCTACTGTGATGTCATGTCAGTGGCTTGCCAGAATGGGCACGGGGGCAGAGTGTCCATGGACCACCGAGAGCACCCCCGATGTGGGTGCAGGCTTTTGTTTTAGCCGAGCGCTATGACACCCGACTCAACCGATTAACTAATCAGGTGTCTTCGTGCTGGGCTAAAACAAAAAACCTGCACCCACGCCGACTATTGACGGATAAGATTGGCCTCCTTAACGTTAGTGACACTCAGCATGTGTATAAGGCTCTACCTCGAGTCACATATGTACGCGTAAACAGCCAGGACTGCTAAATAACTGTGGGAGTGGGTTTAACACCTATTTAGCAGGTTAGCCCAGGACATGACAGCAGAGGATTGTGACAGCATAAGCTTAATTTATTCTTGGGGCCAGCTCTCTGGGTAAGCTGAAAGCACATGGTTCTGATCCGGTTCTGTACCTGGTCGTAGAGCTTGCCCACCAGCTTGAGGTGCTTCTCGCCGCCCTCGGAGAAGACCACCCCGTTCCTCTGCTGGGCCATCAGGAGGCAGAGGGGCAGAGCCAGCTCGTGGTCCAGCAGCGCGTCTTTAAGACGCTGGGACGACTTCTTGGTGTTCCGGATTTGACCAAAGTAGCCTCCCTGGATGTGGACAGAGCCAGAGGACGTCAGAACTACATTACCCACTTCACACACAAGACTCCCCGTGGGCTCATAAACAGCCTTACAGGCTGTCAGCAACACAGTGGAGTTTCAGTGTAAATGCGTCATCAATATTTGATGCAGCCTTACAGAACCACTTGAAAAATGAAAGAAGAGAAGAGAGACAGAGACAACAGACAGAGAGAGAAAGAGAGAGAACGTGCCGGGTGGTGTCGAGACGGTCGAGAGAAGCTCTGAAAAGTGATCTCGGTGTTATGACAGCAGCGGGCCCTGGCCTTCAGATGTACCACTCCAATCAGAAAGCCCATCATCTCACCTGTGTGTTAAAGGCACCGTTGCCTCCGAGAAACCTCTCACAATGCACGAAAGGCATCTTACATGTCCCCAATCATAGAGTTGTCAACTGTGTAAACCTGACCCAAATTCATGAGAATGGAAGATTAAGCTGCATTCGTGATAAAATTAACTGAAACAGCAATGTGACATATCTATCCATCCATCCATCCATCCATCATCTAACCCGCCTATTCCTGGTCATGTTACATATCTATACACAATAAACCTTCAAAAGTAAAAGGTTGTAAGTTGAAAATGAGGGGACTGCTTTATGCAGGTAGGCCAAGGCTAAACTCTCATGGGGTCCCCTGGTGTGGTGTTGGGCAGGCCTGAGCCGTGCTCACCTCCGCTTTGAGCTGCTCCCCTCCGGTCATGGCCTCCAGCTGCTCCAACGTCATCTCGTCCGTGATCTCAATTCCAGCCATCTTCTGCACAACCTCCTTCAGGATCAACAGATCAAAGCTGCGGAAAAAACCCACGCACGCACACGCACACCAGAAGGGAACATCTTCAAACAAGCACAGCAAATGCATATGAATGGGGCATAGCAGTTGAGAACAGACCAGGTTGTGACCCCATTCCCAGATAACCACCCCATGTAAACAAAATAAGGGAGTAAAATGGAAAACAGCCCTATCAACAACGCGCCGGGCCTGGCAGGCGTGACCTACATCACAGACTTTAATCTGGGCTCTGGCACAGGGAGGGCTGGGCTCAGAGAGAGTGCTATGCTTGGGATAGATACTAAGACAGCCCCAGGTATACGAGAAAGAGAGAGAGAGAGAGAGAGAGGGGGGGGGGGGGGGGCGAGAGGGACAGAGAGAGGGAGAAAGAAAGATGGAGAGATCATGAGAGGGGGGAGGGAGTGAGAGAGCATAAGAGAGGGACAGAGTGAGAGAGCATAAGAGAGGGGGAGAGAGAGAATGAGTGTGAAAGCACGAGGGAGAGTGAGCACGAGAGAGAGGGCACGAAAAAGGGAGATGGAGAGAGAGATGGAGATGGAGAGAGAGAGAGAGAGAGAGAGAGAGAGAGAGCTGTGTGGGAGTGCCAGGCCCTCGCTGTGACAGATGAGGCCTGAAAAGCAGGTCAGGCGGAGCGGGCTTCTCGCTCCTCTCTCTCCACTGGCTCCCTGCCACCCCCACCCCCACGTGGCCTGGGTCAGCTTACCTCTTCCCTGCCTTCAGCTGATTGGTTACGTACTGCAGCAGGCCCGCCAGCTCGATGGGGTATTTCCTAAAAACGGCACCGCAGAGACTGGCCAGACCTAAAGGACACACACGTATGTCACACGTTATTACACAGGAGGTCTGCTCGCTCACCTTTTTTACTTCCACATTCACTACGTGACCGATTTATAAATGGGTTAAACTGCAATGAAGTAAAATGTAAGATTTCCTCAGTGTGCTGTTCACTGAAGCCTTCACAATGCCCAATGGGGAAACAGTTACCCGATGAAATCAGTAGTCTCAAAATGGCTGAAAAATATCCAAATATCCTTAGAAATCCTGTATCTCATCCCAGAGGACACAATTTTAAAAGCACACATACAAAATATTAATTCCAATAATGGATTAAAATGAAGTAAATAGGAATATCTGTCCTTCAGTTTTAATTAGTTGGCCATGGAAATAAGATTGTGAAGTATTTCTAAAGACTCAACAAGGTTTCCATGATTCCCTATCACACAACTTACAACCCATTTTATAAGCCCTTATGCCTTCATGCAAATTGAGACTGAGTTTCTTAACCTCAATTTTACTTCAGTAAAAAACATGCTTAAATGAGAATCAGTCCTGGCTCGCTCGCATTTTGAAGTGAAAGCCCCTCTAATAAATATGAGAAAGAAGCTTCATTAGGAACAATGAAATGCTGATAAACCCGGGCTTATGCTCCCTACAAGCCTATTAATGTTTGGCTTGGTTTTCTCCATCCGCTAACTTATTACTCATCACCGTAAAACCGAGCCAAGTTCAACAGTAGCAGCTCTGTTGCTCTACTGGTGTGTGCTAAGCTACACGCTGCTTTGTGGTAAACGGGAAGATCGCTCAGCAAGACACCATTGCGCCTGAGAGAAAATTAGTGGTCAAGGGACGAACGATGGAGGCGAAAGAGAAGATTAACACTGGCAAGCCAGGCGCAGCTGCAGTGCAGAGGACTAAGCATCGTGATTGTTTTAACCAGTGAGCCGGAAAGCTACATGGTCAAGTACAGATTCTTTTGGTGGAATTTAAAAAAAAAATCATTTATATACATATATATATAAATCACAAGTTGTCTAAACGCCGTTTTTCCATTAACTCCTTAACTAGCACCAGCCCGTATTTGGGGCCGGAAGTGGTTTAGTTTATTTGCATTCATTACGGTGAAATTTTCAATCAATCTGGTAAGACAACATCCGTTTTGATTGAAAGTCTTAAAACTCAGGATTCTATCTCTAAACTATTTTCTGATTCCACCGTTATAGCGACAACGGTTCCTTATTTTGTAACATGGAACAAAACGGGCGTGATCAAAACGATTCCATATGTTCTGTGCATTCTGGAAATCCCCAGACGACACAAATCACGATAAAGTCGGCATCCTTATCCCGGCAAAATGTTTTTTATAAAAAATATTTTTTGCCGAGATAAAAACGTCCATTTCCACTGCGTTTGAGCTTTTCTTACTTTGTTTCAGTAATACTAAGAGTAATTCTGACTCATGGAAAACAAACACCTAAGGGTTACCATAAGAAGAGACAAGGATTATGCCTGTAGTCAAAGAGGTTCAAGAACAGTATCCATTTAATGATTGTTTGCTGTAAAAAAATGCCAAGGCACTCTTAATGGTAAAGTTAAAAGCCTTTATTGTGGCATAACAAATAAAAAATTTTAAAAGCAATAGAACTACGCGTTGCCACTTAAACGGCCTTCGTCAGGGTTCACCCCCATTAAGAGGGGCTTGGAATTTAGCTTTGCCTCTAACCAAAAAGACTCAAGTTTTTGCATTTTTTACGGCAAACAATCATTGCTTCAAATCAATCTAAATTTCCTCTTCCAAAGAGCACCTTTTTGGGTATTGTTGTCCCATGCAGCGCTCCTCATAACTCTTTTAGTAACCATTTCATGTTTGGTCTTATGTTCAAAAAGGTGGCGCTTGAGAAGGGGTGAATCTCATTTTCTCAAGAGGTTTTAACAGCGAGGCAGGAGCACCTAACATTTGTGAGCAACATGCATATTCTAGACATCATTGCGGAGGGAAGGCGGAGAAAAAGGCAGGAAAGACGCGAACGCTGAAACCTTTCTACGGTAGCACCCATCACAGAAGTGTCTCATCTAGTACTCAAGATGATGTACGTAGACGTATGACTGTTGGTGTGAAAGGAAGCGCCTACCGAGTACAAGGTAGTCCCATAGAAATCGCAGCATGCGTTTGCTTCACAATTGAGCTCTTACAAAGCTCCTCGAAAGACGAAATGATGCAACCCGCGGATGACGTTTCTCTCCAGGCACACTCGGTCAGTTCAAAGCAATCAACACCGTGTAAAGGCTACTTCAAAAGGAAGGAAAAAAGACTATCACAATAATCACTAAACAAGCATGCAAGACTACAGTCTAATTTAGTGGGAAAACTCATTACCGGTCGGCACTTCAAAATGCACCCGCAGGGAAGCTGCTAAGCGCTGCCAAAAGAACACCTTGTTATTAAAATTCAGTTTACCTGCGTGAATGAGGGAGGACGGGTAAGGTCACTTACTCTGAAGCCAGGAGGAGATGGTGGTGTCGTCGTGCTTCATCTTCTCCTTCTCGGGGTTAGCCAGGGCTTCGATGATGCAATCTTTCGGAGCGGGTTAAGGAGTGTGCGCTTCATTCGCGTCTTCAAACGCAACATGGCTGCGGCGGGCTGCCAGGCCGCGCCAGGCAAACACGTCGCAGCCAACAGTTTTATACATTAACGTTTTCAAACAGAACAGGGGGGGGGGGGGATAGTGCGTGGTAGGGTTCAGGTAAGGTGCCGAAGATACTTTTTTTCCTTTTCTCTGGGGATTCAAAGAGAGCTTAACGGAAACATCAAATAGGTTCAAAATGCCAGTCAATGTAAAGTAAAGGACCTGCTGTTCCGGGCCCAGGCGACACGGTTAGCATTTTCAAAGACCTTCCTTAGCGCCTCCACCATTCATGTGCCATCACGGCTACGCTGAGGTAAAAACATGGGTGAACCGTCCCCTCTTACTCTGCCCTTATCTCTTAGCAGACAGCGGTCACAGGAAGCGAAAACGCTGCGATGGGAGAATTGGACCGGCCCGAACGAAGAAGCGTCTCCACAGAAAGGATACAGGCCAGCACGTCGTAGCTCAGCGAGGTGAGGTATTTCAGGGAGTCCACCACCGGCGTGATCAGGTTGTCATACCACTGGATCTGAGACAGGATCTAAAAGGCCGAAGAGCAGAGACGTTACTTCCCGCGCACGGCCAAGCACCGCTTCCGCAGGCGCCATCGCGCGCCCGTCAGCTTTTCAACCAAGCACAGTCCTTTCCTATGGACGGCCAATCGATTCAAGCGACCCAAATGACTCCGCGGTCGACAGCGCGCGCTAAACCAACCCACGAGTACAGCGAGACCGACTCTCTCGTCGCTAGTAGAGAATGGCCACATTGTAAGCCGTAATGTGTCTTTGACGATGTTCCCCCACAAAGAGAAGCTTCTCTGCAGGGCTCCAGCTGAGGAGGAGGGGGTGGAATTGGGTGGGTAATGGAGAGACCAGAGGCTCAGAACTGTAACCCTGCACACTTCCTCTCCCATTCCGTTCACGTCTCGGCGAGAGACAACAAAGCCTCGCTCCCCTCCGGAGTTTCGCTTCAGACTCGGAGCCTTGTCCAATTCTGTGTGAAATTCTAATGTACTGGGGAGCCGCTGCCTCTGACAGATCGCTGAAAGTGTACGAGGGCTTCAGCGGCAGTCTTCTCTCGTCGCAGAGTCGAACATGAACCCGTGCTCCCTCTGTCTTCCCGAATGTACGCTCGTCTGCTTCACAACGAGTAAAAATCGCTCCGAATCAGTCCTAGCTTCTACTGAACCAGCCTACTGTGTGCGCACTCGAAACACCCTGGCAATGTGAATAGCATCGCTACTCCAACAACACCAATTAAAATATATAATAATGTGTCTGTATTTTAATACTCTGCCAGTATTTTAATGCTCTACAGCTGAGGATTCCAAATTTGAGGATTACAAAATTCTTCATTTTATCCTATTAGCATTTCCAATTTCTGGTCCAAGAGCTTGTGTTTCACCATCCAACTAATGTGAGTTTCTCTGCTTACTTTTAGTTTCACGTAAGCAATTAATTTTTGCATTTTAGCGCTAGAAGAATGAATTGCTCTAAGCAATACTGCCAAATGGAAGAAAAGCGGCTTTCTAATGTAAGGAAGCGGGAAAAGTAATGTTTGAGCCGGCGAGATAAAGCAGTCCCCCATTACGGCTCCTCATTTGCCCTCCACCTGGCCCATTATGTCCGTCACAAGCGGTAAAGTACGCACGTAATCAAAGAGGATTGTGGGATTGCTGTGGCTCAGCTTGCCGATCTGCCGTCCGGAGGGCTTCACGTTCTCCTTGGTCAGGCGCCTATAAAAAAAAGAATGGGATGGGGAGGGGAGGGGAGGGGTTGAGAGAAACAGGAAGCACAAGATTGAGCCCAGCTTTGTCGTACACACACGCTCAAACCGGGAGCCTCTATCTCTTCATTTAGGAGCGAGTGGCTGTTCTGTGGGAGTAAAAGGACTCAGACACCTGGATAACTGGCGGGGTGATATAATGGGCCCGGCGGCGCGGGGAAACCAGGAGGTCTGGCCAAGCCCGTAATTGACAGGCGTGATGTATCAGTGTTCTTCCCTTTTGGCCAAAAAGCAAGTGCGCCTCGGCGTCTCCGGGTTACGTCTGATTACACACCGTACCGATTTAGCCATTACGGGGAGGCGACCGACAAACCCTGGAGTAAACGCAATGGCAAAATGATGGATCAGATTTGCGGATAATAAATTCAGATGTAAAACCACCGAGGGGGAACCTGCGCTCGGACCAGAGCCGGGAGGCAGAGGCCGGGGCTAGAGCCGGGAGGCCGGGGCCGGGCGCTGGGGACCGGTGGGGCTCTGGTTTTCTGAGAAAAAAAATCTCAATTTCACTGCTGGAGAAACACAAATGGTCCGAAAAAATATGCGATGTGGGCAGAACGTGTTTGCAAACAATAAAACATTCACAGCGCATTTGAGTTAATTGCTTTATTGTTCCGTAAGTGATTTTGTATGTAGACTGGGAAGTCTGACGGAGGGTGTGAATCATGCGGTTGACTGTGAGGCGGCCATGTCGCGTCTCTCCCTGGAAGAACGCCGATTGGCTCCTGCGTAAGGCGGAGGCATTAAGGCTGCGTTGCGCTGGTTCTGCGGCTAAGACTAAGTGTGGGAGAGCGTTCAGCCATGACGGTGTCATTGTCTTTAATAAGGGAGCTCTCTTGCTCTCTTTCTCCCTCTCTCTCTCTCCCTCCCTCCCGCTACCTCCTGTTTAAAATGCAAGGGGGGCCAGTCGAGTGTTCCTTGGTACCCCAGCACCACATTGGGAAGTGTAATTGGTTTGTTTAACCTTCAGAGCGCAATGAGCAGGTTGTAATGAAGGCGCCCGATTCACCGACAAGCAATAAAGCGGGAGGGGACGGTTCGCAGGGACGCGTATCTGTGCGGTTAAGTCGCTCGCGTGCATACGCACGGCGGCTTTACTGGAACCAGGGACTGCGTCCTTCTGTCCTTGAGTGCGCCGTGTATCCCGGGCCCGGCGTAGCCAGATTCAAAGTAAATGGAGCCTGCAGTTTGAGTTGGGCTCTGGGTGAGCATTTGAAAACAGGCCATTGCTTGGGAACGCTTGGTGCTCGTTTGGAATGAGAATGGATGCGTTCTGGGGCAGTTAAGAGCTCACAGCTTTTGGATACAAAGACAGAGGATGAAAAATTTGACGCGTCAAAGCTCTGCTTCCCACAGTGCAAAAACAACCTGTGCCACTAATAACTAAGCTCTCGATAGTGATGGGAAAGTCACCAGTGGCAAAATGGGTGCAGATAAGCTGCGTTACCACCGACTCACTGATCTCAACCTCTGGGCATTTTAAATAGCTTCAAAGCTGTTTTTTAAGGGATACAGACTCAAAGCTGCAGTTTTCCCCAGTATTGTTTGTTCTCCTCCAACTCAATCGTAGACCGTTTGGCCGTATTTGGAAGTCAGGCAGCGATCTATACGAAATGGCCAATTCATTAACATGTGGCTAATCATACGATCGAGCCCTTGTCAAGCCCCGCCCAAAAGTCCTGTCGTCCTGTTGCTAGCTTACATCATTTATGAAGGTAGCTTTCTCGTAAAGTTAGCCAAGCTGCTATATTATCAATGATCTAGAACAGATGAGTCGTGCACGATAGCAAGCGAGCATTAAGGCATTAGCTCACTCAGCATGTTATATTTTATTCAGAACTGGAAAAAAAAAAAAAGTTGTGCGTGTGCGTAAAGTTCGAGCAGATGTTTTTCTCACTACGGTCCTCGGGCACGGAATGACTGACAGAAAAGCATGAAGCTTCCCTCGCTTGAGACATGTCATCTAAGACGTCAGCGGTTGGTGTGTGGTGGTAAAAAAAAAAAAAAAGGTCGGAAAAAACTCATGTATGCTTTTAAAAAAAAAAAACTCACTGAACTAGAATATGTGTTTGTCATGGAACTAGATGGTTACAGTTACCAACGTCAGTAGGGACGGTTTACAAGGGACCAGGGCCTAACCCTAACAGAGAAGTTAACTACTACACCACATGAAAAGTTTTTCGCTACCTCTGAAAAGTGAAGTGCTAATACTACTATGATTGACTGCTCAAATGACTTATACTATGATACTGCGTAACGAATGTGCCGAATAAAAAACCTGGTACTGAAAAAAATCCTTTAACATGATTAAGGTAAAAAATACCATAGTATCTAAACTACCATTAGGTGAACGAACTAAATTAATTACGAAGAGAAAGACTGGTAAATTTTACGAGGAGTGAGCTGGGAGTTGGACAGCAGCAGCAACCGGATCGTTTAAGCAGATCATTCGAAAATACGTTTTATTAATTAAATTTTTAATTAATTAATTATAAAGTACATAAACAAATATAAGTTATACAGTAAGGTGGCCTAATGTACATTTATGTTATTACAATTTTTATGTTATTTAGTTAAAAATTAATGTCGCGGTAGCTTTAGTGTTTTTAGTTGAATCATATTTTGATTTAACTGCTAACTGTATGTTAACCTAATAATGCACTAATGCGATAATAATGTGAAAAACATGTGAATTGAAATATTAAAACAATTTCATCATAACTATTATTTTTTGCTACAACGTTGTACGATACGTGTCTCACAAATAGATTGGATAAACTGATAACATGTAACTGTAAACTGCCAGGGCAGGGTGAGGCAGGCAATATGAGTGAGCAATATGAAAATGTAACGTTACGATATGCACAAAATATAAATAAATTTGTAATGAAAGTGTAAGTAAAACGTACTTTTAAATGTACTTTATAACTGATTTTATTTTGCCTTTTTTCCCTTTATCAACTAAAGTCGAAAAAAAAATATATAATCTATCCATCGAGCTAAAAATTGAGTTTAATGCTAAAATGAGCTAGTAGGCTACGTAAACGTGTAAGCTTTCTAACTATCGCTTATTAACTGCACACTTATTTTACCACATTGGTACAAAGGTTAAAACAAGGGTGAGAACTAGTAAATAATTAGGATAACTTAATAAAACTAAACACCTCTTTTTACCCCTTTCCAGGCTTTTTCCAGATCAGCCCAGGGGTGGGGTTCCGGGGGGAGGGTAATCTGTTTACTCTGTCGTTATACCCCCCCCCCCCCAATATAATTATATTAATATATTAATATAGTTTATATTATTAAATATTATTACTTTTATTTTTTTTCAACTGTTCACCCAGCCAACCAACAACAAAAAAGACAGACAAACACAAACAAACAAACACATAACAAACAAGACATCCCAAACAAATCATACATCATGAGAACGAAAATGAAGTCAAATGAAGCAAAAATAAAACCCGCTCCCCCCTGTCCCCAAGCAGTCCAGCAGCCAACAACGCACATCCACACATTCGAATTCCACCTCCACATGCAGTGCCGGGTCCTGTCTGCGGTCTCTGTAAAATTTTGTTTTGTTGTGTGCACTGTATATTTTATGTATATTGCTGAGCTACTACTAAGCATTGCGCAAAGCAAATTCCGATGATGCAATAAAGGAAATAAAAGCAACACCAGATTAAAATGTAATCGCTATTAGTTTTTGTTTGGGGGGGTGGCATCACCACTTACTTTTTACGCGGGTGGGTAACAATATATATACTACTTTTTTTTTGCGGTTTGCATATGAGGTGGTCCGCGAAAATCATTGATAATAAAAAGTGGTCCGCATAAACAAAAAGTTTGAGAACCCCTGATCTAAGAAACTTTTAGCCAAGAATGTAATCGCTTTTAATAGACAAGGCCGCATTTCCCTGCGATATACTGTAACGTGATTGTATTTTATGTCATAATTATTTTTGTGTTACTCTTTGTTGTCCTATTTGTATTCTGTGTTTTATTCATTATGTTTAATTATGGTTGCTGCCGTCTTGGCCAGTTCCCTCTTGTAAAATCGATGTCATGTCTCAAGAGACTTTCTGGTTAAATAAAGGTTAAAAATTATTATTATTTTTTTTTTTTTAAATAATGTAAAAAGATGTTTACCGACGGTCATGATGTTGAGCCAGTGGTTCGGTAGACTGCGGTCTAATACAAGTTTGCATTTTCCTAAACAGAACCCATGGTTTAGGAAACCTGCTCGATACCCTGCTGACTGCCGCAGACCTGGAGTGACACTTACATGCTTACATCTGCTATATTGGAAGCGCACAAAAACTTAAAAACTTGAAAACTCTGGCCCCTCAAAAATGAGGTAGCCAATCACATTGCGGGAGTAGATCAAGTAAATTGATGTGAAATTACATGACACGTCACAGGCTTCTGTAAGCAGTGTGCGGATAGTGGAGGTTATCCGTGGCAAATTCCATCTTCATGGGTCACATGATGCTTATTAAATTTAATACACTTCACTTTTTTTCTGCTTGCACATCAGTCTGGATTGGTTAAGTGCAGTCTGTTTGACGGTGCAGGGGGTTTTATCAACTGGCTTTTCTAACCAAGCTGTCTATTTTATTGCGTTTTAGGAAATATGGGCGCGTCTATTAATCTTAGCACGGAATGGGAAATGTATGTCTGCACTGGTTTTGTACATTCTCGAAAAAGCCGACAAAATGCACACTTTGTGCCTGGTCTCTGCTCTTTGCTGCTTACGCGAGTATCAGTGATGGGTGGTGCGTGGGAGTTCAGAACCTCGCTTTGGAATCATCGTTGGACATATATTTCCACCCTTATTTTCTCATGCGTGCGTGTGAGATGTGTATGCGGCATGCGCTATGTGTATGTTGCGTGTGGAGTGTGGCATGTGTGTGTGTGTGTGTGTGTGTTGTATACGAGGTGCATACGTGTCCACAGCAGCCTCATTAGGGCCGAGTCTCTCAGTACAGAGCAGGAGGCTTCATTTACGCTCCAGCGCTCCCACTATTCTACTGCAGCAGCACTGCAGTCCCCACTATCCACACACACACACACACACACACACACACACACACACAGTCACAAGACACACACACGCACCCACGCAGTCACCAAACACACACACAAACATACCAATGCTACAAACACACACAGGCACGCTCCACACACCCCACACACACACAGTGCCACCAGACACACACACACACAAACAAGCATACACATGCTCCACACATACAGTCAACAGACACACACACGACCCGCACAAGCGCGCACACACGCAAACACATGCACACACACGCTCCACACACAGTCAACAGACACACACGCAACCCACATGAGCGCGCACACACACACGCTCCACACACACACACACACACCCAGTCAACAGACACACGCAACCCGCATGAGCGAGCGCGCGCACACACACACAGACAGACAGACAGACAGACAGACAGAGCAGGCTTTTAGAGCACAACGTACCTGCACTGCACCCAAGAATACAGATGCCTGGCTCGCGGGACTGCCCGCAGCCCTGACTACAAGTAACGAGCGAGCGGAGAGAGGGGAGAAAGGCCAACCAAATAAAAACTCAGGTTGCGTAGCGCCAGGCCTGAGGCTCCACCGTTCACGCGGCCGCCGGGCCTCCCATTGTATCTCTCTACCCATGATTATGGCATTACGGAGTGAACCGCTTTAGATATGCATTACGCGCCGCAGCTAATGTACTGTGCATCACGACTGACTGACCTGCTCATCAATGTCACAAGGCTCTCAACGCCTGCGCACTGCGTACGGGCCGAGCTGGAGAACAGGAAGGCTGATCTTCACCGCTACACGGCCCGGGGTAATTCATCACAAAGCACCACCCGCTAACACCACAGCACCTGTGCAAGTATGTGTGTGTGTGTGTGTGTGTGTGTACGCGTGGAACGTGTGTGTGTGTGTGTGTATGTGTGTGTGTGTGTGTGTGTGTGTGTACGCGTGGAACGTGTGTGTGTGTGTGTGTGTGTGTGTGCATGCGTGGAACGTGTGTGTGTGTGTGTGTGTGTATGCATATACGTGCGCGTGTCTGAATCCAGAACCTGACCACACTGTCTTTTGAGAGGCAGCAGAGGGGCACCAAGTCTCGCTCCAGTCAGGCTCAAACACTCAGTGTGTCAGCACTCTCCTCCTCCACTCTCTCCTCCTCTCAGCAAAGACGCAATGCTCTTAACGCCGTGTAACACCCACATCGGGCCTAGCCGCTTCCTGTTCCTGTGCGAGAGCCTTGCAGAGTCCCCGGCCACGTGTCACTTCCCGTCTTTTCACTTTTCCATCAAATCCCCACCGACAGCCCAACCCCCCCCACCCCCGGCGCGTTTCGACAAAGCCCTCGTCCCGTCCAATCATCCGTCCGCAGGTCATGTTTTATTCACGAGCGGTGAAACGCGGATGTCCTCCGGTTCATTAAAAGGCCGTATTAAACATTCACGGGTAGCATGCGCGCTCGCGCGATAGAGCCGAATAAATACTTTATTTTTTTTAATGAGTGTTGCCCCCGGGCGATGGCAGAGCACAAGCAGGCGCTCTAACGTTAGCACGAGCTCCCCGCTAAAGGTGGACTGACGAAAAGGAAAGAACTTCGCTGTCTCCGCGCTCGATAGAAACCAGCTGTCGGGCCGCTCGGAGAGGGAGGGAAAAAAAAAATCAAACCCTGGGAAGCGTTCGGCTCGGACGGCTTAATAATAATAATTTAAAAAAGGGACTTACTTCATGATGTATTTGGCCCTGTCCACCGTCTGCGCTTTGACCTTGACCAGCAGCGGGTGGCTGGTGTAGGTCTCGTTCTTCCACTGGCCATACAGCCGATACCTGTGGGGGAGGAGCGGAGACCGGTGCGGGGTGATTATCTCAGTGGCGGACGTTAAGTCGGAGAACTCTGAGGAAGCGTCGGACGTTCCCGGGTCACGGCGGCAGGGTTAAGGCGCGTCTCTGACCTGTGTTGGTAGGGGAGGAGTTTGAAGAAGCCCCACAGCTCCTCGGACATGCAGGCATTGCAGTCCATCAGGGTGAGAGAGGGCAGCAGCACCTGGTCGGCGATGCTGAGGAAACAGCTCAGCAAGGTGTCCTGGGAGGAAAAATAGTACCCATAAAGCACTGCTGCTCTTCGATGACACAGCGCCAGAGAGGACGATTTATAAGCAGCGTTTGTTTTTCTCAAATAAATAAAGCAAAAGATGAAACCGCTTCAGAACTTAAGAAAAAAAACAAAGAACAAAACTTCAAATTTGTGCCCGCTAAATCTGAACTTGGTAAAGCTAGGCCAGCTGAACTATTTACTGTGCGGTGAAGCGTAAGTAAATTATTCTGCAAAGAAGAAAAAAAAGAAAGATATTTATTATCTTTGGCGTGGCCACCACAAGCAAATGCTTCTTAAGCTCCTGTGAGCAATACTGAATATAATTTTCTCTTTTCATTTTCTTACCATTTTCTCTTTGTGGTCTTGTCTGTTCTCATTCAGGAACTGTGGAATAAAGAAAGAGAGAGAGAGAGAGAGAAAGAGAGAGAGGGAGAGGGAGAAAGGGAGACAGAGAAGCAGAGGTTGGCTGGGAAAACAAAGCCCCGAGTTCAATGTGACTGCGTTTAAAAAACGGACCGACTAGGGCGGGCGACTCCAATAAGCTGTTGTGATGAGACGGGGCTGTCTTGAAGATACCGGCGCTCATTTAAATGCATAAACGAGGTGCCGCGATTCAGCCGCATTACAGAGAGCCCGTCTTCATCTCCTCGCGTGCACCGCCCTCTTGCACACAATGCACATCCAATTTATTTTGTGTGTCACCGGATTTGTTTCCCCGACTTGCGTTATACATTGCGGTTCACCCGGCGTAGGAAAACAGGGACGCGCTCAGAGAAAAACAAACGAAAGGGGAGGGGGAACGGCACCGAAAGTAACCTTGCGCAAAGTCCAGGCGATGGCAGACACGCAAGCGACCTCACCTCTTTCATGAAGCTCTTGCCGAGGCGCACGACCTTGGCGAAGAGGATGGGATCGTGGGACAGGTGCGGGCCCAGGTATCCCAGCATGCTGAACACATCCCTGCGCAGGTCCTCCAGGCTCTCGGCTGGCCGCGGCGCTCTCTTGTTTCGCAGCGGCTTCATCTGGCGCCCTTTGGCCCCTTTGGGGACCCCGGCTCTGAGACAAACAGGGGAAAATGGGGGCCTGGGGATTACCTATGTTAATAAGCCTGAAAGAGAATGCATGTTCATCTGAGTGAAGGCCAGCGAGTGTGCTAGTGCGAGTGTGTGCGACCGTGAGAGTTGCGCGAGTGTATGTGTGTGAGGGTTGCGCGAGTGCATGTGTGTGAGGGTTGCGCGAGTGCATGTGTGTGAGGGTTGCGCGAGTGCATGTGTGTGAGGGTTGCGCGAGTGCATGTGTGTGAGGGCTGTGTGCTCGAGTGTGAGGGCTGTGTGCTCGAGTGTGAGGGCTGTGTGCTCGAGTGTGAGGGCTGTGTGCTCGAGTGTGAGGGCTGTGTGCTCGAGTGTGAGGGCTGTGTGCTCGAGTGTGAGGGCTGTGTGCTCGAGTGTGAGGGCTGTGTGCTCGAGTGTGACGGCTGTGTGCTCGAGTGTGAGGGCTGTGTGCTCGAGTGTGAGGGCTGTGTGCTCGAGTGTGAGGGCTGTGTGCTCGAGTGTGACGGCCGTGTGCTCGAGTGTGACGGCTGTGTGCTCGAGTGTGACGGCTGTGTGCTCGAGTGTGAGGGCTGTGTGCTCGAGTGTGACGGCTGTGTGCTCGAGTGTGAGGGCTGTGAGTGTGAGGACTGTGTGCGTGTGTGTGCAAGTTGTATGAGATTGAGGGTTGTGTGAGTGTGTGCAAGCATGAGGGTTGTGCGAGTGTGTGCATGAGGGTTGTGCGATCGTGTCGGCACGCTCCTCAACGCTCCCTCCGGATTGGCTACCTGCGGTACAGTGGCTCCATGGTCAGGTGCAGCAGCTGGCACAGCGCCACGGCGATGGCCTTGTGCGAGGTGGCGTAGAAGGCGGGCATCTGCTCCATGATGCTCTGGGCGTGGTGCCAGTCCCCGATCTTCAGCAGGGCCTCCAGCAGGCCCAGCTTCTGGTTGTCGGGGGGCTGAGGAGAGAGGCGGGGCGGCCGGGGTGACTGACTGCGAGCCAACACGAAAAGCGAGCGGGGAGGAGACCCGCACGCAGCATCCGTCTCTGCGGCGGGCTGCTCGATACCGCCATAACGGCCAAGCCGCCCATTATCACCCGCGACCTACAAGAGCCGCCGTCGGGCCCGTCTGTAATGGCTGTTCAATACTGCAGCAGGCCGATGCGGCAGGTGGCCTGTCTGTAATAGCCAGTCAATACAGTGACAGACAGGAGACGCTGTACGGTCTGCCTGGAACGGCTCGTCAATATTGTGACAGAGAAGGTGTGTCCGCAGAGACACAGCAAAGGCCTGCAGTGTCAGCAAACCAATACATTCGGCCACAGTTCAGGAGTAGCATATGTTCCTAAGAAAGGAATTCTCATTTGGAAAATAAATGACGTAAGATTGTTGAACTGTACGGTGCTATAACTGCTGTGATCTGCGAAAAGCTCTGGTAAAAACAAGCACGTTATTGACTGATGCTCCAGGTAGCCAAAATAAAGGAAACACTTCAGTTACTGATGAATACACAGTATACTGAAAGCAGATGCTTCCACACAGGTGTGGTTCCTGGGTTCGTTAAGCAATTAACATCCCAGCATGCTCACAGTTCTGTATAAAAATACCGGGCACGTCCAGCACATTATTTTGGCTGCCATGACTAGAAGAGCTCTCATTGACTTTGAAAGACAGGCGGTTGTTGGGGCAGGTTAAGCAGGAGCTTCAATGACTAAGGCTGTTGAACTTGCTAGTGTTTCACGAGAAACAGTGGCGAAGGTGATATTGACATGGAAGTCGGAGGGAAAGACATCAACTAGGGGCAACTGTGGTTGAAAGCACATGCTTTTTGACCAATATGTCTGTGCATTGGCTTGAGATACAAGGCAAAACAGGTGCACAACTCTGAATTAACCGACTACAAATGTCAACCGAGTTTAATCAAAAACAGTCAGTCGAAAACGTCAGAGAGGGATATGGTTGTCGTTTCCTTTACTTTGGCAGTTTGTAAATAAAATGTCTAATTTCTGAAGAAATCTCAATTTCCATTCATTTGAATGCACTTGAATATAGCTGCCTCTTTCCCATGCATATACACCCTGCAGAAGGTCTTTCTGTAAGGTCTAACTGGTCTATACAGTGCAGCATTCCTGTCTCTGAGATAGATGATCAGGGCACTCAACGATAGTCACACAGCACACAATCAGTCTGATTTATCCGTGTCAGAAACCTCGCAAGAAAAGAAGTAGGTTGCCATAGCAAAGCGGTTCTCTCCCCATGACAACGGAGATGGGACTGACGTGTGCTCGTCTCACAACGCACCGCGCATCTTTTCCGCAACAGCGGCGCCCGGCCTCCGCCGATCGCTGACCTCGGTTTTCGGTCGTGAGTACGCCCACTCGCATCTCACCTGAAGAACGCTCGCTAGCAAGACTGAGAGCAGCGCGCCCTTTTCATCTGTCTATTTGCAGGCGTCTTCTCGCACCGCTCTCCGCTCTATCATGAAAGACTCTGCGTTTCCTCAAGCACAAAACCCACAGAGCACGTATGCGCCTGTCATAACGCTCCGCAATGAAAACAGCTCTCCGACTACTACAGTCGAGTAGAAAACCTGATAATCGAGAGCAGTCAAAACTGCAAATATATGCAAACGGATCCAAGAATTCCCGAAAATGCCCGAGTACCCATCGGGGTGGAGGGCGAGGGGGTGTGATGCGCTTGCCCTTGGATCGATTCCAACGGTTTTTATTTGAGGGTGCAGTTGTACACCACTGAAGTCCAAACTTTATTTGAAAGTAAAAACAGAACAAGGCAGATGCTCCCAATAATTTATGACCTTGTTAAAAACAGTAACGATATGTGCTGTGAGAATGAGGTTTTCGCCAGGCTCAGCTGCATTTAGATTCTCTATGAGGAAAGTGAATTCTCTGTCTGTCTGTCTGTCTGTCTGTGTCTTTCTACTGTGGTGCTCGAAAGTATTCATACCCGTTCACTTTTTGCACAGTTTATTGTGTTGTTGATTTAATTTTAAATGGATAAAATTGCCATTTTTGCCCATCAATCTACACTCAATAACCCATAATGACAGGAGTGAAAACATGTTTTTTGACATTTTTGCTGATGTATTAAAAATCTAAAACTGAAATTTCTCATGTGCATAAATATTCATACCCTTTGCTTTAATGTATTTTTAAAGTATCATATTTGGTCACATATCCTTTGCATGCTGTTACTTCCTGAAGTATGTGACCCATCAACATAAAAAAACCTCAATATCTTATTTTCAGGTACTGTTACAAGCGACACTATAACCTCTCTGAATTTGAATGGATCTCTATGGGAATTGGGGGGTGAGACTAGATTCAGCTGTAAATTATGCTGGTACAGTATGGAACGCATGACTGGCGAAATGGCTGTTTACTGACTTTTTTTCCCCCCATAGAGTTTTATAGGAAAATGAGTCAGGAGAAATAACCCTTGCAGTGATCCATCCCCATCGACTCTATATCTGGCAACAGAGTGATGGTTTGGGGCTCGTTCGATAGCTCAGACCATTGATGACTTACAGCCATTTAGCCAGCCATTTAGCCAATCCATACTGTACCAGCTTAATTTACAGCTGAATCTAGTCTCACCCCCCAATTCCCATAGAGATCCACTCACATGCAGATAGGTTATAGTATTGCTTTGATGTTGATGGGTGACAGACTATAGAAAGTAACAGCATGCAAAGGATATGCGACGAAATATGAAATGATACTTAAAAAAAACATTAAAGCAAAGAGTATGAGTACTTATGCACGAGAGATTTAGCAGTTTTAGATTTTTGATACATTTGCAAAAATTTCTAAAAACATGTTTACACCCCTGTCATTATGGCTTAATGAGTGTAGAATGATGGGCAAAAATGGCAATTTTATCCATTTAAAATCTACAACACAATAAAGTGTGCAAAAAGTGAAAGGGTATGAATACTTTCCAGCACCACTGTATGTCTCCCTCTCTTTCCTTCTCTTACTCTGTTTCTCTCTTATTCTGAGCAGAGTTGGTGCATCAAGGTGTCCAGCTCGAACCCAAGCGCACTGCCTCCTGGCCGACATTCGCCTCAAGTCATGGCGGAGCGAGGCGCGGCCCATTAAAAACTTTAGATGTAATCTTTTAATTAACCGAGGCATGGCCGGGCGGCTTTTTCCCTCTGCTTTTTTTTACTTATTAAATATTAAATACTCCTGCTCTGAACAATGCCATCTCTCCAGGGACGATTCCGCCCCAAACAGCTTGTAGCTCATTTAGGGCTTGTCCTGCTCATTAATAAATACAATTAGAATTCCATCTCTCTGCTGAAATTTGCAGGAGGATGTCTTGGGCAGACAACGACCTTGCATAGATAAGAGCCTCAAAACCTTGCCTAAACGCTAGCATTTAATCAGCTGGATATTTTAATCACCTGCTTCTAAAACCCGGCCGTGCTCAGAAAGCCGTGCCGTCCTGTGGCAGCGAGCACCAGAACGGAGAAAAGCGACGTTGTGAAGATACGGCCATCCGTTGGCGCGCTCTGGTGGGCCGACGTTGAGGAGATATTTGGGTCTACCGGGGGGGGGGTTCCGGGGGTGACGAAGCTCACTCACCTTGTCGTTTTTCTCCTCCTCTTTCTCCTTCTCCTTGTCCTTGTCCTCGCTCTTCTCGGACGGCACCACCACCATGGTGAGCTTGCGGGCGATCTGCTTGGCCTCCAGGATCTCGCCCTTGTGCTCCTCCACGATGGCGGAGTCCAGGGGCATCAGCTGAGGGGGAGGGGTGAAAGAGATCGCCTGCGTTTCAGCGACGTGGCTCTGCCCGCAGTCATAACAGGTGCACTAATCCGCACGGCTGTGTCAAAACTTTACGTCATTACAGAATCGCACTCGGTAGGTGTCCCGGCAATGCAACAGCAGAGTTGAAAGAGGAATTTCATCCTAAAACGCATTTCTGGTGGCAAGTTGGTCTGGCTGCCAATAATATGGTAAATAAAATGACATTATGCCACAATTCATTATACATATTTTCCAGATTTCAGTCTCATCAGGGCAGTCGCAACCATTTAATGTCGTAGTGTTATGGCGCGGAATGAAGCTAATGCAATAATTAAACAAAAACAAAAATATGGAAAAATTTGTGTTCTTCAAACCTTCCAACAGTGGAGGGATAACATCTAATAACTCTGAATTAAAGATTAGCTTCCATTTAAATGAGAAGAAAAATTCCATCCCGTATTTTCAATCTCAAATGGCCTTTTGTAGATAACGGACAAAAGACAGGCTTTTGACACGTGAAATACAGGTCACAGCAATTATTCTGAGGTTAAGAACCATGTTTCCCCTATAATTTCTTTCAGGCCTGGTATTCACCAAACATTTTTTTGAACACCAATAAAATATATACGAGATCATGAGAAATGATTCTCCTTGAAAAAAAGGCGTACTGTGCTTTCAGTTTGCGGAAAAGGAACGTGGGCGTGTGCGGTCCAAGAGGACGGGAGGAGATGTTCACTTACGTGCACGTAAAGGTCGTCCAGCTCGATGAGGTTGTGCTGGAGAAGTGTGGCAGCGACGTGGTACAGTGACGATGGCGTCTCCCCATTGGGCTCCTGAGAGGTATGGGGGGGGGCACAGCATTACTATGGCAAGGGGCCAGAGCTGAGCTCCCTCCACTTCATGTGTCACAAAGCAGACCAGCTACTTAGAGAAGCATTAACGGAAGGATCTCTTAGACATATCAGCAATATCCAGCACCATTTACAGGACACGAGGAGGGAGACTGTGCGAAACTAAATAAATGCCGCTCCTGTGACACAGTTCTCTAAAAGCTTTGTGTAGCTAAGGAGGGCCACAACAATTAAAATGCCTCATTAATATTCCTTCTTCATGTTGCTTACCCCAGACTGCAGAACCCTTGATATGCGCTTCCCAAAAACTAAACATTAAGTGTGGCCTGAAACACGGCTCACACTTCACATAACAGACATTTCACGCAATATCGAAACATCTAGGCGGTGTGTGGACCTCCCAAACAAGCGAAAGCACCTTCTTTCACATTTTGGCAAATCCTGTGGCTGCCAAACTGTGCCGTGAGGTGCTTTTTCCACACTGCCGCTTTAAAGGAATACGGAAAAAATAAAAGAAAATAAAGAATATAGCCACCTCTTAAACAACTAAGTTGATGGCCTTCTGATTTTATTTTTAGTTTCCGTAAAGACGCAAAAGGCATTTTGTAAATAACTCAGCTTTGGAGACGCAGGAAGGTATTTCCCTCACTTCACGGCGCTAAGATAGGAGCTAAGCTAGTGCCTTGCATCTGCAGCAAGAGATAGTGCTAACACAGTTAGCATGCAGCTCGTAGATATCATTGTACTGGACGCACAGGGATTAAATTGGTATTAATCTTCTCGTCTGACTAAGATAGCCAAAAAGCGAATTTCCCAAAAAGTTTGTGTATTCTTTCAGCAGGAACCTGCGCGCGCGTGTATGACACCGAGCTCTTCCCCCTCTGGGGCCCGGACAGTCGGAAAGCAGAACTGGAGGGATCGGATCAGGGCCGCGAGGCTCTTCGGCTCTGTCTCAATCGGTCTCACCTGGTGAAACTTGAACTTGAAGCCCAGGATGTGACAGAGGGTCTGGTGCTCGCACATATAGGACTTGATGAGGGGAACAAAGAAGTCGTCCTGTTCACAGCGACACTCGTACACCTCCAGGATGATGTCCAGCACGCGGTTGGGGTCCAGGTTGAAGCACCCTGGAAAAACGTTTTTTTTTTAAAAGGAAGATTAAACACAGCAAGAGAATAAGTGACAGAGAGGGGTGAAATCCTGTCAGCTGAGCAGAAAGAGCCAGCCGTCTCCAGTCAGTAGAATCGGTTCAGAAGCTCAACAAATTATGCAACTAATTTTCCAGGTGAGCAACTTTGTTGGCATTATTATTTTTTTCATTTTTTTACAAGTGCAGCAATATATGATGATAAACAATGAATTCTTGATCTGCATTTAGAATGTTCAGATACCACACATTCCTCAATGTCAACGGCTAATTCCATTTATTGAGAAATGAGATAATTCGATTTCTATTCATGATCACTGTTTTTACGCGGCAAGCACGCGCGATGCATTATGGCGCATCTCAAAAAAACCTGAATACATGACAGCCGGGGTGTAAACTAATTGACCTGCATTTACCACACAGAGATCAACATTCCCTGCGCCGTCCCAGCTTCAGACAGGATGAAGAAACAAAACGACACATTCGGTACAGGCCGTTCAAATTTCATCCGTGGGCCAGAATATAAAATAGGGCAAATTACAAAAGAAATTAATTGTTTTATATTTTACCACGGTCGTGAGAACAAGTTAAACCGAGCAAATCCATTTTCAGTGCCTGTGGTAGCATGCCACCTTGAAATGGGCAAATATTAACAGGGATAAAATTCAGCACAAACAAGCAATAAAAAAAAAACACGCATTTAACTGCCAGCGACAGTTTTAGCCGTCAAAATGACTTTTTAAATCTCAAACTAAAACGACAAGTCATCTCGAAACCAGTTCACATCTCGGGCGACTTGGCGGATCCATCGAAAAACGTCACTTTTATTTCTTCATCAAAACTGGGAAATGGGCACTTTGGTAAGCCGTAATTAGGTTTAGATTAAAACCAAATGAAACCTCACAACATTTAATGAAACTGGCTTTACTCGGGGTATGGCATTAGAGGTCCACAGTGCAACGCGGTCACGTCACGAAGCCTGACTCGTCCCCTAGAGGCTGCTGGTTAAGATTCTATGTGGCGCTTGGCCACCGTATCCTTGAACAGGGTACTAACCTATGCCGTTTCAGTCTGCAGTATAAAAAGAAAATGTGTCAAAGTGCAGCTTACGTAGAAGATTCTGGAAAGGGATATGTGCTTAGAAAATTAACGAGGTAAATAATGCGAAAGTAGGGCTTGAGGCTGGCAGCACTAATCACTGGAGTCGTACCTATCAGTGACTTAATGCTCTCCAGGACCAGGTGGCTGGTGACGTTTCCCGACAGGTCCTGTCCCAGCTCCGTGACCAGCTTGGCGTAGCCCTCGTTCTCCTCACGAAGCAAGTTGAACTTCTGCTGCTTGTAACTATATAAAAGGAGGAGGGGGGGGGGGGGATCGTTAGGGGGGAGCTACTTATACACCAGCGATCAAATTTGCTTGGCTAAAATTCAATTAACATCGGAAAGGAGGAGACAGTCCCGCTATCAGAACAAGAGACGTACATCGACTGTACGCCTTAGCGAAGGTATTGTTCGGAGATTTGTCGACAGGCCCAATTCAGGGAGAACACAAAACCAATTAATTCCGCCGAGTGCGTTTGTGCGAAGCTTTTCACGACAGTCGGAGCAATAAAGTGTGGGGGCGGCGCGCGGCAGAAAAACCGGGCCCCTTCCAGTTACAGAACGCTCTCCGATCTTGATAAGGACTGTAAAGACAGATTCCACACAAAGGTGTGAAATTAATCACTGTCAGGAGAGCCGGGGAGACATGCCTTTAATTTAGAGGAAAATGAGGTTCCGAGCTAACTGCAGAGTTTAACGTGCAGTTTACAAAAAGTTCCCCCTGCCAAGGGGGAGCTCAGACATATTAAGTGGAGAGAGGCGCTGGAGCAGCAGATGCACTGCAGTAAAGCGGAGGCTAGAGCCTGCGTCTCTATACGAGGCTCAGCTGCACTGCAGTAAAGCTGAGGCCAGAGCCAGTATCTCTGCACAAGGCTCAGCTGCACTGCAGTAAAGCTGAGACCAGAGCCAGTATCTCTGTACAAGGTTCAGCTGCACTGCAGTAAAGCGGAGGCCAGAGGCTGTATCTCTGTACAAGGTTCAGCTGCACTGCAGTAAAGCGGAGGCCAGAGGCTGTATCGCTGTACAAGGTTCAGCTGCACTGCAGTAAAGCTGAGACCAGAGCCAGTATCTCTGTACAAGGTTCAGCTGCACTGCAGTAAAGCGGAGGCCAGAGGCTGTATCTCTGTACAAGGTTCAGCTGCACTGCAGTAAAGCGGAGGCCAGAGCCTGTATCTCTGTACAAGGTTCAGCTGCACTGCAGTAAAGCGGAGGCCAGAGGCTGTATCTCTGTACAAGGTTCAGCTGCACTGCAGTAAAGCGGAGGCCAGAGCCTGTATCTCTGTACAAGGTTCAGCTGCACTGCAGTAAAGCAGAGGCCAGAGGCTGTATCTCTGTACAAGGTTCAGCTGCACTGCAGTAAAGCGGAGGCCAGAGGCTGTATCTATGTACAAGGTTCAGCTGCACTGCAGTAAAGCGGAGGCCAGAGCCTGTATCTCTGTACAAGGTTCAGCTGCACTGCAGTAAAGCGGAGGCCAGAGGCTGTATCTCTGTACAAGGTTCAGCTGCACTGCAGTAAAGCGGAGGCCAGAGGCTGTATCTATGTACAAGGTTCAGCTGCACTGCAGTAAAGCGGAGGCCAGAGCCTGTATCTCTGTACAAGGTTCAGCTGCACTGCAGTAAAGCGGAGACCAGAGCCAGTATCTCTGCACAAGACTCAGCTGCACTGCAGTAAAGTGGAGGCCAGAGCCCGTATCTCTGTACAAGGCTCAGCTGCACTGCAGTAAAGCTGAGACCAGAGCCTGTATCTCTGCACAAGACTCAGCTGCACTGCAGTAAAGCTGAGGCCAGAGCCTGTATCTCTGTACAAGGCTCAGCTCGCCCTCTACAGCTCAATCTGCGTTAACCCTGTAAAAACATGGTTTTTAGTCATAAAAGTATGTATTAAATGCTACTACCAAAAAATAAAAAGAAAAAAAAAAAAAAAAATAAAAAAAAAAAAAAAAAAAAAAAATATATTTCGCACTTGTAAGCCGCCCGCAGTAACGCAAGTACGTACGTTGATACAAGACAGTAAGATGATGATTTAGTCGGGATTGTACACAAGTCCGATAGTGCGCTTCAACGTCGTAGTCGATTTAACGTTGCCTACCTCGCTAGTTCGGTTAAGAAAAGAAATACTAGTTAATTTATTAATTATATATTTAATTATATTAATTTAACATAATTATTGACATAAATGTTAAATTAAAATTGTGTGTTAAAAAAAAAAGTTAAAAAAAAAAAAAAATGTTAATTACGCAAAAAAAAAAAAAATAAAAAACAAAAGAAAAAAAAAAAAAAAAAAAAAAAAAAAAAAAAAACAAATTAGCAAGTTCGCCCTGCAAGTAAAACCAGCGAGGTGGAAAAGTAAAGTAGCGTTATCCGCGTCCCAAAAAATAATAAAAAAAATCTAATAAATGTCGAATCAATGGCCTTTTTTTATTTTTTTTTTTTATTTATTTTTTTATTGTAGTTTTTTTGATGATTTATTTTATTTTTTTTTTATTATTTGCTGCGATCGCGTCGCGTCACCAACCAATGCAACACCGTTTGTAATCATCAGGCACGTTTCAAAAAATTTTTTTTGCAGCAGCTCTATTTCTTTTTCAGCCAGACAGATCGCCTTTAACTTAATTAAAAGCTCATATGCATGCATTTCTTTTGTGTTTTGCCGATGAGGGTGTGTGTGTGTGTGAAAAAAAAAAAACCAAAAAACACACAATCAAACAGCGTCTTCCTCGGCGCATTATCTATCTCTGACTGTCTCGCTCTGCTTCCTGCTGAGCGCCCCCCCCCCTGGAGGCCGTTAGCTCGTAAAAATCTATAGATTAGCCGCACCGTTGTATTGGCCGCAGGGTTCAAAGTGTGTGAAAAAAGTAGCGGCTTATAGTCCGGAAATTACGGTATATGGAGCGGTCTTACTACCTTACAACGCCACGAAAAAAACCTAACAAAAAAATCCTTTGAGGAAGGATCTTTCGAGATGAACTATTCAGTAGGGTAAGTGCCTCTGTGTGAGACAACACATCAGATACAGTGAAGGTCGATGGCGGCTTGTAGTTGCTAGTAAAACTTGTTGTTGCTTCTGGAACTTTCTTTTTCCCCCCTTGCCCATTTGGGAGCATCCGTATCAGAGAAAAGGCACCTCTTGTTAGGCACTCTCATGTACTTCAGTTGGTGAAAGAATACGACTCCCAGAGAAGAGGGAATATACAATGTGAGATTAAGGTCTATGCTGCCATGGTTTTGAATCATTAGCATGAAACCTATTTCGGTGAACATGAAGTCAGGATTTGATAAAAAGGAGTCAGCGATTGATGGACCCTTCAACTCACAACAGCTTGGTCTTTATCTTCACAATCTTCTGGTTGAACTGCTGCGCTTGCTTGATGAGGCCCAGGGACTCCAGTGTCTCTGGGTCCAGGCGCTCCTTCAGCACCGCGTCTGGCACAAAGAACTGTGGGAGCAGAGAGAGAATGTCACGGAGATAGAGAACTATGGGAGAAAAGAGAGAGCGTCACAAATGCAGAGAACTATGAGAGCAAAAAGAGAGTATCAGAGAGACACAGCAAACTGTTGGAGCAAGGAGAGAGTGTCACAAAGACACAAAGAACTGTGGGAGCAAAGAGAGAGCGTCAGGGAGACACAAAGAACTGTGGGAGCAGAGAGAGAATGTCACGGAGATACAGAGAACTATGGGAGAAAAGAGAGAGCGTCACAGATGCAGAGAACTATGAGAGCAAAAAGAGAGTATCAGAGAGACACAGCAAACTGTTGGAGCAAGGAGAGAGTGTCACGAAGACACAAAGAACTGTGGGAGCAAAGAGAGAGCGTCAGGGAGACACAAAGAACTGTGGGAGCAAGAAGAGAGTGTCACGGAGACAAAAAACTATGGGAGCAAGGAGAGAGCGTCAGGGAGACAGAACTGTGGAAGCAAGGAGTGAGCGTCAGAGACAGAACTGCGGAAGCAAGAAGAGAGCGTCAGGGAGACGGATAGAACTGTGGGAGCAAGAAGAGAGCGTCGGGGAGATACAGAGAACTGTGGGAGCAAAGACAGTGTTATGGAGACACAAAGAACTATAGAAGCAACGAGAGAGTGTCAGGGAGACAGAACTGTGGGAGCAAGAAGAGAGCTTCAGGGAGACACAAACTGTGAGAGCAGAACTGTGGAAGCAAGGAGAGAGCGTCAGGGAGACGCACAGAACTGTGGGAGCAAGGAGAGAGCGTCAGGGAGATACAGAGAACTGTGGAAGAGCAAGGAGAGAGCGTCAGGGAGCCAGAGCTGTGGGAGCAAGGAGAGAGCTTCAGGGAGACAGAACTGTGGGGGCAAGGAGAGAGCGTCAGGGAGACAGAAAACTGTGAGAGCAAGAAGAGAGCGTCAGGGAGACCAAGAAAACTGTGGGAGCAAGGAGAGAGTGTCACAGAGGTACAGATAACTGTGAGAGCAAGGAGAGAGCGTCAGGGAGATACAAAGACCTGTGGGAGCAAAAAGAGAGCCTCAGGGAGACAGAACTGTGGGAGCAAGGAGAGAGCATCAGAGAGACAGAACTGTGGGAGCAAAGAGAGAGCATCAGAGAGACAGAACTGTGGGAGCAAGAAGAGAGCTTCAGGGAGACACAAAGAACTGTGGGAGCAAAAACAGAACGTGAGGGAAACAGCAGACATCTTGACAGGACTCCAAAAATAAATAGTATTTTGTTCCCAATTTGGAATTCTCAAATGTACAAGGCCAGCCCATCACTGCAACAATCCCCATAGAAGAAGGTACGTGACATGTCCCTCAAAAAGTGTGCAGCCGGATGCCGCTTCTTCTCAATATCTCAATGAGCCGCAGTTACCTCAGCAGAGGACGGAGTAACAGGAGCATGCAGGTGGCAGGCAGCCTCAGACTGAGGGTGTGCTGAGCGAACACACTCCCTCCCAACCTCACTCCCTAGGAAAGGCTATGGCCAATAATGTATTCCCCCCCACGGGAATCCCATCCAGTCGGCACTGAGAGGGTTAGACTCGGACCATAAAGCACAACAGCGCATGAAGAACAATCGCTTCCACTAGATAAGCCACTCAGAAACCCACAAAACTTTTCGCATCTCGAGAACTACTCAACACAGTAAAAGCCCACTCCGCTTCCTCCTCATCCTGAAATAAAAAAAGATGACAGCTTATTTTCCCTCCCTAGTCAAAGGTTGTTCAAATTTAAAAGCTGCATGAACACTGTGGATGATATGACTTTAAATTCACATGATAGGAAAATAGCATAAATCAAAAGGAGGGAAAATGAATTATGTTAAGTGGAGCGACGCCCAATCCACCGCCATGGTCTGCCTGCTTTTCAATCCAATTGTATGATTTTTCCATTCCCCTCGCTGAAGCACACAGAACTGGGCAAAGCAGGGAGGCATGGACATCTGCCATGAAAAGGAATTATTTCGCTATCCGGATATGAGGAGGGTGAGAAACCAGCTTAGGGAAGAGCTTGGTTTTAAAGCTTTTAAGTGCTATAAATGTGCTCTAAATGTCCGACTTTCCCTCCTCCAATCATTTCAGATCTAATTATAGAGCGTTGTTAAAGCTTCTCCAGAGAACTTTGAATTTCCAATGGAGGAAGATGTGTCAATAGGGGATAAATACTTCCCTGTGGAACAGAATGTAGGCCATTCAGTCACACTTAACACAAGATAATCTTCAGAGTCGGCGAGACTGTAAGGGGGAAATGTATGCACCACAAAGAAAATTATTTACCTTCAATGTCTGGACTTAAACTTCCATGTTACACAAGAACTAACCATAGGGGGAAAAAAATTGGATCCGGCAATTTCGGTGATGCAATGCTGCCACCTAGTGCTGCTGTAGTGAAATTGCTCTTAGTTCAGATTTTCACACGGGCTAGGCTTGGCAGACGCAGGCTTGGCATTTTTCTATTGCTGAACAGTTGAAGGTCACATTGAATCTCACACTTACCAGACATGCTCCCACCAGCTGAGTAAAATGGTCGCGCTTGTTTTTTTCCTCCAAACAGGCAGTCTCGATATCTGCATTAAAAAAATGATGATATAAAATTTCAAAATGGACATTCCTCAGGTAGATCCATTTGTTTTTGTTCAAATTATATTTTTCGATGAATTATATAATTTCAATGAATTCTACAGGTTTCCACTTAAACTCAATATAATTCAATTATAAATGAATATACAGTTTGTTTTTGAAGAGAAAAAACCATTAAGAACAGCACAACAAAACACCTACCTAATATACAGAACACATCAGCTAAAATGGATGCCATGTCCTCACGCAATTCCTGAAAATATAAAACAAAATATTAACATTTAACCTTCATTTGACAGAATTAAAGGTGCGCTAAGCAAAATTTTTTAGCCTTGCTGTGGTTCTGTGTTTGCAATCAAAGTCATCTCCTCCTCCAACCTCAACCCCACAAGGTACCCAAACTCGGCCATCTAGCTACGTGCCTAGCTGGATAGCTAGCGGTAATGTTACTAACGTTAAACCTTTTTTTATCCCAAGCGAACACTGGCTAACACTGAAAGACTAATGCACGCATTTATTACCAGCAGGCTCGACTACTGACTGTAATGGTCTCATAACTGGTCTTCCCAAAAAAAGCAATAGGCCAACTACAATTATTACAGAACTCAGCTGCTAGAGTGCTAACTAAGACTAAGAGAAGAGCACATATCACCCCAGGTTACCTATTAGTTCCCGCATTGATTTTAAGGTTCTGTTATTGATCTTCAAATCTTTAAATGGACTGGCACTTGGTTACATGTCAGACATGCTGCTAAAATATGTACCATCTAGATCCCTTCGGTCATCTAGCAGGGGTCTTTTAACCGTTTCTAAATGCTGAACTAAGACCCATGGCGAGGCCGCTTTTAGCCACTATGGTCCTAGCAGGTGGAACTGCCTCCCAGAGGATATAAAAACAACAGAAAAGGTTGATACTTTTAAAACGGACACTAAATACATACCCGTTTAGTCTATCTACTGTTTATATACGCTTGTATTAAATGTGTTATACAAATATAGTCTGATGCATGTGCAGGAGATTATCTCCTGATCTGACTTTTCTGTAGAAGTTCGTTATTTTCAATGTATTTATTTTAATGTTGTGAAGAACTTACATTCGCTTGTACGAAATGTGCTATACAAATAAAATCTGATTGATTGACAGGTCCAACAGAAAACACGACAACTGGTATGATCGCTCATCATACCCTGTTTGGCTTCGCTGTACTTGCGCTTCTTCACCTCAGCCAATGCAGGAGCTAGCTAACACTCAGCTAAAACCTGATCCCACCCCACAGGCTCTGTAGCCACACCCACCCCTCCCCACACAGAAAAGAACGTCAAACTAAGAAACTTAAAATAATAAATACAGGCGCAGGAACATGGATTCGGCAAATGTGTGCAGAGATTGCCAGTGCATGGTAGATATGACTGAGTATGGTTATTTTATAATATTACTTTAACTTTTTCTACACTTCAGAACATGTCATGGACAACAGAAGTAGTGACCTTCACAGAATTTGAAAAACAACACTAGCTAGGCCATCCATCATTCCAGGAGTGATTTCAGCTTTGCTTAGTGTGCTTGCTTCATCACACCGATACACTGTGACAACTACAGGACAGTCATCCGTGAACTACCCTCGGCTTCTTCTTTCAAGATCAAAGAAACAACAAAATGGAACAAACTCAAGGTCATCTTTGAAAGTAAAAAAAAAAAGAGACTAAGAATATATTGTCTTTAATCGAGAAAGCTTTCACAAAATGGTGGCCACAAATGCAAACCTTTTGCTCCCTTTTAATTCATACAGTAAAGACTGTATCAAACCCTTCAAAACCTTATAGTTAGCCATCTTACATTTACACACACAACATAATTTGCCATGCACAGTTACATGCAAAAGTATTGGGATAGTGACATGATTTTTATTGTTTTGGTTGTGTACTCCAGCCCATTGTATTTTAAATAAAACAACGAACATGAATTTAAAGCGCACACAGTCAGCTCTAATTCAAGGGTATTTACATCTATATTTGGTGATTCATGTCGGAATTGCAGACCTTTTTAAATATAACCCCCCCTCCCCCATTTTAGGAGAGCAAATGTAATTGGACAATTGGCCGCACAGCGGTTTCTCGACCAGCTGCGTGTCTTTGTATCATTAGTTTATGCACAAGAAAGATAACAACAAATCTAGTTGATACTAGGTGTGCAATATGCACTTGTGGGAGCCTTTGTCTTTCAACAGGTGGACCAGATAAAGTGCCAGTGCCAGTAGAGCAGGCCGTCATGAGGCAGTCAACGAGTGCAAAAAATTTGTAACCAAGTACCAAATATGACTGATATGATTTTATTTCAGATCATCTTAATTTGTCCAATTACATTTGCTCCCCTAACATGGGGGGGGGGGTTTGCATAACAAGGGCTGTAATTCCTACACTGATCACCTGATATGGATCCAAATACCTTAAAGATGACAGTCTGCACTTTACCCTCATATTCTGTTTTATTTCAAGTCAAATGTGCTGGACTACAGAGCAAAAAAAAATAAAAAATGAAAATATTATGTCACTTTCCAAATACATTTGCAATTAACGGTAAATCTAATGGACATTAGGGTTTACTCATAAGTTCTCACAAAAAAGCGCAACGGATTGGTCCGTGGATACATAAAATGTCTTTATTTCAGCGATCTTTGCAAGCAAAAGGATAGTCCACCCCCTGAACATGGAGCATATGAACTAGCAAAAAACACTGGTTTTTACTGGGCAGTTAGCCCCCTACCAGGAGTAAGGCCCTGGAGTCTTTTAAATATTTTTTACAATGTTTTTGTGTGCAAGTAAGGATATTTTAGATTTAAGATGATGTTGACAACCTGCTGGCTTTAAAATGGCTGGTGTAGGGACAATCGCAGGTTTGCAATTTAAAGCTTAAAGCAAGAAAATACACTTCTAGGAACTACAAAGCAGCTTGTTCACCAATCAATTTTTCCAGGCTGTACATATGAACAGATTAATTTAATAGAGTCGAATCACAGATACAAAAATCAGTTTATAAATTGTGCCGATACTTCTTATCCTTGAGCACAGCTGTGTCAGGCTGGATGAACCATATAAAATAGTTCAGATCAAAAATGAGATTGAATGTAATTTCTTCAAAATGAATGAGGTAACACACACACACACACACACACACACACACACACACACACACACACACACACACACACACACACACACACACACACACACAAATTCTCTGGAGGCATACCATTGCTGTCCAATCTATTTTGGAGTTATCTGAAGTGTATTTTTTTTTTAACTCAATATTGCCCCACACCCGTACGATCCACTGTAATGCCAGTAGTTCGCAAGAAACTTCTTACATCTAAAATATCCTTCATCGCATGCAAAAACTGTGGGCCAATCAAACCTGTGCACTAAAAATTAAACATAAAAAAAAGAAGAAGAAAAAAAAAGAGTGCACCCCTTTTAAAGCGTTAATTGGAAATGCTAATTTTCTTTTAACACAGACGTGTCCTCCCCTCAGTCATTTCAATCAGGAGTACAAAGCTTCAAACCAGGACACACAAGTCAGTTTCCCTTTAGTCTTAAGCTTCTTGCATGTCTACACCAATCACAGACAGAGAGATAAGCAGCCTCATCTAAATTCATGTCAGAGAGATGTGTATCCTTTGAAGGTGTTTTCTTAATCAAAATGTTTTGGTCGTTTGTCATTTTAGAAGAGGATGTGACCTCAGATCACAAAGCACCGTGTGTAGGCCGGGCCACCCACCTGACATAATAATCACATTTTAATTAAATGACCTCTCATTTCGGTCTGTCCTGACTGACAGGACACTGCATCGCCTGAAGCTGCGTTCATGTTCCACAGCTTTGGGAACAGCTGGAGGTGTGTGTGTGTGTGTGTGTGTGTGTGTGTGTGTGTGTGTGTGTGTGTGTGTGTGTGTGTGTGTGTGTGTGTGTGTGTGTGTGTGTGCTCTTCGTACCACAACATCGCCGAGAATGCTGGCTGCCAGTTCCAACTTCAAGCTCCCGCGGATGACGTGCCAGGAAAGCTCGTACAGGGCGGCCTGGATGTCTGTAAGTGGGAGAGAGGGGAGACACTGACACGCCTTCATCAATTAAGCACCACCCACAATTAACGCCCACTTATCGACAAACACGTGGAGGCAGGCAGAGCACGCTTACAGACGCAGGGAGATCAGTTCAACTAGCTCAAAGGCCCCGTGTCACAGTGCACAACACACTCGGAAAAATATCTTCGTGTTCAATAGTAATTGTTGAGCCTGCAGCGCCACAGTGAATTTCCCTGCGGTATGGGGGTGGTGAAGGATGGGGGCCGATGGTACCATTAGCTACACTTCGCAGATACATTGCTCCCAAAAATGCTGACCGATTGCTTGCACTTGTACAGATTACAACAAGGAATGGCTACAATGATATAAAAACAATACATCTTGCGATGCCAGCCAAATCACCACATTTATCTCAAATTTAGTTTAAAAATAAAATGAAATCAATATATTTAAAAAAAACCAGCAAAAACTTAATTCCCCGGTAATAAGATTTCCACCAAACCAATCCATTTGTATCCGTCCATTACAAGCGAATGAGAAGATTTGTCAGAAGGAAATTAAATTGCAAGGGTAAAAAAAAGAACTCACAACAGGTACAGATTAATGACTCAATTAAAAGAAACACAGAAGAGCAAAACTATGGAACTTTCATCCTCAGAATTCACCAGGAACGGGCTAGACGCCGCCGCTGATACCTGGAAGGCTCGTGGACTGAAAACCTGCGTGTATCCGACAGCACACGCTGAACGAGAGCAGAATGCAGAGTGCTCCGGGGATAGCCCCTGGCCGCTTGTTCGGTCTGTCACAGCCCGTAACCATGAAGCACTGTAGTGCCACCATTATCACACAACTTTGCTTCCCCCACACAAACTGCAACTGCTATGTTAAAGCAATGGACACAGTGTGTCAGGTATGAAAGCAAACTACAACGCATATTGATGACGAGGGGAGAATTCAATACGCATTTGACGGTTTTATTTCTGGTATGAAAACAAACTACACGTAAAATAAAAGCAACAAACACATATCGATGAGAAGGGAAAAATTCTATGTAGAAAACAGAACCATTTAAACATATTTTCAAGATAGAAATTGTGCAGACAGAAAAAATGGCACCGCTATCAATAAATGCAATTATATGCTAACGTAATTAATCAATGCATATAGTGTGGATAGTTCACAGAGGCTATACATAAGATGCCTTTCAGAAGTTACACACGCATACCAACATGATACTGATATGGGGGGTGAAGCTTGCAACTTCTCAAAGTTACAAGCTTGTCTCACACATACCAACAGGAAATACTGCTATTCTACAAAATGATAACTCCCAAAATCTTGTCACGTGTCGCAACACATAACCTGCAAGGTGTCGGCATGTCTGATTGTACACCAGCAGTTTTTGGGTCGGACTAATTCTCATTTTGAACACATTATTCCTTAGATTTTTCTCCCACTTCAAAGTCCACTGAGTATAAGGCAAATTCCACATGCAAATACGTAATCATGCTTTTAAAAAAATCAAAAAACACATATATTATTTAACTTTACCGCATTTCAAAATTTCTAAGCAATCTCAATTGAATAGCAGAACGTAAAGTCGGACGGTTAATCACAAGGCGTACTAAAGGCGAAAATACAAATGCCGGGTGTGGATGGAAGCAGGCAATTACAAACTGTACTTTACCACATTAGTAGAATTTGCAAGAGTATACTTTCAAACCTCGACAGCAGAACAGATGCTTGCTGAAAAAAGGCTGCTCCTCAGTGTCCACAGAACAGATGTACCAGCACAATTCACTACACAAATGTGTGATGCAAATTAAATTTTACCCAGCAGCAGTGCTGACATGGTGGGATTTTCATTCAAACATTTCTAAAAATTCACCCGAGTCGAACGTCTGAACGGCTTCAGAACAGAAGAGAAAGCTGGATCTCACTGAAGCACACACAGTGTGTGTGTGTGTCCTGATCTGTGCACCCGTCTGGTAAATTGGCTTTTTCCTTGAAGCACAGGAAGATGCTGTTGTAACAAATATAAACAAATGCAATTTGGCAATCGTTTCACGTCAATGTCTTTTCAAATAATGGGACAGTTACAATAACTTGTGTAGTGGAGTGTAAGGAGAGCAACATTGCCAGGCAAGGTCGCCCCGCTGTTTGAAGCCATTTGACTTCACCAAAACTCATTTGAGTTTGCACATGCTCGGAGTTGTCGTTTTTTTTGTATTTTTTTATTTATTTTAAATCTCTCGAAATCGCTTGTTCTTACATTTAGACCTTTTACTATGTGATCCGTGTTGCAAATATGGGGATAAAACAGCCTACCGAAAGGACCCAACTCATGTACTGCAATTAAAAACAAAAATATTTTATAAACAAAGATGTTACAGGTGTGCTTTTAAAATACTTTTCACATACACCCTAATGAACATGTAAGGAAGATTACCTGTGTTCAGCATACATTTTAGGTGAAGTAATACTCACAGAAATATGTGATCATACAATGTCTAATTTAAAACATGGTTTAAAACTATTTTATTTTATACTTAAAAAATGAACATTGCGGTCAAATTCGTGCACTTATTTCTCTCACATCCAGTTGTTAAAATAACAAGTTCAAGATGAAAACGACAATTTTCTCTTCTGAACAGAATGGACTGTACTCCAACTGAATTCATGGCCAATTAGCATAAGGCTGTTGAAATTAACTCGTAATTTAATAATTTCCTGCCAATTTATCTTTTTAAAAAAACACTATATTGATACTATAATATGTAAACTAGCCTGCATTCATAAAACTGCTACACATCCCCAAGTATATTCAAATGACACTGTTTCAAAAGCGCAGCACAAACAAAAAGTTACTTAAATTGCCTGACCAGGTAATCACTTTTTTTCTATGGTAACCAATTCAAATGGTGTTCAGTGTGAAGTCGTGTCACTATATGAAACAAAGTAGTTCATCGCTGCAGCTACAACCCTCTGAGTTCCAATTAAGGTAGGCATGATAACCGTTACTGGAGTGGAGGGTGATGTCTTTAGAGAGCTTTACACAGTGACCTAAATAGGGTGTGGCTTTATTAATACCGCAATATTTAAATCCCTTGAGAACTAAACTCTGGTGTATGCCAACTGACAGGCTGCACCCACAGGTCACTGTGGTTTCTAGGTAACAAGAGTGTAATGGCAAGCATTCTTGGAAGGGAGAATCCACAGAGAGGGGAGCACTGCAAGTTAACTTCCCCTATGGCTTCTGCTAGAAACTCAAGTATCAACCAATGTCTAAGACAGACAGGGTCCTCTTATTTCCAACCATATTGTAGCCTAAACCGTGAAAAATGGGATGTGCAACCCTGCTGAATGTGTAACATTACACTTGCACTGTGACATTGAGATAGAAATCTTGAACTGTATGTATACATTCAAAGACCGAGCCACATCAAGGCAGGACAGGTCAAGGGGGAATAGTTCTCCAGCCTGAAGCAACACAATCAGTACTCCCCCTGACGGAACCCAAGTATATCACAGAGCTATATTAGTTTAGTCTTTGTATTCATTGGTAAACCTTGTGCCAAACCCAGGGCATATGGAGGGTGATTCAAGCACGTATACGTTACTTACCTCTTAGCATCACGTCATCATTAGGCTGGTCTGCAAGAGTCCGACATAATTGTAAACTGCAAGACATACAAAAAATGGTTTAATGGTCTCACAAATTAAAAGAGGTTATACTCATGAGCATGCACCCATTAAGACAGTTGATTATGTGGAAGGATTTATTTTAAATTATTATTATAATTTTTTTTTTACATGAATTACTTCCTGAATCAATAGTTTATAAGGTAGTGACACTAGGTATCTAGCTAAATATCCAAAACGTTAATAGCAATTGTTTAATCAAGTGATCAAAACTTGAACCCGTAACATTACCTTGATGAGCTACGTTAGCTATCTTACATTAATCGCTAATGTGCTAACCTATATACGTTAAACAATAAAAGTCCCACTTAACATGTGTTAGCTAGCTAATGTACTGTATTCACGATAAGTTAGCAAACTAGCTAACATTAGCTACACCCAATAACTAGCTAACGTTAGTAAAAGTTAAGTTAGTTCGCTAGCTAACGTTAGCTATAGTATCTGTTGCGGAGCGTTCGGACATAATCTGTCGCTATTGGTGTTACTTGCTAGTATTTTACAAGCTACGCGTAAAACGGATTAATTGTGTCTACGGTAGCGCTACGTGCCTTTGATAGATAGCTAGCTTGCGTACCTACTCAGCTTAGTAACGTTAATGGGTGCATTAAATGACGATCCAGCTAAGGTTAGCCATGTCGATATCAGGATTATTGACTGAAAACGTTCGCTAGCGAATATCAGACTAGCCAGTTAACGTTAGCTAGCTAGCTAGCTTCCCATTGCTAGCTCGCCCCGTCGACTTGTTTACAGGTAGCGTTAGATAGCTAACGTGAGCTAGCAAAGAAGCTATAAAATACACACATTTCTATATAAAATGCCAGATCGTTAGATGCAGCAAAAATGTGTTTATATATGTTGGTGTAGCCGACCGTTAAGAGTATAGGTTTAAACGACAGCATAAAGTGCACATTTTAAGTGGCCAAACGTTACGTCGACGGTAAGAAAGTGTGCGCCACAAATTCACTTGATCGAGCAGGAGCGATCGCTGACTGCTTATTTAAAACGATCGGATACAGTGTGGCCTCTAAAATGTAGCTAGCGAGCTAAATATCAATAGCGTCGACCCAGTTAGCCAACTGGATACTGTTCCCGGCTGAATGTTGAGCTACCTCGCTAGCTAGAAAAAGCAACTAGGGAGATGGACACAATGCACAAAGTAGTGGTTCTTTTTTTCGGTCAACGGCTCCAAGGCATTCATACTGGCCGCACAGAAACACGATTAATAAAACTCGGAACGTCTCGTCGTCTTTCGACGGAATCGAATAACTCGACGTTACTCACAACTCATTTTTTCCTGATTTTTCCCAGTTTTTGATCCAGTCTGTAGGGAGGACCAACGCCGCCATCTTCCCTACAATACCGCACTTAGCCCGGATGTTTAGCACAATGCGCCGGGTCAAAGGACCCAAGCTAGTGCATGGTGGGATGTTGGGATGTGGAAAAGGTTAGGGTGCGTCCCAATACTCGAAAAGTGGACCCTCCTTTCCTCCACTACCACCTCCTCTCCTCCACGCCCCGGAAACGGATCTTTGTGTTTTAATCTAATGTTGCTGATTACATATTAATTAATGTCTCAAGGCAAACCGCAATGTCAGGTACATTGTACGTTACTGTACATGGAAATACTTGTCCTCGAAACGTTCAGGCTGTTTTGCATACTTCCGGGTAGGAGAGGAGTGGTAATGGGGGAGCAGTGGAGGAAGGGAGGTGTGGAGTGAAGAATATTGGGCCGCACCCTTAGTGAGCAAAGATTTTGAGATCCTTATACTGGACGACTGAAAATCACAAAAATATGGAATTTGTACTGAATGTGAAAAATCACAAAATTTGTTATAATATTCTAAAACGCAGATGCTGTGTCTGTTCAAAGCCACTAGTCCACAGCAGGCGTTTCACACATCGGCTTATGTTTCACGTTAACTAATGTTGTCTGCACGATGGGCTGATAGCATAACGTTATATTTATGTAATTGGAGTAACGTTAGCTAAATATTGGAGGATTATTGGTGCAGCGCCGCCAGGTGTTACATTGGTACCAATCGACTAGGAATGTGTTAGCAAAGAAGACTTGGTTTAAAGACTAGTAGGATTGTGTTAATGGGTTTTGGTTTAGTTGAAAACGAGACACGCCGTCTTGCACGGCTACGAGGTTTGTGCCTTTCACTCAGCAAGCAGACATCGTGTGGAACGCACACGTGTTTGATCAAGGTACAGGAAGTAGCTACAAACGTTTATGAAGTGAGCAAAGAAAAAGATTGTTACAACTCAACGAATCCATTGAATTGATACAATCAATACTTGCATTTCGCGAACAGTTTAGGTGCGCTTATGTCGCAAAAACTTGCCACAAGGGAGTTTATCAGCGTCTTCGAACATTATGTCCCAACTGGCATGCATGCATGAATGAATGAATAAAAGTGTGGGGTGACCACACCGACCTTGTTTGTAAGCTGATGTGAGATACCTTTCTGCACGTATTCGCCACAAGTCAATATTTTAAAAAAAAGTATATTAGTATGTCATCTCAGCTTAAAGTTTAGGGCACATTGCCCCAGATGTTTTTATTTTTTAATTTTTTATTGTGCAACAACTATCCTGTCCTCAGATCACACGTGCTATAGGTACTGTAGGACCAGCAATGATGCACTCATCAGGAAAATTAAGATAGGTAACTGTGAGAAATATTAAATGAATTGATTTAGCGATTTACCCTGCATACCAAAATTAGGCCTAAATTAGACTAAAGGGGCCAGAAGTAACTAAATGTTTGAAAGTTGACTCGTCAACCTGTAACTTTAAAAGTATCACCATACCTGCCATCCCAACTGCTATGGCCAAGTTGGCTTGTTTACATTTAGTGGACATTACACATTAGTATTCAAGGATGAGCACGTTTAGCTACATCGCTGGAAAGTGCCAATCATACATGGAGTATGGCTTTACTTAAATAATGTGCTTCCCCTCTTGGTTAAGGTTGATCCAAAAAGGTACCATGGCCCAATGAATAAAGAACGAGTCACTTGTTAAACTTCTGGAATTGGTTATTTTACATTCTTTAAGTTGGGATTGGGGCTGTAGTAACTCATGCTGAAGTTCAGTGAAAACAATTGTTCAAGTTGTCATTTTGTAGTCTCCAATGACATTAAATAAGTTGGAATCACTGTTCTGTGATGGAACACTTGCAATACACCATATTGCTTAAAGTGTCACCGACCTCAGAGAGGTGCGGTGCAGTAGATGTAGGTTTTCATGTAAATGCCTCAGTGCTATTTCCAGTAATATTGTATTACAGCCAGAGCTGGGAAGACCTTCATAGGAGATTCAGATAGTGGAGCCAATCACTTCACGTAAGCCCAATACATATATAATAATACCCAAGTAAGATGAAGGAAGGAACTAAAGGCATTTATTGTTCCAATCTGGATGAAGTTCATGTTTCATGAACCAAATCCATCCCAGAGTAACTTTAAACAGTTCAGTTCATACCCAGAGGCTTTCTTTGTGCTAATGTCAGCTTTAATTTGTCTCACACATGGAATGTTTGTGTTCAAAATAAGTCATTCCGATTGTTCCACTACATACTGCACAATTAAAAATTATAAGTATCTACAGCCATTCTTCTGAGAAAGGAAACAAAGCAATGACACCACACTCCATTAGGAGCACACAACTAGCACATTTACAGTACAAATCTATGAAGAAAAAACATTGAATAAAGAAAAAATTAATTTAAAAGCACAACACATTTGTATATCTTTGTATATTTAAGATTCTATGAAAATAAAAAAACACCATTGTACACCAGTGAAATATATTCAAATCTTGCAGCTTAAGTATGCGGTCGCTACAAATTTGAGAGCAAGAGTTAATTTGACTCCCTTAATCATCTGGGTGTAACATTGGTATTTTCGACATAAGCATGGGCTCCTATACTAAGTTCTGCAAATAAAGCCAAAATAAAAATAAAAATAAAAAAAGCATTTTTCATGAAAGAATGAACCTTTCTGGAAGTTAGAGAAACAAGACGATTTTTATAATTGCAGTTGCCATCATGAAACACGGGAACATGGCCTTGACAAATGCAAAATGTAAAGATGTGCATCTTGCTCCCAACATAATAATCTCCATTTGATCATTCAGTGCAAATGGAAAAAGTAGTCTTTTATTGTCAATAAAATAAGTCAGTTTTCACACACTAAGGGAAGTACATTTTGCAATAAATCACATTCGCACAAAATATGTGGAGGACATTTTAAAAAATGATATGGAAGATGAAGGATGATACTGAAAGAATACTGGACAGAAAGTGAGGAAAACTCATGGCTGCGACGGCCTGGGAGGACTGCCCATCCTTCAATCCTCCTGGCGCACGCATGCAAAATGCACTGGAGAAAAAGAGCCACAGCTGAAACAATTACCTCTACCCGGCATGCAGACATAAGACACATTATATACACACCTGCGTGTGTGTGTGTGTGTGTGTAGTCACCCCTTTGTTTTACTCATGCACTACATAGAACCATCATTTAATGGTTGCATTGTGTCGCATTGTGGTTTGATGGCATTACTCCCCTCCTCCCTATTCCCTCTTCGAATTCTTTCTGCAGAAAACCTTTTGTCCTCTCCCCGTGTACTCCCGCGCTAATCCCAGGAACAGGAACGCTCAACTCGGGAGATCACCATGCAACTGCGCATGCCAATGAGACGCACCAACTCTTTCTCAAATGACATGAGTGAGCATATCTTGTTGTGCATATCTAACCAGCAATATAAGATGTAAAAAATAATCCTGACCAACCGTAGTTTTTTTAGAAGCATTAGTAAATAGGCAATTTTGGATATAAAAATGTATTTGACGTGGGTCAAACTTGAGACGCCTGCAGCTAGAGCCAGGACGCCGATCTCTATCTGTTGCTCTCCTCTCCTGAGCTCATATAAAAGTACCAGAAATCCGTACACCCCCAGTTCCCCCAAGCCCTTCACTAGCTACATAAGGATTACCACGTCTTTTCAGTCCAGGCAATTAGCAAGTACCTTTACAATAAAATAACCTACCGTTTGCTGGCCTAAAGACTCACCTGAAAATAGAAAAAAATAAAAATAAATTATATTCATATCTGTCAGACGCTGTGAAAACAGGAGTGGTTTACAAGGGCACTGCAAAAGATTTCAGACAAACCTTGTTGCACTTCAGTCACACAGTTGAGGAAGGTTTACTTTTATTCAAAAAGTTACTGTCTCCAGACATAAATACAAATGGGAAAAAGTACACTGGACGACAGAAGGTATAGAAACAGAAGGTTAAGATGTATACTGTATATATATATATATATATATTTATATATGTGTGTGAGTGTGTGTACACACGTGTGTATGTACATTCACATACAAACACACATGTGCACAGTCCTTTCAGCAGTTCTGTCAATGCAGTTGGGAGGGACAGAAACACTAGACAGTTATTTTCAAAGCATGATAGAATTTACTTACGTAAATTAATTACGTAAACAAAAAAAAACAACAAAACAAACATATGCTGTTCATCTACTTTTTCCTCAATATTACACTCGTCAACTTGTTTTATTAAATTTTTTAGTGGCTGAAACAGCCCAATAATTAAACCTTTAAACATGACTGTTTAATTTACTTATGCGGAAGATTCCTGCATGGAAACAAGTTCTGTATTACAAGCATGTTAAGGCTAAGGCATGGAATGATTATAAAGAATATACCTCAATAGACAAAACATTTCATTAAAATGTACATTTTGTACTATAAGTTAATGTTAGACTTAAGCTTTGTCTAGCTGCCCAAGCACTGCAGGGTAATATTAACTTCCCAATAGGAGTTTAAAGATTGGCTGTATCTTACAGGCTTTTATATCAGGATTTGTGAAAGGACATTTTAATATCGGAAAACTTAAAGCTGAATTTCATGTATCCGTTTGTGAATCTTATTGAAACTCATTTACACATAGGAAAAAAAGATATAGAAACCTGAAGACTTTGCAAAGACAAAGAAAAAAAACAAAAAACAATATAAAATACAAATTTAAAAATCTCTCGATGCATGACTACACATGCATTTTTTTTTCTTTTTTTAAAACAGTTTCTTATACATTTCTGGAAATGCAACTTTAGGTCGGAATTTGAAAGTAAGAAAATCTAACTGCACAATTATAAAATCAGCACCAATTTATATATAACTTTATTTAAAAGGTAGATACCTATTCCAACACTCTAATAAGCTGTATATCTGTTTTGAGAAAATTATTTTCAGCAAACATACTATACCAAGCTCTGCTTTAATTAGACACAATACAGTGGCACTAGAGGAGAGGTTTCCACTGGCTTTCATAATATTAGTCTCTCAAAAAGGACCGGCAAACAGTTCAAATCTTTGGGTAAGCTTTGTGACTACTGCGATGTACCGACATTCTGAGCTTCCTGCACAGCGTGGAGATCTTCAGAGCTACCGGGGATTCCATGTTTCAGTGACTCGATGCAGAAACCTGCCCAGCGACCGCCACGCTCTGGGGCCTGGCTATTTCCTCAGTTACATGATATAGTCAGTGGGGTGGGGTGGGGTGGGGGGTGGGGGGGGCTGGTTGTCAAAAACACAAAAGAAAAAGAACTGGAGACTTCCCTCCATTTTTCACACATCAGATAGATCAGAAGAATAAAATATTTCAATACGCAACTATGATGAGCAATAACCTGTTTATAAATTACTAATTTACACCTAATTACTATTACAAAGGGCTATACATTAAACAAAGTTTTTTTTTTTTTTTAAAGTTACAAAAGAAGTTTATCCCCTTTTTAATATTTTTATTTTTTTTATTTTTTTTTAGAAAATACCACAATTCCGAAAGATCCCAGGAGTTCATTGTTAATGATGCCTTTGACAATAGATGACATTTACCCTCACTTTATTTTATTTTAAAAACAAATTTAAATATATGGCTGCAGACAACCCTAGATTCCATAGCTTTCAAAACTGGTCAGCCACTGTGTAACTAAACAGATAAAGCTTACCCAATGATTGCATGTTTTAGTAAAAATTTTTTAATCTTTTTTTTCTTTCTTTTTTAAAATTATTTTTATTTTTTTAAAGTTTAAACAAGTCCCCGTTGTAGGGCAAGCAATGCTGCCTCAGGTGCACTTTAGTCCATAGAACATGTGTGAGAAATATTCTCCACACGACACACCTGCACAGAATCGAGAGGTTTATTTTAACAACACAAAAAACATCCTGTTTCCATACACCTTCCAACATTAGCTTAGAACATGGAAACTCCGAGGACCTGCAAGAGAGGAAGAAAAATTCAGTCGTCGTTGGTTGAGTCGGACAGCAAATTAACGTTGGCAAATCATTTCAGCTGTGGCACGGATTACAATTTTAACAACTTAATATATCCAATTTAATATACCAAGCAATTTCATGCGCATTAATGCACCATCTGCATTATTCAAATTAAGGCGAGACAGCCTTGGTGAAAACGCCATTTCTTTTTTTTTTGGTCGATATTGAGATTTTTAAATATTTTGCTTCCTTGTTCAGTCAATACATGCTGTGTTACAATGTTGAACATGCAATGAACAGTACACACACTACATAGCCTAGAGTTCTAATTCGGCAAGTCTTTGTGTGTGTGCGTGTGTGTGTGTGTGAGAGAGAGAGAGAGAGAGTGAGAGAGAGAGAGAGAGAGAGAGAGAGAGTGATTCTGTTCAGTCAATACATGCTGTGTTTCAGTGCAGTTATCAGTTGTGTGTTTAGATTATTGTTACTACACTGTGTATGTAGCCTGTGTGTGGTTCTGTTCAGTTCTGAGTTCAGTTCAGTTATTCAGTTATGTGTTTGAGATGTCTATTACTAATGGTTTGATTAGGTATTGTGTTTGTAAATAGCGGTTTCAAATAAAAATGTATGGCATTTTACAATACAGAACTTTGAGGGCGTTTTCCCAAAAATTAGTTTTTATGCGTTTTTCTTACACGCCAAGAGATGAAATATCCATTTCCCTAGCACCTACACACCATACTTTCCACATTTCTTCCTATCTATACCCTGCTTCTTTGTTCAGAGGGGTTTGTTGATATATCATTCATAGCCTGATTTATAGTACATTTTATACCAAAAAACCTGGCGAAAATAGATTTTTTATGACTGTAGACAGTATTTCCTGATGTATGGGATGATAAAAAGACATAGCCACAATCCCTTCTGAACAAAGTTCATTGTGTTATGTGTCAACATAATGAAACAAAAATTTTGAATCTGGGCATCATCCAATGTTCTGATTCTGTTCCTGGCGATATATGCAAATTAGCGCATATTTAATTAGGTAACGCCTATTTTGCATATATAAACATAAAATCTCAGAAAACTTGCAATACATTTTTTCTTAGTTGTTATGTACATAACAAACTGGGAAAGTTTCATAGTGATATCTATTAAAATAATTTTTTTGCCTATTCACCTAGGCTGTCTCCCCTTAAGGCTTGAGATTTAAATTTGCGCACCAGCATAATCTACTCTTTATTACTAAGCAGTAATTAAGTAACTATTTAGTGCCATCTTGGGGGACAAGAGTATGCACCTGCAATGTACATACACAGGAAAAGCCTCACATTCAAGAACGTGCATTTTTGTGGGGGAGAGGGTTAGAGGGTTGTTTGGCTAGCGAGATTGCGATAGGCTATCTTTGCGCACGCACGCACGCACAAAAGTGAAATTGAGGTCGCACACGGAAAGCTTACAGACTCATCCATGATTGAAGCCGGGTCAAAAAAGTCAGGCTTCAGCTCGGATCTCTCTCTGCGATTTTTTGATGGTGGCTGTAAAAAAATAAAGAAGAAAAAAAAGTATCAGATGTTGAAAATAATTACAAGGATAAATGATGACTTTTACAAACACAAATAAAAAAAATAATGATGCATTTCCCCCATCTATAAATGAATCATCACTACTAATATATTCAGACATGTTTTCATTTGAAGCCAAATTTGAATGAACATGCTTCGCTCTGGTTGGTACACACAGGACAGGAAACTTTTACTAGATTTTACAAAACATAGGAAGGGGTGTTTGCAGTTTTAATAGAACATAAAAAGTCAACCTCAACACCATTCCAGGTGCGTTTACAATCCCTAACCGTACCAGGTCAATATCCATGGTGTCAAAGTCCATCCCTTCATTGAGGTCCTCAATCCGGCCTTCGGATGACATCATCACATCTTCCACAATTGGCTCCTCGTCATCCTCCATGAGTCCGGTTCCACGGCGACTGAGGAAAGTTCCAGAAACACAAGTGGGTAAGCGGACATCTATATAGTCATACGCAGCTTTACGTCACATGGTGACAAACCCATTTTTTCATTAATCTGAGGATGGAGCATTGCAAAGAAATGAAGGCCAGCTCTGGGCCAGTTTTCTGAAGGCCCATCATTGGTTTATTTTTCTGCTCGTTGCTTCCTTTCGTAATTCTTACAAGGCCGATTCATAAATAGCTGGTGCGTGTAACTATACACGTTCTTCAAAATAAATTTTCACAGGAGACTCATGGGTTGGCAATGAATGGGTTTCTGGCCACACTCGTAGAAAGGCGGACGGTTGTCATTTGAAAAGGTGAGCCGTGCGGTGGTCGTGTGGGAAGGTGTACAGTGGTTGTGTGGGGGAGACGTCCTTACATGGCGTGCTGCAGGTTACTCCTCAGTTTGGCGTAGTTCATAGCTGCTCGCTCCTGTTGCTGTCGCACCTCCTCCTGCTGTCTCTGGGCGAGCATCCAAGTGACCTGGGTACTGAAAGCAGAGACACAAGTTACTAACCTGCACTCGTGTCCATGGTTTACAAACACTTCTGTTGCTGCCATCTTTAAAGACCTCGTTAGGCCTTTTCACACGGCACTGTAGTTAGACTGGGGTTAAGGATAGCCCAGGGCTAGCTCATCCTGTGTTCACACAAGCATTTATTAACACTGGGCTAATAGTTAGCCTTGGGTTAAAGATCCACACTGTACCCCTAAGCCCTGGGCGAACGTCCGTTCGACACTATTGGATTGGACAGTGAAAATTCTATGCGTTGCCACTGACCCCATTCACACTGGCTACTTTTGGCACCATGTTTGGGGAGATTTCCGAGGCTAACCCCAAAAGGTCGGTGCTAACCCTGCTCCGGAGCAAGGTCAGCTAGCCGAGGGCTAAGGTTGGTGCTTGCCCACTTTAGAATGGGCAAGCGTGAACAATCGCTTAGCCCTGGGCTAAAATCTCTTAGTCCGGGGCTAAGGACAGTGTGAATAGGCTTATAATGTAAGAGCAGGGGCCAATGCGTCTCTGTCTGTCTTATCCATAACTCAAACAATTCAACTCCGATTGTGATGAAAATTTGCGGAAATGTTGACAGTTGGGCAATGACTTTAATCTTGCATTTCCCTCCCTCCCCAATCGGTCAATGCCTGCCTTCACAGTGCAAGATCAAAGCTTTAGCCCCATGCATATTATGTTCAGGGTCAAGATTAGCACACGCGCGGGTGTAGCATCTCTCCGAGTGCCTTTCTAGTTATTACTTTTGTTATTAATTTCTACAGTCGGATAGAAATTTTGCAACTACATTTAAGCTTAGTACCTTGCTCAAAGGTGAAACCTTTTTACACTCCACAATTTTGAGTAGAAAAATAAATATAGCTTCAATGAGACGAGTGAACTCACAAATAATGTTAATGTTCAGCTTTATGTAAACATTTAAAAGTCACAATCTGATTCCTTCTATCAGTCTCGCTCACTGTTAAATGTCAGTACATCGAAATGCAGCGTCTACAATCTGCAATTTTACACATGAATTAAGCATGTTAGTCTACCAATTGGACCCAGTACCTGCTTGCTCTTTATTTTAGCAGAAAGGCATATCTGATAGTCACCACAGCTAACTTTATGAATCAGTAAATACAACTGACAGAGATTCTGTGAGATGCAGGGCCATTACTATCATTTCCCATGAATAACCCTCTAAGACTTTCCTAGACTTGTCTGGTGCTGCTTTATTTAGGCACCAAAGACGATATTGCTGCATTATACATGCTTTGTGTTGGACATGCTTCTGTGCTCGCCCTGCTAGGGATCCCACTGGAGTGATGGGAAATGCGTACTTGTAGTCCATGGGTGTTTGATGATGGTGTGGTTGGGGTGCCTGGGGGTGGGGGTGCTGCTGCTGGGGCTGCTGCTGTTCCGGGGGCAGGGCGTAGACCCCCATGTAGCTCTCCTCCGGCCGTATTCGCTTGGGGTCCCTCATGACGGTGGAGGTGAGGTGCGGCGAGGGCATCATGACCGGGGTCTGCATGGCCTGCTCGCGGTTCAGCCACATGCCGTCGCTGCTGCTGCTGCTCTCCTCGGCTGCGGGCGGAACCGGGGGGGAGGAGGAGTTAAGCGCGGGGGTGCCTCACGCCCATACCGCAGAGCTCCCGCTCTCTCAAGAGGGGCCTTTAGACCAGGGATAGGCAACCCTGGTCCAGGAGTGCTGGAGACGGTTCTGGTTTTTGCTCCATCCAGACCGATAACTACATAACCGGATTAATTTAAATGCATGAATGCAGGTAACCATGTGCTGGAGCACTCTGTTTTGCCATTCAAAATATTCACACTTAAGACTTTTAATCATACATCAAACTCGGATGGAACAAAAACCAGAAACGGCGCCGGCTCTGCAGGACAAAGGGTTGCCTACCCCCTGCTTTAGAATACACGGGCCGTTAACAAAGCGACACGGGCCCAGCATCTCGAAATAAGCAAACGCCGCGCCAGGGAAAAACGGCCCCTCACCTTCGGCCAGTTTCCGCTTGCCGGTGGCCGGCTTGGCCTTCTTGCTCCTGACGGTGGAGCCGCGGCTGCTGATGCCGCTGATCACCGACATGGTGTCGTCGTCCCCGCCCGCCTGCAGAGAGTTCCGGTAGGAAATGAGCGGGAGCCAGCAGTCCTCCCTCTGGAGCGCCATCTGGAACGTCATGAAGCGCTCCAGGTACGTGTGGCTGCGGGGAGGAGGACGAAGCGCTCATTAGAGCGGGCAAACAACACGGCTCTTCTGAGAATCGGGCAAAACGCGATACAAATCATTAACCGCCTAAAGCGCGACAATCCAGCGCTGCCAAATGAGACTCGCCCCAAATACACAATTAACTATCGCTCCCCATCGTGCAGGCTAAGTGATACAAATTTACTCGCCCCTGTGTTTGCACTTAGATCATTAGTTAAGCACTGTCTACGCAAGGATAAAGAGGAAAACGTTCGTCTGTGAAAAGGCTTCAGGCTTCACGGCGGTCGCTTCCCCTGAAACAAAAGCTCGTCAGCATTGCGCGTCCAGATGGCTTACACGGTGCGCTTGTCCTGACGCATCAGTTTGGAGGAGAACTCGCTTAAGATGTCCAGGAAGGCCAGATTAACAGGGGGGTGTCCTTCTCCGTGAGAACTGGGCTCCTTAAAGGCAAACTCGATGCCGTCCCTGAAAGTGAGACAGAGGTACAGGGTTTCCAGTCAACGCCACATAGCCTCACGCTGCTCAGAAGGACACTTTCAGTTCTATTCTCTACGTTATTTGACCCGGAACAAAGTGTAATGAGATTGAGACTAAAGTGAAAACACTCGCCAATATCCGTCACTTACTTGTGTAACATAGCAATGGCTTCTCTGGTCTTGAGCTGGTCCAGGCCGAACGTGAGAGAGAAACGGCGGGCGAGCTCCTTTATCCCGCAGAAGGACGAAGACGAGCGGTCAAAGTTGTACCCGAGATCCGACAGCATCTCATTAAACAGCTGGGAGAGAAATGAACAGCGTTTATATATCGGGAAGATTACTACTACACGTACTATTGATTACTACAAATACACGTGTATTGACACACACACACTTGGGGCGGGCGATAAATCGATTTAAATAAATTTTAATTTGTTTTAGCAGGACATGCAAAATATCTGAATTGCAGAAACGTGGTTTTATTTTGTGCGCAAATTCGGTAGCTGGTCTCTCTGATAAACAAACTATGCCTATCCACCAATCACCAGTCACATTGCTGCATGCCACGCTCATGAAGTCAGGCATGCTATCAAGATAGCGACAAGCGATGCTCCTCGTGAGGACGAGATTCCCCAAAAAGACAGTCATGTCACTTGATGTGGAACGGGTTCGGTTTTTTGCAGGGCCTGACGTGTAGCAAACAGCAGTCCTGTGTAAAGTTTGGAGAAAGTCTACAGCGACTAAAAGTGGCCGCGTGACAAATTTATTCCAGCAACTGCGACGGAAACGCAGAGCAGAACGGGAGCAATGTGTGACACTGCGAGATGCAGGTGCTAGCTGCCGTCCCCCTCCCAAAACCCTGATAAGACACGTAACATTAGCTGCGTCATTTTCCAGTGCCGTCCCATATGACACGGGGCCCTGGTGGTAGGAAATGACAGATTCCGTGACATTCAAGATCGCAAAAGAGTCAATAAAACTTTATTTGTATGGTGCTTTTTACAAAGAAATGTCACCAAGATGCTTTACAGAAAGACAGAAGAAAAATTGGGCAAAAACCAGCCCTCAAAAAACAAGATGGTCCCCATCTACAGTCGAAAAGCATGGGATCATAAAGATGCAAATATGAGATGCAAATATTTGGCGGAAGTAGCACCGCCCTGTTTGTACGACGCTACACGCGATAGTACATTGCACACTGAACATTGTAGTATGCCACAGGGCATGCCTCAAGCCAGAGGCAGTAGACAGGCATGTCTTTCCTGCAAAAAAAACCTGGAAGAGAAAACTGAAGGAACATGATTTTGTTTGACTGCAATTTTCTTATTTAGAAAAGTATTTTTTCAAGGATAGCCACCGAGAGGCAATTTTTTCATTTTAGAAAGATTTTTATGTATGCACAATGATGACAGCCTTGCAAGTGGTGCCGACCGTTAATTTGTTTTTCTTGCACATGAAGGCCTAGTTTATGCAGAACACAAGTCTCATTATTTATATTCTGTTATCTTTATAAATAATATTCTTATTTGAATTATGTCTTGGTCTTTTTTAGTTTGTTTGGAAAAAGACGTAAAAAAATCTAGATTTGAAAAAAACAACAAACAAAAAAAATATTTTTTTAGGCCAGCCCTAACACAGATACACACACATTTGTTATGTAGAGGATAGCATTACTCAGTCACATCATATCAAGACTATATAATAAATCGGTAGTTACTCAAACACAAAAAGGTATTGTTCAAGGAATTTGTTCAATTAATTTTATTCTTATCATACATCAGTGGGTGTGCTAACAGAAGAATTTCACTCCGATGAAGAGGTTTAGACACTTTTAACACTACTCTTCACCTCAAACATGTACAGGACCAAAATGGTCATTTTCAACTTGGCATTCCCAAATTTTTGAATTGGAATAAATGCTACCCTTACCTGCTGCAAACTCAAAATGAGAGTTTTCGCACATTGTATCTTGTCAATCTGCCTCGTTTTGCTCATGGTTTCCTTGATAATGTCCCCATAGTCGTTGTAATACTGTGAGAGGACAGAGAAATTTTGTGCCGTCAAAAAAAACGAACAGAAGCACGCAAAGTGAGCTGTAAAATCAGATGAAGGGTAAAGGCCTGTGTACCCGCATGTATTGCTTAAATATGTCGGCCCCAGTGTTGATCTCCACCACGTTGTAAATGATCAGTTTACAGTAGGCTGCCAGCAGGTTTCGCCTCTTGTGCAGAGCTTCGATTTTTCCCGCTTCGTCATCCTGCTGGCCATCTGCTCAAAAGACGGGAGAAATACAAACATTAACATCCCATATCGCACTCCACTGTTATGCGCAGTGTGTCCATCATACTGCTTGGAATTCATACGCACAAATCATTGGCGTGCTAAAGATTGATTTGTCTCCCTCTAGTGGTTGGAAGGGATTACTGCATGAACTAATGAACACACAAGCAGGCAAGATGCAAACACCCAGCCAACTCCATTGCCAAAAATGAGCGGTGGGTCAGTGAGGCGGCAGTTTTTGAAGCGATTTTTGGCGTTGAGCTTTGGCACGTCCCCTACACACTACATGGCCCCAGCGCGCTTCACCTGCGCTGTTGGTGTCGTCGTCCTGGTCGATGAAGACGTGGTCCAGGATGAAGCTGAGCAGCTCCGACTGCAGGGAGGAGTCAGGATTGTACACCAGCGGCTCCAGCATGTCGCGGCCCCCAGAGACGATCTGGTGGCTGAAGATCATCAGCACATCGCAGAGGATGGTGAAAGCCTGGGGAAACCGGGGAGCCAATCAGTCAGCCGAACGCTCCCGCCCCGTCGCTGAGGCGACCGCCGTCGCCTCCTCCGGAGAGAGAGGCTTTGACACAGGAGGAACGCCGCTCCGATACAGACCTGCTCTTTGACAGTGGTGTTCACATTTGTTAGGTAGCGCTGGCACATCAAACAGAAAGCCCTCATCTGCTTCCTGAGAGTCACCATATCCTCCTGCGGGAAAACGAGGGTGAGAACGAGCTGGAGATTAAACGGCACCCAACCTCATCAACCCACCCGCACAGCGCCGCTCATTAAAAGGCACCGTGCCACTTGGGATCGCCGCCGAAACATAAGTTCTCTCTCAGACGACAATGCTTTATCCTGGAGGAAAAAAGACGAGGGGTTTCGGCAGCGTCTCCCAAATGATCTGCAAGCGAGTTCTCTTGCGAAATGATATTTTTAAACACAATAAAGACATTTCCGAGACACAAGTTGAAGACCATTTGGGAGAGGCTGTCTGCATATCTACTCGCGGCAAGTAAGTGTTGCAGAACAGCAAGTAACATGCCGAGGCAAGTACAAACTGTGGACACTTGTTACATTATTAAAGGTTAGATGTGAAATTTGGAGGTTATGGCTTGGGAAAAGACTGAGGTGACAGAGAACACGCAATTACATAAACCACCCATGCATGTGTTCCAAATACACACAGTACAAACCTACATAGTTAGGGCCACAGTAATTACATTTTAATTATGTAAATTATGAGTAAATTGGAATAGCAATAAAAGTTGTCACTTGAGCTGGTCTCACAGTATGCCCCTTGACAGTTATAGTGACGACACGACAGTATATATATATATATTGATATTTTATTTATAAAAAAACGAACACGGGGAGATCACGGAGTGGAACCGTTTGTTTGAGGAGTGCGCACCTTTTTGGAACTGCCCTCCGAGACCTTGGCCAGGTGCCAGAGGATGACGTAATGAGCGCACTGCAGAGCGTGGATGACGATCTGGAGAGAGAGAGAGAGAGAGAGAGAGAGAGAGAGAGAGAAAGAAAGAGAGAGACAGAAGGCGTTAAGCGACGCGTTCACGGTCTCCGGATGCCTGACCCTCGGAGGGCGTAGAGCGGCTGCTGCGCTACTCACCTGCTCAGGCATGTCCCCGTTCTCGATGCCCGTGTTCAGTAACTTGTAGTTGCTGGTGAACAGGTCCCATTTGGAGAGGTCGTGTGCGCTGGGAGAGAGGGAACGTAAATGCGGTCAAACGGCAAACGCTCTTTGAAGACTAAATCAATGGGAAATGGGTCTCTCTCTTACTTGTGGAAAGCGGTGATCCTCTTGAGCGTGGACAGGACCTGGTACGCATCGTCTTCATCCGGCTCCTCGCCCTGAGAACCAAATCAACCAAGTCAGTCAACATTCAGTACATTCATCTCCTTCAGCTGCTGTCTAACCCCCCTTAACCACTGTCACGCCAACAGCCGTATAACACACACGCCTCTAGCAGTAGTACTTACACCCACCTACACCAACTCCGTTCTGACACACAGATCCAAGTCCATTCAGTCCAACACACACGCAGACAAATCCCAAACAGCTCTGCACACGCACACGCACACACACACACACACACACACACACACCTCCTGCAGGAAGTCCTCCAGCAGTCTGTTGAACTTGTCCACCTGCTCGTCCAGCAGCTGACTGCGAGCGATGTCCACCCTATTGAAGATGGTGAACTCTTCGTTGCAGAGCGCATGGTACGTCTTGGAGCAGGCCTCCAGCACGTCCGTGTCTGTGTGTTTCTCCACTATCTCCCTGATTTGGCGTAACAAAGACTCCAGGTGCTGTGGGGGGAAGACCAGACCACGACGCTCTTAGGTATCCCAATAAAAGCCTGCGCATCTTTAAAAACCCGCAGGTGAGGTTATGGGAGTGGAGCGGTACGTCGTGTCCACGCTCACCTTTTCTAATCTCCCTGTGGTGTATATTTCCAGGTCAAAAAACTGTGGAAGCTGCAAAAGATTGGTCACTTTCTCAGCGTCTATCGAGTACTGTGGAGAAAAAATAGGAAAGAAAAATAACCATTTAAAGACCTGTACATATTTTAGAACAGAAATAACCAGTTTAGCAAACTGACACACTAAGTACAGGGATGAAAATAGCACTCCCAATGACAGCAGTTTTAACATGCATACCAGTGTATTGAACAGGCAGACTCCACTCAGTACACTAGCGTGCTAACCGTAAACCTTGTAATGGTTTCAGTCTAAAATTAATGCGTGTGTGTCTAATCCACGGAAACTCTTTTCCACCTTCTCCTCCCTGCTTACCCCCCCTCCACCCCCTTCACACTCCTCCCTCTCTGCAGATGACTTCCTGACCCACTTTGAGGGGAAGGTGGCCATGACCCGCAACTCCTTCACACATCAGGTGACACCCCACATCCCCCATACCGAACCCATCGCCACGCTTTCGTCCTTCAAGACTCAGGACGCAGATGTGCTCCAACTCGTGACGCACTATCGCGCAACCACATCCACTCCCCCCCCATCCGTCAGCAGTCCCTCCAGCCATATCCGCTGAGCTCGTTCCATATCTGTCCACCCATCCCGTCAGCAGTCCTCCAGCCATATCCGCTTGAGCTCGTTCCATATCTGTCCTCTATTATCAACACCTCCCTAACCTGTGGCCATGTTCCTGCTGTTTTTAAGACTGCGTGTGTGACCCCACTCCTAAAAAAACCTAGCTTGGACCCCTCTGATGTCAGGAACTACCGTCCTGTATCTCTCTTGCCTTTCCTGTCCAAAACTCTTGAACGAGCTGTCCATAACCAACTGTCTGTTTTTCTCCACCAGAACAACCTGCTTGACCCCCATCAGTCCGGCTTCAGAACCGGACATTCCACGGAAACTGCTCTCCTGGCCGTGACTGAGGCACTCTCCACTGCTAGAGCCTCATCCCTCTCCTCTGTACTGATTCTACTTGACCTGTCTGCAGCGTTCAACACGGTCAACCACAAACCCCTGATCTCCACACTCTCTGAGATGGGTATTTCTGGGACTGCCCTCTCCTGGTTTGTATCGTACCTCACTGATAGATCCTACCAAGTCTCTTTAAAGGGTTCTGTCTCTACACCCCATTCCCTGTCAACAGGAGTCCCGCAGGGATCTGTACTGGGTCCTCTGCTGTTCTCCATTTATACTAAGTCTCTTGGTTCAGTAATCAATTCACATGGCTTCTCATACCATAGTTATGCTGACTTCCTCTCTTTCCCTCCCTCTACCCAACAGGTGAAGGAGAGGATATCTGCTTGTCTGGCAGACATCTCTGAGTGGATGACGACCCATCACCTGAAGCTCAACCTCGACAAGACAGAGCTCCTCTTCATGCCACACAAAATCTCCCCACTACTTGACCTCTCCATCACCATTGATGGGACCATGGTGGCTGCCTCCCGCTCTGCAAAGAACCTGGGGGTGGTCCTAGATGACCAGCTAGACTTCAAAAACCACATTAGTGCGACGGCACGGTCCTGCAGGTTCCTCCTGTACAACATCAGGAGGATTCGACCGTACCTGACCAACTACTCCACCCAGCTTCTGGTCCAGACTATGGTCACCTTACGCCTGGACTACTGTCACTCCCAGCTCGCAAGCTTACCAGCCTGCGCCATCCTGCCTCTTCAACTGATCCAGAACGCAGCTGCCGGCTTGTGTTCAACCTCCCAAAATTTTCACGTCACCCCCCTGTTGAGGTCACTCCACTGGCTGCCTGTTGCAGCCAGGATCAGGTTCAAAGTTCTGACCCTGGCCTACACTGCAGCCAACAGGACAGGCCCCGTCTACCTGCAGGACTTGATCCAGAACTATGTTCCTGCTCGACCACTTCACTCATCTACAGCAGGGCGACTCGCACTTCCCCCCCCCTCTGTGTCAATGGCACTCGCTCGTCCCGACTGCGGAGCTTTTCCACCCTAGCTCCCCAGTGGTGGAACTTCCCATTCCCCTACGTTCTACGCCAACCCTGCCTGCGTTCCGTTGTGGCCTGAAGACACACCTTTTCAGACTCCACCTGGACTAATACTCATCTAGGACCTCATGGTATTTGTTCTTGTTGAACTGTGTATTGAAGTTTATAATATTTTGAACAGAATTGTAGTAGAGCTGATTTACCCAATTTACTGTGAACCGAATTCAATGTTCATTACTCGGGATAGCTGCTACTTTATGGGAAGAATGTGCTTTCTTATCTGTTCTGTAGTTACTTCGATGACGTTTCTGTATGCACTTAATGTATGTCGCTTTGGATAAAAGCGTCTGCTAAATGACTAATGTAATGTAATGTAATGGCACAAACCGCTACGCACCAGGAGCACTATTCCCACCCCTCGGGTCCACAGCTCTAAAGGGGAAAGTGGGAAACACACACCTTGGCTAGCAAAGGAGGCAAAGCCACAGAGAAGAGCTCAGTTATCCTAGTCCGGTCGTCCAGCTGGGATTTTTTTTCCTTTGCAGTCAAAACCTGAGGAAAAGATGACAGCGAGATCAGAGAGACTGCCGCGCAGGTGCGCATAATGGGAGCCGTTTACAAAGGCAGCCGCGGCATGGCTCTTTATACATGGCAAGAGCAACCAAGAACAATGATAGACATAGGCACAAAGGTCAGCATTACAATACGGAGGCATCAAGCTGAAAAAAGCACAGAAATTTAATCGTATAACAGCGTATGCATTGTGCCAAACAATGATCCTTGTGAGAAACGCACATACGTTGAGCCCAACAATGATTGTATGCATGATTTTTTCAGCTGCAGATTTAAGGTATTTATGGGAACAGCGGTGTCTATGGAAACCGCCGCTCCGGCAATGGTTTGAGGGCGGAGTCTCACCCTCTTTCCCGTCCCTCTACCCACGGGCGGATGGCACTCTGCCGCTTGGCGGACGGTGCACAGCACAATCTCGATCAGGGCCGTCTCCTGCCTGTCTGATAGCGCTGAACACAGGGAGGAGAAGCTTCACACAGATGGACAGACAGACACAAACACCCAAACGCCCTCAGACAGACACGCACTGCTCCTGTCCACAGAGGGGTATAACCGGCTTGAAACGGAACACCGGAGACGAAATGGCCGTGAAGGCGCTGCCTTTAAGTCCCGTCACAGCAAGGGCTTGCAGGAGGAAACGAGCTGAAGGTAAAGCTCTTCCCCCGGTACTCAGTTTAATGCATGGAATAGCCTGACAAGCCATGTGGTAGATGCAGATACCCCTGGGGTGTTCAAGACCAGGCATGAAACAGTGCTAGTTATCCTCCAAGATAAATGAGCCTTGATGGGCCAACATAAAACAACAATAACAATCATTACCATCATCTTATTATTTTTATTATCTTCCTGTTTTTATACTTAAATTGTATATTGTATATACTTAATAATAATAATAATAAATATATACATTTTAAGTATAAAAACAGTAAGATATTATTATTATTATTATACAACAGTGAGGCTGGACCTAAAGACCACTGAACTACACGTTATCACAGGTCCAGTAAAAATGAAACTGTACGTATACAAACAGGTTAGAATATATGAAACGACGGGTACTGAATGTGACCGGCGAATCAGGGTCCCGTTACCTTCCTCCCCGGGGAGCGACTCGTCCAGCAGCAGGCTGATCATGCACTCCCAGTCCTTCAGCAGCTCTGCTGCGCAATCCCACATGCTGTCCACCAGGTAGGCCGCATGCTCGTGGAGCTGCAAGGGGGCAGAGGTCAGGGGGCAAGTGAGCGCAGAAAACCTCATCAGTACTCCTACAAGCAGAATGCCACGTTAGTGCAGTGGTGGAGCCATCTTGTTGCGGTACTGTAATTTGTAAACTCATCAACATTCCCACGGGGGAAAAAAATAGCACGTTAGTGCAGCATTTCTACAATCTGTAAACTCAAACACTAACAGGAAGCATAGCGTGTTAGTGCAGCCTTACTGCAACCTGTAAACTCAACAATTCCCCCACAAGAGGAACAGCCCATTAGTGCAGCATGACTGTTATCTGTAAACTCTCAGACAAGCGGAACAGCACTTTAGCGCAGCGTCACTGCCATCTGTGAGCTCATCAATGCAGCTACAGGCAGGATAGCACGTTAGCGCCGCTTCACAGCTGTACATACAGCGCTATGCTCAGCCTATTTCTGCCTCAGGCCTTTGGTTACACTGTTCTAATATTACACTCCTCTCTCTGTACTTGGCCTTTCCTGCCTCGGTTTTCATCACAAAACCGACAAAATACACACATGCCTTCATTCCATATGTAGCAGTGGTTTAACCCCTTTGCACAGATGCATAGTGAAGGCGGAGCCGGCGCCACCTTTTTGCTCAACTGAGACATTCGTTGCTCCTGCAGCCAAGCTATTAGTGGAAATCACAAACTCTGTGTTTAACTTTATTGGTAGATGATTCATGACAACTCTGCTGAATAGAGAGTATCTAAGTGTCACCATTTTCCCGAAGCAAGTCCGTTTAACAAACACCCCCCCCCCACCCAGTCTATATTTACCCGTGCGTGACATAGTGGACAATAGCATCTTTGTGCGAGTTCATAAATATATTTATTCAGCATATAAAATTAGAATTCCGTCATAGTAACAAGATAAACCAAACAATAGCCTGATCATACGCCAAAAACGCTGTGAAAAGCCATGCTCACTCAAATGGAAAATAAACGTGAAATTATTGTCTCATTGTACCATGTATTCTACAATGAATATCTGCTACTAAATATGAAATAAATATACAATCATACCATTGGTTTTATAGATAGAGATGTTCCTTTCAAAATTCAGTGGTCATTTATTGTATGGTACAATCCGTTTGAGAAATATACAGCACTTTATACTGCTATTACATCTGAAACGTCAACTCGTAATACCACCCATGCCCTGCAAGCCTGTCTCATTCGTTACAGTTCATTCGGGTTTAATTGCCGGGTATTTTATCCAATAGAGTACATTATAACCTTAGCAGCGGTATATGCAACATCTTATTTTGTGCTTTTAAAAACGTATTGCAGACCAGCGTAACGGCAGTTTTCGTTTTAACGGTCTGGTATTACACGCAAGCTCTATAGAAAACGCATTAGGGAGGGGAGTATTCCCTTTCCCGATATGCACGTATTTTTGCATCTAAAATGCTGTTGGTCTCGCTGGCTACATATGTACATTCGTGCTTCCACTCGAGCACTGTCTTTCCAATATGTTGATATTGTTATTTTCGCATTTTGAGTGCATTTCACATACTGTAGTGCAATTGTTAAATTTTTTTTTGATGTAGGCTACCGATGTTCATTGAAGAAAGAACATTTGGCAGCATTTTGCAGATGGTGGAATACTATTTCATTTTTATGTTCTCGTACATAATATAGGCTATGGCGTATATACTTGTCACTTAGGGCATGGCAAATGCTCATTCCAATTTAATGTGCGCTGATATGTGGTAGATTAAGGTAATTTTTTTCTCTCCTTGGAGTCATTATGAATAGGAACATAAAAAATAAAAATAAAAACTACAGAAATAAGTGATGTTTTATTGAGGTACAAGAGTGAATGATTGGGCAACATATTTAGGTGTATGTAACACTGTGATATAATGTTTTTATCTAAAGCCATCAGAAAAAGCAAATGTATGTGCTTTATAATGGACAAAACTAATTTTATTAATTTTATGACATGTTTTGCATAGTGTTTTTGGACCCATAAATATCTACCCCCCCTATACAGATGAAAATATAGTCATTACCACTTGAAAATGATGCAAAGACAGTTTTAAGAGCCAAAACCATTGATTTGTAGTTAAATATATCAATTTTTTATTTATTTAGAGCAGTGCACAATTTGGTGCTATTTGGATAGATTTGGAGACACAAATGAACAACAGGGTACACTGCCTATATTTTGCATCATAGACCTTTAGTAGTTCTGCATATCATCCTCAGATTTTGCACACTTGTTGACATAAAGTTTATGATCCAGGAAATGTATATATTTACCTGTTTCACTGATGTAGCTCTCAGTATTTTGTTGCAAACTAAAGAAGATTTATTTGCATTTATTTTGACTTACATTATGAAAATAAACACAAGTTTGTATTGTAAATGTCTTGTTTCATTTAAGCCATTTATCAAGTTTATGTGATGCTCACACCTGGAATTATAAAGCCTTAAACAGAGCACCCCCTAAACAGATGAGAATTGACAAAATCTGCCATCTGCGCAAAGAGGTTAAACTATTAGAAATGAGCAGAGTTGAATCTGTAACCCCCCTCAACCTATACAGACTTTAAAAAAAAATTAACTAAAAGAAACACCGCTAATATCCAAAAACGTAACCGTGTCGAACTCGCCAACACTATGACCCAGCCTGGTTTGATCAGATGCAACATATGTACCCAGCCTGCTAGGAACCGGTCCCAAAAACCCACGCTGAAGTCAGAAAACAAGGCGGTAATGGCGGGCGTCATAAGAGACGTCTCATGAGAGCACACCGAGACTGATGGAATGCACTTCATACCCGTGACTTTCGAGAGCAAAGCAAGTGAAGAGAAGGCATTAGCCATACCTCGCTCTCCAGGAAGAAGAAGACGGTCGTTTTGATGAGGTTGGCGTTGGGGCTCTGTCTGCCCCTCCTCTTGGGCATTCCGTCCTCTTCTGGGTCGCGCTGACTGAAGAGCCTGGGGGAAAGACGAACCGCAACACCACCGTTATGCCCCAGTCTACCATGCCACACTCAACCCTGCAGAGGAAGTTACGAGTTACACTCCGCCATTCGTGGAAAAAGACAAAAATGTAGTTTACCGTTTTAATTTTTTTAGTACATTTCTCCTATTTAGAATGCCAAACTGCATTTGACTTAGGGATTTTGTTTATTATAGTTAAATGAAAAATAATGAAGTGCTACTTGCATGCCTTCTCACCAGGAGAGAAACAAAATAAGCCCAATCTGAGCTTTTTTTATGAGAAAATGGAGAACAAACAATTTCAATGCAAACTGTCAAATTCAAATTACAAAGCAGCTAACGCAGCTATCCAGATAAGCAAACCTTTTCACAACGATGTTCTGAAAATCTAAATGCTACATTAAATAATGAATGAAAACGTTAATATTATGCATGTATATTTCTTAAAAAGTGTTTTAACGGAGATAGCAAAGCTAACGGACTAGTCGCCTACATTTGGATGGATCGCACATTGGCCGTGAATGCACTCATATATTATTCCGAGCGCCGTTAAACTTTACACGTTGATCAAATGATCAATGTTTTCACGGTTAACCTGTTACCAAATGTGAGCCAAACACACAGCCCTGTTTAGAGACTTGTCCCATTAGGGCAATGTACTCCAGTCAGTGAGGGTGCAGACTGGTTAAAATGCACCTGCGTTGAGATGTCCCAAGCGCTTAGTGGTGCGTCACTACCGAGGCCCGGAGCCTGTAGTGCACGCACCTTCCAGAGGGCCCACTTATAGCTTTGTGCTCTGTGGCGGAGCTCCTCTCGAGTAGTCAAACCAGCGGCGCTTAGTCAAGATACCCGATGTTGCCCCTGCTCACTCAAACTCAAACATAATCTGGCAACATGCCCTTGCATCTCAAGCAGCCAGGCGTGTAACCCCCATTAATTGGAACAAAAAAAAAAATGTTGCACTTTGATCTTTGTCGTGACTGGATTTTGGACCCCATCCTGGCGTCTGAAAATTAACTCCATTTCGTTCGCAGCGGGAAGTTCCGTGGGGTAGTTCATGCACAGCTCAGCGCGCTTTCTCCAGAAAGATAAATGCCTAAAACCGCCATGAGTGAGCAAGCGCCATGAGTTACCTCTGAGGAACCGCTTTTCTCTCCGACTCTTCCCTGCCTCCGACTCCCTATCTTAATCTAATTTCTCTTAATCTCAGTCTCAGTTCTGGGGGGGAAGATTAAGAAACCCGGAAATTAAAAATCTAACATGATCCGTTTAAGACCGCCTTAAGTGAAATACACGTTCAGAAATATGACTGAGGCAGAATGAATGTCAAATGTGCAACTCACTTTTTAAAGAGGAACTCCCCTGCCGCCACAGCTACTGGGCGGTGGGCGGAGTACACAAGGTGGTAGACACTCTCGCAGTCTTCCGCCGTCAGAACTTCATCACTGCTACTGTAGGACACAAAGCGCAATGTCGCAAACTCAGCATCCAATCATAAAAGGCGTCGAAACCAAAGCTTAATTTTCCAAGCTTACCAAACCCAGATTTTACACAGGTTGCCAGAAACCACAGACACTTACTGTAATACCAGTGTAAGAAGTTTTATTGCTTGAACTGCAACATCGTATTCCTTGTCCAGTGTCATTGAGACGATGCGGTCCTGTTTAGTGGAGAAAAAACCTTCACTGACGACACGCTTTAACCTCATACAACATGAAAACACTCAAAAAAGCAGTCACATTAAATGTAATTATATCCCACTGTTAAGTGAGGAAAAGCGGGCCTCTACGGAGTGGAAGAACCATAATGAATACAGTGCAGTTTCTCATTTTACATTAATCCAACTGTGAGACGATTACGCCGCCACACAGCTAACGACGTGGATATCAGCGCGGCCTTAGCGTAGTATAGAATGTCAGCAGCGATAACGACAAGACGAGAAGCTTTTAATTTCAGTCCTGACCCTGATAACACTGTTGTGGTGCGGACAGCACAGGAGAGTTGCTGTTGGGAGAGCCTTGAGGTGAAGCCGGGTGCACGCTCCGCTGCTGCTGAGAGGAAAGGAGGTGAAGTGGAAGTGGGGAGGCTCACCTTGAAGCGACTGGTGAAGAGCTCTAACTTGGTGTTGAGCTCGCGGTTGTAGTACAGGCCCTGGAGTGCAGTGAGACACTTCAGCCTCACCTCACCTTGCTGTAAAGGGGGAGAGGGAGAGGGAGAGGGAGAGAGAGGGAGGGGCCCGTTACAGCTACGGCCGACACATTCACGACGGGGCGCTGGGGGAGGGGCTAAAGGATGACTCACCTTGTCGTGCATGGTCCACCCCACGTACTTCAGGTAGCTGTCATTGAGAAAGGCGTCGCTGTACATTTTCATCCACACCCCGATCTCCTCGATGCAGATGGCCCGGATTTCCGCGATCGCATCGCTGGGGAGAAGACAGATTCTTAACGCGTTTTCCAAAATAAACGCAAGCAGGGTTTCCCCCGAAAAGGCTTCTTTCGGGAGTCACACCAAAAACAGACTGACACAAAGGTCACATTCCCATTATAAAGACCAACTGAAAGTAGCACAGATGAGTTCATCGTGCAACAACCACTGAAAGGGTTCCCTCAGGTTTCATTTTCTCCATTTAGATACGACAAATGATGTTGTGTTGACATCTTCAGAACAGATAATTAGAATACTGACAGGCCAGGCAATAGCGTAGAACTATGGTGTGGCTGTCTGCTTGGGTATAACAGGATGTAAACTCCAACTGCTTCAGGAGTTTATTATATGTATACAAGTAGCAATAAGCACAGTGGGAGAAAGAAAAGACGTTGCTGGTGCCAACACATACCGATATCTATGAACGAAAACGCCTTTGAATATTGCATTCATCATGTTTTCAATTTCATCCTGGTTTTCTTGAAGCTGAAAAGAAAAAACAGATGGTAAGTCTGTAAATAATGCCAGATAAACCCCTCCCCCACCCGCCTCTCCACTACGCACGCACACACACACTGCACCTTCCAGTACTTTCTAACATAACTCATCTCATACAGGATAGGCTACTCTGGTTTTGTCATTCACAGAAATGCGTAATTGGATTTACAGAATAAGGAAAAAAGAAAATAATCAAACGATCAGTTTAAAAAAGATTGTGGGCCTCGCTTTCGCGGTAAACACTGCGCACACCACCACCCTCCTTTTCATAATTAAACTAGCCAGCAGATGGTATCCCAGCAGGCAGTGTGGTTATGTAACTCAATGTTAATTAACACTGCCAGCTAAACGCAGATACCACTACGAAAAGCCCTGGCGCATTGATAAGCACACACCAACACAAAAACAAATCCTGACAGTAGATTCGCTGACGTTCTTGCAGGTGATCGGTGGGGAAAAATCGCTCGGTGGGGGAACAGGTTTTAGATTTTACACAGTGGCGTTAGGGCTGGAAGGTCATGCTTTTACACTTCAAAGGAAGCGGCCACTCCTTGCCTAAAACTTTGATTCAAACTCTTGTTTGTTGTCGTATGAATAATAACACTCGTGTTGTATTAACCTCCCTTTTAAAACGTGTGTTGATTTTAAAATTGCTATTCATAACTACACATGAATAGCGAATTACATTTAATCTCAGGATTAATTTCTGTGTGTTTCTGGGGGGAGGGGGAAAAATAGACAGGATTTCATCCCAAATGCATGGAATCCTTACTTTCCTCTCAGATACAGGGCTACACATACAGCCTGGGGAGTGGTTTTGAGTGGGAAGGAGGCTGTGAGCGTGTTAAGCATGGGGTGGGCGTGTGTGTGTGTTAAGCGTTAGTGTGGGCGTGCGTGTGTGTGTGTGTGTGTGTGTGTGTGTGTGTGTGTGTACGTTGGAGCAGGACAGATGAAGGCCTGCACTGTTGCTCACCTCTTTGCGTTTCTGCAGTAGAAGCTCGAGGCGGTCATTGGCTCTCTTGCCGATGATCTTGTTCCTCTCAGTCTCGTACTGGCGCTGAGTATTATCCATGTTGATGCTTAGGTTCAGCGCAACATTCACCAAAGCCGTCATGAGCTTCATCGCTGGACGGACACACACACACACACACGCCGTTTTAAACACATTTTAACTTCCACTTCACTCAGAATAAATTACACTGAGTCCTCTCTCAGGCACCCTCACATTAACAGCATTTGAGGATTTCCAAGGGTTTAACCCAGTGTTCCCCAACCCAGTTCCTGGAGATCTACAGTTCTGTAGGTTTTCATTAAAACCCAGCTGGAGATCTCGTTGAGCTGCTAATTAGTAGAATCAGGTGTGCCAACTTATGGTTGAAATGAAAACCTGCAGGACCGTAGCTCTCCAGGAACAGGGTTGGGGACCACTGGTTTAACCCAACTGAATTTCCAAAATGCTAAATAAATTTTAATATCGCAAAAATCTAACTATCCAAATGGTAAATGAGAACGGCTATTAAACTGAATAAAATGCTTGAACGCGTCCGTTTGCACGGTGCGCTGGGGTGGGATGAAAGGGTGCTTACCCGCCAGGGTGCTGGTGTGCCTGAAGGCTCGGACCTGCGAGTCGGAGAGCCCGGTGAGCAGCGAGATGACCGTGTCCATCATGTACTCGTCGTAGATGATGCTGTACTGGCACTGTCGCACCAGGACCCCAATGAACTCGCAGAAACTCGACTTGAACTTCTTCCACTGCGGTCCGGCTATGGTCAGGGGGTAGTCTCCGCTGTCCTGGGAGACGGACAGAGAGAGAGGGGGGGGACAGCGTTTACACCACCGGCCGCTTCGCCGAACTCTATTCAAAAAAACGCCTGGGCTCTTAATTGCGAGGGGACGAGCGCGGCGGCCGGGGAAATCCGAGGTGCGTTTGTACGAGCAATGCAATTATCGTCGATCAATATCCTGTGCATCGGATATACAGAGTGTGCAGGAAGGTCCAATTAATTCAACACGGAAGCAGAGCCTGGAGCAGGAGAGGATAAATCAAGTGTGAGCACTAAGCGCGGACATCACTAATGAGGCCAATGCAATCAAACGACTGCAACAATGGACCGTCAAAACGTTGACTGAAATGCTTTCCAGCTACGGCTAAATAACTTGTCGCTATCCATCATGAAAATGACAATGCTTCATCGTTGAGTTCATATGTAACATCTCTTTAAGCTTCCAAAGAAATCAAGAGGGAAATGCACTTTTGTCCCTGATGGCCAACACCAGTACACAGTGCGGTTTGAGGAAATATATCATGTTATCAAAATACAACTACAGATCGTGTTACAGTCAACAGTCTGTGGTTTCCAAAGGGTACCTCGTCAAACTCCTCAGTCATCTTGCGGATGATTTCAGAGTTCTGCATGTGCCTGAACATTTCTCCGCTGACCACCCCTATAATATTGATGAAAGAATAGGACAGACAAAAGACATATGTGAACCAATCCAAAAAATTGCAACAATAACAACAGTATTTATAACAATAACAATTGTTTTAGTCATTATTAGGGGTGGGAATCACCAGGGACTTCACAATGGAATATTATCCTGATACTTGGGTCACGATACGATACTATTGCAATTCTTTGAGTTTTTGCAATACAGTAAGTATTGTGATTTGACAGATATATTTCCATTTTTTATTCATTTGTTTCTTATTTGACTGCAGTAAAAATCTGAAATCATACATTTTAGGAGATTAATCTTGCCAAAAGCCATTACACCCCATAATAAAGCCTTGCACCAATTAATTTCACTTCAAATTTGTACTTGTGTGAATGAGCAATGAACACATAGCAGCCTGTAAGAAAACAGGGTCCCTTCAGCAGCTTAAATTAGGCTAAGCAGACCTTCTCTTTTTCCCCACACATTTCTTCTTTTTGGGACTGAAAATATTAATCCAGGCGGTATTTCTAAATTCCTAAAATGTCCAATTAAGTTTTGCTCGTTCCTTAGACGCATTTAAACAACCAAACAGTTAACATGGCTTACTTTACTTTCATAACAATAAAGATTATAATGCATTGAATAATAATCCTCATCATTACCACCACCACCACAATAAAAAACAAAACAACCAGGACATTCCCAAAAAGCAATCATATTAATCCCCTTCTGGTGTAACCCCAGAATACAAAGGCTGAAACAAGGCCAGGTGAACTCAACACAGTGCTGAACGTTTCTTACCTTTACAACCTGAACACTGAATGAAGAAGTTGATTAACTCCAAGAGTGCTATGTCTCGGTCATGCTTGTAGGACTCAATCCAGTCATCAACAACAGTCTGTGGACACAGAATAGTCAATGAGAATCAGAATAGTCAATGAGAAAAGCCATCCATTTCCACAGAGGAGAGGACAAATCGCTTGAAATTCATGTGCAGGCACCTTTTTTCACCATCAAATTGGCAAGGACATCGATCATTTCAGTTGTGGAAAAACATGCAACTGTAACACTTCACACAAGGAAATAGCAATTTAGCGACACTGACGGCAAATGGAATTCCCGTTAAAAATTGTATTGATCTTTTCTATGACCTTAAAGGAATAAACGTGCAATTTAGCTGCAGCAAATTCCAGTGGAATTGGAATCCTGGAATTGATAATGAATGCCTTCTAGTGAGCCAGCAAGAAAGATAGATGCCATTTCGCCCAAAATACTTTTTTTTACAAATGGAAAATCTGGAATGATAATGAAATGCTTCTTAGTGAGCCCAGCAAGAAAGATAGATGCCATTTCGCCCAAAATACTTTTTTTTACAAATTGTCTATGATCCTCAAAGTACAGAGGGGTATTTGACTGATTTCCATGACTTTCATCAAAAATTGTGGGACATATGCAAGCCAAAGAGTAAACCGAGTATAAAAGTACCTGGAGACTGAGAGGAAACTGAGACCTAAGAGTGAGGAAACTGAGACCTCAGAGTGAGGAAACTGAGACCTCAGAGTGAGGAAACTGAGACCTCAGAGTGAGGAAACTGAGACCTCAGAGTGAGGAAACTGAGACCTCAGAGTGAGGAAACTGAGACCTCAGAGTGAGGAAACTGAGACCTCAGAGTGAGGAAACTGAGACCTCAGAGTGAGGAAACTGAGACCTCAGAGTGAGGAAACTGAGACCTCAGAGTGAGGAAACTGAGACCTAAGAGTGAGGAAACTGAGACCTCAGAGTGAGGAAACTGAGACCTAAGAGTGAGGAAACTGAGACCTCAGAGTGAGGGCGACAGAGATTAAACACTGAGACCCAAGGAGTCAGGGGTCACCAACCTGCATGGCGCTCTTGCCAAGCTTCACCACCTCGAACAGCATCATGTTCTCCATGCCATTCTCCTGGTGGTGGCCGTTAATCCGGCCTAGTCCTCCAGCCTTCCCTGAGGCCGCCCCCTTCCCCTTCTCTCCAGGGGCCTTCTTCCCCTTCTTAGTGGTCTGCGGAACGGAGACGAGGCGGGCAGGTCAGCGCACAGCCACTGGGTATGGCTTCAAACAGAGACGAATAATGGGCAACGGAGCTCCTTACCTTTCCCTTCCCCACGGTCGCATTTCTGCCATCCGGATCATCAAAGTCCGTATCAGAGGCGAAGTGCGTGTCAGTTTCCCTGTGAACAATACAATGATTACCATGGATACAGGAATAGTAACAGGGGAAACATGTTTCGCACGTGTGCATTAGTTCACATTGGTCATTATTTCATTTAAATATCATAACGGCCCAAATGTTTTACCATTTGATGAAAAAGTCAACCGGACAAGAAAACCTCTTGTGCATACTAAGGATGTATAACACCAGCAGACGAACCACCATTTTAATCTGTGAATTGTTAAACATTTAAACAATAGCCATTTGTAGTACTGAAAACCAAATGAAAACTTGATAATTGCGTGGCATTGGTTGAGTTGAAATGATTTTCACAAGTTTCTGCTGTTCAGAGTATTCCCCTAGTCATGTTTTAATACTTCAATTCATGGCAACTCAATCATATCCAGTCACATCAAATATTTTAAATTTGTTACTGAATATTATCTGTCCTTGCTTTAAAAAAGTATTGAAGAGTAAATTTTGACAAAATGCACAGTGGCCATTTTGAGGAGCCACAAATTTCCTTTTGAGAAATTAAAAAAAGAATATAACTGGAAAACATGCAAATATTAACATAGGCTTATATTTTCACTTCGATATTCAGATCATGTGAGCAAGATGAGAAGTTTACACCGTCTGTCCTTTAGACAGATTAAATCTTCCATTTGAGAAGTGTTTATTCACAAAAATAAATGCTTACTGAGGGTAGTGAAATTCTGCTGGCAATTCTGGTGCTGCTATCATTTCTTTAACATCTTCTGGACCACCTCAACTTAGTAAGGACTTCCACTCCTCATAAACCACAACAGACGACTGAGATGGCTCTCCAGACGAGGACCTGAAACACAAAATCAAACACAAACTGAGTTACATGAGGCTAAACCTGGGGTCTAACCAATGCAGGCTTTTAGGGTCTTAACAACAGTAGTTATTTTTGTGTTAACGGGCAGCCATTAATAAATAGACCTCATTTGTTTTGTTGACTGAAGTTAATAAGTTATGGGGGAAAAGGGAAAGAAGCAAAATAATGAAACATGGAACACACTCAAATTTATTACGAGATCAATACTACCCGCTCCCCACCCAACATGTCCCGTTCACTGAGGGAGTCAAAGCAATCCCCAATTCAAAGGCTTGTGTTTTGTGCTCAGAACACCATTAGCCTGTGTCTTGATCTCTGAACAGCAATGGGCTAAAGGTAAAGATTCAGAAATATGTAGTCATGTTTTCTTTAAATGAATGAAATTAGAAAATGAAGTTATTATTCATATTACACAATAAACAGCAAGCGCAATGTCCATAACCCTTGCAAACATGTACACACATACACACACTGTACAGAAAAGTACTGGTTGCAAAACATATGCACTTAACGCATTTCCTCAATGTTACTAATTTGCTACTCTATTCAAAACAGCCAACTTATTATGGCAAGTATATTTGGAACATACCAAATGAGTGCACACTCATTCCACTCGCTATGCCCACAAGCCACTGCCTCATAGTTCTCACCATTCATGTTAGTGTTTTATTGCCCATGTAGTAACAATGTGCGCCGGCGGCGCGCTACTTCATCTCACTAGATCTGAATGGACACCACAACAATAACAAGCTTCAGAGGAACCACATTAAAGCATCAAAGCCTGGAAATGCTACCGCTTAAGGACTAGTCAGGTTGTGGCCACTAGGGGAGCAATATTGTTCTCCTTTTGAGCCACGGTGCCTTGCCGCCATCCTTTGCTGTTAATCCACGCCGCATCCTAGGCTGTGGCTACAGCCTGATTCAGGAGATTTTTTCTTAAAGTAACAGGTGATAAATTCTCTCTCAGCCTGCATGTGAACTTTTGATCTCCTTTTCCATAGAGCCAAGATGAAATTCTGAAGAGACTACACACTGCTCCATGTGTGTATAAATAGAAGTAATAATAGATAATTATATTCCATTTATTTATATCAATAATTATTTATATTATAATTATTTGTAAAAAGATGCACCGTTTCCTCCCCGTTAACCATGTGAAACATGTCTAATCTTTTCAGGTTGGGAGAAGCCATTTTAGAGCATGCAAACTCTAAAACAGAACTTGTTCTCTTGTGATCAATCCACAAATTCATTACTGATGCTGTTGTTTTAATGGCAAAATACACATAGTACTCCCATCTCATCCGTAAGATGTGCCATTGTGACGAGTGAACTAGTAGTTAGTTGTGATCATGTAATAATCAACTTATAGAAATGAAATGAAAAGCATCGCGTTGGCCCAAGCTGTACAGCAGTTCACCAACTTGATCATTTTGGCTCACTCTTAAAGTGCAGTTGATGCAGTTTCAATGAGGCAAGTGAAAATGTTTACATTGCTACTGCTGTGTAACATAATAACACACCACCTGAAGCTACAGAAAAAAAGCCCATTGCATTATTTCTTTAAATAATAATGTTATCTTTTTATGATACTGCCATCCAGAGCACTGGAGTAGATTTGCAGCCTAGGTTGTCAGAAAGGCAAGGAACATTTCTAGACTCAAAAGACAAGAATCATATTTCTCTATCAAGCTGGAAAGAGACTGAGGTGGAATGAATAGAGCTGGGACAGCAGAGGCGACAGCCAATCGCCTGTGACGCTGTGTCAGTTGCTTGTCGATATGCATGTCCTGTTGTTAACGGAAGGCGGTTTCAATAGACAGTAGACATGATGAAAAGGATCGGTTAACGTGCAGTGGGCCAGGTGATGATCACAGTTTTTATGCACTTGCTTTAGCAGCTGAGTCTTGGAAATATCCGAAGCTGTGTTCCTCCAGGTCTGTGGTTGGATGAAGGGGGTGCACGTGCACGCCTAGATTGCGATCATATACCACAGCTTCAGTCAACCCGTCGCTCAAGAGCAGCATCTGGCTCAGTCTTCCACTGTGTCAATAATGCTCAAGCCAAGCCATTTATTCTACCGACAGAGTTATTAAGACCATGTCGCTTAACTCTCCCAGAGCAGGCCACCTTTAGGGATCTCCAGTCTCCGTGGACATGTTCACTCTTACAGGTTTACTAGCAGAGGGCCAGCCGTTCCTGACTGTCAGTTACTTCCAACAGGCCACGGCTCAGTCGTTTCACAGCACGTGCCATCAATCCTCTGCCCCAGTGAAGGCCAATAACTACAATGCAATTTAGCTCTGCTAACACAGGCTCATTGCTGCGGTGTCATTTTACGCTCCACAACAGAGTTCCATTTCAGTTTCCAAACACAGGCTGATTATTTCATTTCAGTGTGTCTGTTGCTCTCATTTCAGTGTCCCAGTACAAGTCACAAGCTGATTTGTCCATCAATTTATCCTACAAGCACAGGGTCAGTCTTGTACATATTCTGAGATCTCTCTATGGTGCCCTTACATTTAGATTTAAAGCAGGAAAGATCACACACTCAGACTCACACACAGGACAAGGTACAGCTGTAGCATAGCAAAACAAGCATGGATACCACATGTTTGACATGGAAAACCAAGAAGGCTAAATTCACTCGCGCAGCTCAGCCCTTCGAAGCCAGCAAAACTGCGGCAGTCCATTGAAAAAAATTCTAATAAAGAAAAAGGAGGAAGAAAAAGTAAACTAAAGCTTTCCGACCGCAAATATTAATCACGGCAGATGTCTCGCAGGCCCAAGTGTGTCTTGGGCCTGAAAGGTCTCAACTTAGACACTCAAGTCATGTACATGAGGCCGCGCATGTGCCGTTTGGTTGCAGTAGTGAGGAAAGTGTGCTGGTAAACCGCAGCGGTTAAGTGGGTGTGTAATGTGTAACCACAGGAATGCAGCTGTCTCAGCAGAGCCGGCACGATGCAGCGAGCGGCGGTGACACCTGCAGAGAGGGGCAGCGGAGTTGGAGTGGGGAGGTCGGGGGGGGCGCGGCTGGCCTTTTCAGATGGGCTCAGAGAAAATCCCCTCAAAACACCGGCACGGCTCAAATTCCATTCCCCGTAAGCCCCGCGCATTTACGCGAATCGACGACTCCTCTTTCAAACAAGACGTCTGGATCTCTCGGATTCCGGCGTCCCGTGGAAACGCGGCCTAACCTTTGAAAAAGCCAAACGCTCGTTACTAATCTGCTGTGATAAAAATCTTCTTCAAAACTACTTGGGGAGGGGAGGAGGGTTTTAGTGATTTACCCGAGAGACCTAATCCAAGGAAGGCGACAAAAGAATCCATATTGGGCTATAAACTCTACTGGTCGGCAGCCTGCTTCCCATAGTATAACTGCGTACCTCCCACAGATGCTGACTAAAGCCTGGGATACACATCTCACCAGAAGGCTAAACCCCGCAAGAGCCAATCAACACGCAGAGATCAGAAGGTTAGCGGGCTTTGTCACAACGCATGTACGCCGAACAATAACTTCCCGTTTGTGAGCTCCTCTGTGTCGTTTTCAGACACGGGCAGGCACAACGTGCACGACCCTGACTTTGGGAGCAGCTGATGTCGCCCGCTTTCCCGTCGGGCTCCCGGGGGCCGGGCCCTGGCCCTCTGCACGGAGCCCCAGAGCGGTACACCTGTGACCCACTAAGCGCACAAAAGGCTCTCAGTGCCTGCTTTCATTAAACCCACAAAACGGCGCTTTGCGAGGGCTTGGCTGCCGCTGCAGGTGCGCTCTCCGCCAGCTGCTCCTGCGGGAACTGCGTCTGCCCAAACGCACGGCGTCTTCCGGGGACGAGCTAGGCGGTCGCGCTTTCCCCCGGAACACCAAATGCGCCCGCGCAGCACACGTATTCCTGCACGAGCGCAAAGTTTTATTATTGATGGATTTGTTAGGAACATTTTTAATGAACGACACCTGAGCCAGAGATAATGTGGACTGGAATAAGAAAGTCCCAGAGTCAACATCCGAAATCACAACAGACTTCAACTTGGGTCCCCGCTCGGTGGGTTAAAAACAATGTTCTGAGAGTCGATACTAAATAATTAACACCAGCTTTGTTTTCCCAGCCAGCGTGAGGTAGAATAGGGAGAGAAATGAAGAGGGCCGGTGTGTTGACTAAGTCACACGAGTAAATAATAAACAGAGCAAAAAAGCAAACGAAGGACACTTGACGAGATTGGCGGGCTCAGCCGCAGATGCTGGAGTTACCTTGCCTGAACTCCACTGGCTTCTTTTTGCCATGAATAACACGGCGGATGACTGCCAACTCACGTTTTACAAATGATGTCCCTCACCGAATCAAAGACAATTAGGAAGGCTGGGCTGTTGGGCTTCAGGTAATTTGACTTGCACTCATTCCCAAAATGAGCCCAAAATGAGACGAGCGATAGCGAGGCAGCAGGAGTGCGCTTCAGCAGGTGGGGTGAAAACACTGCAGCATTCAGTGACATGTTCTCAATGAACGAGCCCTATTCAAAGTATTTTCTCATTATCTATGATCAACCAACCGTTTTTGCATGCATTAGGAGTCTGACACTTCTTGAAACAAACAAAAAAATACTGTTAAGACACTTGGTTTGGTACTCAAAGTTTAGGACAAAGTGCGCTGTGGTTAATTAAAAACAGCCATGACAGAAAACCATCGCATTGTGCATCTCAAATGGGCCGGCTCTTAATTTACATGAGATGACAGTAATACACTTCAGAGGGGCCTCATTTTCCTATGAACATAGTCGTCTACCAGCTATGGAAAAGCAAACGTCAACGAATAAAGTTTTACCGTTTAGAAAACTAACTGAATAAGAAATACTATGTGAACAATGTAAGCTTCAGTTGCATTATACCACAGTTTCATCTTTAGATTTAGTCTACCTTTTCCCTCTGATCTGATCTCCAACGGCTTTCCCCTTCACACTTAACTTTCCCCAGTCATGTCATCATTCAACAAACTAGAGTGCAGGTGCATGAATACCTCATATTTGCTGTCAAACACTCCTGCGAGTAATCCACTGAAGCCTGTCAGTTGCCAGTGAAGACAACTTTTTACACAAGCAAAAAGAGCGTATAGCATGGGCACATTCGCAACTTTGAGTCATTGACCATTTTCCATACCGTTACAGTGCAAAATGCAGGCAAGCTAGCAATGATCAGGAGGAGGGCCTTTGACTGCTGACATCAGCATGCATGAAGAGAATGGTGTGTAGCTAGGGGGTGCCGATAGCAGTAGGAACAAGAGTGAAATTAAGCCCGCCCTACGGCTGTGGGCAAAGCCAACTAATTCCTGGTCATAGTCAGCTAATATATCAAATTAGCAATATGTAGGCTAAAAGCAGCGTTTCCCATACCAGTAAACAAAATCGTTCCAAGAAAGAGGAGCAACGCTACTCAATATGCACCTGACCCTCATATTAAACTGAAGTATGCGCATTTATTCTAGGATACAACTGTTACAACCGCTGCAAACGGCATTAAGCTGCCAAGCACTTGCTCTTGCATTCTCAAATCTATGGTAAGAATGCAAATGGAATCTTGAGCAGTACGAGCATGCAATCCATCAAGGTGGTGACAAACAACACATTACAAACAAGGATTCAAAATAAATATTCTGAGGTAAGCCACCGTACCACTCTCTGAGACTAGTTTTGTTTTATCTTATTGATAATTTATGTAATGACTAACTTCAATATAACCATTAGAGATAATTAGAGGGTTATCACAGCTAGCTAACTTAACCAAACTTATGTTAGCTTGTTAGTAGCTAGGAAGATTAGCTTCATGTTAATTTCTGATTAGATGTAGCCCGTAATTGGTCATGTGATGCGGATACTAGAGGAGAGAATAAAATGGTTTTGGTGACTTATCTGTTTTAATCAGTAGCAGGATTTTTAATCAATGTGAAAATCTTTTTATCAAAATCCACATCGGTCAACCTCAGTGTTCATCATTCCATGGAGGTAAAATGCACCAAAATTTGTCTCATTAGTAAACAGGAACTTTAAGAATGAGGTCATTTAGTTTGAAAATGTTTTATTTACTAAATTGCTTTAAAACATTAATTTGCATGCAACAATAAAAATGAGTCCAGCAAAGCATTCGTATTTCAATGAATATTTTATGAGAAATCACAAGTCAATTAAAATGAGTGAATAGCGCTTACATTTAGGGATAGGCACTACCAAATAATCTTGGTAAAATTTGGATATCTTCATACATTATTAATCGTCAAAGAAAACTAAACAAAAAACACATTCCAGTCTCACAGAAAGAATCTTTCATGCACCCAACTTTAGAGAACATCAGAGAGCAACAGTATTAACAGGGCCCCATGAAAGGGTTGATTTCTTCCAGACAATCTAAGCAAAAGTATCACAGCTATGCTATTTGGAGAATGCTTCATATTGAGAATAAGCGTCTTACTCCAGTACACATGGAACCAATGCAGAAATACATAATTATTATAATTAAGACCAAAGATTTCCCACAGTGATAGTAAACTAAAAACACATTATTAAAATCACTAAACACTACAAATGTAAATGCATGAAATAGAGAAGAAAACAGGGAGCAAAACACAGTGGTGTGAGGTTTGGCCTGCTAATGTACAGCAAGTATGCACACTGTGCCAAAGTCTTGTCCCAATGACAAATGTTTCAACAAGTGATTTAATCTCTCAACAACATCAAACACAAAAAGAATACCCATGATAGGAAAAGGCTTTGTTGTACAAATGCAGATTGCAAGCAGTGAAGGATAAGCCAAATAAATGCATAAAACTGCAGTTTCTTACACACATTTCAATTTATTTAAAGCTAAAGGAAACCTGACGCTTAACATGAGGGGGAAAAAAATCGATCAACCTTGAAAACTGCTACATTTCCGACAGCCCTGTCTCTGCTCCAAGCCTGGTTTACTGGGTGGTGTGGGCGTTCCATTGATACGCAAATGAGTTAGACGTCACACATAAACAAATGTACATTGGCTGTTGTTGCTAGGTTGCACAATGCGCACACTACTAATCTGCAGCCGATGTAGCTAGTTATTGTGGCGGATAACTGTCCCGATATTGTTGTTAGTCTACTTTTAATCTATTAAAACTAAAGTAGTTTTAGTCAATGAAAAGTAGTTACAGTTTTAGTCTAATTCTAATTAAACATTTTTCACAGGATTTTTTTTTATTTTTAGAAATTATTACCGATTGACCTTTATACAAGAATGCTACAATCAACATAATTTCTTCCAAGAATCATAAGAGGCAAATAAGGCAACTTCATCTTATGGGAAAAAGAAACTCATATATTATAAAAATTTGGGCGAGTACCAAGCAGGAGAATCAAAATGGCATTTGATATTGTAAATATTTTAGTATTGAAAATGTACTACTACTGAGTTTAGCTAGCAACATACATCATGTTATGGTGTCATATAACTAATATATATATATTAGGGATGCACCGATATATCAGCCAACGTTCGGATAAGCCAATTGCGTTAAAAAAAACCGATGGTAAGCTCCGACTGTCCTGTCAATCAAAAATTTTAAAAAGTATATTGTTTATTTGGAATCCAAGTGTTGGTTGTCATTTTCCTGTCAGATAAAAAGACTGTTTTCTATATTCAGTTTCCCCTACACATGAGAAACAAAACCAGGCCAACAAAATCCTTTCTTTTTAGAATGTATTTATTTTTTAAATGCCGAAAGTAACTAAAATATGTATTCATTCGAAAATCAATAGGCTAATCATTTGCATTTGGGAGCCTCTGGCTGGGAAATCTGAGCGAGAGCGGACCAGAGACATGCTGGTCTTCTTTATGTTGATTGATTCTTCTCCAAGGCTTCTTGAGGTGAAAGTAAGTTTTTGATGTTTAATATTTTCTTGTGGAACCGCAATGTCACTGTCTGTTTGTACTGTAAATAGGGCAACCTAACGTTACGGTGTGTTTGTGTCCACCGTTATTTTCCGAATTAAAAAAAATTATTTTGTTCACCTGGTGTTGGTTCTTATACATATTTTAGGGGAAACACTGAGGTAAAATTTATGGTTGAGCGTTAGCTTCGTAATCCAACGTAACATTATTGCATCAACTTTATTTAAATAATAAACTAGCGATATGCGGATACTGCCTCTGATAGCTAGCTAGCGGACGTTAGCTGTCAAATGTTGTGATTGATCAGTATGAATAAGAATGAACAGTATGAACTCGCCGTTATGCAACTTACAGCGAGTTACTACAACGGATAGGTAACGTGAGCATGGCACCACCTTAAAACGCGAAACATCTCTAGCGTGAGAGACGGACAAGCAAATATTAACGTTTTTTTTCCATGTTCATGATGTGCCAATATTTTGTAAAGGTCAAAGGATTGTTTTTTGTTTTAAATTTTTTTGTTTCAGATTTTTTCCAGATTTTCTCCCAATTTGGTAGCAAATTGAACCCCTATTCTAATTCAATTCCCCCGTGTAGGAACCGCTAGAGAATCGCCACTACACAACCCCGTCAGCCGGTTGTAGGAAGGAGGGTGCCACGTCCTGTTCAGGGCGCGACTTCTCGTGCTCCTGACTGTGATTCCAACTTGCCCAGGGCCGTTCTGTGCGCAGCGATTCTCTCAGAGCCCCTCCCCCCACCCGGAAGCAGCTGCCAATTGTCGCTCCCTCGAGGCACCGGCCACGCTCGGATCTGGCAAGACCGGGGCGCGAACCCCGATCCTCGGAGTACAACTGTTTACCGCTGTACCACCGCGGCGGCAGGTCAGAGGATTGTTAACATTAATGCACAGGTGGGTGCCTATTTTTTCCTCCGATAGCAATGCTTAAGAAATAAATGACCAACAGCTCCCTAGCACTTTAATTTAATGCAAGTTAATTTGATGTCATTTTTAATTGTCACTGAAGTTTGTAACATGTTTAAACATGCTCTGTATGCAATTGTAGATTATAATGTGGCATAGATTGCAGATTATTTTTATGCAATAAATGCTGCGTATTCAGTCATGCTCTCCTTATGATCATTTTGTTTTAAGTCTTGAATATACAGGGCAAAAAGAAATTTGAACGCAAATAAAAATTGCAGAGTGCCTGCTGCACCATCTGACCACGCCAATATGCTACCCTATGTGCCATGTCACTTTAGGGGTTTAATCAGTGAGTACCATCAGGCCTGAAAATTCTCAGGGAAACAGATATTTCTGGAATGCATTTATTTTCCGGAATAAATTTCAGGAATAGACTTTCAGTTGGAGTAATGCATTTTAAGTTGGATGAATGTGAATAAATGTCATAAAAATAAATGTTTACATTTGTTACGTTACTGTAATGTTGTGCAACTAAAATTGTGTTTTTTTTTTGTTTTGTTTTTTAATGGCAGGTTTTTAAAATGCCATAAACTGTATGGAATCAGAACTATCAAAATATTGGTATCGATATCAGCATCGGCTGATGGTTCGGCTAAATTAACGGAAATTGGTACCGGCCAGAGATTTTCATATCGGTGCATCAATAAAATATATAATGAAGTATAAAATTAAAAAATGAAGACATAAAATATGCAGTAAAATATGCAGAAAATATTAAATATTAGCAGTATTTCAGGCTATTGTAGCCAACTGTACATTGACTAGCTGCCCAGTTTGTTGTTGTTACCGAGACACTTGCCGTGTACTATAAACAGCCAAACAAGAACGAGACTATACGTAATGCAGACAAATATATTTCTTTGGTCATGTAAATTAGCATTTTCAAAATGGTTTCGGTCATGGGGGAGACGGAAAGTATAACGCTAGGCTACTTAGTTTTTAATGCTAGCTCATGGTGATTAATTAACCAGAATAACTGCATACCCAGCTGGTAAACAGCGCAAAAACAATGATATTACAGACACGATTGTTTACAATGCAATGACAACTTTATTTTGGGGTTTATAGTTCACCATGTTATCCAATGCTGCAATGAATATGTTCATATTGTTGCCTTCCACTGACCCTTCTTCCCTATTTCCCCCAATAGTTACGGCAAAGGTGAAAGGCTATGGGTCAGATGCCGACTACAGCCTAGCCAAGTTAGCTAAGTAAGTAAGCTAGCCTATAGTAGCTAGATGTACACAGCTAGGCTGTTTTAACTATTAACTAACTCATTTTAAAAAACATAGGCCGTATTCACAGTTGCTGTCTGATGAAGAGCCTCGTTCGAAAAGTCACTTTTATTGTGTGGTCTTAATACATTTACACCGTGGGAGCAGTAATCAGTGTTGCAAACTTTATTCCTTTACATGTTATTTACTCAGTTCAGCACCTGAGTTTATTTGGATGTGCGTGTCTTTCCACTTTCTACGTATTCACAGTTGCGGCAAGAATGGTGGGGGGAAAAAATTTCAATAAATAAACACATGGTGGTGCTGGCGCTGGCGCGTTGTCATAGTGGCGCTGCACCCCAATACCATCGTTTAGGGAAAGCCCTGTAAATTCACCAAAAGCCCCATTGAACATTATGTAGCTATCAATTAAAGTTATATACAGCTATATAGTTATTTGTCTGATTCAAGTTTATTTAATATATTCCTGTATTTAGCTTTTCACATAATGACTGTGTAACTAAATTCAGTTAAAACGGTTAAACAGTCAGACACCCCACATGACTTAGCCTACCCCACACACAGCCAATGCAGGAGAGATACACATCACAATTTCCTAAATTAGTCGTATTGCATGAGCTTGTGGCACTTTTTTGCAGTTTTGCTATCTTACTAGCCTACATAACAGGTTTGATAGCCTAGACGCTACTTTGTGGTTCATTGTCATAAATGAGCCCTAACGTGTACCGTTTTCCTGGTGCGAGAGTGGATGACAAATACATGCAAAATACTTTTTCATGAAAATATTTGTATACAAATATTATGTATTTTCTCGAAGACAACGTAATATTACGTGATTAATTAGATACAAAAGTTATCCGACATTGGCTACCTAGCTCGATAGCTAGAGGTAACGTTACTTACAGGGCCAACAGAAAGCGTGGCAACTCCACGTCGCTTTTAAAACCATTGCAAAATTTCAGCTGTTGCCATGGAGGTAAAGCAAGTCCAAGGTTCATTCTGCTTCTTGAACGAGCACCGACAGTTTGTTGTTTGGCTTCGCTGTAGGCTAATTGCGTTCTTCACCTCTGCCACTGCAGTAGCCAGCCAGCTGCCTTAAAACGGGTCAGCTGAGACCTGATCCCACCTCACAGGCTCTGTAGCTACACCTAGAGTCCCTAGATAGAGAGAGTAGCGACATAGAGGGTTCGGAAAAATCTAGTCACGTGATTGCGTGGAGCCATTTTGAGTCCATCGCGGACAGGATCGGGATCGGACGGATATCGATTTTAAAGCAAAATGACAGGTTGTAGCGCTTGTGGCTGCACAAACAGAACGGAAAAGGGATATAAGCTATATAGATTTCCATCAGAGGCAAAAAGACGTCAAATATGGGAGAACAGAGTCAGTCGTGTTGGATGGAAAGCCACTTCATCCTCAGTTCTCTGCCAGGTCAGTGGTAATGGTCCCATATGCGTATTGAATTAACTTGCACATATTTGATACTTTTGTGATGTCATTATTATGGAGTATGGTTTAAGACAAGAGAAAACACCCTCTACCTTTGCATGCGTAATTAAGAAAATTATGGACATATTTGTAATGCCTTGACGGCTTGAGTGTTTGTTAAATTTAAATTTGGTTTTTATTTTTAATTGCATGTAGTACAGTACGTATGTAGTATTTAAATGAATGCAGGGCCCCAATGGAAACCAGTTTTTAACTGTTTGGGCATACCCTGGGTGCATCTAGACCGTCTTTGTTGATTTTCTGCCGTCGGATCGTTAAGTATCTTTTTTACATTTGGTTTTAGCTGTGCATTAGATAATTGAACCGCTCTGTAGTCATTGTGTAGCTGAGGTAAATCGCAGATTGATTTACTGATTTACCCAGTTCACTGTGAACTGCATTGTGTTCGTTACTAGGGATAGCTGATACTGTATGGGAATAATGTGCTTTCTCATCTGTTCTGTAGTTACTTCAATGACCTTTCTATATGCACTTACTGTACGTCGCTTTGGATAAAAGCGTCTGCTAAATGATTGTAATGTAAAATGATTGTAATGTAAAGAAATGCAATAAATAAATAAATAAACCCTAGCTTTTAAGAGTAGATTTATTTTCCCCCTTTGGCATGCACGGCATCTAGTTTAGCATGAAAAAAATATCACATTGCACCACTATCCAACGTGTTCCTATTTGTAATTCGCAGGTTCATTTCGAGTACCTGTCTAGTTAATTCCTTCTTTGTCATGGTTCTAAATGTCTGTGACTGTTAAATCACAACCAGCTCTGTGATTTTCTTCTTTATCATATGGCTATTAATTGTCATAAATCTTCTATTTTGTCATCTTCACATAATTTGTTCATTATCAACATGGAAAAGACCATTCCCATCTCTCATACATAGAGAACATAATGGAATACACGGTTAAATGCACTAGCGCCATACGGCGGCTCCGCAATGAATGGACTCAAAATGGCGTCAAATCCTGAGTTGTCGCTACTCTCTCTATCTAGGGACTCTAGCTACACCCACCCCTCCCACACAGAAAGGAGCGTCACGTCCGGAAACATCCCAAACACATCAAATAATAAATACAGGCAGAGGAGCAAGGTTTTCATAATTTTTTCCCCCTGACAGATATTACCAGTGTACCATAGATATGACAGAGCACGGTCATATTATATTTTTTAGGTAAAGATCCTGCATTGTGCACCATTAAGTGTAATACACATTACAGAAACACATGTTATTGATAAAAAACGGGTATATTATAAATACTTACACATAAAACCACTAGAAAAAGACAATGAAAAACACGTTGTTAATAAACGTGTTAAACTTTATGAATTAGTTTATTATTGGTGGTATGATCTAGAAGATTATTTTTTCCATCACCATGGCATTTTCACATCTTTACGTTTCGCCATACCGATCTATTCATCTTCTCATCTTACAATTTCCTATGGCAACAAGGCTTTTGTGGGGTTTAGTCCACATAGGGGATGTCAACATCAGATTTTGCTACTCGCAAAAGTATTTTAATTGACAGTGTATAGGCTACTTGTGTTATCTAAATAATATGTTAAAACGTAGATGAGCACACGGATCAATGTAATTAATTTTATTTGTATAACAAAGTATCTAAATATGTATTATTATGCAGAGAGCATGAGTCTGGAGAACTACAGAGCCTCTGTATAGCATGTATGTGTCGAGCAAATGGGGAGATGCTTTCATGGCCATGTTCTTTCAGGACAAACTGGAATAGCTAAAAAAACAGGGTTAGTGGCTGTTCTATGGAAGGCCAATCGCTGCCACTGACATAGTTGTTTTGTTATTACGTTTATGGTGGTTAGATGTCAAATAACACTGCTCAATACTTAGCCTAGTTGGCCACTGATGTAGGATGTTTGCGTACTTATGTAATACCATGATCAGGGTCTACAATTACCACCTGCCAAGCGCCAAATGTGGGTAAATATTACCTCTGGCGGGTAAATCACGCAGGCCAACCCACCACTCTGACGGGTAAAAAATCAAATAAAACCGACATTTTCATAATTTTTATTTATTTTTTGGTAAAATCGCCCTAATTTTGGGTTGCGGAAAACGAAATCAGCAAGAGACTCAATCGCTGGGTCCTCTAGACACACCGTAGCTTGTTTATCACTTCAGTTAGAGTTCATAGGTTAAACTGTGTTTGAACAGATGGCTTTAATTCTGACTTAACTATAGTAGCATAGCAGAAATACTGAACAACACTAGTAGCTAAAACTTGCCAGCGTAAAATTTAGATTTAGCCATCTCTTTTTAAAGTGGAGACATTTTTCAGGTCGAACACCACAGAAAAAGAAGAGACCGTCAACGAAAGATGATAATATGGACAGAAAAACATTAAGACATATTTTTGTCTAACGTTACCTTACATGATATTAGTTCGTTGAATTAGCCAACTCGGCCATGATATTAACCCTAGTAACTTTGGCCCACCAGAGGACATTTCCACCTATACGTCTTATTTAAGTGCCAATATCTCAAATAAATATGCACTGCACATCCATGGTTTAAAGTTTAAAGGGTACACCCTAGATTACTTATTAATTTTATTTTTTTGCTGTAAAGATGCCTACCTTATTATGAAACGTATCATAAGAATGGTCTCATAAGAAACTGGTATAAAATCTTTGTGCTGCCCTCTAGTTGAAATTTCCTTTCTGCTCCCCACACTGCCCCCGCCCCAATCGTGATGTCAGAGTACCTCTGGAGGTTTGGAGGTACCTCTACGTCATATGGATAATTGTTGTCGCCCACAACGGAAACAGCCGGCACCTGATTGGTTAGACCCACGACGTTTCTTTCGTTTCAGCTCCACGTTTTAAAACCTGAACAACGTGGCGTCCTATTCATAAACACTTATTCCACCTAAATAATCCACTAAAATACGTTTCCGTGAGAAATAGGCCATGCAGTTGCTGATTCTTGATTCATATTTGATCTGCAACATTGAGTTTAACACTTTGATCCGAGTTATACAAAATAATTTGCATATTGTAGGTTAATTTATGCAAATGAAATTGGACACAGCTCCTCCGCCCCCACCCCTCTCCCTCGCACACCCCATGAAGTATTTTTAAAAATTGTGTAGTAGGCCATCATTCAGAAGAATTTGTAACCGAATACTTTGTCAGAATCGTCCCATACAGTATATACTGTAGATAATACACAAAAAATATGTAGCCAAATGTTTTTAAATAGGCTACGTAAAAAATGTAAAAAAACACAAAAGGTAGGCTACGTATGTTTTTACATAACAGCAACGTATCACAGCCGTAAGTGCGATAGGTAGTCGCTGTGGAAATGTCGACTGTACGGGACTTTCGCAAAATGTAACAAGATAAACTCTTCAAGGTTAATGAGAAAACAGTTGTAGCTTCAACCAGGTAGGATACTGTAGCCTACACATTCCAGTAAGCAAGGGGAAACACAGAATGCTTATTTGTACAACGTTTTAAATGTATTTTATCGTTTCAATATCTGAACATGATTTTCTTCGTGTATAAACGGTGCATTTTATAGTCTGTGGCTGCGGGAAGGCAAATGTCGTAAGCGCTTTGGGCTATTAATAGCACCCAACCATTTTATTGCCCTGCAGTGCAACTGGAGAGGCTGAGGTTTTCGCAAGCGGCCACTTTTAAACAATTCTGCATCAAAATTTCTGGGGTTTTCTTGAAGCTTTAGCCTAGTTTATTATTTCAGACAAAACTTAATGCTGTAATTGGGACAGATACAACTACCACTAGAGGTCCACCGTGGATCGGGTTAATGACAAAGAAAATACCTTTACTGATGGATACCGTTAAATGTTTTGGGTCCTCTCCGAATTTAAAACTGTATATTGACTGTGTCGTGTCTGATTTAGTTTAAAACGTCTGTATGAACCCTGTGTAAATTTATGCATTTTGTTTTAGCAATATTACTTAATATCCAAGCCTCACTCTTAATACATTTTTTATTTATTTATTTTTTCCCCCACAAAATCCTTAAGTGTTCTATTTCTCATTTAAATAGTTATTGCTAGAGTTGGGTATTAAAAAACGGTGCCTATTAAATACCATTAGGCGTAAAGCTGTTAATCTCACCTGCAAATTGCTATTATGTTGCTTTGACAGGACATGCTGTAGTAGTATTAAGTTTGTATCAGTGAGAATATAATATGCTAAGCCTCACCTTAAACCAGGGTGATCAAACCATATCAAGTTGAATAACTGCAAACAATCACACACTCCACTTGACGTACATTAATATAATAATAGTTACACAATACACTAAACTTAAAATCTTCCTTGTGTATGATTCTGTATTTATCTGTTCACAAGCAAATCCACAAACTTGCAGAAATTTTTCTGAGCAGAAAAATACAAGGTACAAAGTACATTATCACCTCCATGAATTTAACCAAAATAGCGATTCAGTCGACAAGCTGAGTCGGTTCCAAAACTTGAGGCGAGGGACCATGGGGGGGGGGTGATTAAGATTCTTATTAGCCAATACCAAACAAGTTTGTTTTGAGCCATTATCGGCAATACCAATAATATCTACACATTCCCATGCATGCCAAGTAATACTATGAATTGAAACCTGCAGTATGAAAACCTGCATTGAGACCTGCAGTATGCTTTGCATTAAGGTGTCAAGTTTCCATTTTATTGAGGTTAGGGTGCCCAACCAGAGAGGTCATTTTAAGCTGCCTCAAAATAAAAGTTTTGGGAAGCTCTGAACAAGCCCATTATTCTCCCAGAACAACTGTGAGAAACATCTCGGCCTCAAATGGACGAGGGGGGCGTCGTCCATCCATGCAGAGGACAGCACGCTGTAAAATTTGATTCTACTTAACACTAGTGGTGAACTGATGAAACACCATTTTATGAATCGGGAGCGAACGAGGTGCTTGAGTTTGTGACAACGACATCACTATTCCAGGGAAAATGATCCACGGCGTCCACGCGAATGAGAAGATTGTCTTAGATTATTATCTGCGCGCAGCAGCAGTGGCAGTGCATGCTGCAGTGAGCTTTCAGACCAACACACTCAGCTGTGTGAACTCCAGCTGCCCTCCCCTTTGAGCAATATAGATCTCCCTCCCTCGCCAAGGAAAGCCATCGCTGGTCCATGTGCAGGGACGCGCGCGCAGGCCAAACTGTTCCGTCAGGCAACGGCTGCTGCATGAATCATGTTTGCTTGCATTCTTCTTTAGATGACTCAAATGTTTTCTTTTTCAAAATGAGTATTAACCACTGTATTGCGCATCTGGTAGTACAGCATAATGAAACCATGAGGGCAGAAGTTAGTTAATCGAGACTCCTGAATAAGATTACTTCAACAAGACGTGTTCTGTCTTCATGCTTTTCGCAGGCTAGAAAAAAAACAACTTAAAAAAAAAAAACACCTGCATACAGTCGAGGTCAAAAACGGGCCTGACTGCACCCAGCCTTCTTAAAAGACCTGTTTCATAATCTTCTCAGTTTCAGCACAAACGTGTAGCTGTAATGCATCTACAGCAGGGGTGTCAAACTCCAGTCCTGGAGGGCCGCAGTGTCTACAGGTATTTGTGGTTTCCTTTTAATTAGTACCCAGTTAAAGCTTTGAGAACAAGGTGTTTGGACTTCTTAGCCAATCAGTGACTTAAATTAATCACTTGTGCTGAAACACACCAAAAACCAGCAGACACTGCGGCCCTCCAGGACCGGAGTTTGACACCGCTGATCTACAGCAAAAAAAAGAAAAGAACATGTCCTAACTAAGTATGTGTCCCTGCTTTCCGTATACGCTCCTAAATCCTTATATAAAACCGAAGCGCCTACTTTATTACTGGTTAATTGTGACGAGCTTTTGTATCAGAAACCTGCAATCTCAGACTGTCGTGTAAAGGGGCATCGTGGTCTAAATGGTATCCTTGAAAATGTATCGTGGTTTCAATTTAAAGGCCACTAACTATTACATGTAGCTTTGACGCATAGTGTTCAAGGGCTTGCACATCTTGCAGGAAGTTCTACATGGATTATGACATTTTATTCCAAATGGAAATGAAACATTTGATTAGTCCCATGTGAAAGAGCAGTAACAAATACCAATGTGAAGAAAATATTTTATGTCTGCATAAAACGCACAAAGATTTTAAAACTGAACATAAAAACGAATTAATCTGAACATTTGTTGAAAAAAAAAAAACCTCACCTTTTATTGTGCCATAAATTTGCATGTGATTTACAAAACCCACACGTTAAAAACTAAACAGTTCTACAACCAAAAAAGGGGCTACAGTAATAAAATTGAGATTTTTTAATCCTTATCAAGCAACGGTTAGCTTTTTCCCCTCCAAAAAAAAACATTTCAGAGATTGCTACCTCCTCTTATTCTTTCACTTTTGAGGAACTTTAATTTCCCCCACAGCATGCTTTTTCCATCATAGGGGTGGGCAATATAACGGTAGAAACGTTACACCGGTAGAAATCTGGGCCATGATATGGATTTGACCATACCGTTTCCATTACTGGTAGAGCATTAGGCTACTTGCATATTTGAAAAATGTTCACATCTATGAATGTAAGCGAGCAGGTAAACGCATGCTGACATTAAATGCGCCAGGCATATAACGTGTATCTCCAATCAAAAATGAGCCAGGCATGTAACGTGCATCTCCGTAACGTGCATCTAACGTAATCACCTCCATGTACATTCCCCTGTATTTATTGTCATTGTATCACTGTTCAAAACTGTGCATACAAGTGGAAAGTCAATGTTAAACATCTTAAAAGAAACATTACTATTTCTCTTTCCTGCCCGTTGCTTCCCCAAGCACAGGCGAGCAATGAGCAAGGTAAAATGTGCATTAAAAAAACACTACCCACAGCAACGTCACCATTGCACTTACAATAGTAGCAATAAATAATGCATTTTAAATCAGCATTCCCGATAGCTACATTTCTACATTCGCCTACATTTTAATTTACATGAAGGTTCAACAGTGGTTCACATTTTTTTAAGTTTCTGAATAGGAGTAAGAGCTCGCCTCACACAAACAAAATGTAGCAGATGTATACATATACGCTCATGTATGTTAGAAGTCCGTGGTTTGTTTTCCTTGGTGGCCGGAGCCGCACTCCACTCCACTCCACTCACTGCCACTACGTCCTGTATTCAAACGCAGAAGTCCACTGCTTGCCATTAGCCTAATGACGATATCAACCAGTTGCACCGAGGAAAAAAGCCTTCCTCTGAAACGCATGTTTGTTCATTTACTCAGTGGAATTTATATTATTTGCATTATTCAAAAAGAACGTGTTGCTGTGGAAATGCGAATACAGACATATTTCAATAAATGCGTGAGAAATAAGAGGTGCGAGAGTGTGATCTGGATCGTTTGTGTGCGTATCATGCTCAGTCCTGAATTGAAAGTCAATATGTCTTTTAATAGTCTTACATCCACTTATAACGTCTCCGAGCTAGCCTACGTTAGCTGCGCTGGCGTGTCACATGATGTGGAATGGACGAATGGTGGAATGGTTTGATGTACTTTCGCTCCTCTGCTACTGTTGGACAATCACTTTTCATTTCCGTTACGTTTCTGTTCCCTGCTATTAAAAGAACCAGACCGTTGGAGGCTAATGACATGTCTTGTATGGTAAACAATTAACTGTATAAATATGCATGTCATTTTAACGTCTCACGCACCCCCCAGTTTGAGAACCATTGGGGTTGGTAAAAGGCTGAAGGAAAATGTAATGGATGCTGGACACGCAGAAACATAGCTTAAAATGTTTACGTAGGCCTTGTTTTTGTTCAATGCAGTAGCAGCTATTTGAATGCTCAAAATTGGTCTGTTTGTTTTTTATTTAAATATATATATTTTTTACAATTCATCTTTCATACATTCTTAAAATACACAAGTTTGTAAATGTTGCCCTCATATACAGAATATTAAAGGAACAGCACAGTAGCAAAAACACCCCATAGCAAAATTGGTCTAATTGTTGCCATCCTAGACTTGCATTGCTCCTAAAATATTTTTAATGAAATTATATTAAAAACAATACCGTGATATATATTGTTATCATCGAAAATTAAATTATATGAATATAAGGCTATATCATCCACCCCTAACCTATCAGATGTAATGGGCATTTAAGATTTCCCAATGCCAGAATTAATGAATGATGCAAGCTTTTTGGGTATCCCTGATTATAAACAAGAGACATGCCAGACACACACTTATGCATCGTGACTGCACTTGATGGACAGAACGAATGCCCCACACCATTCTCCCTGTGTCTTAAAACAAACGTATCTTTTTCTGAGGTGGGAGCATTTGGTTTGAGAGGTGACGGATTGTCTGTCAATCTCTCAAGTCAACGATAAAGACAATGAAGAGAAGGTAGAAGAGCAAGTTGGTTACGTCTTACTGCAATTCACATTTAGCCCCAAAGTGACTTCTGAAGCTTAAGTGACTTTTGAAATTTATTTAGCTCAATCTATTAACATTAAAATAACTGGTTAATGCTACGGAATAAATCTAGCTAGTCTAGCGAATGTTGCATAGCCTGAAATTATAGCATAGCTGCACTTAATCTCGCCACTTTTTCAGAACTGGTGCCTTTAAAAACACATTTTAAAAGAACGCAAAGGCACAGGTAGAATTATTGTGTGTCCTCTTAAAAATGTCACTCACTGGCCATCAAAACAATCATTGTATTTATGGTAGTTTGTTGCTTGTATTTTTAAGTTAAGTACATAGACCATCTGTGAAATGAGGATTGAAATGACTCGCTTGCTCCGTTAGTCTGCATTACTCCTTTCCCTGTAAAAATCCTGAAATGTTAATTAAGTAATCATACTTGTAGCATGTTAGTGTTAAACGCAGCTTGGGTCTCACGTTAAGCAAAGCTATAAATCCCCGGCACTTTTGGAAAAGATCCTAGGGGAATCACTGGTGGGTTTGTGTGTGGCTTTCATAGCTAATACGTTTTTGATGGAAGAAAACCATGGGAAAACAAATTAAACACCAACTGACTATAGGACTAAGCAACGTTTTATTGAAAATTGACAGTTTCATAATCTATTCAACAGAAACTTGGTCACAGCTACATAGACCATTTTATTTAAACTTGGTTAGAAGTCCATGTTATGTTTTATTGGAACTGGGTGAGAGTTCCAGGTTTGTTCATTGGAAGTCAAAACGTTTTTTTAAGTTTCTGAATAGGAGTAAGAGCTCGCCTCACACAAACAAAATGTAGCAGATGTATACATATACGCTCATGTATGTTAGAAGTCCGTGGTTTGTTTTCCTTGGTGGGTGGAGCCGCACTCCACTCCACTCACTGCCACTACGTCCTGTATTCAAACGCAGAAGTCTACTGCTTGCCACTCGCCTAGTGACGATATCAACCAGTTGCACCGAGGAAAAAAGCCTTCCTCTGAAACGCATGTTTGTTCATTTACTCAGTGGAATTTATATTATTTGCATTATTCAAAAAGAATGTGTTGCTGTGGAAATGCGAATAGACATATTTCAATACGTGAGAAATAAGAGGTGCGAGAGTGTGATCTGGATCGTTTGTGTGCGTATCATGCTCAGTCCTGAATTGAAAGTCAATATGTCTTTTAATAGTCTTACATCCACTTATAACGTCTCCGAGCTAGCCTACGTTAGCTGCGCTGGCGTGTCACATGATGTGGAATGGACGAATGGTGGAATGGTTTGATGTACTTTCGCTCCTCTGCTACTGTTGGACAATCACTTTTCGTTTCTGTTCCCTGCTATTAAAAGAACCAGACCGTTGGAGGCTAATGACATGTCTTGTATTGTAAACAATTAACTGTATAAATATGCATGTCATTTTAACATCTCACGCACCCCCCAGTTTGAGAACCATTGGGGTTGGTAAAAGGCTGAAGGAAAAAGTATGTAATGGATGCTGGACACGCAGAAACATAGCTTAAAATGTTTACATAGGCCTTGTTTTTGTTCAATGCAGTAGCAGCTATTTGAATGCTCAAATTTGGTCTGTTTGTTTTTTATTTAAATATATATATTTTTTACAATTCATCTTTAATACATTCTTAAAATACACAAGTTTGTAAATGTTGTCCTCATATACAAAATATTAAAGGAACAGCACAGTAGCAAAAACACCCCATAGCAAAATTGGTCTAATTGTTGCCATCCTAGACTTGCATTGCTCCTAAAATATTTTTAATTAAATTATATTAAAAACAATACCGTGATATATATTGTTATCGTCGAAAATTAAATTATATGAATATAAGGCTATATCATCCACCCCTAACCTATCAGATGTAATGGGCATTTAAGATTTCCCAATGCCAGAATTAATGAATGATGCAAGCTTTTTGGGTATCCCTGATTATAAACAAGAGACATGCCAGACACACACTTATGCATCGTGACTGCACTTGATGGACAGAACGAATGCCCCACACCATTCTCCCTGTGTCTTAAAACAAACGTATCTTTTTCTGAGGTGGGAGCATTTGGTTTGAGAGGTGACGGATTGTCTGTCAATCTCTCAAGTCAACGATAAAGACACTGAAGAGAAGGTAGAAGACCAAGTTGGTTACGTCTTACTGCAATTCACATTTAGCCCCAAAGTGACTTCTGAAGCTTAAGTGACTTTTGTAATTTAGTTAGCTCAATGTATTAACATTAAAATAACTGGTTAATGCTACGGAATAAATCTAGCTAGTCTAGCGAATGTTGCATAGCCTGAAATTATAGCATAGCTGCACTTAATCTCGCCACTTTTTCAGAACTGGTGCCTTTAAAAACACATTTTAAAAGAACGCAAAGGCACAGGTAGAATTATTGTGTGTCCTCTTAAAAATGTCACTCACTGGCCATCAAAACAATCATTGTATTTATGGTAGTTTGTTGCTTGTATTTTTAAGTTAAGTACATAGACCATCTGTGAAATGAGGATTGAAATGACTCGCTTGCTCCGTTAGTCTGCATTACTCCTTTCCCTGTAAAAATCCTGAAATGTTAATTAAGTAATCATACTTGTAGCATGTTAGTGTTAAACGCAGCTTGGGTCTCACGTTAAGCAAAGCTATAAATCCCCGGCACTTTTGGAAAAGATCCTAGGGGAATCACTGGTGGGTTTGTGTGTGGCTTTCATAGCTAATACATTTTTGATGGAAGAAAACCATGGGAAAACAAATTAAACACCAACTGACTATAGGACTAAGCAACGTTTTATTGAAAATTGACAGTTTCATAATCTATTCAACAGAAACTTGGTCACAGCTACATAGACCATTTTATTGAAACTTGGTTAGAAGTCCATGTTATGTTTTATTGGAACTGGGTGAGAGTTCCAGGTTTGTTCATTGGAAGTCAGGGGCAGTTCCATGTTACGTTTTATTGGAATTCAGTGAGAGTTTTGTGTTCTTTTTGATCAAGGAGTGAGCCTATGAAAACGAATAAACACTCCAAGGTCTTCAAAACCATCAGTCTCACTTTTATGATGACAAAGAATGCAATATTATAAAAGTGCGTGTATCTGTACTATGTATCGGCAAGAACCCAAACCTAAATACTCAGTAGTACTCGTACTGAAAAAAAACATTGTATTAATGCATCCCTATTACAAGGCTGTTGATGTGCAGTTAGACAACTCTGACAAAGTGCCTGTTTTACAGCAGCCACTCAATGAAAATACTTTCCTTAGTATGACTGACCGTTATGGACAGAAATTAGTGCCAACTAAAACTGAATTGCAATCATTTGGATTTGTAATGTTTCACTGAATTGTTGTATTTAGATTTTTCATTTGATCCGAATTTGTATTTCCCTACTTGAAACTAAATGTAATGGTTTGAACTTGAATGTGGTCTTCATTGCGTTCAATTTGCAACTTTAATTTCAAGTTAAAAATCCATGTTCAATACGGGAGAAGGGTGAAGTATAATGGCTTTGCATTTAATTTAATAACACAAATTTCCTCGTCTATAATTATACACCAACAATGCAAATTTGACGTAATGCTCAGGTTGAATAGATATAATATACACATGGTATACAATTACAGTCAGGGTTTGCTTTGCTTTAATGACGTTGTAAAAAGGAAGGGGCATTAGTTTCCGGAGCTGAGAGAGAGATAGCAATGGCTGGATATAAAACAGACGAGCGTGTTGAACGCCACATTGCGTCCGTCACGTGCTTCAGGCTGCTCATTGGCTTTCATTCCCCCCGTTTCTAAGAAACATGGGACAATTGCAAGCGGCAAGTACTGCCTTCTAGCTCCAAATAAGGAACTGCCCCGTAGTCCCTGCTTCTTCGTCTCAACCAATCACACGAATCCATTAATATTTGCAGACGTAAACAAGCCGAAACAGCAGGAGCAGCAAGCAACAGACTCGGCCATAGCTGCTATAATGACGCATTTTAAAAGCAACCGGGAATTAAATATTATGGCGGGTATTTATAAGAACGCAAACATCAGATGACACAATGAACAGGACTGAAATCGTGCCTGCGCGTCAACGATGCGTGTAACATTAAATCGGCTCAAACAACAAGAAAAAAACCCCGGTTAAGGAAGTGACTGGGGGTAAATCAGCCCGCCTTTCATAACGATGACCATTTCAAAGCATGAACAGGGTGTGGCTTAAACTGAAGTCAAATTATATTTATTACGACAAAGAAAATGCACTTGCAAAAGTAGTTCAACGTGTAAATCATTTCCGTCAAATTTGGATTTTTAAACATTTGTGTATTAATGAGGACAAACGTGTGGAGCGCAACTTGTCTTGACACGTCGCCAAAAACTTCAATCGAACCGAGGTGATAGTTGGTGTCTGCATGCTACAAGCTAGTAGCCTGCGAACCATACAGATTGCGAACGTAAAAAAAAAAACACTGAAAGCCTAACAATGTAAGCCCAGAAGACGATTTAAACGTACATGACTGGTTAGCATGTAATTAATCTGTGTATGTCTTCCTCTGCTTATATCCAGCGCTGGGTAAATATCGAACTAACGTTACTGTAACTTAAATAAACACTATCGAATGAACGGAGTTCATTAGCTGCAGTCTGTAAGATAACGTCAACCGTCAGGCTTAAAATTTGATTCAAAAGTATCCGAAGGATACAAAGTTATCACTAACTTTAGCAAACAAGCATATACTCCTAGAGAACATTCAACATTACGCTTGCGATTGCCAATACCTCTAGCTAACATTACCTAGTCCCGATTACATTGTTACGCCGACGTGTTGGAAGCATAGCGAACCTTATTCTACTGTAACGTTAGCTTCCAATGTAACACGCTAGGTCGAGTGAAAGCCATATTATTCATTATTTCGCTACAACGCATTCAGCGTTCATTATGCAAGTAGTTTTCAGTCGTATTGACGCCTACAAACCGAGATAAACTTAACTAAAAGTAGGAAATTCGTAGATACAAACTAGAACTTGTGTAAAAGTGGCGCCAAAAGCAATTACGTTACTGAACGCAAGTTACTGCAGCTAAGCTATTAGCTAACGATAGCGAACCTAAGAAAAACAATAATAGGTTGTGGGAGAATTTAGAATATGGCGACATTACGTTAATTTGCTGATGTATTTGTTAAGATGGATTAATGTTTATGGTGGTTAAATTCTGGAACATGCAATAAGCTTCAGGCCTTATCGTTAAGCAAACTACCAGGGACCTGCTCGCTTGTAAGCTAGCTTGTTCGCGAAGCTAACATTGCCCCGATAGTCGGCACAGTACACTACCTGTCTAGCTATCAACAACTTAAACTAAATTGCTAACAGTTCAGCTCGAATAGTTGACGTTAGCTGACTAGCTCATCGTGATTAACACGACAGTTCGACAGCAAACCAACCGAATTATACACGTTAGCAACGTTCCAGTCATTTTCCTGACATTTGGATCATGGGTTCCAGGCAAAATAAAGGGCCAGGCACGAGTAAAAATGAGACTAATCGTAACGCTAGCTACCGTTAGCTGAACCCAAGTAGCTAGCTAGCTAGCTGGCCAGCCAATGAAAACAACCCCCTCCATATTTCCTTTCAATAAAATGCATATTTCTGGCGGTGTGCTCATTTCACCACACGGACAATCAATCAGTACGGTTAACGATAAGACCAATGGCGAAAAATCCCACCGATTATAAAACTGAGGTTCAGATGAAAATAATCAAAAAAGTGAAGCAAAAAAATATTCTGGAGCACAAATTCTCCATCTTGAAGCCAGCCCAGCAGCTGTTCTCCGATTCTCCATCTTGGCTCACTGTTAAATATTATTTGCGGGCCTTCTTTGCAAACCGGCGTGCCGATGACAGTTTAAAAACGCGAACGAATACCTATGTTGTGCGTTTAAAACTGCATAAATGAATTGCTTGACAACTCGCACAGCAATCGTAATTCCGTTTTTTAGAAAACATCTCGTCCTTGTGTCCTCCATCTTGCCTCGGAGTTGAGAGTTTCAATAACTCCACGGCTGTCACGTTTGTAACATTTCCGATGCAAGTAGGGGGATAACAAATGGAGATTTTTTTAAATGAAAAATGAACCGCCCAATAAACCCCACAGTTTCTATAACAGTTCGGGCACACTAATTTAAAAAAATAAAGCTAGTTTTACGAGGATAGCCAGCTAATCACATCGTCTATCCCCGTCCCCCTTCCTGACACCGAAACGCAAACCTCCGACACACAGCTAGCCAGCTAAGCTAGCTTGCAAGCTACCAACAAAACACAAACCAACAAACTTCCAGAACGTTCTCCGCCATTTTACAACTTACCCTGTCGTTGATATCAACCCCCAAATGACTCGCGATCTTCAGCAGATTTGAAATGCTTTCGATGCTTGGTGTTGTATTTTTTCTTGGCTATTTCTCAGATGAGTTTGAAAGTGGCGGTCAGAGGCGGTTTTTGGACTCTCTTTACCCCGCTTGCTCTGTTCGGTTTGTTGTTTCGATGATTGAGGAGAAGCGGATACTTGCGCTGCAGAGGCGCCACCTGGCGGCCAGAAGGAACGCAGCGTGTGTCCTGTGGACCGCCTGACATCTAGCGGAGAGGAGACGTGTTTCCACCTTCCGTACAGTAGCTACGTCAAAGATTCATCTCGGCCATGTTCGAGGACAGTGTTGCCAGATTTCTGAATTTATTCCCCCCATAAAACATTCTAAAAATCCCCCATCTTCAATTGAGTCTCATACCATTTTCTCACAATTTCTCCCCAAATACCTCCTTTTAAAATTCCCCATCTATCATTGACTCCCATACATTTTTCTTTAAAAATTCCCGATGAATTAAAATCCCTACATTTAGGGTAGAATAGCCCAGTCTGGCAACCCTGTTCGAAGATTCAAAGCCAGTCTTGTTTTCGTGTTTGTAAACGTGTTTCATAATGTGTTCGTTCATTTTAATATGTACTCACTCAGTTTGTGACAGTATTCAATCAAGTTGAAAGTAGTTAACATTAATGCATCAATCAATATTGCGCTTTCAACGACTAGATATATAGGCTACTGTATATTTAATAAAGCGGTTTATTTTAGCGCTATGTAGGGTACGCATTGGAGACAGTATTTTCTAGTTTGCATCTATACCGAATAGCTAAGTGCAGTATGCATCGTTTACACAGCTTAAACCTTTCTCACACACTTAAACGAGCGCATGTGCACGCGCAAGCACACCGCTTTCGATAAGCAGAGACTTCCTGAATTTGCCACACCAGTTTATTTCAGAAATTTCACTACTATATTTTCTGACGTCTGTTCGAAATATTTTTATAGTGACCGTGGATGATTTTCTAATCTCCTGAGATACCATCGTCCAATGGCCCCATAGGCAAGCAGGTGTCTAAAACTTATCTACTGCATATTGACCTCCATTTAATAACACGCCATTTGGCTCCACAGGGTCCAGGCAAAAGACAAATCTAATTGAATTACAAAGGCGCAAGCGTGCAAATAAGACGGATATATACATAGATCTTTGGTATGACCTTTTAACTCGCTGAACTGACATAGTTCAAGTCAATAAGCGACTGTTTGTCTGGCCTTTGTCTTTGTTAAAACCATTCGTAATCTATATTTATCATGAGCAAGTGGTCGCCCTGGCTGACATAGTTTAAGAAAGCTGGTGTAATGACGAAGCTGTACATTGGTAAAGTTACGAATTGACACTAGTGGAAGCACGTTTATTGCAGAAACTGAAATTCTTTCGTGCATGATACCATATAATAATAATAATCATCCGTCACATGTTCAGTCAATATTGTTTGCTGTTCAATTTATCTGTTTTTTTATCTGACTGTTCATAGTGAGAGGCAGATGATGTGTACTCCCAAGGCCAAAGTGCATAGGCCTTATTGTTTCAGGTAATACTCCTGTAAAATATAATATTTAACAGGTGATAGACAATGAAGAAAGGCAGTAGGCATTCTTCACATGCTTCATTTGTGACAGTACATTTTGTTTGCCATAAGCCAAGTTTATGATGAATTTGCCTGAATGCATATTATTTCATGTAGTACTCCTGTGAAAATATATGTTTAAAGATAAAAATATGAGCCATATAATTGCATGGAATGGTAGTTAGGGATGTGGGATTGCAAACTACAATTCTGGGTGGGTCATCTCTGAATCTGCTGAATTACCCAAAGTCTCAAACTGACCTTTTTGGAAGGGGGGTGTTTTGTGATTACTTTATTGTTTGTTTTACATTTGCATCAAGGTTTCTCTTTATTTTAATTAGAAATTAACTTATGAATCAACTGCTATGCTGCAAACCACCCAAAATTAAGTAGCCTAATCTTTGAAATGGTCAATATGATTAATAGAATGATTGCATTCAACCACGTATACAGCATCTATTTTGAATAGAGCTCTTCAACTTTTTCAAAGGGGATGGTCTAAAAGTAGTGCAGGCAGGCCAAACATTCCACTTTCAATTTATAAAACAATGTACACATATGTACTGTACACATAAACAGCAGATATTTGTAAATGTATGTATTGTCATTTTGTCTTTCAAAATAAAGTAGCATCACCTTTTTATCAATTTAGAGCAGGTAGGTTTATTACTGGAAATATAACATCCATTTGCAATAAAAATCATTACTGCCTGTATTTAGCAGTAATGCGTAACAGGAGTAGCAGCATATATCCAAAAAGATTGGCAATTAAATTCTCACAGTGCCAATGCATTTCATTAGCAAAAGGAAGATGGGTAGTAAGTGCCATCTACAATGTAAAAATATAGAAATCAACCCAACAGTTACTAGTATGCGATTGAAGGCCAGACTAAAATGTGTTAATGTGTCCTTTGGCAAAGCAGATTGTTATAGTCTCTGTTGGGTGGTAAGCCAACACTATCCAGGTAGTAGCCTGGGAGAACCTAATCAGTTTTACACATATTAGCAGGTAGGGTTTTTTTGTTGTCGTTTCTCAGTGGTAAAGGAGCCAACAGTTAGCCTATACGGTTACACCATCTTTACCCTTGGGAGATCTGAGAACTGATTGAATACCAATTTGTAATTAACTCATAGAAGAAAGTATTTACAAAGTATTTTATTGGAGGCACTACCATTTTTTTAATACAACCTGGTAGGGTGTTGTAAACCACCACTATCCACTCCAGTTTGAGTGAACCTTTCCGCCTGAAGGCAGCAACAGGACATGTGGAAACAGCTGAAGGCTGTCGATCTGAAAGCAGTAAAGTCACACATGCACGTGAACCTCTTTGCAGAATAATGGCTCCCATAAACCTTAGTGCAGTTCCTGGCCACACACTTAAAACCATGTTCCAGTCCATCCACAGAAAGCAGCAGCTTGTCAGAAAGGAATACAGGGCCCAGACGTAAAAATGTTTTAAAAAATAATAATAAAAATAATGAGCTGTCAAACGTTTATGTCACTGTCATTTATTTTGAGTTGATAAAGAGATGTGCTCGTGCCAGAAAGCAGAGAAAATTATTACCTTAAATCTGATTGCTTTAAAGGCATACTATGCAGAATTTTTACCTTGAAAATATCTTAAAATAACCATGCTCAGTCATATCTACGATGCACTGGCAATATACGTCTTTATGCACATTTGCCAATTCCGTGCTCCTCTGCATGCATTTCTTTTTCTAATATGTGTTTGGGACATTTCTGGGCAACACTTACCATCTAGCTATGTTAGGCAGCTAGATGGCCGAAGTGGGGTACCTCTTATATCGAAGGATGGAGAAGGAGACTTCTTTGATTGTACAAAAAGGACCACAGCAAGATGAAAAATCCTGCATAGGATTAGAAAGTCCTGTATGCCTTTAAGTGAACCATGTAAAACTCTGTCTATACAGTTACCTCAAATGGGTATCCTGTTTCGTTAATTTAAAGTGTAAAGTAATACAAAGTAAAGGCCACATCTACAAAACCAATATGCACACAAAACAGCCACACAAGATGAATTTAAGAGACAACAATATGTGAAATACCATTGTGCATGAATCAACATTACATTTGAAATTTATCAAAAATATTATTCTGCATTATGATTAATTTGCACATAAATAAATAAAAACAGAAAGGATCTCACATAATTAGCCAATTCCTTATGTTATTTACAACATGGTCCAAAAAAATAATCTGTTCTCCTTTACTAGGTAAATAGCAGCATTCGAGTATAGACGCTGTAAAGAGATAAGAGCACATTAGAGTTATGGATTACCACTGATGCTTCTAACTCCCGATATAGAAAACATAATCCTAGCGAAGCTCTTTGCTGAAATCATGATTACATATTTCAGAGATTTCAATGCTAAAGAGATCTTAATTATACATCCTGATTCCCTTATACACACATGCAATAGTCCCAAAGCAAAGGTTTATACAAACGTGTTTGGAAAGCAATCTTTTAATCAATGTCAGGCTCTCTGCCCTGCAGTGGAGATTTGGGTGAGCGGGTTCAGGATATGTAGGTCTTTATTTTCTGAGTTATGGCAGCACAGCAGATGGGGCACTTCTTCAGGGACACGGAGCAGTTCTCGCAGGTGACCAGATGTCCGCAGGGGATGAAGACGATGGCGATGTCCTTGTCCATGCACACCTTGCACTGTTTCTCCCTCTGCAGCTTCCGTAACTTCTCCAGGGGGTCTTCATCTGATGCAAAAGAAACGGTGAGCGAACAGATGTCTCCGACAGTTCCCTTCAGATATCGGGGCGTATCTGCTGACAAACCACTGACCTCAGACACTGGCCTTTTAAATATGTAGCCAGGTGCTCAAGGCTTCAAGTCAGCCAAGGCTTGAATGTACAAACAAGCCCCTTATAAATTTATTGCCAAGCACAGGTTGCAATAAGAAAGAAAAAAACGGGTAACCTGAACGCACTTATAACTGTTTACCGCATTTTTCATGAAAAACATAACAATAATAATAATAATAATAATAATACTACTAACTCAGGTAATGGGTATATTCCATGTCACCAAAGTGGAATAAGTGTAATCAGCTTTGGCGCGCATATCTGAAATATCCTTATTGGCCACTAGGGGATGATGTTGGTCTAAAACCCGAACAGTATTTGAAAGACTTAAAGCTGCAGGAGGCAAGATTATTTAGCTATAATTTTGGCAAAATTATCGCTTTACATTCCAGCACCTATGAATAAATCAAGTGTTCTGGAAAAAAATCTGGTTTATGTGAGTGTCATGGGCTCTGTATAAGGCTGTGAAAAAATCTCATTCCAGTCTTACAAAAACCAACCAATTAGGGCTAGCTATGTAGCTACCAATCAGGGCAACTATCTACAAGCAAAAAATCCTCCTGTAGAATAAACCCCTCCCTGTCTCCGCACATGCACTGGAGCCTCATTTGGTGGGAGGGGCTTAGGAGAGAGAAAAGAGTGGGGGGGGGTCTTTTTTGCCTTGTATATTTTCAAACTTGCCTACTGCAGTTTTAAATTCACTTTCTGGGTGTTTTTATTATTATTTTAAAAATATAATTTCAGTTTTGGTGTATTTTTGACTAGTACAAACAGTTTATTACTAAAATGGAGGATATTAGAATACAAGTTTCTGATGGCCAGCCGGTTTTTCAACCGGGGCCTTTCAAAACTATAAAGCAGCTTTTGCTACGACATTATTTTTCCGGAGACTATATATATCAACATTCATTTTATAGGTTAAACATAAATATCAGTTTTTATATTGTGCTGGTACTTCTTTCCTTGAGAGAAGTGTTAGGTTGTATGTTCCATAGGAAAAAAAATGTTAACTGAAAGTAAGGTTAAACAATTTTTTGAAGGAGAACTGGATAATCTACACATGCCTCTGGAGGCATAACGTCAGTGTACAAAACGCATTGAAGTTACGTGAAGTGCATTTCCTTGCTTTAGACTACAACCCCCTGAATTCCCTGCTAGCGATTATGCAGCTGATAGGAAAGATAAATATATAAAAATATCCTTCACTGCACGCAAAATCTGTCTGGGCCAATCAAAAAGTGCACTAAAACTGAAGTAATATCATTTCTATGCATTTTTATAGCCTTTATAACTACCCTAAAACTACATTAGATTTTTCCATGTGCGCAAAAAGCATGCCATTTTAAATAAGAGCATAAATCAGCAACTGATTCATGCTTAACATGCATTTGCTTCTAATGTTCTAGTGGCCATTGTGCAATTCACTCGAAACGATGTCAGAAGAAAAGCACGTGCGGAGACATCTGACTGAATTGTCGCAGCAGGCTGTCCGGGGCTCTCTCAAACAGCGGTATGACAAACGGACACCGTGCGGACACACACCATCTTGCTGCGATTGCTCCACGTCAGTCTCCATGGCATTGGTGAGGACGTCCTCCACCAGCGTTTCCACTGCGGCATAGCCCTCGCCCGTCCTGCGGATCTTCCCCAGGATGGTCCTCTCCACCTTAATGGGGTCCAGGCCAATGTCCACTGCCCGCTGGGCAATCTCTGACTGCATCACGTTGTGCTCTTGGGGGGGGGGGCAGACCCAATTAGCCTACAGCCTGTCTACACAAGATTATCAGCTTTTCTGACAGTAACCATCAGCCTGCAGCCCATCTACATACAAACCAACACCAAGATCTGGACTTTGCATTTCAATTCAGGAATACAAATTCAGTGGCGTTATGCATTTTTAGGCCTTTCAATGAGAAGAAAATACGTACCTCTTTCATGTTGTGAAAAGCCATTCTGGTGGGACGCAGTCTGTAAAATATAGATTGTTGTTGTTGTTAAAACACCAGCGACGTCAGTCTAGGCGACAATTTCAAGATCACCTCCACATGATGGGTTTAAAACATTAGCTACTTTCACCTTCATCATCGCCTTTTGTAAGAGTGGCAACTTAACTTAACTTCTGGACAAGTGTAATATGTGTAATTGAATCAAGAGTAGCATCCATCCATTATGAGCACAAAAAAATAAATTAAACATAAGTTTCAGCACTGACAGTGTCCTTTTCATATTCTTCAGGCCAAGTTAATTTTGAGTGATGTTACATTAATAAAATGGTAGGTTAGTGGCTGGATTTTGTTAAGTGTTAAAACGTTCGAATGTGGACGTGGCAGTTGCGTTCGGATTGTTACCGGTGAGCTCCGTCGGAGGTCTCGCAGCTGGACACTGTTCACGAACTCCTGGCCTTTCTCCTCCAGCAGAAAACTGCACCTGTTTTACATTGACACACAAGCGAGGTTAACGACACAGAAGCGCTACAGGTTTAAACACTTGTTGTATGTTGTATGCAGGACAGCAGGTCCAGGGGTATTGGCATTTACCCTGGGTAGTACTTGGCGTGCTCTTCCCAGGGGTCTTCCTCAGGCTGCCAGTCCTTCAGGCCCCCTCCACACCTGAAGCACATCACACGGTCTGGCACACCTGCAGTGACCCAAGGCAATCAACTGTCATTCATTAAAGTCCCAGCGACCCCGCCCACATTTCACTTCACCACAGCCACATTTAAGTGCAGCAGTATCGGGGTTGCGTCAGAAACCGAACTGTACCTCCATCGTCAGCATGGTGAAAGGGTTACTTTCTTGGGTTACTTCTAGTGATGATTCCGTTATGTTTAAGGTCTGAACAACTCTCTCAGAAGACACCACTCACAGCACAGAACCCTGGCAGTTAAACTGCATTTGGCTGAGCACCCAGTCGAAACAAGCGTGCACATGCTTGCCTTCTGTTGACAACAACTAGGCTGTAAAGCAGGAACATCAGTGGCCTACCTGAGCTGTAGAAGCCTGCCCTGGCGAACCTCTCGTGGTCAACGGAGTGCAGCAAGCCGCTGAAGCTCTGAAGGCGGTCCTCGAAGGACTCCATGGAGGACGAGGGTCCGCCCCCTCGCTCGGTGGCCAGCACGGAGGGCTCGTTGCCCACGTCGTGGCCCAGGATGAAGAAGCAGTGGGGGAAGTGCCTCTCATGCTCCTTCCAGGCCTCGTCCCCGGGCTCCCAGCCTGCCAGCATGCCCCCGCAGCAGAAGCACTGCACGCGGTCGTCCTTCCCCAGATAGTACAGCCCCGCCTGGGCCAGTGCCCGGGGTCGTACAGGCGCCGCAGTGGGCCACGCGGCGAAGGTGCCCGCGCGCGCATCCTCACGCCGCATGTGGGGGGATAGCGGGTACGTGGACTCGTCCACCACCTCCCCCGTGCGCAGGCGGTACGCCATGTCCTCGGCCTCCTCGTCGTAGGCGGAGCCGTTGATCAGGGAGGCGGGGCCCAGGCGGTGGGTGCAGCTCAGGTACTTGCAGGCGGGCGAGGCCTGCTGGTGGCGCTCGGCGGGCACGTCTCCGGCGCGCCAGTTCTCCACTGTCTGCCGGCAGCTGAAGCAGCGCACTCGGTCCGCGGCGCCCGTGAAGTAGAACCCCGCCCTGGCCAGTCTCTCTGCCGACACCTGCTGGGGGAAGTCGCGGAAGGACTGCAGCCGGGCGTCCATCCCGGACCAGTCCGCGCAGTTGTCCGCCTCGAGGTCGCTGTAGTGCTCGGAGCCAGCCATCGTTAGACAGGGAGGTTTCAGATCGGACGAGGACCAGTTAGTTTAAGGCCTATGATGCGAGAAAGAAAGAAAAAATTTACATTTATGTAACTTCAATAGCAAATAAATCGGTTACACAAAAGAATCATATTACAATCATATTACATATCTGCCTGGCCAAAATAAAAGTCGCACACTCTAATATTTCGTTGGACCGCCTTTAGCTTTGATTATGGCGTGCATTCATTGTGGCATTGTTTCAACAACCTTATGCAAAGCCACAACATTTATTTCCATCCAATGTTGCATTCATTTTTGGCCAAGATCTTGTATTGACGACGGGAGAGTCGAACCACTCCATAAAGTCTTCTCCAGCACATCCCAAAAACTTTCAATGGGGTTAAGGTCAGGACTGGTGGTGGCCAATTCATGTGTGAAAATGATTCCTCATGCTCCCTGAACCACTCTTTCACAATTTGAGCCCGATAAATCTTGGCATTGTCGTCCTGGAATACGCCCATTGATGGGATAACCTGGTCATTCAGTACATTCAGGACTTAATTTTATTGCTGCATAACATTGCTGAGCCTAGACCTGACCAATTGAAGCAACCCCAGATCATAACAGTGCCTCCAGAGGCTTGTACAGTGGCCACTATGCATGACGGGTGCAACGGAAACTTTTTTCTTTTTGGCCAGGCAGTGTATATGTAGAAACTGTCAAAGGAGGTTAGATTCTAAATTCTGAGAAGAGGAATACTGAAGACAAGTCAGAACTTAAAGCCTTTAAGCCGTATAATCAATGTCCACAATAGCCCTTAAAGTTTCAACTGCAGAGCAGGCCACTCCTGCACTTGGGCGTCAAGCCTTTCACAATTTGAGGCTACTGGGCCTTTAAGAGTTACTCCAAATTTCAGTCACATGCATACCGCGCCTCCAGCATGTGATGGGCGGAGAGTACATTCCGATCTCTTCTCTGGATTGGCTGCCAGTTCAGCTCAACAGAGGCAAACAATAGACCGCCGTTCTTTTCATCTCGTGCGGGCACCGTCAAAGCGGGACCACCGTTGCACAAAGCGGAACGGCAGCGATTCTTTCAGCTTCGCATTTGAAGCTCTCTTAATTGCTGATCACAGGCCCTTTTCACGTGAGCTTTTCCCGTCGGTCGCTACATACTCAGCCGTCTCAGCGTATTGGGGGGGGAGGGTTGGGTGTTACATAATTCCTGCTCCTGATGTAAGCAAAGAGGATTGGCCAGTCCGCTGTACACAAAAGACCGGGATGTAGGGGTAGGCTCCGTTGTGAGCATGCGCTTCGTTGTTTAGCAGTGAGTCAAACACCTTTAAACATCGCAGCCCATTAACACAACATAAAGGGTGTGTGTGTGTGTGTGTGTGTGTGTGTGTGTGATCTGCTCACCCATTCACTGCCCACAGCATAGCTCTTGCACAGTTCATTTACCACAGAAGCATATAAAAATAATAATCTCTTTGGTGTTTTGGGGGAGGCCGGTAAATGTAATTGTAAATACCAATTATTTTGTATTAATCTTGGCATCAGTCACCAAAAAATACAGTGTACATAAGCACCTATAAAATCCTGCCAAAGTGGAATCTTGATTTGGGAGGTGGGGGTACTTCTACACCCTGGGAGGCTATGGGAAACGGTCATCACTTTACTTTCTATTCACCATCATTGGCCCTGAGAAAAAGAGACAGAAAAGGATTAAGCTGGGCCTCATTGGAAGTTCAATCATGCGTGGCATGGATTACATAAGGATACAGTCGCACCTAATCTGGAGCACAGAGTGCCTACAGCAAACACATTCACGTAGGCATCACACAGCTGTGTGTGCAATTTCATTTCTCGGTCGAAACTACCCACACTCACAAAACAGAAAAAAAATTGAAATTCAACAAATGAATCAAGATGATTATGACATACTCCACCGCACGGAAAAGAGGGTTCTTGAATCCACAGGAGATTCAACATAGCGGCTTTGTTTTCTGGAGAATCCCCACAGTTTGCATAGAGAATAATTCACCACAGTTAGTGGTGGTTCCCCAAAGTGGAAAGGGGAACGATGCGTAATTCCCACAGCACCGCTGCAGTTTCATTTTCCACCAGCGCGGCCTCTCACCCACAGCTCGGTGTGGAGCAGACTAATCATGTGCCGGGGGGGGCTACCGACCCAGGGCTGAGAGTGGCTACACCTGGCAACGCAAATAAAAGGTGGATATTGCAGTGAACTTGAAGGCAATGTAAATATAGTTAGAGCAATATGGCTTGCTAATCTATGGGAAACATAAAATCTGGGCATCAAGTTAAAGCAGTTTGCATAACAAGAATAGTCGCCGTTTTTTAGCTTGTGTTGCAATAAATAGCGATTAAGCATTGAATTTAAAAGTACGAATATTGACAACCATTTTCATTTCTTGGGTTTTGAACACATTTTAACGTAGGACAAATCCTTATGCGATATGTGAAACCACGACGGGATCAAATGTGAACATTACAGGCAGCTAAACATATTTTAAAGGCCTCCGCTCCATTTTCAGGTCATTTAGCAACTGCTGTTTTTACAGAAAACGAGTCCGACACGTGGCCAGCTAATGCTGTTCATCGCTCAAGCAGATCAATGAAATGGATTTCCTCACAACAATCTCCTTATGTTAACCATTTTAATAAATAATCCAAGTATATCATTACCTAAAAACGACAACCTCAAGTAGGGTCTGAAATGAACACCCCTCACCAGCCAACCAACCAGGCTGCGTTATATTTTAAAGGTAACGTGGCTGGTAAGATGTTTGTGATATTTAGAATGTGTATGTGAAAAAGTGCATTTCATTCCCTGGGCTCAAGTGGACCATGATACTTCTGTTACACAGTATAAAATCAATGTATACGCATCCAAAAAATAAGAATCCCATACATGTCAAATATAGAGTTTTTATCCCCCATGTGCATAACTATAGGTCTGTATATGTAGGCTATATATCACTGGTATCTTCCCTATCAAAGTGTTTTCTATACCAATCATGCATACTTTATAAAAAATTAAAAATGTTTTTAAAGGATATTCAAATATTTGAGTTGACTAACATCTGCAATGAATTTTACCCTCCAATGAGGCGTCATTGGTTGAAAAGAAAAATGCTAATCACAAATTCGATGTAGCCTACATATTTTCGATTCTACCAAGAGTGTGCCCATATTTTTGGTTTGTAAATTACTGCTGGTCGATTCTTCAATATGGAAATATATTAAATTCATTGTGCCAATCAAACTTGGCCGAGGGAGCAGGCTGGAAAAGAAAATGAAAATCTAACTCGCATTCTTGGGGAGGGGATATCATGCCTTGAGCCGAGACATGTGACCGAAGGAAATACTATAAACTGTGGTGCCTTGTTGGAAGACAAAACTTTCATTTCCAGGCTTCAGATCCACTGGCTTCTGGGTATAATGGCAATTCTCTGACCCCTCAACTACAGTTGAGTATATATATATCACACTAGGTTTTGGTGTTTGGTTGCAGTTGTATTGAATTGTAATTGCAGTCGGTTGTTGGTCAGATATGAAAGGAGGAAGAGGTAGAAACTGAACACGCACCACAATTGCAGTACATCAGCGCTGATGAATGAATTTGGACCGACCCCAAAAATTCCCTGTTAGAAAAGGCAAGTCCAGCAATCTTTCTGGGGAGGTTTTCATTGAGTGTGAAACTAAATTCACTGTGTTCAGTGTCCCTGTACAGTGTTAAATGTAATAAATATGGGTGAAATGTAATCAATCAGCATTTACGCTCAAAACAGCAGTTGTTGCATCTGATACTGAACACAGTCAACATGCATTTGAAATAAAATTTAAAAATGAAATATGACATTTTTCATCCCACAAGGGGCAATTGTGTTTTGGGCAGACAGACTATAAGAGAGTATTCACATGTTTACCTATATTTCAACACATAGCCTTCAGTGTAACATCAGCCACTACTTATCATGTAGGTTATAAGTTTGTTATACCACACCACATACTTATTAGGCTATATATACAGAGAGCTGTATCCTAGATTAAGCTTTAATAACTGGAGGCAACTTTAATTTAAGTTAAATGAGAGCAGGTGTGCATTGAGATTGTTGTTTCTTTCCGGCAGGAATCTGTTTATTGCAACCGTTATGGGCAGCAGTAGTGACATTTTACACTTTTATGAGGGAGGAAATTTACAGAGTTTGCAGCTCAGGGATAAATATACTACTCCAAGGTCACAAATCAACAAAAATAAACAGTCAATTCTGCTCACACTATAAATTGGCTCAAAGGCATATCCCATGAAGACCAAAACAAAAAGACGACATGAGGAGGAGGAGGAATGTTGCAGTCTAATATACCCTTACTTCACCACCACTCCACTGCAAGTAGGTTCTTCCTCCCGATTTAAAAAATGTGACAAACATGTGAGATGTGTCACTTTAGATTGCACAACCCTATTGTCAGAAACGACGTGATGTCAACAGCAGCCAATAAAGTAGTCTACTGCAAGACCGATTCCTTGGGGGAAAGGCTCAGTGGCGTCCAGTGGAATGATTAGAGGGCTTTGAACAGAACTTATTTCACTTTCACAGAATTATGGCAGCTGTAAACGCTCCAGTTAAAGATAAGGTGAAGAACGACTCTCGTTCTGGTAATGCAATTGGTGTCGTGCCTGGTGAAAACATGACTGGAATTAAACACTTTGTACAGTGCAGTCTTAATCTCAGCAGTGCATCCAGCACTATAGAATTTACACTGCAGGTCTACAAATACTTTCTCCCGCAAATATTACACAGGGTTAATATACAGCCCATCAGTTTCTTAAGTATACGACGCCGGAATTAATATCGGTAACGTTACCTCCACGTTACAGTACTAGCCATGATCAATAGCCTGTATGGTTTCATTCTTTGGAATGTATACTTGGGTGTCACTTCCTGCCTCAGTGAACACTGGGCTTTTGAAGATAAGGAAAAGGTGGAAAGGGTCAGAAACATGGCTGGGCCTGAAGTGCATTCACGCGGAGATCTCTTATTCGCGATGTCACATTTGACGGTTAGCGTTAGCTAGATTAGTTATAGGCTAATGTTAACTTGTTTTAAGGCGCATGCCAACTGCTACAGGCATTACGTTGATCGTGCCTTTCACGTGTAAACTGAAAGCGATCTTGCAAAAAAGAATAATAATAATGCTAGCTGTCTAACTCAGCATTGGATTGTTCAAAACGCAACTCCAGCTAGACACGAATGCACGACAACGCAACCGAAACCTAGCTCCCAAGCTAACGCTAAATTAAGGCTACAATATGGCCAGCTGCATTGCGTGACGCATAGACTAAAATTGTAGCTCCTGCTAGCTACTTATACTCGCTTTACAACTAATGATCCAACTTAACCAAACTAGCCAAGTAGCAATATGTAGCGCGTTTTGTTATGACAGCAGACTGTGTTGTGGCGATAAAGCAGTGCCACTGAAAATACAGCTATAGCGGATGTTATCGTGTCAATAATTTAGTTACATACCTTCAGCAGCTTGTAGACAATTGCTTTGTGTCCTTGTGTTGGTTTTGGTGACAGTGTATAGTATACCACACAGGCCGTGTCAAAGTCGACCGTAGTGGAAGATATAAGAAGTGGGCGGAACAACGGTACACAGACAAATTAAAATAACGGAAGTGACGCATTAGGTTGGTTTCCATTCTTAAAATGGGAAAAACCACAGCGGGGGAAGCATATACACAAAGCACAGAAGTGTTCTGTGACACGCATGAACATAAAAAAGTATTGTTACATATGGCTGTAAACGTAAACGTAAACGTTCCGGGCACGTCCAACTGGGCGGAGACCCCGAGGTAGACCCAGAACCCGATGGAGAGATTATATATCTCTCCTGGCCTGGGAACGCCTCGGGATCCCCCAGGAGGAGCTGGAAAGCGTCGCTGGGGAGAAGGACGTCTGGAACCCCCTTCTTGGCCTACTGCCTCCGCGACCCGACTTCGGATAAGCGGCTGATGATGATGATGATGATGATGGCTGTAAACGTCATCTAAACGTTAGAAGTTGTTATTTCCAAGTTTTAACAAAAATGCTGGAATATTGACATGAGATTGACTATTTTTCTAATATAGTGTATATGCTGAAATATGTGTATGCTTCAGGTAATGGTTTTTGGACAAACAATTAGCTGTCAACAATTTGGCAGATATGTCAATTTATACAAGTTACCATCTTTAAACCCCTCCATACACTTCCTGTATCTTATCATCTTCATTGGACCTCTTCTTTATAAATTTGAATCCAGCCCTCATCACTCACTGTCCTGCAAGATATTTAACGGCCATACCTCTCTAGCCAATTATGTTATTCTTGCATGGCTTCGTTATGTACAGTGACTGTTTTGGATAGCTTGTGATGTCCCGTGATCCGTTCCTGGTCTTCTGTTTGTCTGTCGTTTTACTTTGAATTGATTGCATTAATTCCTGGCCGGGTTCAAACCGCAGAACTGTATAAGAACAGTTCTGTGGTTAAAACATGTAGGGCTGGATGACGTCGATGGCACGGATTTAGATTTAGAAGTTTAGAATAGTATTTAGAATATAATTATAGTAGAGCTGATTTACCCAGTTTACGGCGAACTGCATTCAATGTTCATTACTAGAAATAGCTGCTACTTTATGGGAAGGATGTGCTTTGTCTTATCTGTTCTGTAGTTACTTCGATGGCGTTTCTATATGCACTTACTGTATGCCACTTTGGATAACGGCGTCTGCTAAATGACTGTAATGTAATGTAGACCACACCCCTACAATCCTGAGTCCTTTCAAGACTGAGCTTATTAGCTGACTTTGAGATGTATATCAATATACCTATTGACATTTTTTGAAAAGATATTTGGTGGGTGTGTAGTGGATACATCCCTCTGTGATATGTTGTGGTTATTTGAAGTTTTTAGAGTCCCTTGTCCATCACTTTTAAAGAAAATCCCCACTGATTGTTTTTCAGTATAGGGATGAATCGACGTGAAAACAATGTAATGAAGGTTTTGCTTTTCATTTTGGCACATCTTCGACTCGTCACCATTGAAAAGTGATGTGGCATAAATTCCTCTCCATACTAATAGTATACTGAACTCCATACTATGGGCAGCCAACAGTGCCAAAATGATGTAATCTGTGACTGTCTTACACTGTGTGTTTTAATTGGTCAATAACATTAAAATCTCATCCGCATTAGCATTGACACTCACAATTGTCACAGTTTGTGCCACTCGCATTCACACTGGCACTTGCTTAATAATGTAGATACCATTGCAGTTAGCATTAAAAATCACAGGAAATGGCAGAAATGTGAGCTTTAAAATGTAAATTATGAAAACATTAACCTAGGCTACATGTTTCAGTGTAATGTCCCCTCTTGGTTTTTGCATACCCCATACCTATACAGCACAGAGTTCGCCACTTTTCAGGTTTGAACGAAGACTCTCAGCCCTTAAAAACAGTAACTTCTGTACCTGACCTCATGTAACTAATACTATCTACATACCCTGGGGTCTACACAAATTATTCTATTTATAAATATTTACAATGGACAATGGCAACGCTAACAATAATGTTATAAAAATGTAAAAATGCAAATCAATGAATTTTATATATATATGTACACACACACACACATACATACAGACGGGCGACAAATTAAAGGACAGGACCAACATAAAGTGTCTTAGTAAGGTGTTGGGCCACCACAAGCCACCAGAACAGCTTCAGTGCACCTTTGCATAGATTCTACCTCTAGTCCAGCATAGGTTCTAGACTACTGGACTCTGAACGGGATGGAACACCATTCTTCAAATTCCCTCTAAGGGGACAATGGGACCCAACCAAACCCCCATGAATGCCCCCCCCCCCCCCACAGCATAACACCGCCCCCCCCCCACTGCAGAGTTTTTTTTCCTTTAATTTGTCACCCATCTATAGATACAATGTCGGGGTTGAGTGGCTGTGACAGACATCTCGGGATTGAGTGGCTCTGATGTACAAGTAGCCACATGTAGGAGGTACATGTTCATGGCCTTGCTGGGGTGAGTCTGAACAGAATGTCGGCTAGTGTCCCATGTGTTAGGAATCTTCAGTCTTTTCAGCTCAAATAGAATCAGCTCCTTTCTCTGTCTCTCAGTCCATTCCTAATCCATGGCACATTTGAATTATTGATAATATTATAATAAATAATTGATATTTCTTTCTTCTGTTGCTTTTTCTGTACAGTGAACATTGTGTGATACAGAAATGGTTACGGACACACATATCTGTTCATGGTTCGTTCCAGCTGCATGTCCTGGGAAATTCAGTCCACGTTGCACAGATAAGGGTGGGAGGAATTCTCGTCTTTCTCCCATACTCAAAACCTTTTAAAACCATTTTTCCTCATCAAACACAATATGTGCATTTGTGAGTTGTATTCAGCTTGTGGTATTTTCAGGATGTAATGTTGTATTGTACTATGCCATTACAATGCCCCAACCTTGAAATGCTGAGGAAAATGATATCACTATATATGGCTATAAAACAAGAATATGGGCCAAAGTAATACCAGCCTCCTCTTCATGCATATTCAGGAGAAATGCTTTTACTACATAATAATAATCAGATGCAAAACTGCAGACATTTATGTGAGTGAAATGCAATAGGCTTGTGTAATTCAAAATAAATGAAACATTTATATTATGTTCAGAACAAGGAATAATTATTCAGGTTCTCAAAAAGAATGCACTTCCTATTTTGAGCTCAGGTGCACCAAGTATGGGTTTCTGTGCGCAGCGCGCTTTGCGCCATGCGTCACGCGTATGTTCATTTCTCTGCACTCAATACTTGGTTGGGGCTCCTTTTGCATGAATTACTGCATCAATGCGGCGTGGCATGGAGGCGATCAGCCTGTGGCACTACTGAGGTGTAATGGAAACCCAGGTTGCTTTGATGTTATGATTCTGTTGGATGTCTTTGTTTGATATGTTTGTGTGTTGTGGGTCTGTCCCACTGTCTATGTCTTTTTGTTGTTAAGTTATTTTATTCTATTCTATTCTATTTTAATTGCAATATAATGTTGTATTATTGCTACAAGAACAAGGCATGTCTATCAATCTATATACATATATCTTGCTTTCATATGTGCATGTACAGTATTCCTTCAAATGAATAGTTTAATTGATTTATTACATCATAAGACATAAATAAACTTAACATGTTCTTCACTGCTGACATTACATGTGTTCTTTCAGGTAATAGTCTTCAGTCTTCCGCACCCTGGACACTGCATCTTTCCATTTTATTTTTGTCATGTTTTTCAGTGAATCCTCTATCAGGTCTATGTAGAAGATGCGTTTGTGTAATGTGCCTCTGTTGTGCACTTCTTCACTATACCTCTCCCTGTTGTTGGAGATGAACCATTTGACAGTCCACCAGGCGTTGGTGAGTGGGCTCAGATGTGCACATTGGACTGGGAGCTGCAGAAGCTCATGGCCATAGTCCTGAGCCACATTTGGGCAGCACGCCATGGACAGCAGCTCGATAGGCGATGACGGTTGGTGGTGGAAAGCACTGGAAGCATTAGAGTCACTGCAGTCAGCTGCCTTCCAGCTTTGTGCGTTGGTCATGATCAAGCATTTCCCGTAACTGTCTCTCAGGTTGGAACATAGTTCATGGAAATTGTCTCCGGAAGGCTGGTATTTTATCTGCTCCTCGTGGAAAAATAGCTTGTAATTCCATGGAACCCATCCTCGAGCACCTCCTGCATGTATGATTGCCCATGTTGGTCTGTGTCTTAGAGTGTCAACCATTGAAGAAATATCTCCTGTAATAAGGCCTTCGGAAATTTTTGTTTCTCCTAGGTCAACTCGATAGAACCCTTCCTTCTGTAATTTCCGGATCTTCTTGATATAGTGCGTGTATTCACTGACATTTTTAATTGTTCTGTGTGTTATTACTTTCAGAAAATGTCTCAGCTTCAATGGTATGTTCATAATCATATTTCATAGTGGTACTTGTTATAGATGTTTTTTTTTAAACTGGTGAAAATGACAAAAGAATGCTCTTATACTGATATTCTATTATATGTTGTGCTGTGACCTTATAATCAATATAGATTACATCACAAATGATTCTTGTGTTCACATAGATGCCATAGAACATGAAGTCTATGTTTCTTCATTCAATGTAGAATGTGCACTTATTTTTTACATTCTAATTAAATGTTCACCATTTTGATAATTTTTAAAGATTCTGCTATACCTCAGTAGAACTTTTAAAAGATGAACTCCTCAACATTGAGTTACTTTATCACCAGCTTGTGGAATCATATTATCACCATACTGCAATTTTCATACTGCACTATCTGAAGCATTTAGGATAACAAGCTTCATGTAAAGTTTTATTTGAGGTATTTATTGTCCAAAAGTGGTCACTTTTTAAAGTATGAACATTTATTATTGTATCTGTAACTCAGATTGAAATATGATATGCTCTGTCAGCTAGGAAAATGAACAAATTGAAAATGTTTTAACATTTTTGTCAGTTTTAACCACTAAGACACACATCCATGAGAAACCTTTCCTTTTTTGTACCCTGAGACTCTCACACATCCTAAAACTGTATATATGGGTCCTTCCTCTCTTGATTGAAAGCATTAGTGCTATGCAGCAGATATGGATGGATCACTTTAAGGGTTGTTTCTCCTGACAAAAAGTTTCCTATTGAACTCTATAGAAAAATAGGTCAGGAGAAGAAACCCTTCAAGTTATCCATCTATATCTACTGTATTTCTGGCAGCAGAGTGATGGTTTAAGGCTTGTTTGATACGGCAGACCCTTGATGACTTAGAGCCATTTAGCAACCCATGTGTTCCATTACATTACATTACAGTCATTTAGCAGACGCTTTTATCCAAAGTAAGTAAGTAAGTGCATATAGAAAGGTCATCAAAGTAACTGCAGAACAGATAAGAAAGCACATTACATTATCTTCCCATACAGTATCAGCTATCCCTAGTAACGAACACAATGCAGTTCACAGTGAACTGGGTAAATGAGTAAATCAATCTACTACAATTCTATTCTAAATAGTATAATCTTGAGTACATAGTTCAACAAGAAGACATGCCATGAGGTCCTAGATAAGTATTAGTCCAGGTGGAGCCTGAAAAGGTGTGTTTTCAGGCCACAACGGAAAGCAGGCAGGGTTGGTATTGAGCGTAGGGGAATGGGAAGTTCGTTCCACCACTGGGGAGCTAGGGTGGAAAAGCTCCGCGGTCGGGAGGAGCGAGCGCCATTGACACGGAGGGGCGGAAGTGCGAGGCGCCCTGCTGTAGATGAGCGAAGTGGTCGAGCAGGAACATAGGTCTGGATCAGGTCCTGCTGGTAGACGGGGCCTGTCCTGTTAGCTGCAGTGTGGGCCAGGGTCAGAACTTTGAACCTGATCCTAGCTGCAACTGGCAGCCAGTGGAGTGACCTCAACAGGGGGGTGACATGTGAAAATTTTGGGAGGTTAAACACAAGCCGGGCAGCTGCGTTCCATACTGTTCCAGTGTAATTTACAGCTAAATCTAGTCCCACCCCCCAATTCCCATAGAGATCCATTCAAATGCAGAGACGTTATAGTATCGATTGTAAAATAAGTACCAGAAAATAAGATATCAAGAGTCTTTTGATGTTGTTTGGTCACAGACATCAGGAAGTCATGGCATGCAAAGGATATGCGACCAAATAATAAAAATGATTACTTTATTGTATATATAAATGAAGGGGTGCCAATAATTGTGGCACACATGGTTTTGTTAAAAATAATTATTTCTTGATGAGGGATTTTTTTTCTCATAACATTACTTCAATTAAAGGTAGGATTTTTCACATTTTTTCACTGTGAGATGAAGCTAATTCACCAAATGGTGAATGTTTTATAAAAATTTCTTTACTCATATCAAAATGAAATTTTACCAGTTGAATAAACACAGAAATACAATACTTTTTTGTGTTATCACTTTTAATTATTTTATTCTTAAAATATGCAAATGATCGAATATCTTATTAAATATGCGCTAATATGCATAAAACCAGATACACTTTTTTAACCTCAACAGATACAATCGGAATTGATTTTTTTGTTTTAGTGTGATTAATAACTCAATAGTTAGGGCTTTTCAGAGGCTTTTGTCAAAATATATTTTTTTAAATGAATTATTCCAAAAACAGTATTAACATGCTGAAAAAAACAGTTTTTGGCTTATTTTTACAGATAAAACGCCACATAAAATTAAAATGACAAAACACCTCTGAAAATCCCAAATATAACGTTTAAAAAGCTATATGTAAAATTATGTAGCTGTACCTATTGTGAAAGTAAAAAAAAAACAACCATATCCTGTATGGTCAATATATGATTTTATGAAAATGGCCGTTAAGATTAGCTAATGTAAAAAAGGGTTTTCCTTGACTGCTTGTCTTTCGTCCATCCTCCCAGGAACAGCAAAGGAAATACCTATATATGCTTGCAATACACTCCAGGAAACAAGCTTTTGAATGATATCTGATTCAACCAGGTCAGTTTTAAAACCGCGGAGGCATTTAATCATAAAGAATGCTATCATAAGATAATTTTATGCTTTGCGTACTTGACGAAAATGTTATATAATCATCTAAATTAACTATTTATAATAATTATTTACCTTTAGTTTCTTTATTTTATGAAACTATAGAAGTTATAGAAGCAAAATATCAAATAATCTCAAAATTGACATCGTTAAATCATCGTTTTTGAGGGTGGTGCCTCCCCTTAACTCATCTTTACCAGGGGTGCCAATAATAGTGGAGGGCAGTGTATATAATTTAAATAGAATTGTTGCTGTGTTTGCAATCTCCAGATCCGTTTTTAAAAAAAAGCTTTTTTGGGGTGCAAAGCAATGGCCTGCTTTATGAAGATTCCTCATATTGTTACAAGATGGTATAGTTATTTTTCACGGCTCAGAGAATGCATCCAAATGCAGAGGCAGAAGTAGGAAAATAACAAGCAAACTTTATTAGGGAATTAACTGAACAACAAACCAACAAACAGGACAACACGAGAAACCTCCAAGGAACTAGGGAAGGCAAGACCATGCAGCAGGTAGCAGTGCACGGCAAATCACTAAGACCAAACAAAGACAAATACTGAGCTAGGCACTTAAATACACCGAAAAAAATGGTGAGACTACTACAGTAAACGAAACGCAAGTGAAAACAAACAAAAGTGCAAAAAATAAAACCAATAATGCAATAATAAAGGACCAATAGCACAAACGAAGAGACTAGATAACTAAAACACAGGTGCTATTAATCCTAAACCAATAATCTAATAAACACTAAGAACAAAGACCAAATATGGCATGCCACAGTATGGGCATGGAACTGGCGGTCTCTGGTGGTCAGAAACAGGAACTGTGAAAGTTCTTTCATTCTCTTTAAACCACTTTAAACCCACAGTCATTTGCGAATAGCATACAATTTATTGAGAAAGAATGCCCCCTACAGGAATATCCCTTTAAATCCTAAGCAAGCTCTGGTTGGTAAGAAAGGCATGGACATCACAATGTCATGGCATCCATACCATCCAAAAGATATGCAACCAAATATTAAATAGGATGACTTTATTTAAGTTTATGTTAATTTGTCCAATTACTTTTGGACCCCTAAAATGGGGGGACTATGTATAAAGATTGCTACACGGTTCACCCGATATGAATGTAAAAACCCTCAAATTAGAGCTGAAAATCTGCTTTAACCACTGCACTTTGGTCACTGTTCCAATTCAAATCTAATGTGCTGCAGTACAGAGCCAAAGCAACATATTAAAGAGAGCAACATATTACAGATTAAAGAGAGGATATCTGCTTGCCTGGCTGACATCTCTGAGTGGATGTCTAGCCATCACCTGAAGCTCAACCTCGACAAGACTGAGCTGCTCTTCATGCCACACAAGATATCCCCGCATTTAGACCTGTCCATCACCGTCGACGGAACTATGGTGACCGCCTCCCGCTCTGCAAGAAACCTGTGGGTGGTCCTGGATGACCAGCTGAACTTCAGAGAGCACATCAGGGCAACGGCACGGTCCTGCAGGTTCCTCCTGTACAACATTAGGAGGAATCGACCGTACCTGACCACCTACTCTGCCCAGCTCCTTGTCCAGACCATGGTCACCTCACATCTGGACTACTGCAACTCCCCTTCAACTGGTCCAGAACGCAGCTGCTCGGCTTGTGTTCAACCTCCCGAAGTTCACACACGTCACCCCCTTGCTGAGGTCACTCCACTGGCTGCCAGTCGTGGCCAGGATCAGGTTCAAAGTTCTGACCCTGGCCTACACTGCAGCCAAAAGGTCAGGCCTCTCCTACCTACAGGACTTGATCCAGCACTATGCTCCTGCTTGAACACTTCGCTCTGCTGGTGCAGGACGACTTGCACTTCCCTCCCTCCGTGTCAACGGCACTCGCTCGTCCCGACTGCGGAGCTTCTCCACTCTAGCTCCCCAGTGGTGGAATGAACTCCCCACTCCATTGCGCTCAGCTGAAACGCTGTCTGTTTTCCGTCGTGGTCTGAAAACACGCTTTTTCAGACTCCACCTTGAATAACTACATGTATAAGGCCAATTATATAGTACGTTCTTTCTGTTTATTTTTTATTTTCTATTTGGTTTTGCTATCTCATAGCTTAGAATGTATAGCTGACTGTGTTCTGTTGATTACTAGCGATAGCTCCTACGTTGTGAGAAAGTTGCACTTTGTTGGATTTGCTTCGTAGATTGTGTCTATGACCTTCAATATGCACTTATTGTACGTCGCTTTGGATAAAAGCGTCTGCCAAATAACTGTAATGTAATGTAACATATTGTGTCACTGTCCAAATACTTACTGACTGCACTGCATTTTGCATATGCAAATGGTAATACCCTTGTGATGCAGGAGACACTGTCCTTTGGGTGAGAGATGTTAAACTGAGGTCCTGACTCACTGTGGCCATTAAAGATCACATTGCACTTATCGTAAAAAGCAGAGGGTTACCAAGCATCCAGGCAAAATTTCCAAACTGGTTTTCTCAGCCTGGCCAAATAATTAACCTCCAGTTTAACGGACATACTAATTTCCTACCTCCCTAAGCTAAGTTGTCGTGAAAGTTCTGGTGTTACACATTAGTGGTGCTTGAACTGAGTTTCCCTTTTCACTGTGATGTTTTATGTGGTTGTGAGGGTAAATCTATCCATCCATCCATTTTTATAAATGTAATCCATTATCATCTCTTAGCCCATCTTCATTTGTCAACCATTTTAAGCTATGGGGAAAAGAGAGGATTGTGTGAAATCATTCTTTTGTTTGCATTTGTTAACCTACTTTCGGAACAATTGTTGACAGCGTCTTGGGTTTAAGGGCAATATTAAAGCCATAAGAAGGCCCAACAGCAATCATTTTAGAGAAGACAAGACTAGTGTTTTTGTACCAAATCTTTCCTTGAATCAATTTTAACCTTTATCATCGTCTTATGTAGAATTAAATGGTAACCTGGATATATTTAAAACAAAACAAACTTTACAGGATATGTATGGAACAACCGTCCTCAAGGTAAGACAAGAGGCGTAAGAAACCCCTTAGAGGCAAAATCGGAACTGTGTTTTTAAAAATGTTGTAATGAGCGTGTTTGAATGGGGTTTTAAGGATAATAAAAAAAACATCCAGATGGGCGGTGCGGGTATTGTAAGGAGGAGGAGACGGTGGAGCATGTACTGATGGAGTGCGGGAGGTATCAGAGGGAGAGGGGGAGGATGGTAGCATGAATGAGGCAGAATGGGGTGGAGTTCGAGATGGGGTTTTTAGATCTGGGGACGGGGGATATAGGCACCTATTTAGATTTTTGAGGGAAACGGGTTTGTATAAAAGGGTTTAGAGCAGGGGTCCTCAATCTTATCCAGAAAGGGCCGGTGTGGGTGCAGGTTTTTGTTCCAACCAAGCAGTTACACACCTGATTCTACTAATCAACCACAAGAGACTTTGCTAAAGACCTTGATGAGTAGAAGCAGGTGTGTTACTGCTTGGTTGGAACAAAAGCCTGCAGCCACACCGGCCCTAACTGGATAAGATTGAGGACCCCTGGTTTAGAGGATTTTTTATTTTATTTTTATTTTTTTATTATTATTATTATTATTATTATTATTATTATTATTTTTAATTATTTACTGTAAGAGTTTATTTTCCTTTTGTTTGCATTATTGGTGGTAGTTGGGTGGTTTAATTTATTTTGGAGGATGTTTGTTTTGTTTGGTTTGGGATTAGTGGGTAGTCAGCTGGTAGAGTTTGTTTTGGGAGTGGGTTGGTTCCCTGGTCCATACTCCAGTCCGGTAGGCGGCGGTAAAGCTCCTAAAGTTGGAAGCAAACCGCCATAAAATAAATAAGAAGAAGAAGAAGAATGTTGTAAAGAGGGACCATCACACATATTGCGACAATCACGCGACTGTTTGTGGAATCAGTAACGCACGAACGAGGAAATCGTCCGCCGAGTAATCAGCCTTATCGTTTAACTAATATGGCTTCAACAATTGTAAGTTGTTCAAAATATTTAGTGTTTATTGCCGTTGCTTCAATAAAGTTAGATGGCTTGCTAGTTAGCTGAATGACTCCTTATGTTGCATACTGTTTGCTAAAGCTAGCTGTTCTATTTATTTTTCATCCACAGGACTTCAGAACTCATGTTGACCAGTCTTGCAGGTACTCTGAAGAATTCGTAAATATTTATTACGACTGTATGGATAAGAAAAGGAGGGTAAGTGGTATTACATTCCTCTTTTTTTTTAGCGTACATCCAGGGTGGTCAAACTCCCTCATGGGGAACCAAGTAGCGTTCGAGCACCTATTACCGACCACTTTTGCGGAAAAAAACAGCAAAGCGTAAACATATTTGCAATCGTAAGTAAAAGTGGGATACATATCGGCAACACCCTGTACCTAGTAGAAGGTCGGATCAAGAGCTTTCATTTGGTATACACCATGCCTTGATGTGTGCGGAATGGCCCATTTCATCTTAACAGACTGATGTCATTGAAACGTTATTTTGATCAACGTATCATTGAGTCATCAAGAACTGCAGATACCCATCTTAAATGGAGAGCTCTGCGCTTTATAAAGGTGAAAATCTCATCTTGATGTCTTATAAAGAGGCTCTCAAGTCAAGTCAAGTCAAGTATATCTTTATTATCCCCTAGGGGTAATTAGTTTCACAGCCAGCAGTAGAAAACAAAACAAAACAACAACAAATAGACAGGACAAGAAGTACAAACAATAAATATAATAAAACAGACTACAGGACGAAAAGTACAAAACAAAGAATGTCACTCACTTTATGTTGTTAAGAAGGCCAATAGCAGCAGGAACAAAAGAGTTCTTGAACCTGTTGGTCCTGCACCTTGGCACAATAAATCTGCGGCCGGAAGGGAGCAACATAAACGCTTTAAAAAGCGGATGGCTCGGATCAGCCAGGACAGCACGGGCTTTCTTCAAGGACCTGATCTTATACAGGTCATTTAGACTGTTTAAAGTCATGCCAGCGACCTTACCACAGACTTTAATAAGACCTTCTAATCTATTTCTATTTTTAATGCTGATTGACCCATACCAGCCTATAAATGAAAACGTAAGCACAGATTCAATAAAACAAGAATAAAACATTTTCATAAAAGTGTTATCCACGTTAAAATTACGAAGCTTGCGATAAAAATACATACGCTGATGTACCTTTTTACACACAGCGTCGACCTGTGGCTCAAAGGTCAGTTTATCGTCAATTAAAGTGCCCAGATATTTATAGTGATTGACGACCTCGACTGTCTGATCACCAGTGACCACAGGGGAGATGACTGCAGGATTCTTCCCAAAATCTACAATCATCTCTTTAGTTTTGGCCACGTTGATGTCTAAAAAGGAGGACTTACACCACTCTAAAAAATCTGCCACCACAGGGCCATGATCAGGATTGTCATGGCTCACTAGGGACAGAATAACAGTGTCATCAGCAAACTTAATTATGTGATGCCCTGCATATTGGCTCTGACAAGCATTAGTATATAAAACAAATAAAAGCTCTGAATGATAACTGACCTATGGTAGATGTAATGGTCAGACTTGATTGCAGTCCAAATAATGCATGATCTCTGTACGAACCCAGAACATCATATACATATATTTGAAGGGCAGATCCCGAGCTTTCATTTAGTATACATCATGCCCCGATGTGTGAAAGTGGAATGTGATTTTGGGGGCTTGGAGAGGAAGTGGCCACCATTTCATTCCAACAGACTGATGTCATTAAAACATGATTTTGATTGACTTATCATTGGGACATCAAGGACTGGAGGTAAATCTCATCTTGATGTCTTATTCCGCTAGCGTTATAAAAAGCTCTGAATGATAGCTGACTTATGGTACATGCAATAGTCACACTTGATTGCAGTCCAAATAATGCACAATTTTTTGCATGAACCGATATCATCATATACACTTAAGGGGCAGATCCAGAGATTTCGTTTGGTATTACATTACATTATACATTATAGGCATTTAGCAGACGCTCTTATCCAGAGCGACTTACACATCATTTCTTTTTTGCTTTTATACATAGTATCCATTGATACAGCTGGATATATACTGAAGCAATGCAGGTGAAGTACCTTGCTCAAGGGTACAACGGCAGTGTCCGACCTGGGAATCGAACATATACGACATGCCTTGATGTGTTAATGCGGAATGAGATTTTTGGAGCTTGATATTGAAATATAACCTTATCCTTTCCAACAGGCCTTCTCCATCAAAATATAATTTTGATCCACTTATAATTGAGTCATCAATGATTGAATACACAAATTTTAAACAAAAGACTGCACTTTCAAAAGGTGAAATCCTTATCTTGATGTCTTATTCCGAAAGGGCGACGAGGGGCTCTGAAATATGTTTGATAATGCTATTAGTTTTGATCGCATTTTCAGATATTTCAAATTTATATTTCATGAACATTCTATGCTCAAATGAAAGTGCATATGATGCTCATTCAGAAACTTAAAATTATATTGCGTTTGAACTGAGGTCCTTTTTGGCACAGAGCACTATTGGCCATTCCGAGCTTCCTTCCACCATTCCATTCTGGCTTTTACCCAGGCCCCCCAAGTAGTGTGTATGCTCGTTTTTGTTCCGACCGTAATTTAACGAGCTGTGTATTGTCAGATTTCTCTTAAATTTGTTTTGCATCACAGCAGCTCCATTTAAAAAAAAAAAAAAAAAAAAGCACATAGGCTAAACAGGGTTCAAGAATCAAGACATGGGACGCGATACTCTATCAAATTACAGCCAATTGCACATACAACGTCATAATATCAACATACCACAGGAACCCTTAAGCTAGCCCCCACATTACACTAGACCCATTTATTGCACACTCCACCACACGCCATGCCACCGTTATTGTACAGGGGTCCCTGGTTGCACGTGTCTGAATGGCCTGCCGTCTTGACCGCGTAGCCTGGGGATAAAATAATTCCTTAGCCTGTTACGCTTGAAGCGCCTGTTTGAGGGCAGAAGTTGGTTCTCTTCGTGAATCTCATGTGAAGGGTCAGAGGAGATGCTATCAGCTAGTCTGGGTATGCTCTTGAGGTAAGCTGCCTGAGGAGACTGTTCTAGTATTTGGCCTACAATCTCAGGGAAAATTCTCAGTTGTCTGGTCAGCCTGGCCTTAAGCTGGACGGGCAGGCGGCCGTACCAAGACGTGATGCGGTACTGCACGATGCTCTGGACCACTGATGAGAAAAACAGAAGTAGAATCTGACTACTGGCCCCGACAGACCTTAACCTTTGAAGGAAAAAATAATAATACGCTGATGTACCTTATTGCAAATAAATTCAATGTTTGTGTGTGTGTGTGTGTGTGTTCCAGGACGGAGTGTCATCTATGTATACCCAGGTTTTTATATGATGCAGCTTGTTTTATTTTCTCATTGCTACTCAGGGTGGCTAAGAATTTGGTGGGAGGTCAAAAATAATTTCCTCTGTTTTCCTGGTATCAATAATAGGGTGTTCTAATCACACCACTTACCACTTAACTAAGCTGTCAACGCTGTGTTGGTATGATCTTGGATCATCTTTATCTGTCAAAAGGGATAGTAAAGTGGAATCATCAGAGAATTTCAGAATACATTGGTTTGGTGTGCTGGTGGAACATTTTTCAGTGTGCAGTGTGAACAACAGTGGTGAGCTCACGCAGCCTACTGTCTATGCTAATACGTGTCTATATTCACTTCCGAGGGCCGTCAATCAGTCATATCAAAAGCTTTCATTTTCTGTAATGTGCTCATCTGTATCTGACGAATGATTGTTTTAGAAGGGTTATAGTTTCGATTGACGAAATAATATACTGTCAGATGTGCTTTGTGGGATCCTAATTAAATGATGGAATAACAACTTAAGTTAACTGTCTGAATTACGTGGATGTTTCTCTAGAACTTAACGAGGCTCTACCTGGACAAGGCTACACTAGTGTGGAATGGCAATGCCGTCTCTGGCCAAGATGCTCTCGGGGAATTCTTTGAATCCTTGCCATCCAGCGAATTCCAGGTGCACACTCTCGATTGCCACCCAGTACACGGTAAGTAAAGTAACAGCAATAATGTATTTTATGTATAAGGTTTGAATCCATTAAATATCACCATACATCTTCACGTTAAAGATGAAAAATATAGAAAAAGAATATGGTTTTTTGTTAAACGACCTGAAAGGTGCACTATGCAGGATTTTTAGTCTTTCTGTAGTTCTGTGTTTACAATCAAATAAAACCATCCTAAACCCTGCCGACTCACCTTCGTTGAGGGTAAGAAACACACTTGAGGCTGCACAGGAAGCAAAATGTCAAGCAAAGATTAAATTAAAATATAATTTTCATGCGTTGTTCTATATATGGAGTGTTATAACAATACAGTAAACACTTTTTCAATCATTTAGAAGTTTTCAGCTCCCGTACCACATTGACCCCTGCGTCTTAATTTTTAATTTACAGCTGGGATGTAAAGACGTAATTGTGTGTGTAATAAGCTGAAACAAAATTTCAGCTGTTGCCATTGAGGAAAAGAAAATCCCCGGTTGACCTGTCGGCTTGTTGTTTAGCTTTGCTGAGTCTAGGAAATTGTGCTTCTACACCTCTGCCATTGCAGTAGCCAGCTGGCTACAGACTCTCAGCTGAAACCTGATCCCACCCCACAGGCTCTGTAGCCACACCCACCCCTCCCACATAGAAAAGAGCACCCCATCCAGAAACGTCCCAAACACATCTTTGAATAATAAATACAGACAGAGGGGCAAGGTTTTGACAATTGCCAGTGATTGCCACACGGATTGTCACAGATTGCCAAATAAACACAGACAGGGTGGTTATTTTATCATATTTTATAGGTAAAAAGTCTGCATAGTGCACCTTTAAATTAAACGTATTTATTTATTTATGATTTATTTGACGAGGACAGATACAAATGCACATCGGCAAATTGAATGCACCGTAGTGTTTGTAGCTTACGCTAATTTACAACACCCGTCCCTAGAAGGTCTTTTGATAACAGAAAATTTGAAAATAAAATAAAAAAGTAGTAGTTTAAAACAAAGTACAGCAACATGTTATACAGTACATCAGATTTAGATATAATTATACAAGGGTTTTCATATGACAAATGAAAATTCTGATGTAATTTTATGCATTAAAATTTAGACATGACTGCATACTTGTTGGATCAGCCATGACTTGGTGTTTCTCTTAAAATCATAAAGATTTTCGGCTAATTTCAGGTGATCAGGTAATGAATTCCACAACTTCGCACCTTTCACAGAAAAAGATGACTGGCCAACGGATGTTTTACAAAATTGTGTGTGTAATAAGTATACTTATGACTTCCTGTACATAAGTGAGTTTGTAGGTTATTTGGGATTGTTTTCAGGAGGTCTATACATTTTGAATGCACAAATGGGTGAAAACAGGCTAAAAATGATAGACATATGGACTTTGTGTAAATCAACAACATTTGAATGCATTCATTTGACTGGTCGATAATGCTCACTTAGTTAAGCAGCATACCCTCACGGTCGGACCATTCCAACTTGTTTGTGAATAAAATATGCATGGAAACTAATTTAATTAAATTAATCTGAATGTGATTATCTAGGTTGAACATGAGACGCACCCTCCAGATTCACCCCAAACATTATCTAGCTACTCTTCGCTTGTGCACCGTTTAAGCACCCAATTCAGAATTTGGTTCACTTCTAAGGTGTGCAGTTTTGGAATTAAAATGACGCTGCGTGTGCTTATCAAATGCCCGAAAGGCCACTAGATGCACATTTGAATATCCATGCATAAAACCTGCCCAGAAGACTGGTATCTAAAAAGTTAGTTCCCTGGAGTAATCACATCTTTCAAAATGCACCCAGTCGTTTTGTGATGGAAATTAAGCGGAGGAAAATGATTGGATGCATCAAGCCATATACATCAGCTTTATAGGCAACATATTCTGTTTGGCTGGGGTTCATCAGTTCCCGATGTTTAAAAAAAAAAAATAATAATTACATTTTTCATGAATTAGGTCTAACCTACAGGTTATTAAAAAGGTATGGTTATGAGCAGTTCTTTTTCCAGAGAACAATAGTGTGCCTTATGTAGCCTATAAGCTAAATCTTGTGGTACTTGTGGATCTTTTCCCCTACATTTCAGAGCAAGCAACGCAAGGCCAGACCACCCTGCTGGTAGTTACTGCTGGCTCAGTGAAATTTGATGGAAACAAACAACGCTACTTCAACCAGAACTTCCTGCTTACAGCCCAGGCCTCCCCTTCCAGTGACCAGCCTGTGTGGAAGATAGCGAGCGACTGTTTCCGATTCCAAGACTGGGCCAACTGAAGCAAAAATGATTTTTTTTAACTACTATTGTAGAACCACTGTAAATAAATACTTGTGAGGTTTTATTCAATTGAATGCTTGAATTGTCCAAAGAAGCCACAACACAGTCTAGGCATAATTATAAAAACACTTTATTTACACCTGACGAACAAGAATGGTTTTCAGCCACCCTGCAGTTACACGTTGTACCACAGCAAAGCCCCACAGAATTGAATAAATATTACTAGATCTCTAAACACCGAAAAAACAAAATAAGCACATATACTTCATACGGTGACATTTGGAAAGATGACCTGCTGTGCTGAAATGAATTCACGGAGGAACTAGTTCATTTTGTTTAACCCTGAGGACAAAAATATAAAGCAGACGCGTTCCACTTTGACAATTAAACATCATTTAGGCGAGATCGTTTCATATTCATAAAATTTACCAAATAGGTGCTTAAGTCTGCAGGCAAGTCGTAAACGTATCAGAACGAATCAAGGTAGTGGTTTTGGAATGTCTTGAAACTAGAACCGTGCTCACAAACTTTCAGAGTACAGCACCTGATGCAAGGGTAAAAAAAAAAAACACAATCTCTTGGAAATAAGGAGAAAAATCTAATGTTCATATTTAGCCAAAGTTTTGTTCATTTATAATATTTAATACAGAACGTAATATCACCAAACCCTGTTAACCTGGTAATAATTGCATTTTTTATATTGACCCGTAGGCCTCCCAATTTTGTTTTCTTTCACAAATGTGCTACTGTTGTGAAAAATATACATTTAGTTTTTGGGTTGTGTCATGTTTAGGTCACAGTTATGACACAGACACATGGTTCATTCTGTAATGCCATACCTCATGGAGCATATAAACCCCACGAGCATGCTACTTCCAGTACCAGGATGTAAACTTGTGTTGTCGCTATAATAAATATTTTAGATAGAAAGCTTAGCTTCTTTAGCTTCCCATTGGCCAAACAATTCAATTGTGAATTTGGCATTGAATCGGATAGGACGCAACTATGGGTATTATGGGTACCAACCATATTCGAAACGGGTCGGTACAGGGGTCACTCAGTATTAGTTTACCTATAACAAAAATCTGCTAATTAACACATATCCTTAGCCCTACAGTGCAGCACATAGATGTTCAAAACAGCAGTAAAGACTTCAACGAAAAGTACAACAAAAAAAAGTACAAGACAAAATGTATTTATATCATGGACTTTATGGCCAAAAGTATATGGACACCTGCTCTTCCAACATCTCATTCCAAAATCATGAGCATTAATATGAAGTTGGTCTGAAAAAGAGCCCAGACCAAGGTCTGTCCAGTACTTTTGGCCATGTAGTGCATCTTAAACTCAACCCAAGCACTTGTCCCCCAGGAAGAGTCTAGTCTAGGCAAAATGTAGATACATACAAAGCTTTAAAAAAATAAATGGGTCATGTTATCTACAACGTTCTGTTGGTGTTGTAGCATTGAGAGACTCCACTCCCCCCCACCCCACCCCCACCCCCCCCAATCTAAACTCAGAGCACTCAATAGTGCTCCTTGAGATTTCTCCATCAGCAAAAGAAACAACCCGAAATTTCACAATACACTGTTTTCAATTGGTCTTTCATCAAAGTTAACAAAAACGAAAACATCAATCAACAGAACTCCAAACTTTTCTAGGGTTGCCATGGCTTTTGAAAGATGTAAGAAAGAAAATAAATAAAATAATTCCTATTAAGATTAATTTCCTTTAAAACATCACAAAAGTGTAAACATTGGACTGCACTCTTCTGCCCAAAACAGCATTTTATACACTATAATGCCATATTTAAACAGTGTGGAACATTGCACATTTTTACTTCTAGAGCACAAAAGCAGAAGAGCACAATTTAAATGTATCCATTGAGGGTCAGATCCTGACTTGAGGAAAATGTACATTTGCCCAGAATTCACATCCCATTGCTGTTTCCTTTATGAAAACCCATTAATCAGTGCTGCAAGGCAATAACGACTTTATTCGTTAAATAGTGCACTATATTATATAGTGGACTATACAAGAGTGGCCTATATTATATTTTAAATGGATTTTGTTGTTGTATCCCAATCGCCCAAATCCCCAAATGAAAATGTGGCTTGAAAGAAAAACCGACCCAGCCATACATAAACAAATGAACACATACACAACTTCATTTAGGCATTTAGGACACTAAAAAGGAAACTGAAATAAGTACCCTTTGCTTGAGTTTCCAGCTCAGGTTTGTGTGGCTAATCATGCGCTTTACAGGCAGTGTCTGAGCATTGGGAAGGGTTATATTGATTTAAATTTAGGCAGTTTATACGACGTGAACAAAGTTTATTATGTCACGTTGTTCATCACGTTATTACATTTGTTAATCCAAACTATAAAAACAATGTGGCGCATAAATCTCACCAGGATTCATGCAAATTAAAGTTAAAAGTATCTCAAGCCAGGATCGGGCCCTGTATGATTTGCTTTGCACATCATGGAAGATATTACATTACCTTAATTTCTCATACACTTTGACATAAAATCATCATTGTTTGGACCGTGGGACCAATTTTGGGAATTTGACAGAAATGCTGAATTGCTACTTAAAAGAATAGTAGGTTGCACAAAACACTGCATATAGACCACCTATATAGGCCTAAAAAAATGTGTAAATACTGCTTTACTGTACAAAATAATTTATACGCATAAGTAATAAGACAAAGAAAACAATACAGTGCAGCAGACTATATCAAGGGCACAAATGCAAAGGTAAATTTACGCCACAATTTATGACGTAGCTATTATACCAGAGGTTCAAACTCAACATTTATTAATACATCCATATCATTGTTTTGTAGGCTCGCTACCAGTAATCTCAAACTATTCACCTACAAATGAATACCGAATACCTGAGTCAACTAAAAATGGACACATTTGACTTGTTGTTAGTGTGTCGTGTCAGAACCAAACTGGTGGTGAATTTGAGCAAAACTACAGTTTGTATGAAGTGCACCAGAAAAATATATTAATGGTCCCATAGCTTCCTGGACAAATTATGTATTATACAGTATTCTAAAGCCACTCTCATGTTTAACAACTTCAGTGGACCTGTTATGTTGATCATTTTATTGACAATAAATGTCCATCTCCTTTTGGAATGCATTGCCTAACTGTCATATTAACTTAAAAGTTAAATATTGAAGTACACTGAGGCAAATGGACATTTTGTTTCTTAGTGAAGGCACAGTGTCAGCCCAACATATTTTTCACCATTAGGTGGTAGCAAAGTTCCTTGCTACAAAACATACTTTTCAAATTCAGCAACCCTGTTTCAACAGACCTTGCACTGGCAAGTCCTTAGTCTTAGCCTTCAGCCGACCTGAGGCCAACATCAGCAAATATACCTTCCTCCCTTTTCATAGGCACACAAAAACATTTTTACAAACCACAGGAAGCGAATATACAGATTCCAAAAATTCACTAAATATTAATTCAAAAAGTTTAAAATGGATGGCAGTGGACTCTGAAAGCACAACATGACCGTTTTTGACAGACCATGGAGGCCTCCTAAGGATTTTCGTATAAAGCTGGTATCATTCTTCCGCACGATGCGGTGTGCTTCCTCTATCAGACTGCACTTCTCATTCTCTGCCATCAAGACTGACAGACAAGGAAGTGGACAGACATTCCGTTTTATCTACAGCGATGTGAAAAACAAAGCACATCCTCTTTCAATTCAATGGTTTTAATAAAAATCATGTGTTATGTGTACTTTGTCACATGAGGTTACATTTATCGACTGTTTGTGCTCTAGTGCTCGGTGAGGACTAGATGAAGGTTAGTTTTGTCCTAATATGTAAAACCATAGAGTTAAAAGAGGCTGCACTTTCTTTGTCACGTCACTGTATGTTTATATACAAAAAAGCTAGAGAGATTCCCGGGTCGGCACAGTGGCGCTACTTGGCCCCGTACATCCTCTCGATATCGTGGAGATAATGATTCTTCAGCTGCTTCCTCTTCAGTTTGAAGGCGTCCGTGACAAGGCCTGTTTCAGGGGTCCAGGGCTCTGAACTCAAGCAGACCTTGATTGGGATCTCAAACCGCTGAAGTTTGACTGGAGGAGTTAAAAAAAGGGATGATGAATATTCTGGCAAGATAAATAGTGCAAACATTTATTTTATTGTTCTTTAAAATATTTAATTTGGAACACACTTAGGCTGAAGCCCTCACTATAACAAGAGGGATTTTTACATTACTGGCATTTAGCAGACGCTTTTATCCAGAGCGACTTACACAACTTTTTTAGAACCGGCATTCTTTGGGTTACAAGCCCAATTCCCTACCCATTATACTACACTGACGCCCTACTTTAAAACAAATAGAACAAATGCTTCCTAAAATAAATAAATGGCCCCAAAATCCCGTTTTTGTTTAATACAGTCTCTCAACAATAATGTCTAACACATTGCCCTTAAAAAAAAAAAAAAGTTCACTTCTGTGACTGCTAGCTGACAGACCATCACTGCAAGTGATTACGGTGGTTTTACTTTTCATTGTGCCAGAAACCCGTTATTTGTAAACCTGGCACAGGGGACGTGAGACAGGGGAGTTGTTGGCTGATTGGATACACCTCCAGAGGCCTTGCCTGAGCGCACACGCTCCGAGCTCTTACTCCTCCTCCCTGCTGTGAAACAGAGGGATCTGCAAAGTAGAGCCTCATTACCTCACCCTGGTCCTGCAGGGCCACAGTGTCGGCAGGCCTCTGGTTTCTGCCATGCGCCTAATCACCTGATATCACTGATCACCGCCTTGACTGAACCAATTAGGCCTCTCCTATGCAGCCTTGATAGTGACCGTGGTTTAAAGAAAGCTGGAGGACGTAGACGTATGGATGGCAGTGGACTCCCACTGTCTTAGCGCTGTTGCAGTAATTGTATATGTGCAAAGTGTGAGCTTAATTCAAAATTGGCACGGAAAATAGCTGAGCCAGAGGCCCACATCCGGACGTTATATCAGATCCAGGAGAGTGAGAGTTTGTTAGACTCCCTTTTACCTGAGCCGGATGCCAGTTTAGATACTAGTATCTCTCCCCTGTCAGAGTCCTCACTGCGGGACGATTTTGTCACGGTGCAAAGGAAACATAGCTGTCGGCTTAGAGCTGCCTAGCACCATCCTACTCTCGTTTCAAACCGATATTCCCCACTCAGTAACACACCTACTGAGAAAGCCCTGATCATAGGGGATAGTATTCTGAGAAACGTGAGTTTAGCGACACCAGCGACCATAGTGCAGTGTATGCCTGGTGCCAGAGCTACCGATGTTGAGGCTAGTTTGAGAGTGCTGGCTAAAAGTAAATGTAAATACTCTAGAATTGTTATTGACGTCGGCACCAATGACGTCCGATTGCGGCAATCGGAGGTCACCAAAAATAACTTTGTTTCGGTGTGTGCAGTGGCTAAAAATATGTGTCGGGAATTAATAAGCTCTGGCCCGCTCCCAGTTCATAGGAGTGATGAGGTCTACAGTAGACTTACGTCGCTAAATTGCTGTCAGAGTAGTGCTCATCTAGTGGCATAGGGTTTGTCAATAATTGGCCTGATTTCTGGAGAATGCCTGGCCTAACTGAAGAGAGACGGACTCCACCCGAGCTGGAGAGGTGCTCTTGTCCGAGCAAATAACTTCTAGTCTTAGTAAGGCCAGATCTTGACACCTTATCAGGGCGCCGGCCAGGCAGCAGATCCTACATCGGATCCTGTGCGTTTCCCAACGTGTTTCCCAATGCCCGTGACTCAGACATATGGCCCAACGCCGTTGTCTACAAGGTGAGTTTCAGAGCTAGTAATTTGCAATAGTACTCAAACCAACGCCCCATTATCTAACATATCTGAGCTAGAAACTAATATTTATTATATTGAGACTGTCTGCCCCACGCATCTATGCTAAACGTAAAGCAAACCGTGGTATTAACACGGATAATCTTATTACTCTAAAATGAAACCATGTTGCTGCTAGCAGCTGTTGTGAATCACTCCTAAAAATTGGACTACTGAATGTTAGATCTCTTAAAAAAGCATTATTGTAAACAATTGATCACACATCATAATCTCAAGATACTGTGTGTCTGACTGAACTTTGCTAAAGACCTGGTGAATATGTCGCACTTAATGAAGCGTCTCCTATAGGTTTTTTAAGTACTCAAGTATCGCGCCAGTCAGGAAGAGGGGGTGGTGTTGCAGGGATCTATCAGTCCACCTTAAACTTAACCCCTAAGTGTGGAAATACATTCTCATCTTTTGAAGTTCTCTATATAAATTGTGTACAGCATGACCTAGCTAAAATAAGTGGTAGCATGCAGTCCTTTTTCCTAGTGTCTGTTTACCTGGGCCCTATTCGGATTTTCTAATAGAATTCGCTGAGTTTTTGTCTTGTCTTGCTATTTCGGCAGACAAGGTTGTGATTGTTGGTGATTTTAACATACATGTGGATAAACAGGGTGATCCCCTAGGAACAGCCTTTGCCTCTATTATTGATTGTGGGCCCACTCATTACTATAGCCATACCCTAGACTTAGTGTTATCCTATGGTATCAATGTTATGAATCTTACTATTGCACCCCATAACCCTGTATTATCTGATAATTTCCTGATTACTTTTGAATCAGCCGGTCGTTAAACTCATTTACTGTCGTCATTCCAAAGTTTATAAATATGCTTCCGGAATCATTCCTTTTAAGCAAAGAAAATACCACTGAAGTATTGCTGGATGAATTGACAAACCAGTTAAGTTTAACTCTCAGAAGCACCCTTGATATGGTTGCCCCTCTAAAAAGAAGAATGTTTTGTCAGAAAAACCGTACTCCCTGGTACAATGACACTACCCGTGCCCTGAAGCAGTCCACAAGAAAACTGGAGCGAAAATGGCAGTCAGCTAAACTAGAAGTATTTTGTCTTGCATAGAAAGATAGCCTCCTCCAGTACAAGCAAGCTCTTGCATCCGCTAAATCTGCCTTTTTCTCTAAATTAATTTAACAAAAGAAATGCAACACAAAATTGTTGTTTAGTACTGTGGACAACTTGACTAAAAAACCATCATCAGAATGTTCAACTTGTCCCCGTACGTACTAGGCCAGCATATGTTAAAAATCATTAACACATCCTTAGTAGCAGGATATGTACCAGTCACTAAAAATGGTGGTTATTAAGCCATTACTGAAGAAACCAAACCTTGAACCTGACAAACTGGAAAACTATAGACCCATTTCAAATCTTGTATTTCAATAAAAAATATTAGAGAAAGCTGTTGTGCAGCAACTTGGCGCATAACTTAGCTGAAACCATATCCATGAAATATTCCAGTCAGAATTTAGATCCTACCATAGCACTGAAACGGCACTTGTTAAAGTTATCAACGGTTTACTATTATCAGCCGACCAAAACTCTCTACCTCTTAGTGATATTATTTGGGCACATGCGGTAGATTTTCACTGCTATATACGCAGATATACATTTCAATAAAACCCGGTGAGGCACTACCACTTTCTCGATTAGAGGCTTGTATCGCAGATTAAAGCTTGGATGCTTTCTAATTTCCTGCTCCTAAACTCAGAGAAGACTGAAATGCTGGTTTTATGTCCAACTTGACGGGTGGTAGAGCTCTCTCCTACAGAGCGCCACTACTGTGGAACACCCTACCAAAATTTATAAGGGTATCAGACACAGTCTCAATATTTAAGTCTAGATTAAAAACGCACCTCTATGATCAGGCTTATAACGAGTTGTAGTCTGGAAACAGGACCAGAGAAGCCTTTAGTCATAGAGTAATGTGGGGTGGCATCCATTCCTTACCGTCACCTGTTAACAGCTGTGACTCCGTCTTCCTGAGCTGGCTCGACCATGCTGGTCATTAAGACCTACACCCTGAGCCAACCAGAGGAGGACGGGTTCCCCCCCTTGAGTCTGGTTCCTCCCAAGGTTTCTTCCTAGTTACACCAGGGAGTTTTTCCTTGCCACTATTGCCTTTGGCTTGCTCTTGTTTAGGCTGGGTTTTTCTGTGAAGCGTATTGTGACAACTAGTTGTGAAATGTGCTATATAAATAAATATTGATTTGATGTAGGCAAGGCGCTAGGGTACGGGATCCCGGCCTTATCGAACAGCTCAGGTAAGGAGTTACAATAGTGGATCGGGGGACATCCTGGCCTTACTTGATTTTGCGACCTGTGTGATCTCCTTCAGCACTTCCTTCTCCATGATGGGGTTGTTGCAGATCTCCTCCAAGGTCCCATTGATACCCTTCTGATTGGCCAGGGCAGTCAGCTTCTTCTGGTTGGCCACCACAAAGCTGATCACGTAATTCTGGTCGCTGGAGGCAGGGGAAGGGGGAATGATAAAAGGGTAAATACGTAATGACACTGAACAGAGTGCGCGCTGATCCTGCTGGTGCGGGCGATAGTCCCTTTTGCTGTCGTAGATGAGATACCTGTTTGCGTAAGCACAGATGTTATCGATGAGGGTGCAGTTCTTCAGGGCCGACTCCACTTTGCCCAGCGAGACGTACTCTCCAGCCTGCAGCTTCACCAGATCCTTCTTACGGTCTGCGAATCACAACCAGACACAAACAGCCAGCAATTAACATGCCCATTAGTGCCCAAACTGACATTAGCCAACGTGCCATAGCGAAAGCGTGCCATCTTCTGATCCTGAATACAACTGTATAATTTCATGGACATATGCACTGTTTGACAGCATTTATGGGTCCTGCACAATGGTATCATATCCGGCCCGTGCCAGAGCCAACCGTGGCCAGCAGCCCTGCAGGACGACGTACAACTGGCTCTAGTGTCTCTCAAGGATGAGAGGGTTTCAGTGTTTCGGCCAGAACATGCAGAGGTTATTTTATGGGGGGTGCTAATCCCCTGGCCAGGGATTCGTACCATCCTCTTCCACTTAAAAAAATATTTACGGTACTGACGGTTTTCGAATAAATTAATAAATGCCACGGACATGCAAGGTTTTACCACAGACCCTGGTGTCCATGTGCGGACACACTGCAGGCCCCTTGCACCTGGCAGCCATTCGCCGCAATGCGTTTGTGTATTGAACTTAACTTAAAAAACAAGTATATTGTTCGCAATGAGGGAAAAACAGCAGAAAAGCCAATGGGTTTGTGTGGGTACAGATGGCAGGCACAGCCATCTCTACCAGTCACAATCCCTGTTACCCCTCACACTGCTCCCCGACACTCAGCTCTGGGTGCTCACCCACTATCTGCAGGCAGCCGTCCGGGTGGAACTCTCCTACGTCACCCGTGCAGAACCAGCGCTGGCCCGCCTCGTCCGTGAAGAAGTCCTCGTTTTTGGTGCTCTTGCATCTGTAGTAACCCATGGTGACGTTAGGCCCTCCGATCAGGATCTCCCCTCGGGGGTGGGGCTTGTCCTGTTTGGTGTAGCCCCCTGAGGAGAGCCAAAACAACGAGTGTGATCATGCTTTTGCAGAGCCATTCTTTCTCCAAAGAAAATTGGAGAGAAAATGGCGGTCAACTAAACTAGAAGTATTTCGTCTTGCATGGAAAGATAGCATCCTCCAGTACAAGCAAGCTCTTATATCTGCTAGATCTGCCTTTTTCTCTAAATTAATTGAACAAAACAAATGCAACCCAAAATTTTTGTTTAGTACTGTGGACAAATTGACAAAAAAACCATCACCAGAATGTTCATCTTATCCCTGCGTGTACAGCAGTAATGATTTTATGAATTTTTTCAATCAGAAGATTGAAACTATTAGAGACCAGATTTCCAATTTGCCTATTCCCCTAGGCATCACTCCTCCCAAATTCAAAGAACAGCCTAGATCTTGGCCAACACAGGAAGATATATCAACAGTGGCACTGAACTGTTTTACGCCAATCGACATGGAGGAGCTATCTAAACTGGTTATGTCCTCAAAACCGACTACCTGTCTACTCGACCCAATCCCTACAAGATTGGCTAAAGAACTTTTTCCTGTACTTGGCCAGCATATGTTAAAAATTATTAACACATCTTTAGTAACAGGATATGTACCAGAGTCACTAAAAATGGCGGTTATTAAGCCATTACTGAAAAAAACAAACCTCGAACCTGACAAACTGGAAAACTATAGACCCATATCAAATCTTCCATTTCTATCCAAAATATTAGAGAAAGCAGTTGCGAAGCAACTTGGTGCATACCTTAGCTCAAACCATATTCATGAATTATTCCAGTCAGGATTTAGACCCTACCATAGCACTGAAACGGCACTTGTTAAAGTTATTAACGATTTACTGTTATCAGCCGACCAAAACTCTGTGTCTGTTCTTGTACTTCTTGACCTAAGTGCAGCTTTTGATACAATAGATCATGAGATTCTACTGAACAGGCTCCAGGGCTGTGTTGGACTCAATGGTCAAGCACTTGCATGGTTCAGATCATACTTACACAATAGGAAACAATTTGTTAAATTAAATGATGATGTATCCAGTTACTCAATAATGAAATGTGGTATTCCACAAGGATCAGTGCTAGGTCCAGTACTCTTTTCGTTATATATGCTACCCCTTGGTGATATTATTCGGGCACATGGGGTAGATTTTCACTGCTACGCAGACGATACTCAGATATACATTTCCATGAAACCCGGCGAAGCACTACCACTTACTCGATTAGAGGCTTGCATTACAGATATTAAAGCTTGGATGCTCTCAAATTTCCTGCTCTTAAACTCAGGGAAAACCGAAATGCTGGTTTTAGGTCCTAAAAAACAAAGGGAGAAACTGTGTACATATACTTTAAGTATTGATGGTTGCTTAGTTGTTCCAAATTCAGCTGTGAAAGACCTAGGTGTTACTATAGACCCAGATTTAACCTTTGGCGCGCACATAAAAAACATATCTAGAGTTGCTTTCTTTCAGTTAAGGAACATAGCTAAAATTAGGCATTTCCTATCAGTAGGGGATGCAGAGAAATTGATTCATGCTTTTGTTACGTCTAGGCTAGATTACTGTAATGCTCTGCTATCTGGCTGTCCTAAACTGTTGCTAAATAATCTCCAGCTTGTGCAGAATGCAGCCGCTCGCATTTTAACGAGAAAAAAGAAATATGAGCATATTACCCCAGTACTAGCATCACTTCATTGGCTACCAATTAAGCATAGGATAGACTTTAAGGTCTTGCTTCTGACTTTTAAAGCTTTACATGGACTTGCACCAGTGTATATATGTAATCTGCTTTTACCATATAAGCCGAAAAGATCCCTTCGTTCCCAAGACGCAGGCTACTTAGTAGTCCCTAGAATATCTAAAAACTTGACGGGTGGTAGAGCTTTCTCCTACAGAGCACCACTACTGTGGAACACCCTTCCAAAATCTATAAGGGAATCAGACACAGTCTCAATATTTAAGTCTAGATTAAAAACGCACCTTTATGATCAGGCTTATAATGAGTTGTAGTCCGGAGACAGGACCAGAGAAGCCCTTTTGTCATAGAGTAATGCGGAGTGACATCCTTTCCTTACTGTCACCTGTCAACAGCTGTGACCCCATCTTCCTGGGCTGGCTCTTGATAGGTGGGTAGGATTGTTTACTCTCTCATGACTGGATGGGTTCTCAAACCCTGTCTTCATAGCTATGCAGCCATAAGTTACTCCTGGCGGGGGTACTTGTCCAACCCCCCCCCTAACTGTTCTCTCTCTCTCTCCCACATTCCGCCGGCGGGGCTCATGCCCTGCATCTCGAGAGTTGCTGTCCAGCTTCCTGTCCAGCTTCCTGTCCATCGCCGCTTGCCCCTCCCTCCCCACCACCGCTACCAGCCGATCCTGTCGCCATCGGCACCCGTTTTCCCATCATCATTGCCGCCACATCTGGACTGCCATCTAGCTGCTGCAATTTCCACTATCATGGATATTGCCAGTCAGTTTGACCATGCTGGTCATTAAGATCTAGACCCTGAGCCGACCTGAGGAGAATGGGTTTCCCCCTTGAGTCTGGTTCCTCCCAAGGTTTCTTCCTAATTACACCAGGGAGTTTTTCCTTGCCACTGTTGCCTCTGGCATGCTCTTGTGGGGGTTTAGGCTGGGTTTTTTCTGTGAAGCGCATTGTGACAACTTGAAATACGCTATATAAATAAATATTGATTTGATTTGATTTGATCCAGAAACAAGGGGAACACACCCTTGAGCTTTTCCACCAAATCGGGGCACTCCTGAATGGTTTCAGGACATCAAGATAAAAAATTACAGGTGCCAGTGCCACATTGAAGGTAGAAGTGAGATTATCACAGTAGAGGTACAGTACAGGTGACTGTGTCACAGAGAAGGTAGAGGTGAGATTATCACAGTAGAGGTACAGTACAGGTGCCAGTGCCACATTGGAGATACAGGCGACAGTGAAAAGGTTGAAGTATGGGGATTCACTTACCCTCTGCCCAGTCTCTGAGTTTGATCTCGCAGCAGATGAGGGGCGCTCCAACTCGCCCAGTGGTGTGGTCTGCCACTGAAATCAAGACAGAGTTTCTTTAACACTCAGGACATCAGCACATTGAAAACGGACTTGTCACACAATTCACAGAAACCTCACTGAATCTAGACAACATGAACCAAAAGCACATTACATACAGTTGTGTTAAAAAAAAAATAGCAGTAAAACATCAGTAACCTGATGGACCAATGTTATTAGTAGTAGTGATATTTCTGCATGGCAAATAATTTACTTCTAGATGTAGTAGTGTAATAGAAAAACAACAGACCCAACTGTCATGACATGCACGCTGCTTGTTCTGAGTAATTGACTCATTCATTGAAAGGGGCGTGTTCAAAATAAAAGCAGTGTGGAGTTTAATTAGAGAGTTCATTCATTCTGTGAAAAAACAGGTGTCATTAATTGTCCTTTATTAAGAAAGAAGAGAAGCAAATGTTTCACATATTGTTATAAAATATATTTCCTTCTGAATTGCTAAGTAAAATGGGACAAACACTGTTCGGAGGAACAACATAATTTGATTAAAAAGTTGATTGGAGAAGGGAAAACGTATAAAGAAGTGCAGCAAATTATAGGAAAAAATTTCAAATGCTTTAAAATGGCAAAAAAAAAAAACGAAACACGCGGAAGAAAACGAGCAACTACTGTTAAAACGGATAGAAGAATAGTCAGAATGGCAAAGATTCAGCCAATCATCACCTCCAGAACACCTGGAAGTGTTGTTGCAGTCAGAAGACGTTTGATCGAAGCTAAGCTATCAGCAAGAGGCCCCCGTAAAGCACCATGTTGAAAAAACGGCATGTGCAGAATCGGTTAAAATGTGCCAAGAACATTGATTGGCCCAAAGAGAAATGGCGTAACATTCTGTGGACTGATGAGAGTAAAATTGTTCTTTTTGGGTCTAGTGGTCTTCGACAGAACGTCAGACGACCCCCGGGTACTGAATTCAAGCCACAATACACTGTGAAGACAGTGAAGCATGGTGGCGCAAAAATCATGGTCTGGGGACACTACGGTGTTGGGCCTATTTATCGTATACCAGGGATCATGGATCAGTTTGAATACATCAAAATACTTGAAGAGATTATGTTGCCGTATACCGAAGAGGAAATGCCCCTGAAATGGATGTTTCAACAAGACAACGACCCCAAACACACGAGTAAGCGAGCAACATCTTGGTTCCAGACAAAAAGGATTGAGGTAATGGAGTGGCCAGCTCAATCCCCCGACATCAACCCCATTGAAAACTTGTGGGGTGACATTAAAAATGCAGTTTCTGAAACAAAACCCAAAAATTCACAGGAACTGTGGAATGTAGTTCATTCATCCTGGGCTGAAATACCTGTTTCTAGGTGCCAGAAGTTGGTTGACTCGATGCAACGCAGATGCGCAGCAGTTATCAAAAACAATGGTTATGCAACTAAATATTAGTTCAGTAATTTAAAGAGAAGTTAAATCTTGAAAGATTTCTTCAGTTTATACAGGAAGTGTTTGAGTTTCAAGAGAAAAATGTTGAAACTGCTATTTCTTTTGAACAGATTAATATTCCTTTTCTTTGCTTCCTGTAAAAAAAAACGCAGACTTGATAAAATTTGTTAATGCTTTGATTTGGAATTGAATGTGTAATGTTTCTACTACATTTGAAATATGAAACTAAAAGCTATTAAAAAACATTTGCACTTTATTAACTTTTTTTAACGCACTGCTCTTTATTTGAACACCACTGTATATCTACATGAGACAAGCACTAACAGATACATCCCAAACACATTAAAATGAGCTGAAACCTTCATTGTCTCTTGCAGTCTTGGTTGATATTTTTGCTCTGGGTTGTCAGCCGCAGCTTAATGTTCTCTCTTCATTCCGTCATTATTTCATTTTAAATGTGATGTTGTTCTTCCCGACAGTAATGAAAGGGAAGTTATTGCCTGTCTCATTGCCTTGTCTTGTGCGCTTTTAATTACGTCTTCAGGTCCTAGGTTCTATGTCAGCTCCTTTCTTGAAAATGTTAACTCATTCTCAACCTAAAACCTGGTTTATTAAGTTGATTTAAAAAACAAAACAAAAAAATTAAGAGATTTCTTTGTGAAGAAAGTGCAAGCATTAGGCATCGAAAGCCATAGTTCAATGCTGTCATTGAAAAAATGACAGCAATAATAATAATAATATAATAATAATAATAAAATGTTTCATTTATTTATTTAAAAGGACGTACAAGCATGGACGTGTTTAGAGTCTTGCAGCTGTCAGGGCTGAGGATTTCATACACTGCTGACACAACTCAATGCACTGTATCTGAGAGAAGCATGAACAGTTCACTTGTGTGAACATGTCAAACAGGCAACAGCATTATGCCCACGTCTGCTACAGACATTTAAACACCCCCCACAGTCTCAATTACCATCGCGATTATCGATTCGCCGTTTTACAGCGAAGTGGAGGTCGCCGGGTTTTCTGTGTCATGCGACTGCGAACTGTGGTTCTGTATGTACCATGGGCGTACCACGTTTCTAATCGGATACAATCTCAGGGGAATTTGTGAAATTGGGCACATTTGGGACTGCCCAGAACACGTTCCTTCGTGAAGCTCGACAGGATAGCTTTCATTTTGTTTGTTTTTCAAATTAAATTACCGTCTGTAAACGCGGGATTTTAATTAACACTTAGCCTTGGCTTTATTGTTTTTCCATTTTTGATTTTATGATGTTTCCAATAAAGGTGCATTGTTGGGCACCACTGGGAACTGAAAGCGCTTTGCAAATAAAATGGGCTTATTATTATTGATTGTTATTACCATTATTATTATGAGATGTGTGTTGTGGTATTTAAATGCATGGTCGCCGTGGGAATTAATGAGTTGTTTGTGCAGGTTATTACAGAATCAATGGGAACCACATTTCCGCACCGAAGGCCCAAACCGCTATTCGGAACGCTGGTCTTCTACAGCCACAGTAATAACACGGCTTCCTTCCTAACTGCATACCTGCAATGCGCAGACAGACAACGCTTGCGTGCCAAGACATATAAGGAGGGGGGCTACTTTCAACACAAGCACAGCATCTTTCCAAACAACAACAGATAACATGCCAACAACACCAAGCCTACTATCTAGTGCAGCAATAACACTCTTAACAGACGCAAAATCAGTGACCAATAAATTCCATTCCTCCTTCAACAGGATGAAGCCACACCCGTAGATAGTTATCCAATACCACTAAACGCAGGTCAAAGGGCCCACATTGAAAGCAGACTTGAAGGGGTTTCAACACAAGCGCGATATCTTTCGAAACATCAACAGATAACATACCACGCATGGTATGTCCTGGTTCTGCAGAAATAACACTGATAACTGAAGCAAGATCAGAGACAGAAAGATCTTGCAACAAATTCCATTCCTCTTGCAACAGGACAGTTTAATAAAGGTTGTGCAATACAGACACCTCTTCGGTTCGGTTAGGTTGGTCCTTAAACTTCTCAGTTCAGTGTGCGGGTTGAACATTGGAGCTTTACATTGTATATATTTTTATCCATGTTTCGTCATCTTGCCGACACCAGCACCTCTTTGATGGGGACACGTTTGAGTATTTTTTAATTTTTAAAAATGTAATGTCATATTAGCCAATATCTGAAAGTGAGTAGTGATTAGAAGAAACGTGTGAAACACGTTTTAAATCCCGACACCCTTCTCACGCATCCTGTGTGTGAGCTATAGGCTATATCAGCGCAGACAAATTACGCCTGCTTTCAGAAGATCTAAAAGTTCTCACGCAAAGAGGAGAGTCGCTATGAATGCCCCATGAGCTTCTCTGGACTACCTTCAAGTTCTTTAACATCCCGGACACCATCACAACCCTGGTCAAAGACTACTTTCAGGACATGCAATTTTGCTTCTCCACGCCTGAATTTACCACCTCATGGCACTGCCTGGAAGTAGGCATCATGGCCGGATGCACCGTCTCTCCCTTGGTTTTCACCATGGCGATGGAGGTCATCATTCGAGCCTCAAAATGGGTCGTAGGTGGACAAAGAATCGGCTCTTGCCGGCGCCTCCCTCCCCTCAGAGCCTACATGGACGACATCACCATCCTGACTACCACCGTCCCATGCACCAGGAGGTTACTCGGAAAACTCGAGGAGAACATCAGTTGGGCCCGTATGAAGATTAAACCATCTAAGTCATGCAGCATCTCAGTGGTGAAGGGAGTGCTTACTGACTTGCAGTTCTTCATCGGTGACGACCCAATCCCCACTGTATCTGAGCAGCCAGTCAAAAGCCTTGGAAGGTGCTATACCGCAAGCCTGAACGACAGAGACCAGGTGAAACAACTGCGCAATGACATCAACGCAGGCCTACAGGCGATTGACAACACCCAACTACCCGGGAAGTTAAAGACCTGGTGCTTCCAGTTTGGTCTACTACCCAGAGTGTTATGGCCCCTGGCAGTCTATGAGGTGCCCATCTGAACAGTAGAGAAGCTGGAGAGAAGAGTCACGGCCCACGTTAAGAAGTGGCTTGGAGTTCCACGCTGCCTCACCACCATAGGCCTCTACGGAGACAGTGTCCTCAAGCTGCCCCTCACCAGCCTTACAGAGGAGTTCAAGTGTGCCAAAACACGACTGCAGATGACCTTGAACGAGTCCAGAGATCCGGTGATTAGAGAAAATGCACCGACCTTGGCTACAGGGCGCAAGTGGAGACCAGCAAGAGCAGTGGAGGAGGCAACTGCAGCTCTCAGACATGCTGACATCGTGGGGAATGTTCAGCAAGGAAGAGGAGGTCTTGGACTAACAACTAGCCGCCCAGCCTGGAGAAATGCCACTGCTCCAGCACGGAGGAAGATGGTGGTGGAGGAAGTGCGGCGACAGGAGGAGGCGGCAAGATGGGCCAAGGCAGTCGCCCTCGGCAAACAGGGACTCTGGACACGGTGGGAGGGTGTCGAAAGGAGGAGGTTGAGCTGGAGAGAGATATGGGCCATGGAAGCAAGGAGCTTGAGCTTTGCCATCAGAGCCACTTATGACGTCCTTCCAACACCAACTAATCTCCACCAATGGTTTGGCGAAGATCCTGGGTGTGTCCTTTGCTCCAGGCCAGCCTCCCTTCGGCACATACTCACAGGGTGTAAAACCAGCCTTTCCCAAGGACGGTACACTTGGCGCCATAACCAGGTCTTGAAGAGCCTTGCTTCCACACTGGAGGGAAAACGATCCAGCATCAATGCCCTACCACCGCCAATACCTAACACCTCATGGGAAACTGCCTTTGTCCGTGAAGGGGCTACAGCTACCAGGAGCAACTCCACACCATCGGAGAGAAGCCAGCTGTGCCTAGCACGTGACTGGAAGATGCTGGCAGATATTGGCAAACAGCTGGTGTTCCCCTCAGAGATTGCCATCACCACCTTGAGGCCTGACTTGGTGCTCTGGTCCCCTTCCTTAAAGAAGGTCTACATAATCGAACTCACCGTACCCTGGGAGGATTCCATGGAGGAGGCATATGAGCGGAAACATCTGCGGTATTTCGAGTTAGCTGCCGAAGCACAACATCGCGGCTGGAACGCGGAGGTCCGCCCAGTGGAGGTTGGGTGCAGAGGGTTTGTGGGAACATCTACCACAAAATTGCTGAGGGACTTGGGAGTTAGGGGCCAGAACCAGCGAACAGCCGTTAAAGCTGCATCAGAGGCAGCAGAAAGAAGCAGCCAGTGGCTCTGGCTGAAGAGGAACGACCCTAGTTGGGCCCCTAAGTAGCGTTCCAGGAGGTATGCGGTCAGCTTAAGCTCGACTCAGGGAACAGGACGCCCCTGCCATGCATAGTCCCCTGAGATGTTTGCCACTTGACAACAAGGTGACTCTCATGGCTAATTGGGCTTGGGACGCAAGCTCAGGTCTGATCAGCCTGTAGCTGGCCGCCTCTGGGGAGGGTGTATAGTGTCAAAGGCCGAAACACCCTATGACCCAGAGGAACACTACTGATGATGCGTCCCGTAAATTCAATTCTTCCCACGATTCTTCTTCAAGTCTACTATCCGCCATTCATCGGCAAGTCCACCAGTTATTTGCATGTGCTTGCACAAGGAGATCAACATCTCATCCTGTGTTTTCTGGAATCGGAATTAGTAAATCAGACGGAATACTTAATTGGCCTAATTTAATCTCCACCCTGAAATGAAAAAAAAAAAAAAAGAAAGTCGCAGAGTGACGTTCCCCCGCAAATGACATCCTAATAGCAATTTCTTTTAGCGATTGCGACCGTTTAGTAAATCCGATGTAGATGTTGCGACTTTTAAGCGACTGCTTTTGCGTTGGAAAAGCAGTCACAATCCTTTAGTAGATCTGGCCCTTAGTCTTGTAATGAGACTTAAAATCAATGATTTTTCTCTAAAGTGGAAAATATTAGCTTGTTTTAAGTCACTTTTTTGCTTGAGAAGTGAAATTATCTTACCCCATTTGCAATCTTTTTGTCTTATTTAGCAAATAAGAATATAAACCAGAATGGCACTGCGCGTGTGGTAATCTCAACGCTGAACGTAATATGCATGGGGCTAAAAGTTTGATCTTGCACTGTGAAGTCGGGCATTGACCGATTGGGGAAAAAGATTCTAGACTCAGGTCGTTGCCCAACAGTGAACATTATCACAAAGTTTAATCACAATTGAAGTAGAACTGTTCGAGTTATGGATGATAGGGACACACAGACAGACACACGCACAGACAGGAGCGAAAACAATACCTCCTTGCTCGCGCTACGTGTGCGATTTTAAGTCTAAATATAAGACTAAAATACTTGGCAAGATTGACTTATTTTTATCCAGATTCCAGACAGTGTGCAGACACGGCCGCCTCCTCACCTGCAGTGATGCTGCCGGCTCCGCAGGTCTCAGTCAGGCCGTAGCCCTGGCCCAAAGGGCAGCAGAAACAGATGTTCATGAAGCGATGGGTGGCGGCGGAGAGGGGCGCGCCCCCCGAGAGCATCATACGCACATTCCCCCCCAGCAGAGCCCTCACTTTCTTAAAGAAGAGGCTGGAGACACACAACAGCGCCCTCTTAATGCGGGGACTCGTTTTATATGCACACATCACCTCCCAGCACGTGCACACACACAGGCACACATGCGCATGTACGCGCGCGCACACACGCACACACACACGCACAGGCGTGCATTGGCACACATCACCTCTCGACGACTCACTACCTAGACATCACCTCCCACTCTCCAGACACATTGCATCCCACTGTGGAGAATCTTTCAGACAGAACAGGCAGGTAATGGTGTCTGTGCCTTATAAGTGCTAGCTGAGTAGCTGCATAAGTGTCAAATGAATCAATAAAGAAGCAGCAGATACTCATACTCAAAAATAAGAAGAATGAACCTCAAAAAGTCTGAGGTACATGCTGCCTTTTCATTTAATCACTATATACACACACACACAAAGTACACACTATATATACACTAGATATTCCTTCCCAACATACACAGAAACTCACTTCCCCTGTTTGCACAAATATACACACACATCACCCATCTCTCACACCATACTACGACATCTGTATACAAAAAGCGCATGCACGCATTCTCATTGTATGAATGTGGTCTTACACGTTACAGAGAGGTGCGTCATAGCCATTTTTGACCTGCTCCAGCTTATAGTTATAGGCCAGCTTGAAGAGCGTCCTCTGCAGGTAACCCATCTCTTGCACCTTGCTCATCACGTTCTTGTAGATGCGGTCCATTATTTCCTAAAAGACAAGGCAGACCGGGTTATCAGAAGCAGCCATTTTCTTGCGTTACATCCAACAGGAGGGGGGCCTGGAGCTCAATGAGGGCCAAGAGATGTTTTGCATTACTCCGATTGGATAGAATACTGGAACTGGTTAAAAAAAAAAAAGAACCAATGAAATGCCGCTAATCATCGGCAGTAAGTTAGCGGTTAGCCATTGCTAACATGCGCTGAAAATGTTTCTCCTTAATTCAATTCGACCTGAAAGTAAACCAAAGCAGGACCAAACACGTATCCCCTGCTGTCTGTGATTAAAAAGCATGAGCCCCCATGTAGTAGCAATGTAGCTTTACATTTGTAACCGAAGCCTTTGCTATTCAAATGTATCCGTCCATAGTTGAACAGTATGAGGGCTTAAACACACACGTAATGCAAATAAACAAAATGAAGGCATGAATGCAACACTAATGCTATTCAAACAGGATAGCTGAATGTGACACAGACTGGCCGACATCATGCATTGCCTCAGTATTGTAGAGGGGAAATTCCAGTAAGTTGCAATCTTACTTCCAATAATAAAAACAGCACGTCCTTATGTGTATGCCTGACTCAAAAGGCAAACATTTTCATGTGGAATACACACTTCTCTGTTTCTGACCACAGAACCTCAGTTGTAATGCAAGCGCCTGTTGTATTTGTCAAGAGCATGTCTGTGACATCACAGAAGAAAATGGGAGTGCTGGGGAGGGGGGTTCCTTACCGGAACAGCTGCCATTAGAGTGGGCCTCAGTATGGAACAGTCTCCCTTACTGCCCTTCTTAATCTTGGTCGACTGCAAGAAAACAGTAGTCTTAGTTATTCTGCCCAACAATCTCAGCAGTGATACCAATCTGGGCTGCGTTTCCCAAAAGCATCGTAAGGCTAAGATTATCATAAAACCCTTCTTACGAAGCTTCTTGAACTAAGGGTGCGTTTCCCAAAAGCATCTTAATCGTAGATTAACAATTACTCCCGACCAGCTGTAGATGGTTAAGTGCGTTAGAGAAGCCCATAAATCACATACTTGTTAATAATTAAAGAGCCTTCATAGAATCACTCGTAGAAATCACGCTTAACCCTAAGATTGATCGTTATCGGGAAACACACACCTGATCAGTTATCACATTTAAAAAGTAAGCTGGGGTCATGAGACTTTCTCAAAAGGAGTAGGCAGTTTAGAAAATATTCTGACATAAATAAAGAGACGGAATACAAATTATGAATACTCAATTATCTTTCATTGGGAATTAGCAGTGTGTTGGTCAGGACAAGTGCGGCGCCAGTCACCTGGTCGGAGAGAGTCTGAGGTGAGGAGTACCCAATCCTGCAGCCGTATGTCAGGCAGGAGATCTCTGCGGTCATCTCCAGCACATGAGCCAGTGGGAGGTAGCCAATGTAGGTGTCCTTTGGACTGGACAATTAGTGACATTGTTAAAATGGATTCCACATATTGTGTGTGTGTGTGTGTGTGTGTGTGTGTGTGTGTGTGTGTGACAGAGAGAGAGAGAAAGAGAGTGTGAGTGTGAGTGTGTGTGCACGCATGTATGTATGTGTGTATCACTACGACCGATAAACACCAATCTGCTTAAACGTTACTTGCATTTTTTTGTAAGTTATCTACGGATCAGTAAGTAAAATGAGTTATGTATGTATGTATGTATGTATGTATGTACATGCAGTGCTCACCCCAGCCCTGGAATCCTCTCACACTGGCCTGTCATTCCTGCGATCAGGTTGCTGTGGATGATCATGACGCCCTTTGGCCAGCCCGTGGATCCACTGGTGTACATGATTACCGCCAGGTCTGATGGTTCGGGGCGCTGTATCTCCACGCTCACTTTAGGGGAGAGAGAGAACGAGAGACGTGAAACCAGAGCCCCCATGAAGCCTGCTCTATACAGGCCGGCTCATCTCCAGGGAAACCATTTCAGCAGCAGGTAAGCAGCTAAGTTCAATGAAAACCAGTTCAGTGACTCGGAAAGCCAACTCCATGGAAACCAGCTCAGGTTCACTGGCTGTTCTAATCAATATGAACTGTTAGTCCATTTTAAACAACAACCTATTCAAAGAGTGCTTTTCACTACGGTTGCCAGCTGTGCAATTGAATATGGTTTTCCTGCCCGTTAATGGTCATCATTATTAATTCTGAGATCATTCAGTGGTCAAGTCTTCCAATCACATGCAAGCGCTCACTGTTCTCTGGCTTGGCTCCCAGCTCTTGCACAGCGTGCATGCTGTGGATCTGCAGGCCGTCGGGGTACCCAGTCTTGTTCAGGCTCATTGTGTCCACGAAGATGATGTGCTTCAGGTTGCGTATCTCAGGAAGAACACTCTGGGCAGAGGGAGAGAAGCAGCGCAGCCGTACTGGTGAATGAATAGCCATGGCCTGTGCAACATCTAGAGGGCCCAGTTCTCATGTGTAGGGTCATGAGTTTTTCATGAACATTTAACCTGAGAAACATGTATCCTTCTCCTCAAAGTGTCACTGTAGGCACTCAAAACTACAGTTATCTGTGGTAAGTAGCCAAAGGACTATGACCAATTATACAACCAAGGAGACGGACCAATTAAAAAGCTTGTTGGTGCAAGGGTGCAGGCTAAGCAACTGTGGAAGTCCTGTATTGTCTTATTGGTGTTGCAGAACAGAACTACAGGTTAAAACGAGAAGTCAAGAAAACTCATATGTGACCAGGCAAACAGGTCAGCTCACCTTCAGTTTGGTCTCCAGGAGCCCCACGCTGGTGATCAGGTGGGTAACCCCAGATTCGTTCAGCCCGTACGCGACAGCGTCCTCCCCCAGCGTCGCGTAAAAAGTGACCACTGAAAAACAGACCCACAAATTTAACCCTGGAGACCTTAGTTTTGAGGCCATCAGCAGGATTTCCACGACACTGAATGGGGTCGAGGGGTCTTGCTAGCGAGGCGCCACTGCTGAGCCCTACAATGAGGGAAGGAGGCAAGGCTCACTCACGTGGAAAGTTGTGTTTGAAGCAGGCCTGGGCGGCGATCATCCACTCCGCCCGCGTCTCGCAGAAGATGCCGATTGTGCTCTTTGGCTGCTGGCCCAGGGTCGCCAACCCACTGCCAAACTGACTCACCGCCATGTCTACATCCTGGTAGGACAGCCACTTGTACTGACCCAGGATCAGCTACAAGAGAAAAAAAACACATGAGTCACACGCATTCTGCCAGTCACTCCTACAAGTCACATGACCCCAGGGAAGAAATGGCTATTTGTGAATGGCATGCCAGATTCATTATGAAGTAATGTAATAATCATGCAATCGTGGGGTCTGGTAGTGTAACATAATGGCTATGCAACTGGGCTTTTTGTACGGCTTGTTCGATTCCTGGCACTGCCATTATACCCATGAGCAAAGTAGTTAACCTGAATTGCTTCAGTAAATATCCAGCTGTATAAATGAATTGTAAGCGCAAGTCACTGGATGAGAACATCTGCTAAATGTCTAAATGTAAATGCGACTGCTCAGTTGTGTATACAGCTACACTCCAACTCTGTGCAAACTAGGATGCAGAATGTGTGAGCCTTGCGTGATCCCTGTGTAAAGACGGATGCATGATATTTACATTAGTCCTGATCCCTCCATGAGCAAAAAGGCAACATGTTTAACTCTTCAAATCAGCATAAGCAAGAATCCTGTATGTGTGCTTGTGTGTGGTATTCTGCCTGAGTCCATCTGTGTGTGTGTCAATGGTTGCACATGGATCAGATGGCTATAATTATTTCTGTGTGTGTGTGTGTGAGTATGTGTGAGTGTGTTTGTATGTCTGTAAATGGGGTCTGCATACCTTCTTGAACACTTTTCCGCTGGGCTGAGTCTCGTTCTGTGTGCTCAGCACCTCCCTGGTCCCAAGGCAGTCCGTTTCCCCAAAGCGCTGCACGGCGTGCTCAAACAGCTTGTCCAGGGTGTCCTTCCCTGGGAAATCCATGGTGGCCAGGGAGTCAAAGTGGTCCACAGATCGGTAGGGACCCTCGACGCTGCCTGTGGTGGACTTTGCCTTTACCCTTTTTGCCAGGGCTAGCTTCTGTTGGGTATTGGTGAGGATATACCATGGGACAAAAGTGATGGCCGTGTACAGCCACATCAGCAGATGCACGGGGAAAAAGGCGAGCGAATACACATTCTCCTTGAGGTTCATTTTGGTTCGCCTACAGGACTCAGTTATTGTATAGGGCGGGGCTTAACGAGTTAGTGGTGGGGTTGAGCCTGAGAAAGGAGGAGCCTGTGTCTGAGTGACAGGCTTAGTTCTGAGTTCCTGAGGTCTTGCAGTGAGGCCGGACACCAAGGTTGATCAAATGGGAGGTGTGGGGAAAATTACAGGCTAAAGAATCCGTTATGGTAGGATCCGGTTCACCTAAAGAATTAAGGAAGGCATAGATCCACGTCCACTAGCAGCAGATGGATGGGTCTGGCATGTTCAGGGAGCAGAAAAAGAGAGGGGGAGGAAAGAGAGAGGAAAATCATTATTTTCATACTAATAACGGTTACAATAGCTGCGTGACTTAAAGCACACCAGATGATGAGTAAATTGCATTAAATCCCCCACTCATGGAGATGGGGGAAAAAAAAGTTTCCTTAGATAGGTTTGATTCACCTTTTGACTGAACTCCAAGTTGGGTCTAGCATCACTTGGAAAGTATGATATTGATAGTCATTTGGATAGTCATTTACAAATGCACCGAGTTAAATAAGACCTAGAAGGCAAAACCATCAATGTGCCTCAAAACAAGGATGCAAAACACCATCTTAAGTGATCACTTAACAGCCGTTTCTAACGGGCAGCAGCCCTGCAGGGTGGTGCATAATTTGTCGTGGCACCACCCAGGGACGCACGCATCAACTGCAGGAGCTGCACACGACGTGTACTCCTCCGACTCAATGTACGATCAAGCGTAACCGCAGGACTGTGGGGAGACAAGAAGCGGCGTTGATCTGCGGTTATGATTAAAATAATTGTTCTTCGGTTATGATTAAAACTATTGTTCTTCGGTTATGATTAAAATTATTGTTCTTCGGTTATGATTAAAATTATGCAAAGCAAAATAGTGAGAAAAACAAGACTAGGTTTTTCTTTTTTAGATCCCTTCAGGCAACCTTTAAAGCTTCGACCGGCAATGTAATACATTATGTATAAAGCCCCACAGGCAAGATGACATATTGTAATACTATTTCAGCATTGAACACAAAATCTAATTTCTTCAAAAGCTATGGTTATTTTGTATGTAGAACCAGGAGAGTCACCTGCAAGCTACTGCCTTGCGCTCATTATGCCTGTACCTTGAGTTAAAAACACCCTGTTTATCGTAAGCTATAGGTCAACACAACGCAAGGCAAGTCTGAGGGAAAAAGCTTGGATCTTAAATGTTCAATTGAAACCATTTTCGTGTCACAAAAAGAGGAAGAATAGGCTAAACACACCAGTCCTACCACCCTGCCCACTGCTCACAATCTGAAGAGAAAAAGGGAAGACGGAAAAAGTGTAGGGCGATTTTCTTTTTTTGAAAATACACCCACACCGCTTACAACGGCTTCAATACACACGCAGCTGCAGCAGCTCAGCTTATCTCAGCAAAATGAAGCTGAACCCCTTCTGATACAAAGTTATCAAGTAAAACTAATCATAAACAGACGTTGCTAGTAATCCATCACACCCACAGATTGCACTGACATGTGCATAGTGTTGGGAGGATAATATCCAAATCAGATTAAATTCAAAATACAAATGGCTGATATTCCATTTGGCTCTTGGGCTTGTATTGTATAAGTAGCCAAATGTAGTATTGTATAAATTGTATATTAAAATAGGCTTGTATTGCATAGCTTGTATTGTAAAAATGTAAATGTAGTGCATTAAAAACATGCACTAGTCCTTAAACCCATAATCACATAGGGAATACAGAATTCACATCTAATAACATCAAAAACAATGGCCTACTCTTATTAGTGGAACTACAGACAACCACTCATTTTCCACTTCCCTTGAGTTCCACCACTGGCCTGCTGGGGAACAAAAGAATTCTGCCTTCGTGAGGGGCCCAAATAATTTGCTTGCATTTTGAATAGAAAGCAGGCCATTCAGAAACTCAACTGTAAATTTGCTTCCACAGTAACACGGCCTTCGGTATGCTTTTCATATGGGCTACGTGTAGTGTTAAACTACCCGTGAGCGACTTTTGAATATTCAAAACTTGACGTTGTAGAACTGAAGCAGGTGCTCAATATGTGTATGTACCCAGGATGCCGATCAGCGAGGATTCGCTGATCCTGAATTAACGTAGATGGCACATCTCATGGTCTAAGCCTGCTCTCAGCCCTTCCAGGCGACTCCAGATTCAGGCACATCTCATGGTCTAAGCCTGCTCTCAGCCCTTCCAGGCGACTCCAGATTCAGGCACATCTCATGGTCTAAGCCTGCTCTCAGCCCTTCCAGACGACTCCAGATTCAGGCACATCTCATGGTCTAAGCCTGCTCTCAGCCCTTCCAGGAGACTCCAGATTCAGGCACATCTCATGGTCTAAGCCTGCTCTCAGCCCTTCCAGGCGACTCCAGATTCAGGCACAGGTCATGGTCTAAGCCTGCTCTCAGCCCTTCCAGGCGACTCCAGATTCAGGCACATCTCATGGTCTAAGCCTGCTCTCAGCCCTTCCAGGCGATTCCAGATTCAGGCACAGGTCATGTGTCCTGCGCTGCACTCTAAAAGCAAATGCTAAACTTGTATCACTTCTCTGATAATTCATACATTAGTGGGCTATGCTCATTGTGTATCAGTGTTAGTGCCAAATAAAGCAATTTAAGCAATTCAATTTGACTTTCAGCAGATAATTCTTACATAATATTATGCGTTTGGCCTACTTCAATTCAGACTATTTAACTTAATTTCATCTCTGTTTCTGAGAACTGGAAACATCCCAGATGACAAATATCTGTATTCAACTGCATTGTTTATTGGACATGCCCAGAACCTATGGCAGCAATGTGTGCATACATAGAAACAACCCAAAAAAAAACATTTATGGCCACTTTTTTGTCGTGTTCAATGTTTAGTTATGACTCTGGAAAGCTATAAGAGATAATTAGGCAATCTGAAACCAAAAACAAATTTCGATTGTAAGAAAGCCAAGCCTGCTAAACAATGCCATTATCAAGAACACAAAAGAAATACACATCTACCCACTCATGTTTATTTGGCAACTAAACGCCAGCAAAAGGTAACAACTTATTGTAGGGCATGCCAGTATATTTCTCTACCATGCATTATTTCACAAAGACATTATTTCAATTCACTCAGAACACAGACCCCTCCCATTCTGGCTTTCCTACTTTTCTATGACTGTGCTCACCACATAACTACTGGAGTGACGTATATAGAGTACAGACCTCTCCAGGCCTAACAGGAAAAACCACTAAGGGTTTAGAATACAGAAATGTTAGTGATTTAATTGTAAAATGTTCCTCATTGAAATCATACAATAGGAACATCAGCCAAAAGCAAAAAAAAAAGAGGGCGTGTTACCATTAACTTGTTTGACAGGTAGGTTGACAAACTGGCACACCTTGCACGATACTAAAACATTGTGGCTGGAAAAATGGAGTCTAGGAGCAGAGAGGATGTTCTGCCTCAGGTGGGATTGGGAAATTGTCCTTTTTTCATCTCCCAATTTCGAATGAACAATCATATCTGAAGGCTCACACAAATGTCCTCAGACAATTGTGCAGAGTGCAGACTGACTGGCATGTATTCTGAAGTGTGAACTGTGCCGTAAACCCACTGACGCTGGCGGAGGACAGGTGCCTGACTGACCAGAGGTGTCGCTGTTGAGCGATGAAATGGGGAGTTCACTGCCAACTTAAACCCTCCTTCCCTGGGCAATGCCATTGCCTTTATGTGCCACCCTGCAGGACCGCTAAGAGAAAGAACCTTTGCTACAAAAAAACTCATGCTGTCACTCTGAACGCCACAAACCACAGCATTGTAGACATCACCCGCTTTGCAATGAATTACTTAAGTATACTCCTGCACATGATGCCCAGTGCATTCCCCCTTATTAAACCATTACGTTCTACAAAACGTTCACTGTTTGGTTTCAATAACATGTGCAAAGAAAAAGCACATAAAAAGAAAACTAGCCACAAAATGCTCCAGGAAAAAGTCTACCTTTCTGTCTCCTTTCCAACAATCATTCCTGACTTCAAAAACAGCAACAAATTAAGAATATTGAGGAAATTATGTCAAAATGGATGGCAGGTTAGTAACCTATTCCTATGCATGCCGTTCCATGTTAGGGTTCTTGTATAAATACCATAGAATTAGTAACAGTATAGACTAAAAATGCAAACATTGCACTTACTCCAGCAACGGACCCGCGCTCCCCCCCCTCCCCCAGTCCGTCTAAGAACACTAAGGACACGTCTAAACAGCAGCCTGACCAAGAAGATGTAGATGCCGCTAGATCTAATAATTATCAAGAAATATGTCATCTGCCTTCTGATGTAAACAATGTCAATAACTGTAATCATGCTGTGTCACAAATACCTGTCATTTTAAATAGTCAGCGGCATGGCCAAAGACAACTTAGACATCTTAATAGTAGCTCCCGTTCAAGTAATCTTATCCGTGTCAGTATTACCTCCAGACCTAATCAGAAGCCTGGCTCTATAACAATCAAAATAGCATTACTTAATATAAGATCACTAGGGAATAAATCATTTCTAATCAATGATTTTATCACATCACATAATCTTGATTTCATGTTCTTAACTGAAACCTGGTTAGATATAAAAAATACTGCTGCTATTCTAATTGAGACTTGCCCCTCTAACTTTAATACTTTCAACGTCAGCCGTGATGGCAAAAAAGGTGGTGGAGTAGCTGCTCTCTGTAGAGAGATATTTCAGTGCAAGCAGGTACATTTCGGAGAGTTTGCCTCCTTTGAATACCTTTCATTCCTTCTAAAGCATGCTCAACAAATTTTATTTCTAACAGTTTACAGGCCACCAAAATACTGCAGCAATTTCTTAGATGATTTCACTGAGCTACTTTCTCTCACTTCAACTGAATATGATTGTCTAGTTATTACTGGCGACTTTAATGTCCACATTGATAACACACTGGACAAATACGCAAAAGAACTCACTATCATACTGGAAACTTTTGGTTTATCACAGCATGTGCAAGGACCAACTCATACTCGAGGGCATACTCTGGATTTAGTTATCACCAAGGGCCTTGATATTTCTAGTGTATCTGTTGTTGATGTTGCACTTTCTGATCATTTTTCTGTGTTCTTTCATATCTCCACTATTCTTCAGACTCCTACTAAACCTGCAACAGTTAAAAAACGGCATTTTAATGAGAAGACTACTGAAATGTTTATTAAGGCTATTTCGCTGATCCCTCCCTCAACGTCAACCTCTGTGGACCAACTCTTAAATAATTTTAATTCAAACATGGAAGATATCATGAACACAATTGCCCCAGTAAAGGAAAAGTTGATCTCCCCCAAGCTTGCAGCACCATGGAGAAAGGCAGCTTCTGTAAAAGCACAGAAAAGAGAATGTAGGAAAGCAGAACGCAAATGGCGAAAATCAGGCCTCTACATCCACTACGACATTTATAAAGAAAACCTGCATAACTACAACCTTGTGTTAAAAATCGCAAGACAATCCTACTTCTCTGACGTGATAAAAAATAACTCTAACAATGCTCGTGTTCTATTTTCAGTTGTTGACAGACTGATTAGTCTTCCAGTGTCAACTTCCCCTGACCATTTATCGGCCAGTAAATGTAATGAGTTTGCTGACTTTTTCAGAGATAAAATTAAAACAATTAGAAGTTCTATAAATCAGCCAGCACAGAACATATTACCTTTTTATCCAGCTGGAATGACCTCAATACGAATGTCTAAATTTAAGACCATTGACTCTCATACCCTTGAAAAAATAGTTTTGCAATTAAATTTATCTACCTGCTGTCTAGATCCTTTGCCGACTGTGTTTCTCAAAAAGTGTTTCAATTATTTATCCAAAGACCTGCTACAAATTGTTAACTGTTCGATTTCATCTGGCCTTTTCCCACAGAGTCTAAAAACGGCAGTTATTAAACCCCTACTAAAAAAGAGCACTCTAGATTCGTCTGTTCTAAATAACTACAGACCGATATCAAACCTACCATTTATAGGTAAGGTAATTGAGAAGGTTGTTTATCACCAGCTTAGTTGTTTCCTTAAAACTAATGATTGTTTTGACATCTTCCAGTCTGGTTTTCGCCCCAACCACAGTACTGAGACGGCACTAATTAAGGTGGTTAACGACATTCGTCTTAACTCTGACTCTGGTAATATATCAGTTTTGGTTTTATTGGATTTAAGTGCTGCATTTGATACCGTTGACCATTCTATATTATTAGATAGACTAGAAAACTGGGTCGGACTATCTGATACGGTCCTTCACTGGTTCAGGTCATACCTGCAAGATAGAGATTACTTTGTCTCCATTGGCAACTTCGTCTCTCAGAAGGTTAACATGACGTGTGGAGTTCCTCAAGGATCAATCCTTGGCCCTCTCTTATTTAATCTTTACATGCTACCCTTAGGAAAACTTTTGCGGGACAACAATACTGCCTACCATAACTACGCTGATGATACACAAATTTATATTGCCCTCTCACCCTCTGATTATAGTCCAATTGATTCCCTATGTCATTGTGTCTCACTGATAAATGACTGGATGTGCCAGAACTTTCTTCAGCTAAACAAGGACAAAACAGAGGTAGTTGTTTTTGGTTCCAATAAAAATGAGAGAATTAAGGTCAGTGACTATCTAAAATCTCTATCACTACAGACTACAAATCAGGCCAGAAACTTGGGTGTTATTTTAGATGCTGATCTACACTTTGAAAACCAGGTTAACTCCTTAACCAAGTCAGCATATTACCACCTTAAAAATATAGCAAGGATTAGAGGCCTACTATCCAAACCAGACCTGGAAAAGCTTATCCATGCTTTCATCTCTAGTAGGCTAGATTATTGCAATGGGCTTTATACCGGCCTTCCTAAAAAAAACCTCCAAAAACTACAGCGTGTTCAAAATGCAGCTGCAAGGGTACTCACAAAAACTAAAAGATACGACCACATCACACCAGTCCTCAGATCTTTACACTGGCTTCCATTGTACCAGAGAGTTGAATTTAAAATTATTTTATTGGTCTATAAAACCCTAAATGGCTTGGGGCCAAAATATCTCCTAGATCTTCTTATACCCTATGAACCATCAAGAACCCTTAGGTCATCTGGAAAGGGACTATTAACTGTTTATAGACCTAAGACAAAACACGGTAAAGCATCATTCAAATATTATGCTTCCGACACCTGGAACAAACTCCCAGAAACACTTAGATACACCCCAAATGTGGCAACTTTTAAATCCAGGCTCAAAACGTTCTTGTTTTGTAGGGCTTATGGACACTGACTTGCTTTACTAAGAGTAGCCCCACAAAGGTGTAATTTTAATTGTCTTATCCATTATTGTTTTTATTCAGTTACTTCTGTTTTCTGCTGCAAATCTTATTGTCTTATCTTTTTATTTATTTATTTATTTTTAGATTCTTTATTCTTATTGCCTTATCTTTTTATTTTTTTAATGAATTTTAATGATTTCCTCGTTTAATCTTGTTATTGTATATGTAAAGCACATTGAATTGCACATGTGTATGAAATGCGCTCTATAAATAAAGCTGCCTTGCCTTGCCTGCCTTACAGTCACACATCTTTCCGGTGTCCACTCTGTCCTCTGAGAAAGAGGCAAAGCTCTGCTGAGAATGATCAATTCTCAAAAAACTCACAGTCATGGTATGATGTCTGTCTTGCGATGGGGTGGTCTGATGTCACACACTTAAAACAAACCGCAATTGATGCAACCCAGTACAATGACACAAAGCCAGTTCAGTACAGCACCGAAGTTGCTGACGGCATGCTGACAACCCAGCGACAGGCCCGTCACATGACCAATCCCACAATAGCCGATGGTCAAAGTTCTGACCTTAAGGCACCCTGCTCAATCTAACTTGGAGACACCCTTCATATGAAAAACAATCTCCACACCATTTATTCTGCAGTCTGTCACAACTAGAGTAACTACAAGCTATAAATTAAGCTAACACATAGGTTATCGGATGTGAAAGCAAACAAAGTCACTGATATGAATTAATCTCATGTTGGACAATGGTACATACACATACCTTTGCTATCCAGTAGATAATGTAACGTTCGTAAATTATGACATTGAATCTTCTTAACGGGCTGATTAATCAACCTTTCCCCACTGCTGACAAGATGTAAAAAAAGAGGCCGGTTTTTAAACTTCACTGATAAAGATCCTGACGCAAGAGCACATCCTTTTGAAGGTTTTGCATTCAGCCAATACTGCGGAAACATTTTGTTTGAAACCAAATGTGAGAACAGCAAATGATACCCCAATATCGACCACCTATAATACAACCTAAGGCCTAGCACGACAAGGATTTAAATGATATGGAAATTCAAAAGTTAAAGAGGGCAAATATATAACCTCTATGATTTGCACCATTGCAAAATGAACAGTGAGTCATCCTTTGCTGTTTGTTCATTTGTATATTGCACATCTATTCATGTGGTTTTATCAGTGTTACCAGAATGTCACAGGAGCAGAGATTTACATGTAATATGGGTTATCTATGTGGACTTATATAGGTGGACTGTCTAGATCTGTGAACAGGAGTAGCGGCGTTCTCTACAGCAGTCACCGCCGCCAAGGTATCCTACTATCACACAAAAATTTGCAAACACAGTTCTAACCCCCGTCAACTGTTCTCTATCTTCTCCTCCCTCCTCAGCAAACCCCCTCCTGCTCCTCACTCCTCGTTCACTGCAGACGACTTTGCAGATTCCTTCGATGAGAAGATCGCAGACATCCGCAGCTCCTTCAGCCCCACTCCCCCTCCCCTCACAGACACTGTTTCCCACTCTCTTTCTCTCTCTACCCCTTCTGTGTCCCCCCCCTGCTTCTCCACCTTTTCTCCCCTTTCTCAGACTGATGTGTCCCATCTCCTACTCTCCCATCGCCCCACTACTTGTGCCCTCGACCCTATCCCTTCATCTCTCCTCCAGGCAATCACCCCAGATATCCTCCCGTTTGTGACCTCCCTGGTGAACTCCTCCCTGACCTCTGGCTGTTTCCCCTCATCCTTCAAAAGAGCCCACATCACCCCGATCCTGAAAAAACCTACGCTGGACCCCTCCAACATCCAAAACTACAGACCGGTATCCCTTCTTTCTTTTCTTTCCAAAACTATCGAACGCGCTGTTTCTAACCAACTGTCGTCTTTCCTCACCCAGAACAACCTGCTAGACCCCCTCCAGTCCGGCTTCAAACCCGGCCACTCAACGGAGACCGCACTCCTCTCCGTCAGCGAGATGCTTCATGCAGCTCGGGCAGCCTCCCTCTCCTCTGTGCTAATACTTCTAGACCTCTCTGCCGCCTTCGACACCGTAGATCACTCCATCCTCCTGTCGTCCCTGTCTGCAGCGGGGATCCGCGGCTCGGCCCTGGCCTGGATTGAGTCCTACCTCTCGGAACGCTCCTCCCAGGTTGCCTGGGCTGGTAAAGTATCGGCACCCCGTCCCCTTACCACAGGAGTCCCCCAGGGCTCAGTCCTTGGTCCCCTCCTTTTCTCCATCTACACCAAATCCCTTGGCCCTGTTATCACTGCTCATGGTCTTTCTTACCACTGCTATGCTGACGATACTCAACTCTTTCTCTCCTTCTCACCCTCTGACACTCAGGTATCAGCCCGCGTCTCCGCTTGCCTGAGCGACATCCAGAGCTGGATGGACAACCGCCATCTCAAGCTCAATCCTGGCAAGACTGAGCTCATCTACATTCCTGCTTTAACCTCTCCTCCTCTCAATCTCTCTATTTCCCTAGGGGACACTCCACTGACCCCAACGCCCTGTGCCAGGAACCTCGGAGTCGTGATGGACAACAGGCTGTCCCTCTCCGAGAACATCGCAGCGGTAGCCCGGGCATGCAGGTTCTTCCTGTACAACATCAGGAGAATCCGCCCCTTCCTCACCACCCACTCAACCCAGCTCCTGGTCCAAGCAATGGTGCTGTCTCGCCTGGACTATTGCAACTCTCTCCTGGCTGGCCTGCCAGCATCGGCTATTAGACCCCTTCAGCTTATCCAGAACGCAGCAGCGCGCCTGGTCTTTAACCTCCCCCGACACTCCCATGTCACCCCCCTGCTCACTGACCTCCACTGGCTACCGGTGATGGCTCGCATCAAATTCAAAACATTGGTGCTCGCCTTCCAGGCAGTCCGAGGTTCTGCCCCCCCATACCTCCAAAAACTAATCAGACCCTACACACCTGCCAGATCCCTGCGCTCCGCCTCCTCAGGACGACTGGTACCCCCCCCTCTTCATGCTAGCACCCGGTCTCGACGTCTGTCTGTCCTGGCCCCACGGTGGTGGAATGAGCTCCCCGTGGAGGTCAGAACAGCAGAAAGTCTGACTGCCTTCAAGCGCAGATTGAAGACTCACCTCTTCAAGCTGCACCTCTCTCCACCCCTCCCTACCTCCCTGTGACTATTGTTATTAATGTTGTGTATTTTTCAATATATGCTAAAGAACAACTTGGTAGCTATGCTTACTCAATTCTGAAACAACACAAGTATTCATTTCTATTGTAATCAGAGAGGATAATACGAAAACAGGAAGGTCCTTAGGTCTTATTACCCCAAGAGTACCATATGGAACAATGTCATTGAGACTTCTGTGGCAAAAGCCTCATTCATGATACCGATAAGACCATAAAAAAATATTATTTTGGAACTACAGACACATTTGGTGGGGAGGCCATCAGTACGACATTGGATGGTGAGTACAAAGGACCGTCACTAAAGCTTCGGACACTTCCATACACGCATGTCGCTCTATGGATCATTTAAAATGACTGAAAAAGCACACGACCTCAAGTGACCTGTTGAATGATTGCTTTAGGCTTTGGTATGGCATTTTAATACAATACAAAACAAACTACTACTTTGTGAAAAATTGTGATATCTACAGATCGACACATTTTTTGTTATTTTGGTTCTGTACTCCAGCACTTTGAGTTTGAAAGTATACAATGACAATGAGGTTGAAGTGCAGACTGTCAGTTTTAATTTGAGGGTATTTTCATATTTTAATTTCATATCCATATCGAATGAACGTTTAGAAATTATGGAACCTGAATTATGGAACCCTCCCCAGTTTAAGATAATGTAAAATAAAGTAATAATTTTTCATATTTGGTGGCATATCCTTTGTCTGAGGTATCAAACGAGCCTCAAACCATCACTCTGCTGCCAGATATGCAGTAGATATGGATCATGGATCACTTTAAGGGTTGTTTCTCCTGACATTTTCCTATTGAGAAAAATCCAAGTTAGACTGATGCCCGAAAATACGGCAGCGTATTGCTGCCACTCTAAAAATAAAAATATTATCTATCGTCTTCGAAAACCCATCAATGGCACCATTAATGCATACTCCATACGGTTTCAGTTTATCGTATGAATCGACATGTCATAAAAAATTCGGATTCTTGTACAACCGACGTTGAAGAGTCGCACCCCAGTAGGATCTAACACTTGAAGTATTCGTCTTACTGTTGCCTGAGTCACCACATATCCCGCTTGTATGCATTTAAGGTGCATGAGTTTGTATCCGTGTAGTTCCCCATATTGTCCCAGTTGATCCTCAATAAACAACGCGACTTCTAGGAGATCGCATTTATATACTCGCCTGTGCAGTCTTTGCGATTTCAGAATTTACCTCAACGTGCTTAGACTAACGACAACACCATCAATTAGACTTAAAGAAAGCAAAATCTCCCAGTGCTTTAAACCAAGAAGGAAGTAAACCTTTATTAATTCTGCTAAAGCTTACATTTTTCAGAATAGCCAACAGTAGACTAGCTACCCTATCTACCAAAACAGAGAATATCAAAATGAGAAAAGTTTACCCTGACGCATATAGGTTAGAAGTTTATCTCGTTATAACGAGAAATCTTTAATGTAAAAACGACACAATGAACTATGTTGAAACAACAAGATCTTATCTCGTTATAACGAGATAATATTTTTATTTTCAGAGTGGCAGCAATATGCTTCCGTAGTGGAACTATGTATAAAAGTCTCTATAATTTCTAAAGGGTTCATCCGATATGAATGAAAATACCCTCAAATTAAAGCTGACAGTCTGCACGTCAACCTCGTTGTCATTGTATCCATCTCAAACTCAAAGTGCTAGAGTACAAAACCAAAATAACAAAAAAAAGTGTCACTGTCCGTTGAATTATGGTGCTCACTGTATATGATATCTAGATCTAGCGTCATCCAAAATCATCCTTGGTGATTAACCCTTTCTTTTCTGAGAGAATGAGTCCTAAAATGTGAAGTATTAACATTTAATAAAACGTTTGTCCTCTTTTCCCATGGGGACTTTGATCTTGGCTAGCCTACATTTATTTGGCGACCAACGCACCCACCAAACAAGATCAAAAGAAAACAAGTGTAGAGGTTTGTACCAACATGAACATTTTAAACATCACAGGATGTAGACCAGGAGGCAATGCACAAAGTCTCCTGTTCTAGATTAATGAAGAGATTGGCTGATTGTTTTACCTAAGAATCAATAATTTTAAAAAAAACTGCAAACAAGCTTGACAAGATTACTGAGGATTAAAGTACTACCGCTCTTGGGCCAGGAATCGTACTTTACCCTCCAGGGTCACAGGAAAAACATTTGCACATTATGTTGATGTATCATTCACAGTATGAACAATACCAGCATATAGATTACCGCACTGAGGTATTGGCCCTCATTCAGAAAGATCATTTATCTATCAATTGTAAAAGAATGTCCACCGAACTCTCATGTTTCCTGATGCACTACTTTTTTCCCCCCAAAAGTTATGGAAACAAAAAACATAACAGAAGGAAAAAAGATAATGTTTATTTTTTTCTTATTCTTCTTTTTTACTTATAGATACTGAATTTGTGAGTTCAATTCATGTCACATCTGTTGCGTAATACACACCCTATTGTGGTGACTCAAAGCCAACATTACTGTACTAGTAAAGAGCATTATCTGCTTACACTGTAGATGTAATGAAGTACATGACCATAACCTTTAACGCAATATATCAGGATCTGCCATGTCCGTTATGGCACAGACACATAATTTCTCTTAAAGCTTCCATGAATATAACAGTGTGGATACACATGTAAGCTACATACTAACTCTACATTATCCATTTCACCAGAAACATTCTAATTATCTCATGAAACACAAGTCACAGTATCAAAAGCTCACAGCAAAACAAACCAATGCAAATTCCTGTGACACAATAAACACAATAAATCATGAAAGTGCATGGTATAGGTTACCTCTGAGATCTCAAAAGAAGAAAATACAGTGTTTTCTGACACCAAGCAACATGAACTCTGAAAACACTCCAAACAAAATCAATGCCCAAAATGTAATGTCCAATCTGAGAAAAACCCAACAAAAACCCCCCAACAAATTACAAGAAAAACATAAAGAAACAATGATGTAGCCCTCTAGCCATCACTTAATCTAAACAGCTACACTAAAGCCTCAAGCAACAGCCCAAAAAAGGACATTTATTTCATGCAATTTCCAATTTTCATGCAACACTTCCAGAAATAGTTTAAATGATAAATAATATCATAATAAATTTTTTTTCACCATTTACTTCTTCAATTTGGAAGCCTTGCGCATAACACTTGCAAATGGATATTGTGTGCGTGCTAAACAGAGGCCTCGTTTGTCCTGTGAGGTGACACCTATAGGTTTTGGCCAAGTTCAAAGAGTCCAGCATGATCTCAAAGTATTATTAGAGAATTCATGTAACACAACTCAGCCGCGACACTGCAATATTCCACAGCCTGTGCTTGCTGGTGAGACCGCCTCACAAATGAATGGCAAAAAAAGATTTCACTTACCAATGGAAAAAGTGCTTGAATGTATCCTGCTGTAGGTAAAAGAGAGAAAAAAGAACAGGTTAGCCATGACTAGATGTCAGATATTAAAACACAGAAAACACAGAGCCTAAATAGAGTATATACGAACCCACACATAATGACAAAAAAATTCTGAAAACTAAAAATGCAACTAATTTTCACGGCCTACTTGTACCACTGCGATAAAGGTTTTTTTTTACAAGCCTCACTGCATTCAGTCAACACTGTAAATTAGCCTCATACTTTAACCATAGGAGCTATGAATGGTGCATCAAACAAAAACAGGATGCAAGGCAGGAGCATCAAAGGGCACTTTCTTATTTATTTCACCTCAGTCTGGGGGAGGTCACACGCAACACTGTCCCTCCCATATACCGAGTGTACATATTACTGTATAAACCCACAGTTCTATCCATGCACTGCAGTCTTATACAGAGGATAGAAGACTCCCGCGAGGCCTCTCACCCTCCCAACACTCCACTAGTCCTTGGCTGTATTATTTAATTATTTATATAAAGGCTTCTGCATTTTGGCTTTCTTCGGCATACAGAACGGCTTCACAAAACGGCTTACTTATACAGCCATCAACCAGTGACAAAGCAAATGGCATTGGTCCGCTTCAAACGCCGACGATCTGGTTCCAAATGAATATCCCTGACAGCGCACCACCCTCACCTGACCAATGACACAACAACCAATTCCTTGAGAGTGCTGAGGAGACTGGGATAGCCAATGATATCCTCGCTATTGGCTCAGCCTATACGGGGGTGAAAGGTGCTGGCTGTAACAGGCGGGAGTCCAGTATTCTCTGCTATATTTAGGCACTGCCTAAGAGCAAAAATGATCGAAGAGCAAAAACCTGAAACTGAACTACAAACGTAGTTACCCTATGCCTGAATACGCATACACACACTCCTTTATTATGCCTTCACTCTTTAGCAATTTCTCAGTTTTCTCCAATGACGTTCTGCCTTGTAATAAAGCGGGGTTGCGACATCCACTGGAGGAGGATTCTAGGTATAAGGAACATGGCTTGGATTGCTCAAAAGTGCATGTGCTCAATACCATGAAAATATATTAAGTTCAAATATTTTTTAATGAAAATTACATTACATGGTAATGACTTAGCCGATTCACTTATCCAGAGCAACTGGACAATATCAGTGTTTAGTCTCGGAAATGCAAAAGTACAATATCACCAAAAAGGCACCAAAAGCCTATTTATAATCACTATGTATAATGTTAACTGAACAAAGCAACAGTTTGTATTCTAACAAATTATATATAATAAAAAAATGAAATACAAAACAAATGTTATGAAAATTATTATGCATTATGCATTTTACGGTGTACATGTGCTCCAATGTGGCAAATTATCATGTAAATGTATGGTCATATTTTTTTAAAGAAGCTAGCGTTAAGGCACGAGTGGTAATACAGATGGCTAAAGCCCAGAACCAAGGTAAAGAGCATAGTGAAAACACCTCTTACCACACAGGTCTGGCATCAGGCCTACATCCCCCCCCCCTCCCTCCTTTAATTAAAAAATGCTTTATATTATATTACATTACAGGCATTTAGACGCTCTTATCCGGAGCGACTTACACAGCTTTTTTAAAAAGTTTGATATATTATCCATTTATACAGCTGGAGATTAACTGAAGCTATTCAAGTTAAGTACCTTGCTCAAGGGCACAATGGCAGTGTCCTATCTGGGAGTCAAACCTGCAACCTTTAGGTTACAAGCCAGGCCAGTTCCTTAAACATTATACAACAATGCCGCAATGCTCTGCACCAGAACAGAAGTGACGCACATTCCGGAGTGTGTTGTTCTTATCACCTAGTCTTGCAACGCACAGTTACAACAGATTTGACTTCTGAAAATGTATGATAAAAAATAAATGCTATTTTGAAAACTATGATTTTATTATGAACATGAATTGATTTATTGACTTGTTTTAAACTGACATTGTTCAGTAAAAATAGATAATGTGCCAGTTTATTTGGAACACAAGGCTTGCAGCATCATTGGCAGGCTGACATCAACCTGCCTTTAAAGACAGTCATGAACACGTGTCCCTGAGTCACCATGGAAACTACATCATGTGTTGAGCTGTTTTTAAGTCCACTCTCTTCCGAGGTCGATCAGCCAATCACAGCTGTTTGAATGAAGATGTGGCAACCTGTCAATCTATTTATGCTTAAATGCAATATGAACAGAGTACAATTAGCTAGAGTAAAACGCAGATGAGCCAGCAAACTCACTTTTCGCTTCATCTGTGCTGCCGGGAGCATGTCTCATTTTAGAAAAGTGCCCCTGTGTCACTGCAAGTTTCACATGAGCATGCAGTATTGACATGGCCCAATTACACATCCTCCCTAGAACAGTGCAAAATAACAGGGGCTCACGCTGACATTTGCAACATTCTGGAGGGCCAGGACAGGTACCAACAGGGGCCATTAAACCTATAGCAGTAATATCCCAATGCTAAAAAATGAGGGCATTTTTTCATCAGAGTAACTGAAACGGATGAATTAAAATTAATATAAAAATTGGATGAATGGGCTCACCTCATTCTCTAAGCCTGCTGTTAGCCCATCCAGTCCTCACCATTTCACTATTATGATTAGCTCTTTAACATACTTATGTAGCCCTGTTTAACAGTCATGTGTAAAACCTGCTTCATTCATTCATGGCTTCACAGGCCTGATAAGCAACTCAACTAATATACATTTGCGCTGACCCCAGGTGGATGCAGATGGTAGAAGGAGATATGCGGGATGTGTTGAGACACATTATTCTGCATGCTGATTGAGCAGGTGACATCCGCTGGATTTTATGGTATGCCACTGCACTTGGCATATCTCGCATTTAGCACAAGGACTATACAATGAGCTAAAACACTGTTTGCTTACAGGCCATTTACCACTGACAACAATACATGGGACTACCTTTTACTCAGGCCCATAGCTACACAGCCACTGGATTTTTATTTTATTTTATTACTTTTTATTATGATTTCTACAGAATCACCAGGGAACCTAAGGAAACTGTAGATAATTAAGATGTGGGAGGAGCAACTACATTGATTGCAGCCCGTGGTCTGTGGCTTGTACTCCTTCCTCCTCAGCAGAAAAATTTTGAAATGTTAAAAAAGTTTAACCGAGGGCATGGTTTTGTCTGTCTGTATTTATTTTATTTTTCCTCGGGCTCTGTAAAACACATTCTCCACTTAAGCAAGTTACGGTAGGCTACTGACTGATGTCTGAAAGTGAATATTTCGGCTTAATTTGCGATGGACTAATGTCATACTGTGATGTTCTGAGTACACGGGGATTGCCCTGCTCAATTTACTTCATTTATCAGGGCCTATGACTTTAAGGTTACCGTTTCCGTGGTGAAGTGCAATTTCTTACATCAACAGCCCCAAGGGCACCATTCTTGCAACCACTGATGAGGTCCCCGTATAATAATACGCTTCTATGTCCTGTACACGGCTTACGTCTACAGAGAGCTATGACGTGCGATACTGACAAAAGATGTGCAACACCAAAATGACATTGTCATAAATCATTGTTCACGTCACTAACGTTTCTACATATTCCGGTATGATTTCTAATATTCGTGAGTCAAGCTGTTTCATGTGTGCTATAAGCCCAGCGAATACCAAACTAAAAAACCGCTGGTATTCATATGTTAATCAAAGATCCCATCCAGAAGACAACAATAAATACAGCCATTTTGTGATAAAGCCACGCTAGTTAACGTTAGCCAGGTTAGATATCAAGCTAGCGAACCAACTGTTGGAAATATAGGTGCCTAGCATGCCTGCCACTGTCATGATGAAGTTAGTTAATCAAGTCAAACCCTGATTGTAGAATAACGTAAATGAGGGTAGTTAAATGCTGTCAGGTGTAACGTTTGTATGGCTAGCCAACTATCTAGGCATATCAAAAACCGCATACTCATTTTGATATCAAAAATATTGCTAGCTTTATATTCAGGCTGGTGATGTGCGAATACATAATTGCCATTGTAATCACTTCCATAGAAAAACATTAAGGTGTAACAATAGCAATATTACAAAAGTATATAAAATTGTACATCCTTACCCTCAGTCGCTACGCACACGTCAGAAGCAGATTCCAGTCTATACTCATACGATCGGTTGTCCGAAAGTAACCTTTCGTTTTCCGGGAGGGAAATACTCAGTTTTGCTCAGACAAACCCGGAAACATGACGTCATCTGACTCCATTTTCCTGAACCAATAAGCACGGTTCTTTATATGCATCGTAAATGTTATCCGTTTTGCATCTTGCGCAAATTGCAGTCAACCAACCTCCGCAGAATGGATGACTGGAAAATATGAATAAGGTGTGAAGCTACAAGTGGTCCACTTCCCGACAAAATGTCCCGTATACTTTACGCCATAAAATCTGTTTTAATTCATATCAAATATATGTACACAAAAATATACATTAAAATTGTGTGAGCACATTTTGAAGTTATTGCAAATTTTTATTTTTACTTGTCTAACAAGTCAAAGTCCGAGTACTAAGTTTTTTCTCTCTTTAGAATTCCAAAGCGGCAGCAATTATGATACATTTTGAGTCAAATTAATATTAAAATAGTATTTGATTATATGTGACCATTGTTTGAGTTGTGTCTAATCCTGCAATCCTAGTCATGTTTGATTTATGCCAAATCCAATCATTACTCCTAAATGATTTAGGCCAGGGATACACAGAGTTGAACAATGAAGGACATGCAATTGATCTATAAAGTTTAAAAACGAAATTTCGTCCGATTTATTCCTATTTTTCCTCTTTTTAAATATTATTTATTTTATATATATTATTTATTTTATTTGATACATTACCTTTACAAGTACAAACAACTTGTAAGGTCATTCGTGAAATGTGGTGGCAGCAGTCGTGCTGTGAACCGTGTAAAAAAAAAAAAAAAAAAAAAAAAAAAAATGTTATTCTGTCCCCTTTCTGTTTCTTTCTCAGCTTTCTGTGCAAGTGATCAGTGTGTGCAGGGTGGTGTGTGTGCACTGTGTGGTTGACTGGCACTGATGGGATGGATCCCCATGCAGTGTGTGTGTGCCACAGTGTGTGGTGACCAGGCCAGTGGAGGAGAGGAGCTGGGAGTGCTGTGTATGTGCGTGTCACATCTGCCACTGAATACTGAGGTGTAAAACTGTGTAAGTGTAAAAAAATAAAAAAATAAAAATTTTTTTTTTTTTTTTTTTTTTTTATGTGAGTGGAGAGATCCAGTCATCACCACCACCAAAAAACAAAAAAGAGAAAGAAAACCAACAGAAGAAAATAATTTTGATTTTTTTTTTTTTTTTTTTTTTGCACCACCCACACGGTTAGCTGTGTTGCATTCCCAACAATGCACGATCTTAACAAGTGTACCTCGTTTTAAAAGGGACTAATCAGGCTTTTTTTCAAAATAAATAAAATACAATACCAATTGGTATTATTAAAGGGGAGGAATAATCGACCGAAATAACGTTTCCGAACTTTTTTTGAGGAGTGTATATGTGCAATTAAGAGATGGGTAAAACACTGGTCTTTAGTCTTGAAAATACTAAATTTGCTCTTCAATGTGTAAGACATAACAATGATTAACAATGTCTAATAATAATAATTTCACACACACACAAAGGCAAGATTGCGCCATGTACATGTTTATTTCAAACGTTAAATTAAAAATATCAATAGTGCAGTTGAAATGTAGAACCTTCCCAAGTCATACTTAAAAGCATGACATTTCTTCACTGCTTGTAAAATATAAGAGCATACCCTGCAGTCCAATGTAAGCAGTTCAGTAGGTCTTCCGCAACAATATTCATGTGACAGTGCTGCAGGCCTTTTCATTTGCAAGTCTTTAAATCAACCAAAAAGAGGCGTATAATATAACTAAATAACAATTTAACAATTCATAAAAATGAAGACTGGTCAAAGGATTACAGTATTATTTTGATATTTCCACTTTAAAATCAATATTTCTCTGCTAGCTGCTATCTCTTGTTGGCTTTTCTTTTTAGCCTGAAGGCTAGATTTGCAGTATATGTATTGCATTTCAAATTGAACATGTTCAATAACTTCTTGATTTGTTCATTTATATTCCAGATTTTAATATTTTCATAATTATTCCATGCATTGTAGGCCACCAAGAACAAGAGCACCGTATTAAATAAAAATAAGGTAGAATGAAAACCAGCACAATTCCATCTCAGAAGGATGGGAATAGTTTATCCACAGATGATCAAGTTTTCACCAACCATGTCCGCCAGCTGTAGCACTTAATACCTTTAAGGCGATTGTTAACGGAGTTGATTCAAGGGATTAAATGAAATACTAATTAATGTTGCCTTTCGTGCCTGTGTACAACTACGCCAGCATATAAGTGAATACATAGGTTTTATTCAAAGTGAAACAAAAACAAGTCACAAAAGGCCATCCTCCGTGTTTTTATTTGAACAGGTCTATATTTATAATTGGTTTACCTCAGAAGTGCACAAAACAAAGATGGAAAAAAAAAAACTACAAAATTACAAATTGATAGGACTAGCAATTATTTCCTGTCTTCACAGCCCGACCAACTGTGAATATAAGTTAGAAGGTTCACCTAACAGTCACTGTAAAACTGACTGACAGTACTCCGGAAATACATTTACCAAAGTCGAAAGAGACACTATCAATCATTTGGCTTACCAATGCAATCATCTTTCATCCACTCATCAAGGGATTGGCTAAAAATATGCAGAAATAAATGGCAAATGCACATAACCTTCAACACTCAGGTAAGACCACCTCATACAATAAAAAAAACCTGGTACAATATTCAAAGAATGGTCTGGGGTTGTTCAAATCATTTTTTGCCCTCCACCATAATAATGTGATAGCCAAACTTTGTTTTGACAGGAGGGTCTGTGTATACAGGTTTGTCCATAGAGCTGACTGGCAGGGCAAACGCAGCGTCCTGGAATGGTCCAACCATGGACCCTCTAGTCATCCAGCCAAGATCACCCTGTCACAGAAACAGGCACACAATGTGCACTTATCAAAAACATGCAAACAAATCTTTTAGGCTACTGTTATAAGGGTAAAGGCAACATTTAAATATAATGTGAGGATGAAACATTACTGTTGTATTGTCTAACAAGGGAACAATTCTCATATACATTTTACATTTCCAATTAATCAACTGAAATATATTTTCGTCATTGAAAGAATCACACACATCTCTGTTACAGCCGGACTGCAAGTGTATCTAGGGCTATACGATTATGGCAAAAAATTATAATCAAGATTATTTTAGTCAATGTTGAGATCACGATTATTTAACACAATTATTCATTGGTTTTCGGAACATAATACCCTTAATTGCACATTTTCTAACCCTAACCCTCTACTGTGAGGGAGGTAAAATAGGAGTGCTTGATTTGACATAGAGCACCAGAGGAAGTACAGTAAAGTGAGTTTTCATTTGTTAACAGACTGTGCCTTCAAAATCATCATTCTCGATTATTCTTGTTTAGTAATCGTGAGAAGCCAAAATAGTAATCACGATTAAAATGTGATTCATTGTGCAGCCCTAAGTGTATCCTAAAGATTTTACTGTGCTCAAGTACAGGAGTGAACCAGAGTAGTTTATAGAGCTGTCAGAAAACTAAAACGAAGGTCATTGGTTGGAACAAAAACCAGGACCGGACCTCTGCACCCCTTGTAATAGCACTGTAGAACAAAAGGTACAAGAGATCCTACTCTGTAAATTGGCATGTGTATACATCAGACTGTATAGAACAGCATATAAAAAAATTTGCAAAATTTTTCAAAGTACTTTGGAGATAATTATTCATTTTAATTCTCAATCAATTAATGCAAATAATTAAGAGTCTTTGTGATTACAATGAGCGCAAGATATTGTTTTTTACCATTTACGGTTGTCAAACTGTAGGTCTCGAAAGTAGATGTGGGTAGGCCAAAAATTGAGTGAAAATTGACACGTTATGCCTAATTTCCGAATTTGATGCCTGCAACACGTTCCAAAAAAGACTGGGAAGTTCAAAAAACACCTGTTTGGAACATTCCACAGGTAAACAGGTGATGCGATCATGACTGAGTATAAAATGATTCCAAAAGACTCTTGATATCTTATTTTCAGGTACTCTTACAAGTGATACTATAACCTCTCTGCATTTGAATGGATCTCTATGTGAATTGGGGGGTGGGACTAGATTAAGCTGTACATTACACAGGAATAGTATGGAGCCCATGGTTGACGAAATGGCTGTAAGTCATCAAGCGTCTGAGGTATCAAACAAGCCTCAAACCATCACTCTGCTGCCAGATATGCAGTAGATATGGATAGATCACTTGAAGGGTTGTTTCTTCTGACTTATTTTTCCATAGAGTTCCTTTGATGAACACATCTCCAGTTTTTATTTTAAAGCTGAAATAAAACCAAAATCCAAACACCTTTAAAGATACAAATTTTGTAATTGTAATTTTGCATCCATATTTAATCAAGGTGCAACATTTTCAGTTCTCCCAAACTAAAATTATCATGTAACTTTGCATTGCCACAAAGAACCTTTGGACCAAGCGCATTCTTGTCGCAGAGCACCTAGCTCCATCTAATGGACAACAGCAGATACTGACATCAGTTTTTAGAGGAGGTTTAAATGGAAGGGCTTTGAACAGTGGGATGAAACACTGTATGCAAAATAAACAGATTGCTGTAAGATTCTAAATTGATGTGATCCAGTCAAGTCTCAAACAATGGCAAAGATCACCCTGTATTACCTACATTACCAACAGTTACTTTGTTTGGAAATGCTTTACATTTTGTGTATGGTACTACAATGCCAGGAGAGTTGCTAGGAGGGTTTAAGAAATTCTGGGCAACTTTAACCCAACTGAGAGGAACTGTGTACTGCTAATATAGTCATAGTCAGCTAATGATAGAGCAACAAGGTCAGAATGAGTGCATTTACAGATTAAACCACAACCCAAGAAAAGTCTTTTTTAATAAACTACGATTTTCCAAACTTACTCCTTGTCTGGCTTTATCTTCACTATATTGCGATGCCACCTCACTGAACCGGAGACCTGACTTGAGTTTCTCCATTGCCTCCATACATTTTCCATGTTTTTCACAAAGGATATGTCGAACCTGTAAACAGATCATGTTTGAAATTTAGGATTTAATCCAAAGGTTTGACATCTGATATACCACAGACAAGAGCACAACCATATTATTTATGTTGAGAGAAATTGTAATTAAAATGAAAAAAAGTCAAAGAAAACATTTTTATGGAACTAGGCAAACTACTTGCATGGCCTACCGAGATAATTTCTACAAGAACACCAATGCAGAAAATGTCTAAAAGAAACTTGTATGACGTAAAGTTTTCAGGAAAACATGTCTCGGAAGTCCGAATATTTCCGACTTCCGAGAAGAAAAAAATATTTGAACGTGACGTGGTACGAGACCATTTGAACACAGCATTACATTAGAGAATATTGCCACTGCGTCGCGTAATTTAGGGTCAGACATTTTTCACATCAATTTTTATCAGCGCTGAACATATGTTTTCGAACATTGGCCAGATGGTCTCCATTGTCTGCTCTCTTCGGGTACCTACGCACGCTGACTGATCGTGGTGACCTGCTGTCAGTAGGCTGAGGGTTTATATTGTCCGACACAAAACTGCCAAACAGACCCCCCCCAAGGTTTGTCATAGCTGGAAAACAGGATTTTGGTTACCGCACCTTAACAGCAGTACCTCCTTTCTCTTTCTTCTCTTTTTTATCGGAGTCACCACTTCCTGAAGCACCTGCGCCTGAAAATAAAATGTTCGACACGTGTAAGCGGTCTGATTCTAAGTTAATCGCCTAGCTAGCCAACTACCATGCACTCGAATATAGAGCTCATACACTTTCTGTTAGACATAAACGTGTCGCTAGCTTGCTAACATAAAATTAAGCTAACGTTACGTACACATATAACGTGTTTTTTTACCTACATATATTGTTACATGGGTTGTTCGTTAGCTACGTCCCTTAGCAAGGTAACAAGCAAGAAGGGAGTTCTGCTAGCTAACGTTAGATGAATTGTTTGAAGACACAGGATAAATTGTACGCTAACATTAACTCAACGCTACGTCTGGCCGTGTTTCAAACGATATGATGATGTCTCAAAATCAGTTAACTGATTTAGTCAACGCATATCTACCTTTGCCACCCTTACCACCTTTTCCTTTTGGTGGCATTTTCAATAATATTTTACTTCCAAACAAGGCAAAATTCTCGATTCAGTTAAGAGTCGACTTCAACAGAAGGTGGACCCATAGCAAGAGGTTTAACGTGAAGCCTGTTAGGATAAGTTATTTATATTTATCTTGTGAAAATAATGATTCATACAAAAACTGAACTAAAAAAAGCTAAAATATGTATGTAATGCTTAATTATCTGTAATACATCAAATGTATGTTGCATTTTCAAACTAACTGAAATATTGCCCCGGTTATATTTTGGATGACTAATGACGTCATTGTAAGTGTATAAGGACCTTTGATGGCACCTCATTGCAGATGCTAATCATTCACTTTTTTTATTTTGGCTTATACTAAACTGGTCTTTGTTTTTGACGGATGTCGCTGCTCAGCTGAAATTTTATTTTGCTGTAACATCTGATCATACAGACAACAATAATTCCCTAGCTTGCTAATCATATTTTAAGTGGACCACGGCCGGTGTTTGTGCAATGTAAATTCTACGTTGGATGCATCTAGGGAGCTTGGAATCCTCAAACTATTAGCTGTCGATAGCTAATATAGATAAATAAACCATGGATTTCAATACTGACTGCCCTTCTTGCATTTTTCTAGTAACAGTGTCTAATCAAAATAGTAATTGCTGAAAGCTAACTAGCTACCGATAGCTAACCTTACTGTTATCCAGTTAAATAAATGACTGATTTTTAGTCTGACTATCTTGAACGTTTCTATTTATTCGACTGGATACTGAGCAGCAAAAAAACGACAGCCATCTAACGTTACGCCATCTAGCTACAGGCTTTTCAAACGTAATTTAAAATCGGCCAGCATAAACATGAGAAACAACACGATACTGAAAATGTGCAAGAGCACGTTATGATTAGCACTGGCGAAGGTTACAATAGTTAGCTAACAAAGTCTTTTCAATGTAGCAAAGCGAAAGTGGGCGGGTGCAGCCCAGTACAGGAGACTGAGCTACACTCCGTAACCATAGAGACAAGGAAACCACAATACTGACAATGAAAAAGGAGCGCTTAGCTAACAGCTCATGTTAGAGATAACGTTACTCGTGGTAACAACGCACACCGTAAGTAGAAATTTAATTTGGGCTTGGCTTTCTAGTGAACTCACTTTTAGCTCACTGCAGTGATGCAAATGCCAGCGTTTATCAAGCGAACGTTCGATAGCTCGTTAGCTAGCAATAAGTAACGTTATTGAGTCGCAATAATTAGCTACGTTTGCTTGATGGCTAGCACAGCTTGTCTTCCATTGAGCATTTTAGGAGCTAGTACTATCATTCGCCAAACTTCTTAATTCTTAAAGTAGTAACAGCACTGCTAATCAGATGGAAAATGGATGTTCTGTTATTCACGCAGTGACACTCGTGACTGCAATATATATATATTTTTTTTTTTTAAATCAATTTTTAATCATAATATATGTTACTTTTGCAGTGATTAACAACATTTCCTGAGAAGTATGCAATGGATATGTACGAGAACGTTCTTTCGATTGGCCGGGGATCGAGTTCAGTGGTGTTTCTCATGAAACACCACGCATCCAGGAAACTTTTTGCCGTCAAAAGGATAGAGATTATAAGCTCTCGGAAAAGCAGAACCAAAGAGGCTGTGCTGCAAGAAGCTGAAATATTGAGGAAACTCAAGCATCCCCATATTGTTGCTTGCAGCAATCATTTCTTCGACCCGCACAATGAATTCATCTACATTGTGATGGATTACTGTGACGGTGGGACCTTAGATGATCGAGTCAAAGAGAGAAAGGAGGAAGAATATTTTGCAGAGCACATTGTCATGGCGTGGTTTGTACAAATCGCAATGGCAATGAGTTTTATACATTCAGAAAAAATCCTTCACCGGGATATCAAGACCTCCAACGTCTTCCTAACAAAGAGAGGCGTGGTGAAACTGGGGGATTTTGGAATATCAAAAGTAATGAAGAACACACTAGACATGGCCAGCACTTGTGTTGGAACGCCAAGCTATATGAGCCCAGAACTTTGTCAGGATGTCCCTTATAGTTCCAAATCTGACATCTGGGCTCTTGGATGCTTGCTGTTTGAGATTTGCACCCTCAAACCACCATTTAATGCTAATAACCTCCTTAGTTTGTTTTACAAGATTGTCAAAGGGGAGCACAGCAAGATTCCTGAGGTGTACTCTGAAAGCCTCTTCGCACTGATTAAAAAGATGCTCTGCTTAACTCCAGAAGACAGACCCAGTGTTAGTTGCATCCTGAACATAGGCTATGTGCAGGAGCACCTTGGACAGTTCATCATGCACCAAGAGATCCAGTTAACAAAGGGCAATTCTGTAGCCAGACGCGGTCAGAGAAGTGACTGCGTCAGTAATGATTTGCCAGCTGTGGAAAACAAGAACAAAACTACAGACCCTCCCAATGAATGTGTGAGTTATGGCAACAGCAGAGTGAAATCAGCCCCACCAAAACTGCAGGAGGGAGAGGATGAGGAGGAGGAAATCCCGAGGGGTGATGGGACAGAGGAAGAGGGCAGTGTGGGCGGGCTCTCCGACTACTCCGAAGACTTTGAGGAACAAGACAGTCTGTCTTCAATTGAGGAGAACATTGTAGAAGAATCGATGGCTGTGGTCGGTGTGCACAGTGGGGAGGTATCAGAAGAATTGGAAGGTAAGGCAAAGAGAGACTTTATAACGATAATAAAAACCAGTGTACAAATTTGATTAATGCAGGAAAAGAGGAAACTTTTTTTCCCTCTCTTGTGTCTTCTGTTGGGCTGTGACTGGCTGTGGTTTTTTGTCTGGTGAGCTGTTTGTTCATGGTTGTCTGAGTGGGTTTTGTGTTGGGTGGGGATGTAGAAACGTGCATGAAACGGAGTTGTAAGGAATTTGATTGGCTGGCATTGGAAGTGGTCTTAGATGAACTTACCCCTTTTTTCCTGTACTGTTGTTTTTGATTTCAAATTGTATTTGATATGAATAATGGTTTAAAATAAGTATTCTTTAATTTTTTATGTATGTATACAAAAAATTGTACAACAAAAAAAAAGGAAAGAGGAAATTCAACGCATTTGACCCTTAACCCATGATCGACAGCCGTTCGTGATGAGGTGGACTTGAGTGAGTACCCTGATGACTTTGAGGATGCTGATGGTGAGGACCTGGTAGAGGTGGTCTGCAACGCCAGGTGCGCCATGGAGCTCACAGCAGAGAATTATGCTTTTGAGGAGGATTTACAGCCAGGAGAAGGGGGCACGTTGCCTGCAACCATAAAGACCCTGAGAGAGAAGTGTGTGGGTAAGTGTACCACAGAATTGAAAGGAGTAAACTCACCATCACAATGATCAACAGTTTTGTTCGATATGAGCAATTAATCTGATTTTCATGCAAGAATAATTATTTTTTTCAAATGACATATGTATGTAGTAACAAATATACACCCTTAAGACTCTGTAATGTATGACATTGAAGGCCGGGGATATTCTCATTTCCATACACATGCAATATGCACCAATTATCTGTTGACAAATATTCTCTGTGGTTTGTATTTCCAATTGTAGTGGATTTTTATTATAATAGATTTATACATTAAAGATGGAGTATGCAACTTTTTTTTTTTAAATATCAGGGAACGGTCATGCTTAGTTGGTAGCAATCATAGAAAGAACTGTTGTGAGAGAAATCCAGCACCATACACTGTGTTTATACCCTCAAATTCTGCATTCTAAAACCAGCGATCCGGCCCGAATTTTGTTTTCAAAACAAAGTGGCTTATGACATAAACCAATCGAAGAGATAGGCCGGTTCACGTCGCGGACCAATGAGATTGACCTTGCCAGTTCACCAGGTAGAAATGTAACCAGCAATGGTTTTACATAGGCATCTACTTCACTATTTATATTTGTCTAAGAAAAAAAAAATTCAAGCATTTAAGCATAAGCCTTTAGATCAAAATGTCTCTTAAGATAATGAGAAAGATACATTCAGTCAACTGTGTCCAAACTTTTGACTGGTACTGTATGTAATTACCTAAGTTGCTATTATTGATAACGTTACTTAATTTGGCGGCTAGTTCTTGGAAGTAGGAAATGTTTGCGAACGTTATATGTCGTATAGATCGCGTTAGCATGCCAGCTGTAGCCAGATAATGCCTGAGTCAGACTAATGCTACACAAACTCAGTGTGATGCAACAACTCTGCCAGAACAGAAAATATTACATTGTTTTACCTGGACTCTCGTAGGTGACATTTTCACTGTAACGCAAGCTATACCAGTCTGTAATCCTGCAATTATATCAGGAAAACTGAAATGTTTTGACAACGAATGTGACCGTTGAGAAAGTTGCATACTCCAGCTTTAAACAGTAGCAAAAGTATCAAAATATAAATTTGGCCATAACAGTGTTTGGCAATGCTCATTGATAGAAACAAAGCAGATGTCAGATTTTAGTTGTTTTTAATCATTTTAAATGTTACTGTGTTTACAGAGGACGTTGGAACCACGCTTTATGAAGAGATTAGTTCACACTTTCTTAAAGGCCTAACGCCAGATGATCTGCAGCCACACTTTAAACACAGGTTAGGTCCAGACCACCTAGAAACCTGCTATATCATATTCAACATCGACCAAGAGATTTCATAGACAATCTGTCTGGACTATTCAGAGAAAAAAAGTATTTGTATCCCAATAAGTATCATGGGGATTCATGGAATGGGGTTGATTTCTAATGCGTATAATTTTTTTGTTTTCAGTTATTTTGAAAACAGTCATAAGGAGATCTTGGATATTTAGTGGATGATTTGGGACTTGTAACATAATTGGCATATACGTTGAAATTATTCTATACAGGGCTTATTTTAGCTGTGTCCCAAAATAGACAACTAGACTGGTGAATTAAATGCTGTCACATGTAGGTTATAGGTTTGGCTTATTTTTTAAGCCCCTCAACGTTTCCTTTGTATTGAGAGAACTTGTAATACTGAGCGATTCTGAGATGCAGAGATCTTCTGAAAAGTGAGAATTTTTTTTGTTTGTTTATTATTATTACATATTGTCAGTCATTTATTTATTAGGTACCATATGCTGGCTTGTGCTTAAATAAAGCATTTTAAGTGTACAGGACTGCTGTACAAAGTGCACTGTTTGTAAGATAAATATAGTTTTTAGATAACAAAATTTTTTAAAGAGGTTTTTAACCAAATTGTTTGATATCACTGTTACAGTGATATACTGTAGCTTTGGTGTGTTTCAAAACATGTAGCCTATGTCAACATGCAAACAAAACAATGGATGCAGTGAAAATTGTGTGACATGTCCATAGTTCCATTATAACTGCTGTATATTTATAGGCAGTATCATAAAACAGTATTTCATATATCTATGACTAGAAACAGTGGTGATGGTTAAACACAGTTTTTAATATTAATCTTGTAATTTAGTGTCAAATTTGACTTTGAAATACATTGTAGCCTCTGATGCAGTGCCGATACTGAGCTAAACTCCTGTATAACTGTGCAATGTAGGGGGGACTAAGGAGTGCCACTCATAAAGAGACAGAATCTGAGTCAGAATATTCATTTATAGTGCCTACTGTACCGGCTGCAAGACACTCATTCAAAAACCATGGAAATTAGCTTATTTATGCCAATTGTTAAGGAGGTTCCTATTTGATAGCTGTGTTAAATAATGCAATATGTGTTACATCTTGCGCATGAATTATCAAATGTTGGTCATTCACATGAAATTAGTCTAAAAAGAATTACTGAGGATAATTAGAACTGCATCAATGCTGCATTCCTTTGCTATTTCTCATTTTGCCTTTTCTTAACCTGGTGCTGCGCGCACACACACACACATACACACACGCATACACACACACACACACACACACACAATGAAAAGCACTTTCGGTTTTTTAATGGTACTGATCATTTTTGGGAATTGATTGTGGGAGCAAAATACTTGTGCATGTCCAATAGGTGGCGGTAGATAGCCATATCTAAGTGAAAAGGCCTATGGACGATGATGAACATGAGAAGGGCTTTCTCAGAGTTCATTCTGCTGCAAAATATTACACTACAAGATTTTGTTCACATTTCCAAATTAACTTCTTTAATCCATGCTTTTATATAATAGCATATGTTGATAGATACATAGTAGAAACTTTAGTCTGTTTGAAACAACATTTTGTGATGAATCACAAACGAACTCACCCATGTCTGAAATTTCAGATGTCTGCTCCTACATTTTGTGTGGAGGCATCAAAGGCAAATATATAAGATATTTAGGACAGGTTATGTCTATATTACGAATTAAGAAGTGCCAAAGACTAGATTCACATTGGGTTGGACTGGACAGTTGGGGGTGCATAGTGGTGGCACTGTGCTCTTCAGTTTGGATTTACAGGTATTGCTGTCTGCTGCCATTATTTATTTGCCATATATTTGTATCTGGAACATTTATATGGATGATAATTTATTGAGGTAATTAAGATTACGGTGGCCTACCTTGGAATTGAACCAAAGACCGTCAAACTACGACCATCAAGTCTGCAGTCCTGTCTGAGACCTGGCTCACCGTGACCCTCTGATGGATGATACTCTTCACTGGAAATCAATGGATTTCAATCACCAAGTTCAACAAACAATCAACAGACTGCCCATAACTCTATATGCAAGTCCGTGGATATTGGTCGGTTCTTCCTAAGCCTAATGTGTGAATGCCAGGCAGAATATAAGGAAGAGGGACAGACCCATGTGGTCCAAGTGTCCACTTCTTGACAAGTTCTGCAATGGATCATAAATACAGCTCAGCTATACATGCACATTGGTATCACAAAATAGCATTGCACAGTAAAAATGGAACTTGCGACGATCCGTCCAAAGATCAACCGCACAAGTGGCTTTTAAGTGATCTTTGTTCAAAGGCGTTTCATCTTGTAGCCTCTTTCATTCAAAGCATAATGTCGTGCCAGCGCGGAAGCTGCATCGCGGCGTTCAGTCTGCTGGCACCACTGATAAAAACAGACCTCCCTTGTGCCAGTTTCAGAGCCCAAAACACAGCAATGAAGTCACATAGTCACAGAGACGGAACAGTAATCCTCTCCTTTGAAATGGGCCGCAATTAGAACCAAAACTAACCCAAGCTTCAGAAGTGCAGAGCTGTCCCGAAAAACCCTCTGTTCTCACTGAAAACAGAGGGTTTTCGGGTGCACCGGCGGGTAGTACCCACCAGGGGTGGATTTAATTGCCGTTCCTGCAAGACCTCTCTCCCCGCGGGGAGTCTGCAAAGACGGCAACAGGCCCAGGACCAGCTGCACCAATTTGGGGGGACAGGGTGACAGACGACCTTGATAATGCATCGTACGGCCTTAAGCTGCAGCCGGTTACACGTTACACAAAGGCCCTTATGAAATACCAAAGCTGTATACTGGGGCCAGATACAACTGGTGAATTCTGTGAGCCTCATAAAATGTGAGGAAAAAATATTATATTTTGGCTTCTTCCTGTTTTACGTTTAGTGGAACGTGCAAGTGCGTTTAATGCAATTGATAAAATCAATAGGTGCCAATTCAAAAAAGGGGACAAACAAATGAAGCAAACGAACAGTACATTGTGTTTAGGAGAAATAAAATACTGCCATGCATTTTACAGTGATGTCTGGAAAGGGGAATTATACACAATGTTCTTTCGGGGCAGGGTTGAGAGGGATATTTTATAATGATGGGGGAGGGGTGTGTGAAACTCAGAGGTAGAAAGAAAGTGTCGGCGACTGATATTTGGCAAGTTGGGCACGTGCTGCAGAACTGTAGCACACCATGGGTGTGATGGAGCAGACCGCGGTTCACTCGGATAGCAGCGCGGGGCCAGGCCACTTGAGTTCTCATGTGAAACGAGTGGACTGGATGAATGCTGCCCGAGGCGCGTAGAAAGTCCCCCGGAGAAAATATGACAAAAAATTTGCACTGCACTTGAACTTGTGTACGGGTGGGTCCTTGGCACCGAGTGGAACGTCTCTCTCCATGAAAAATTCAAACGGAATCCCAATGAAAGAGGCTCTGTTCCTCCCGGTTACGGTTCCCTGGGGAGAGGGCGAAAACATTAGCTGAGGACCCGGGCAGATAAAGCCCTTAAAAATCTCGGTAAGCTTGATACGCGGCCCGAGCCTCTTTGTTTATTTATTCACAATGCCCATTTTGATAAGAGGCAGGGGAGCCTGTTGTGTGAAATCCGGAGCCGGTGACAGAGCCTGCCGTTGTGGCTCTGTGTGTGTCGCTCTGATGCTGATCAATATTTCATCTGGAGGCAGAAAAATGACTCTGAGAGCAAGCCACTTGGGCTGCGGAAGGAATGCTCTTACTTTTTATGTGTTATTAATTAATATCGTTCTCTCTCTCTCTCCCCGAGCCCACATCTCTGATATCCACCCAGGAAATATAATGTATAAAAAGGATGTCACCTCACTGTATTGTGCCCATATCCCTTGTGGTAAATGGGTTTGCAGCTCTTGGGTACTCCAAGTGGACTCTCACTGCCACAAACACAATACAGTAAAGGCCTTGGTGTCACTGAGCACTTACCTAATGCACACATTAGCACTACAGCTCAGCACAACCTGATAAAGGCTACAGAGGCACATGAGGTAATGTTATGCATATTGCTGGTAAGAAATATGAGATTGTGGACATAGGAACAATGTTTCCCTTTATTGCAAAACAGCTCTTGATGGAGTTATTAATGAAGTTAAAAACACCCTTGTGTGGGATAAATAAATAAATAAAATGTACCCAAGCTGACTTCAAGTGTCATAAATTCACCTGTATGTTTGACGAGAACTGTTGGGCAGAGTATTAGATTAGTGCCATAGTAGACAGATAAGACAATGACTTATGGCGCATTAATAATGATAATCTTAGAATAATAACACAAAACTGGATGCAAAGGGGTACAGTATATGACTTTCCGAAATTAAAAATAGATAATTATAAACCTTAAATTTGATGCATTTTCTTTAGTCTAACAAAAAGTAAGCAAATACAGCTGAGAATCAGATCGTAGACCAGTGGTTCTGAGGGGTTCACAATTCAGTGTTTTGTCTCAAAAGAATCCATGGCTACCCATCCATCTACAGTGAGCACCATAATTCATTGGACAGTGACACATTTTTTATTATTTTGGTTCTGTACTCTAGCACTTTGAGTTTGAAAGGATACAATGACAATGAGGTTGAAGTGCAGACTGCAAAAGGAAATATCAAATTTTTCAAAATGGGTGAACTATCTCTTTAAGGGTCGTTTCTCCTGACAATTTCCTTTTGAACTCTATGGAAAAATAAGTTAGGAGAAGAAACCCTTCATATCAAACCCATCTATATCTACTGGATATTTGGCAGCAGAGTAATGGTTTAAGGTTTGTTTGATTCTTGCTGATTTAAAGCCATTTAGCCAACCATGTGTTCCATACTGTTCCAGTGTAATTTAAAAAATAAATCTAGTCCCACCCCCCTATTCCAATAGATATCCAATCAAATGCAGAGAGGTTATAGTGTCGCTTGTAGGAGTACCAGAAAATAAGATATTAAGTTAAATTTAAATAAGAAATTTTGATGCCCAAAAATGGGGGGGACGATGTACAAAAAGTTATATAATTTCTAAACGGTTCATTCGATATGGATCAAAATACCCTCAAATTAAAGCTGACAGTCTGCACTTCAACCTCATTTTCATTGTTTTTTTTCAAAGTCAAAGTGCTAGAGTACAGAACCAAAATAACAAAGAATGTGTCACTGTCCAATGAATTATGGTGCTCGCTGTATATCAGGGGTTGCAAACCCTGATCCTGGAGTACCAGGGACATTTCAGGTTTTTGTTCCATCTGAGCTCGAAAGCATGAGCCTGAATATTTTGAATAGTGAAATGCTGAGTATCTTAAGCACATGGTCACCTGCATTCATTACACCTGATTAAAAATTTCAATCAGGTGTAATCAGGTGTACACCTGATTCAAATTAATCCAGTTATATGGTTATCGGTTTGGATGGAGCAAAAACCAGGACCATCTCTGGCACTCCAGGGCCAGTGTTGCCTACCCCTGATATTGATTTTGTTTGCTTCATTCTTTTTGATTTAATGACCATTTTCAGTACGAACCTTATAGCCTTCATAACAATTGACTATCCACTGACTATCCAATAAAGCTGAAAGCTTCAAAGATAAAGAGGTAATACAAAGGTGCTGAATGTCTTTGCTGGCCCTAATATTCAATTCTCTCACACACAGAAAAACTGCAATCTAACTTTACATCTCTGCCCTAAGCTGAAGACACAGGGTTACACACCACTCCTATTTGAATGTTCTTCTGATGTTACTGCATGGTGAGGGCTATATGTTCTCAATATTCCCAGCTGTCCAAGCTTGTTCACACTTACCCTAACTGGAACCTAGCCCATCTCATGCACTTACATATGCTTTGCGCATTTGGTCACTTTGAATTTGGTCATTTGGTTTTTGAATGCTCAGTAAAACTTTTGAATGCTCAGGAGTCTTTACACTATGTGTCTGTGAGTCACAGCGGTTTTGAGGGATGTGCGTTAGCTGTGCGGTGCTAGCTAGCAGACTAGCTGGGTCTCTAAGCCAGACTACACACAGAGCCCTGACAGGAGACTATAAATGCACGTTGTTGAATAAATCATTTGGGCTGCTTCAGCCCAGTAATTGCTCCTCATTTATCTTTCCTCCCAGGCCAGGGAGTATACGGCAGCACTCAGGACAGGAGTGTTGCTGTGTGACACGTAATTAAGCTCATTGTTGCCTGAAACCAGCCTATTTAGAAGTCAACAGGAAGAGGGTCTTCATCAGCAGTTGGAGGTTTGCTTCCATTTTGTGCGGTCTGCGATCAGTGACGCTGCAGTCTTACCGCATTGTCGCAACTAGATGAAGAAAAGGCCTCAGAAGGAAGGGACTTTTCTGTAGCCACAAACTACCCTCAATCTGAGCAACCAAATTAACTATAGTCATATTAAAGATGATAGGATACAATAAATAGATGGTGGGTTGGTTTTGTGTGAAAAGTTTTTTTATGGCCAAATTTAGTTTTTAATGCTCTTGGAACAACTAAATAGCCTGTTCTTTTGTGAATTAAGACATTTTAGGGAATTTTTATGGATTAGGAGATCCCATAAAGGGGTAGAGAGAAGTCATTAAACCCCTTATACGTTAAAGCAACAGCTTGAATTCAACATGCTATGTTAATGCTAGCCAATAAATAGATGCTCATATAATGGGGTCAATCACATTTTCTACAAGCCTCAGGGAATTTAAAGCATTGCAACAAAATGCAACAAAAACATTAAAAAAAAATTCTGGTTTTTTTTGTGTTTTAATTAAATTTTAAGGAAGAAAACTATGTCAATTGTAAAAGAAAGAAAAAAAAAATGTTCACAAATTTTTGTCTGAGCTCTTTTATGTGGGTGCCTGCAATGTACGCATTTCTCTGAGTGTTAATTACCAATCTTACATCATGTCCCAGTGGTTTATTCCAAAAAACAGCATCAGGGAGAGGGGAATCAGGTCTGATTGAATGCCTGTGCTTTGAAAGCCGTAAGCCTCAGTGGTTTTCTCGTACAAGCACTGCTCTTTGCAATAGGAAATGTGTTCTAATCTTGAAAGACTATTCATCATGTTCCATCTGGGAAAGGGGAGGCATCGACAAGACATGCTCTGTTAGGAATTAACTTGTTAAATCAGGGCTGCTCAACTGTGGGCCACAGGTTCACCTCTCTTCTCTCACCTCTCTTCAATTATCAGTCAAATAGCACTTATCAGAGCCCTTACAACCCTCACTCATATACTGCACAGAGCACATAAGTGTACCTTTACCTTTACAGCAATGCATTCTTGAAGCCACAACCATGATCTGAATCTGAAGATTCATTTTAGCACACTATGGGCCTGATTTATGAAAACCTTTAGCGGGTGCAAAACCTTTTAGCACACGCAAAACTAATTACACACCCAGTGATTGGTGCAAAACAAATACCATGGCCAATCACATGCTAAAAGACTTTGCACACGCTAACGGCCTTAGTAAATCAAGCCCCGTATATTACTTCCATTAAAATGTTTATATTACATTACATTACAGTTATTTGGCAGACGCTTTTATCCAAAGCGACGTACAATTAGTGCATATTGAAGGTCTTAGACACAATCTACAAAGCAAATCCAACAAAGCACAACTTTCTCACAACATAGGAGCTATCGCTAGTAGTCAACAGAATACAGAATACAGTCGGCTATACATTCTAAGCTATGAAATAGTAAAACCAAATAGAAAATAAACAGAAAGAACATACTATATATATTTGGCCTTATATAGGTAGTTAATCAAGGTGGAGTCTGAAAAAGTGTACCATATCTTCCATGGTATTCATGTTGGTAAGCCTCCTGGGTGTTATTTGGGGGACATATATTTATTTTTAATAAACAATGCTTAAAATATATGCAACTACATCTTCCAATGTGGACAATATATCAACTGATAAACAGATTCACTTGTAAAAATGCCAATACGTTTTCTATGAATAAGTAAAGTCGGGATAAAATGAGACAGAATATTGAAAATCACTTTTCACCCAAGTAGGCATTGTACCGATTCACCCTGAAAACTGAGCTTTCCAAATCTGTATTGCAGTCAGGTGCGTTTGTGGGAGCCTTGTTGAAAATGTCAACTTTCTCCCATATAAAGTCAAGAGTTATCTCACAAGCTTAGCATGGGTTCCTCACATCTGCCACAGTTACATGATGAGTGATTGTACAAAGGTGTACACCCCTCCCCTATTTACAGATCAGGCAACATCATGGACAGACGCTATTAATCAGCAATACCATTCATTAATCAGCATTCTGGGTTCCCTCCTAGTTTGGCTGAGGCATTCCGGCAGCTATTAAGTTAAAGAGCTCCGCTGTCACAGACCTCAAGTGAATAAAAAAACTCAGTGGCACGGATAGAATTTCAGGTGAAATTTTTTGTTGTTGTCAGTTTTCACTAAAAGTATATAGGCTCTGATATACTGTTGCCATTGTGAGTCTGTAGGATGTGCTGTGTTGAGATATCCCAGCATGCTCAGCACCCATCTCTTCCCTTCTTTCTGGAATGTTTCTGTGAGGTGTAATTTTAACTTGCTCTGTCACAAGCCCAAGTAATGGCGCGGGTCACAAGACAGGTGTTTCATTTTTACTTTCCCTTTTTTACTGAGGATCTCAAGCACATATTTCACCAAAACGTTCCTTCCGTAAAAGGCGGCAGTTTATAAACTGACTACATTATTTCAAATAACAAGACAGACATAAACAGCATACTCCCACTTGCTTCAAACCACGACAATATCAAGACAACACACTGTTAAACTATTTTACTTCACTTATTTTCCTTCAATGAGACAATGGACAATATCTACTAAAAATGTAGAAAATTAACCTTGCTACTTTACACCTGAGTTAACTATAAGCAGACAAGACTAGAGCAGCCACCTCTGATAAGTCTTTTTATCTGTTTTAGCATAACATGAAAATTGTCAGAGAAAGGTCCAGACCAAAGAAGCCAGTACTATGACGGAGTGGTAAGGTCTCCATACATTAATGTTCTAGTGTTCTGTTAGTTTTATGTTGGTAGAATAATCAAAATTAAGTATAACAATATATTTGAGGGAACAGTGGCCAAATTGTGTATGGTTTTAAAAGCTAAGTTTAATTCTTATTGAGCAGTAACTGAAATAGTCTAGACTAAATAAATTGAACATAGAGTATACATTTTAATGCCTAGGGTTGCATTGTTGTAGTGTATGTGCAACACGTTTGTCAGTCAAGGGGATTAATATGGTGAAATTAACAGTGTTCACACCCTTAACATTGAAGTGAGAATCTTCTCAGCAGCTCTTAAACCTCAGTTTTTGCTTAAAGCAAAGCGAGTGCAATCCCTTCTCACTTTAAACTCAGAGGCTTAAAAAGTTTGTAATTACAGGAGAGAATTTCCCCATGAAGGCCATTACAAAGCACCTTGAGGCAGCGTTGGACATAAATCTATTTTCTTCAGACATGAAGGAGACCTTGAGGTACGGACAAACCACCTGGCTTGCTTATTAAAGGGGGTAATGAAAATCACTGTTCCCTGCTGATAGGTGACAAAGAAGCCAGGAGAAATGGCCCGTGCCAATGAAGGTCAGGCTGGTGCAGGCAGTCGCATCGAGAGGTGTGTGTGTGCATGTGTGTGTGTGTCTGTGCGTGTGTGCGTGCATTTGTGCGTGTCATCACCTCATGTTCTGAATTTAGGACAGTAGAACTTATAGGAAAGAAGTACATGTCATCCCCCATCTTCTTATTTGTGTCGTGAGGCTGTGATAGTGCAGAACGGGGACATTTATACTGAGACTCAGAGAAGAAGTCATTATTTACTTGTAAGCAAATAAGGAAGGTATTTGCTTCTTAGGCAGAGGCCTTACAAAGAGAATGGGGCAGGAAATAGCTCCACCAGTGTTTGTACAGGTTTTTCAGTTGAAATCCAACTCCTTTATTCACCAGGACAAATCACAACACAGACATATTTTTTTAATTCTCACCTGCAATTGCTAGTTTTGCACCTTCATGGTGAACAAGAAGATTGTGGTGTTCAGAACATTCTGACATCCTGGGCCTAAATGTCAATAGGAATGGCTGACTGAACACAAACATAGTGTCTAAGAGCAGCATAGCCTCCGGTCAACTGTAATAAAACTGCAACAATTTTCTCATCAACAGAGTACAGTTTTCTTTATAAAAACCTTACTCTGGACGCAGTGACTTTTAATGAAGAACAACATACACGCTGTGATATTTAACCCTCATATTATGTTGACATTTTATGATGCCTTTTATGTTTGGGGTCAAATTGACCCCAAAAGTTTAAACTGACACAAAACCATTGTAATCGAAAAAGTTTGACACTTTATGTATCACCTTTTGTGTGTCTTCCAATTGACTAGCCTTTTATCCCTAAATAAAAAAAATCTCATTTTAGAGCCTGAGGTAAGTGAAAGTTTGTGAAGTTTAAAACCTGTATGGGAAAGTGCCACCAGAATCACACACAAAAAAAGAGAGATATATATAAGAAATAAAGTTCTTATATTTTGCATAGATGACCCCTGCTACCATCTGCTACCCCACAAATGATCCCACACAACACCTTTGTATACAAGTTGGTACAGGATATAGCATTATGTTTTTTGTATGTTTACATTTAATCCCAACAAATTAAGAAAACTCATATAGTATCAAGATGAAAAAATTAACTGGTTTACATCTCCATCTAAATGATTCTATACATCTACCAGAGCTATGTTCATCATCAAACATCATCATTAGTACGCTTCCGTGCATACTTTGTGGCAGGACTGCCAATCGCTGTGAGCTTGAAGAGAAATGGTATACTCTGTCACCACTTGAATTTATTCTGCAGAGTTTCTGCCAGGAGTGGATGGCTGATCCATGCAAGGTTTTTTCCTATTTCAGAATGCTCTCAGAATGTCTAAAAAGTGCTTTGAGACATTTATTCTTTGTGAAAAGTGCTATACATATAAAACTGAATTGAGCTGAAATGCAACGTGCACAAATGCAGACGGGTGAGGAAGGGAAACAGGGGTGCAGCATTTTCACGTCGATAATCCTGCTTTTGCAACATGCCCTGGGTTCAGCAAGCTTAAGGATATGATGAACTCCGTGGTATTTGCGGGCAACCTTTCTGATCCACTCTGAATTCGCTGCGGAGCTCGTCGTAGGAGCGGCCTGACATTTGAGAGCAGTTATGGAGCTTCTCCCCCTGAAGGCTGTTGCCTGGATGGCAACATTTCCCCACTCTTCTCCTGAGCCCCAGTAAAACATCTTATTAACGCCGTTGCTCCGTGAGGAGAGGCTTGTCATACGAATAAGAGAGTTCACCCTTGGATTAATTTGATAGATCTTGAGTCGGTCTGATGAGCTTTCCACAGGTAGCGTGGAGCAGATGTAACGTTTTGGAGCCGCGAGCTTATTGTTACCAATGAACAACAGTGATGGCAAAGGTGACTTAAATTAGAGTGTTGACCGCATTGGGTACCTTTATCCTGCAATAGCCTCTCAACATCTTTGCTTTAATCAGTAATGGGACAATGAAGCTATATGTATCCAACAGTGGCTGGATCTTCCATGTACTACAAATCCCATGACCGTATCATCAAATGACTGCTGTCTATGGCAAAATTAAACACGCTCCACCCAATTTAGTGCTTGTGAAGCCTTAATCTCCCATCTCAAACATTAATTCTTAGCCTTAGCAGCTACAAAAGGATAGTTCTTGTATTTTTATTTTATTTTATGCAGTTGAGCAGGATATAGTCAGCCTCTTAATGTGTGGATAGTGGGAAATATATAATTTGGGTCCATCTTACAGGGCTTCAAGTGCAAAGGAATGAGAGAGGCAGAGGAGCTGTGAATATTTAATCTGAGTCTACACAAATCTTTGAGCTCTAAAAAGATTATCTGGAGCTTGGTGGCTTTTCTCAAATGACATCCTTGTGGAAGTCAGTGAGTTCAGATGCAAATGAGTGTGCACCTTCTCTTTACATTTCACAGAAAAATATGTATACAAATGTCTCTTTCCATTGGTTACACAATGTGGTCAATTTAATTCAGTTTCTGACAACCCAGATACTGAAAACTGTACATTACAGGTCATACAGTGTGTTGTGGATCTTTTTGTACTGTAGCACACTAGTCAATTTGGTGAACATGTGGTAATTATGAAACAGATTAAGGGTGTGTAAAGGTCGTTAGCACAAATGTGGTCATAATAATACACTTGTAATAAATGCTGATTATCTATGTTAAAATTTTAATGGGTAATTTTAGCCAAAAATCAATTTCATCCATATAAAAAATCTAGATATCACAAATTAGGAAATCAAAAATGTCCCAATTATAAAAAAAACACATCATCCACTCTTCACACCAGAAAAAAATTCTAATGAATGGATATTTGTTTATCTTGCCTGCAGTAAATTCTGAAAGTGCACTGTGGGATGTCATTGGAATGTGTTCATGGTTATCCTCGATGGAAAGTTAATTGCATTGCATTGAGGAGTACTTTTGTCAAGCAGTACACATGACAGACAGTGAACCATGATTCTCTTTTCCAAACTACGTCATCTTTATCAAATAAATGCACTATGGGAGATTGTAGTGTTAGTAAATTGAACAATAAGATGCTGAATAAAAAAATGTCTCATGAGTAAATTTACATGCAAAATTATCTTACACAAAAGTCAGGAGCCCCAAATAACTGGACCCCATTCATCAATAACTATTCTAGACTTTTCTTTTTTTTTTGCACATATCCAGCAGCCCACAAACACCACCAGTACATGGTAAGTAAATCCATAGTACCATCTTTATTTTAACATTCATTTCACATGGCAAATTAATTTTCAGCTTGGGCATGCTCGAGAATACCTGTACGCCGTTCTTCTCTCCCCTTCACCCGCTTCCAACCGAAATTGCTCAACCTATGGAGTCACCCCGCAGGTAAGCAAATGCCGCCAGCATGCATATTCAGAGGCTTACATCAGTTTCTCACTGAATGAAATGAAATGAGTGTTCACACCCCCACGGCGCACAGTTACCAGGGCACAGCCATCTCTTCCACACTCCGGTCTCCCTGCAGGCCGCCCTGCGCCTTCCGAATTGGAAACCTTTTGGTCGCTGCCAGGGGAGAGAATCATCAAGAGAGCACCTACAAGAGTCACACAGACAGGGAAAAAGCAACAAAATTTTTTTTATAAATAAAAACATTGAGATATAGCCACGACCCAAGCCACTCTGCCCAACTGCATTGGGCCTGCGCTCCGCTCCCTACGGGTCTTTCTTCTCGCCAGCTGGGTACTGACAGGGAAAACAATGGCAATTCAGCTCAGCAACTGCTGTTAGACACCCCCCAGTCCTGCAATTCTCAGCACTGTGCACTTGTTATGTGCTGGGAGCTACATTCCACTTTGAAGACTCAGATTCTGGCCCGGGTTTTCGTCACCGCCGCCTTCCACAGCTCTGCTGACTTTGGTCCTTTTCTTCTCCCCGGTGGAACCTTGCTCCTCACTGCCTGTCTGTCTGGCTCAGCTCCAGATAAGCCTTGCCATATTCCCATAGCAACACTCCACTCAACGCGCCCGTGAAAGAAGATAAAACCCAACCAAACATTGCTCCTGCATGACTGCAGCCAGCTACGCAAATGAAATGAAATGAACCAGCCCCACGTGAGAAAACTCCTTACCCTGCCAGTGCTTTGCCCTTTTATGTCCTCCCATTCACCCCTCTAACTGGCTTACTGTAGGTGTGCCCTGTTGCTGCAATTTTAGACCCCGCCCATTCTAAGAACCGATCTACTCTCCCATATGTTCTACAGCCCTTCTCTCTTGACAGAATCACTTCATAACATTGCTCGAAAAGGGTGCGTTTTTTTTTTGCGCGCAACCTAATTCTGTTTTCAACATAACATCCTTTTTGGCTGACCAGCCATTCACGAAGGCGGCTTGATGCATACAGTGCACCTATCACCGCAGCTCTCCCTTTTGCAGAACTTATTCTTCAAACTTCAGCCCCTCCCCGTACATCTAACATACAGATTGTTCAAAAGCAAGTGTGGCTCCTTATCTAATAGCAGGTGTGCCAGTCCTTGCCTTTAAGCCTTCCTTTGTGCAGCAGAGACTCAGACTTCACCAGCCTCTTCAGAAGAAGGTGACTGCAGTCTCCTCACAGATATCAAAAGGAAGAAAAGCCAGATGCACTGAAGAGGAACCCAGTTTAAAATAAGGGGGCAGTTGAGGTCACACCGACAGGATCTTTCGGGGGGTCAGTACGAGGAGGGGGGGGGGGTTTAGCGGGATCTGAGGCGGACGCCGGATGTACGTACGATCTCTCGTTCCTGTGAAAGTTGAGTTGCTGGTCACACCGCTGATCTCGCGCACTCGGTTCTCTCACATCCTAACTCTCACCTCTGCTCAGTGTTTTTTTGGGGGGGGAAATAAAGAGGTAGAGATATGTCATGTTCTGCTGGGACTTTCTCAGGGCAGTGGTAAGCAGTGGGCTTCCTTAAAAGGAGAGGATTGAGACCTGCAGTAGAAAGTGCAGGTATAATACTCCAGTGACCCATGCTGACACCTTCAGTAATAACTAGGGGAATGAACAGATGACCACTGCCATGTTTTTACTTTCCCTCAGAGCTCCTTTAAGGGTGATATTGTCCTGTGAGGTAAATTATGTGAGCTGTTTGTGTGACATAAAGGGCAAATTTGTCATAAGCCAAAGCCCGAAGCCCCCGAAAAAGGTAAACAATTCCCCAGTGGGAAAAAAAAAACATACCTTGCACAAAAATGTCTTATTTTTGGCTTGTTTAATTTCGCAAACAAATAAGCTTACATCGATTTATGCTTCAGATATAGCAAGTACATGCTTGAACATTTGTTGCCATCCTTACAATTCACAGAGATTGTATTTGACTGCAGTGACATATATTTACAGATATTGTCTGAATCCTTGAAAATATGTTTATTGATGATCCGTATCGATCCCCACTGAAGCTGATCCTGCAGACTGTAATTCAGACCCAAGGGTACGGATCCATAACTCAGCAATAAAGCATGTTTTTATACTCCAAAGATTCAGGCGAGAGTTCTGAGCTTATCGACTGGACGAATCAGTGAGAACAGAGCTGTGACCTTCAAGGACAGGGGAAAAGTATGGAGCACTTGTGCCTCGAGCTCCGTTCTTCCACAGAAACTTATTAAACCCAAAGTCACGGCAGGGTCAGGGCTGTAAGATCTGAGGCGATTCTCGTCCCCCCAATCTCCTCCACACCAATGCTGTCGAGAAGGACCCGGCAGGGTTCGGAGCTGGGTTGAGTTGCTCCCATAATGAGCCAAGTAACTCTACAAGAAGGTTTTGCAGAGCTGTAACCATACAATTTCATCACTGACTACAAGATATTCCTTCTGTGAAAACCACACCGTAATTATGTTTGGTATTTTTAATAACAATAATGTTTTCCATATGGCACCTCGTACAAGTCTTTTTAAATTATGATAGGAGGCAGATGACAAAAACATTAGATAAGTCTTCCTTTGCACAGCAAGGTATGGCCACTACATTCCCATATCCCCAAAGTGCAATGGGTTGTTGCAGGAGCATAATAATCAACCTGGCATATTATGTTTAAAATGTAAATAATTCTACAGCAGTACATGAGCAGAACTGTTTTATTTCAAAGTTAACACGATTCCAATCACAGACAGTTAGCTTGGAGAAAAAACCAAAAGAGAGACATTTCTAGAAATCAGAAAAATTTGACTGTCTTCCGGCAACCAGCATATCATAAGGTAGCAATTCATTAGATTTTAGATTTTTATCAAACAGTGTTCAATACATCTACAGCCGTTGTCTCTCGTGTGAGGTACCCAACCAGAATAGCTTCAGTACATATCCAGCTGTATGAGTAGTTATTGCACAAAAGATCAAAAGTAGAAATTATCAAAGCACTGTCTCACAATTAAATGCAATGCAACTGTCTCACAATTAAATGCAATAGTTTTTAGTGGTCACCAAAATTAACAAAAAAAGTCAAAAGAAAAATATTTATTGATTCTGGACAATATTAGTAAGAGTAAGGCTACTGAGTACATAAAATAATCTTGGTGAACTATGAGATCAATAGCAAAGAGTTTGAGAGATGTAAAATTTAGTTACAAAGTTGTGTGATAAAAACAATAAATAATGATTAAATAAAACAAAGGGATTCAATCTTGGTTGTAAAAGCATTGGCTTTGTCTTTGTCCAGTGGCTCATAAATCAGTGGCAGCACGGTGGTTATAATGTCAGTCTCCAGTGATTGGTTCGACTGGAACAGCGGGGGCTCAAACAAGCCCATCGACAGAATCCATGCGTATACATTGGCCAAGCTGCAGAAGCATTCTCAAACCCTGGGAGGGAGCGAGACAAATTGGAAATATATCTTCCGTCATCAGAAACAAACGCCAGCGTTTTCTTTGTGACGGACCTGCCAACAGACTGCCTCAAATGAATTTCGATAAATTTTTCAGCATTTTCAAGGGGAAAATAAAGAACTTAGTATCACATGCTCAGCCATGCACTGCAAGCTCATTTATCTGAGTCATATTTTCATTGACTCGTATCAGGAGAGCCTCCGTTGGCTTGGCCTGTGCACATTTTAACATGCATAAATATGTTATCACTCATTGATTTTATGTTGTTCAGAAAGAAAGTTTTTTGTCTTCCCTAAGACACATTGGCTCATTGCTTTGTTTACAGCGTTTCTTCAGTGTTTCAGCCATGCCTTAGTTAAAACCCAACATAAGGCTAGCCGCAATGCTCGATTGATATTCTTCAAAGCTCCAGACTATAAAGACCCTTTGTTGGAATATTTTAGTTCACCTGCAGCCATTATGTCTCTTTACATATATGTTTCCATTACCTGTATATGTACCAACAGATGGACCAGATCCCGTTTCATATTAATAAGGACATGAGAACAGTTTTCAACTGTTTTAAGTGAGCATATCAATAAATGTAGCTAAAATGGTTCTAGTAATTAAGTAATTAAATAGATGCAGTTATCCAGGAACAAGGTTCTCCACCCATGCTTTAAGGGTAACATTTCTCTGAAAAACATTTTCATGATTTTACCTTTTTTTTCTTCTCCCGAATTTGTTAAAGCCCAGTCTTATCTCATTTGTGCTCACTGCTTCAACCTCCACTTTCAATTCGGGAAAGCAGAGACAAGCATGTGCTCTTCCTTACAGGATGCCATGTCAGCTGTTACTTTTCATCACACCACTGTTCACAAGTTTGGCTCGCAGACATGAGTGGGAGGAAGACACTTCACATACAGCTCAACAGGTGGACTTGCGGGCACTGGCTCAACCAGGGGCTTGGATTCAATGTAGTACCCACCCATGCACTAGAACGGTGCCTTAACAGGATAAGCCACCCAGCCGCCCATTGGGGAGCCTTTCTACAGAAACACATTTGATGCGAAAACAGATGCACACACAACATGGTACAATATGGAGACAGATGTGTGCACTGCGTGCAGCTTCGTTGATTATGTTCAGGTCAGAGGGCTTACATACTTGTAATCTCTGGCTATCACTCAGACTTAAAACTGACACAAACTGGGTTAGAGACTGAGGGAAGGGCTAAAGGTTGTAAATACGGGACTGCTAGCAAATCTGTTTTGAGAAAGAACACATTTTTTTTTATCAGTGAAACAGCAGCGTACTTTATCTCTCTTTATTGCTGTTCATTGGCTTCCCAGCTCAGGGAGTTTAATGGATGATTTCATAGTGTGAGGTTCGAGACTAATGCACATATTTATTTATTTATTTACTTACTTATCTTTTAGAGAGTCACTGAGGGCCTGCCGACAGAGAGTCAAGCTGAATGATAAGACTTTATGATATTTCTTAATAATAATGATGATAATGCCTTGCATTTATATAGTGCTTCTCTCACACTCAAAGCGCTTTGCAATGATGAGGGGGAAACTCGTCTCAACCACCACCAATATGTAGCACTCACCTGGGTGATACAACGGCAGCCATTTTGCGCCAGAATGCTCACCACACTCCAGCTGAGATGGAGAGGGAGAGAACAATTTTTAGCCAATTAAACCGAGGGATGATTCGGTAGCAGATTGAAAGAGCTCGATTTGGAATTTAGCCAGGACACCAGGGAAACCCCTACACTTTGCGATGTGTCATGGGATCTTTAATGACCACAGTAGGATCTCAGTTTCATCTGAAAGACAGCATCTCCTACAGCAGCGTCCCCATCACTGCATCTTAAAGGAACCCAGTACGCAACATTTGCGGAAATAGTAACAACTTATTGAATTTACAGTTAAATAATAACTTTATTATTTAAATTCAATGTACCAATGAAGAAAGGTTTTCAGTTCAGCACATACTGTTCTATCAGTTTGAGGGGTGATGAGGGGATCAGTGTCCCTGCCGTAACCTTAGAGCGACTAGCAAGTGTTCTCATATGTACTGAAAAAGTTTTCTACCAAACGCTAATTCAACATCAACACCGAAATAACATTTCAGCCAGGCGTCTTTTTCATTCTGGTGCCAAATCTCTGTGAATTCTGGATCTGCCTGTGTAGCTGGAGGAGTCCTTTCCCCGTCTTGTTTGTTGTTATTTCTCATATATTTTGGACTTTAAAGTCCTGAAAAAATGGCATCGATCTATTTCTCCGTGAGATAATACATGAGATAATTCTGCGTCTTCTGGGAGCAAATGCTAATTTTGTGGTGTTCCATACTACCAGTGACGAGACATGCGGGCACAGCTGGTCCGCATCCTGCACGCGCTGATGATGACAATGGGTACATGTAGTGGGGCTTGGTCTCTCGGCGAGTCCATTCCGCGCATTATTCAGAAGGTATTGATGGCAGTGACGTGACAGTAATTGCAGCACGCTGTACTTTATTGAACTGCAGCCACTCCACCACTCGTCATGTAGTGCACAAGCTATTAACATTCACTCACACGTGCACCTGCCAGCCAGCTGTGAGAGTAAATAAATCAATTACAGTGCAAATTGATAGAGGCTTTCAAGGCACCTAGTCAAATTGGTTTATTTGAGAAACAACACGTAAAGACACATGCATATGATGGCGGTTGGGTTATCCAATCAAATTGAAATGTGTAATGACTGCTTTACCGAAAGCGAATGGGTGACCTTGGTCTCTTTTTGATGATGGGAAAAAAGTGTTTGTTAGGCCCCATTTATACTTTTTTACACGACACGTATCAGATTTCATGACTAATTCAATATGTGGTGATTTTGATAGCAGTAGTCTAAATACAATAAATTGGATACGGAATGGAATGTGTCTAAATCCAATTTGAGTTGCATCTGGAGGTAGTCTGTGTCAAATTCTGTTGGTATTGAGATTGGTATTGGTATTCTACTGACACATAGCATCCCATAATAAGCATGTGGAAGTTGCAAGACATCCTGTTGTAGAGCTGGTTGTCAAGTCAGATGGAACACTGAGTGCAACACCTGGGAGAAATTAAATTTCAGTCTAAAGGCACTGAATTGGATATGCAACAAATATTAAAAAACCAAGAGTAAACAGATAACCATTTACACTGGAAATACAGAAATCCCAGTGTAAACAGGCACATAGAAAGTGAAAATTAAGAGCGTAGAACCAACAGAAGAGAATGTTTCCTTCTCTTAATGAACAACAATTCCCTTGTCTCAAACAGGATTCTACAAAATGAGCACTAAACACAAAGGGTTGCATATTTATTAAAGGAAAACGCTTTTGTTCTCAGGAAATTTAACAAACGCCGTTCACAAACAAAAGAAAACATTGACCTCTCGTACAAACAATTTGAAGATTGAGTAGAAACCCAATCACAGACGGCGCGCCGATTGCAACAGATGAAACATTGCCCCAATAACCTGAGAAGTCCCTTGAGAAGAATGGTCATATAAAGATGGCAGCCGGCTGCTCGGAATGCAGATAACCTCCGTTTAGTCAGCCGCGATGCTCCGGTTTAATTATGCACCTCACACCTCTGCAGAGGTACCGAGCAAACAGTACCCAGGGAATGATTTTTTAATTATGAGGTGATTAAGAAGTGCTAGGGTTCCTGGAGGGGGCCAAGTAGTCTGACCCAACAATGTGAAACAGCTCTCAACTGTCTGTCATGATACTGCAAAGTGAAAGAAGAAGCCACAAGCTCTGCCCGGTCTTGTTTGATGATTCTTCATGAACCGCAAACATGATCCTATTGGACACAAACAGCGTAGGATGACCTGCTATCATTATCTATCACGGTCGATGATATAAAGAAAATAAGAATGTCTGATTAGCACTGTGTAAAGCCTAGCTTTGAACATAGCAGGGATCTGTGCTTCTACTACGAGACCTAGCCAACTATTCCACATTTTAAGTCTGACTGACTAACCGACCCACCTTTACCAACTTTGAGAAAATCAACATTTTTGTTTATTTTAAATTGTTGGGAGTTTTTTTTGTTGTATTTTTTGCAATTATCTAACTGGACTTTGTTACTTTCAGATATCAGTGCAAACATTTTTATTAAACGAAACGGAATTGAGTTTACCCGAGTCCTTGACCGGGGTCTTCACAAAGCACATTTTGTTTCAGCACATTCGTCTTCGGTTCTCTGAAAGGAACATAGATCAGCGGGATACGCCGGGTCAGACAATATTAGAGGTCACCGTTCTGCTCCCTGAAGTGTGTGATAAAGCAGGACTCAACTTCCCTTTGCCTTCCCCTGCCGCTCTGCCAGGTGTCGCCAGCCATCTTCACTAGAGAAGCTTCACACACACAAACGAGTGCGCACTCTGGTTCAGGGAGGTCTCGGAGCCACGTCTCCGCACCTGACAGAGCGTCCAGGCTGTCGGGTGAAGAGAGAAGCAAGCATTGACAGTGTTTACCAATGTGCGGAGGCTGCCTATCGCGTGTGTTGCAGAACGCTCCGTTGTGCTCAACAATGGGATCTGGAAGAGTCAAGGGGATCAAATGTCAAACAGTTAATGACAGTAATCTGAAATGTATACGCCCCCCCACACACACTCCAAGTGACAGGGGGACATTATCATTGTGATCTTGTTAAATTCATATTAGGCAGACATGAATATTACAGAGAAAAATGGATGAAGCTGACAGCAACATTTAATATCAGTGTCTGTAAGATCTAATGCTAATCATAGATATAGAACCATAGATGTGACATATGTCATAGTTAGTGGCACAATTTTTGAGACCATACCCAGGTAAGACGGTAGCCAGTAACCATAGTTTTATATCTATGAGCCAATCATAAGCTATCTGGCTTCTGAGACCCGATTATGACATCACAGTGGGTTAGAAAGTACATGATACTTTGCCATAGGTTCCTATTATAGCTGTACCCAGGTAAGATGGCTGCCAAATTGTTCCATTTCAGAATTCCAAATTACTGTTATATTACACGATATGTCATATCTATGGTTCTACATCTATGATGCTAATAAGGAACAAATTCTGCTTCTGACCCTGAAGGCTGTACATTTAATAATGTTAATTGCGTCTGGAATTATAAAGGATATTGAAAAAACTAAACTATGTACATTGTGAAAAAGGGAAATACATAATGAGATCTGAGGTTTCTGAACTGGGAACCCCAAGAGCGGAAGTCTATTGCGGAGACGTGATCAGCTGTCCGCTCGCTCAGATTGAGCGACATGACTAATCAATTCATACTTAAAAGTATTTTACATCTACCACAGTTCTGTCAGAGGCAAAGTGCTAGAGGCTTTTGACTTGTCATTTCCATCGTATAACATAATATTCATACAAAGATTGTACGGATTAACATTATAGACTGTAGAAGTTGTATATGATCTGAATAATCATGAAACAATAGTCTGCAGGTTTTCTCAACCCAATCTTTTCTTGGTTTGCCGTTTTTCAGAAGGGTCCTGTGGCCCTGTAGCTCTATCAAGGGAGTTGTTAAAGAATCCATTTTGAGGTCCTGCCACTTTAAATTATATGGGTATGTCATGTATGTCATGTATGTCATATTACCAGACGTCATTCATTGTATGGGGCCAGAAGAGTAAGGGCACTGTGTTAATGGACAACCTGCAGCCTGTCCACACGTGTAACATCAATACACATGCTGAGTGTTACTAAGGTTAAGGAGGCACTTTATCCTCCGGCATACAATAAGCATGTGTATGAGGCTCTATCTCTTGCTGTGTATGCAGGCGTAAGAATTCAAGATCCATCAGTGCCAATAATGAATACAGTTTCCTTACAGAGCTGTCATATCTTGACATGATGTCTGTGATGCACTACAAACACACGCGTAACTACACTGAGGGATTCTGGGAGTTATCGCAGCCTACTTGCACCTCACCAGATTGGCTTTAAAAAATAAATAAATACCCCAAAATATTTAGAAACAGGTTCATTAATATGAATATAGTTCCGCTCTATGGGTAAAACTTCAAACGTAGCTTCAGATGTTGATTTGACGAGGCTCTGCCTTGAAGCCCAAGAAGTGCGGTAACAACTGCATCATTCTGGCGCCCTGCTGTTTCACCATTGTCCCGGGAAGAAAATCAGTGTGCTTGTGTGTGCGCACGCACAGGCATGCATAAGTATATACACTTAAAATATATGTATGCATGCGTTTGTGTGTGTACATGTATTTGTGTGTGTGTGTTTGTACATGTGTGTGTGTGTTTGTATGTGTGTACGTGTGCGCGGTCGTCTGTGTGACAGCCACTTCCTGCCTTCCAAGCAGCGCCTTCAGTTCATCAATAATTCATTATTACACAACTGTTTTTCTTCTTCTCAGCCCAAGCTCTGACTAAGTACAAGGCAACTTTGACATTACACTGGCAGGATTAATTGCTTTTCGAGTGTCAGCTTACCTCTGTGACAGTCAGTTGTGTCCTGAAAAAGCATTAGGGCTGAAAAGCATTATTGGAACCAAAAGAAAAAAAGAGCACAGTGTCACCATGGATGTTTGAGTATTAAGGAGATGAGCTTTTAACAAGGTTTTCAGGTCAACTTCAGGGCAATGCTGTTGAACCCTTAAGCACAGGGGCAAATTTCATGGATGCATAAGCCAAGCTGAATAGTGCACTGTAAAAACCACTACAGATAGTAAGTTACATCACGCAACTTACTTGCTATGAGGACAACTCCATCCTGAGAGTTTGTAGGAGTGTGGTTAAGATACTATTCACTAATGCAGCTGGAGATTCACTGAAGCAATGCTGGTTTAGTATATTTGTTCCAACATACAATAGCTGCTTCTTACCTAAGACTGAAACCAGCAGTCCTATGATTACAGTTCCAAAATAAGTATACTGCCACCCTTTCATGTAACTGAGCCATTGACCACCAAGTCTCTGTTTTAGACACATAGGATGTGATTTACAAAGACCTTTAGCGTGTGCAACACCTTTTAGGACACGTAAAACCAATAACAAGACAAATGATTGGTCATGGTATTGGGTTTGCACCAAGGACGTCCTATGTACAACAGAGCTTGGCTTTATAAATAAAGTTCTCTAAACGGGAAGTAATCAGGTTTGTTTTGCCCTCTAAATGTTGCCCATCCTGGGGGGAGAGGAGAAATTGGGAAAACAAAGCAAGCAGTCTTAAAGAAAGTGCTCCCAGCTAGCACAAAGGATTATCCCCTGGTGACATTCGGTTCTGAGAAACCCCTGATTTTGGCGGTTCCTTGGGAATAGTATCTTTTTTTTTTTTTGAGCAGAAACAAAGTCTGCAGAATGCAGGACTGGATGGAGGCACTTTGGATGTTCTTTCATCATCCCCCTCATTCTCAATATACATGCCCTTCCACAGGAAACCTTCTCCTCTCCTTTCCTGTGCTCAATAATTAAGTGTCAACACTTGTGCTCAAGCTAATTATGCTGTTAATTAGTTGTATTTGTTTATTAACTAAACAATGACTTGAAGTGAGCCAAGGATGTAGGGAAATTAAGGACAGCAAAAATTAATTAGCTAATATTTTTGGGGTGTACAAATCTGTTTTTGATCTTTGTTTCTTTACCATAAATAATTAAATATCAATGATGTATGCATCTCTGTGTTGTACGGCATTGAAGCTCAAGGCCAGAGCAGCTCCACTCACATGTAAATATAAACTGCATTGAAATAACCGTTTACAAAGGCCAAATGTTCAAAGGTGAAAAAGTTTGAGTATTCCTTGCGGTAAATTAAGCACTGCTCTGACTTCAAGAATCCCAATAGTTGTTTCGGAAGCGTATTGGTCTCCCAGACCTGATCATATCCATCTCCATTTTGCTGAGGTGTTAGACCACAACAACTAATTGCCTAGGAGCCACACGCGAGACTCCCAAAATTATTATTTCTGCCTCCTTTACAGTCGCTAATGTAAGTACGTCAACATGTTTTCTCCCTAAAAGACAGGGAGGGAGAATTGTTAATAGTCAGGGCCTTCACGCAGCAGCAACGGATATTGTGTCTGCTTTCTGTCAGCCTTGCCAGAGTCACAGCCTCTGTGTGGCTCTGAGGAGCGTCTCTTCTGGACAGCTTTACTTAAAGACTGGGGCACGTGCGGCTTAAATCTGTCAGCTCCCTGCTAATCCGCAAAGTTTTCATTTCCTAGCTATTTTTTCCTCGCCTCCTGCAGTATGTCTTGTTTTGTAGCCGGGTGGATACGTAGCAATATTTCACCATGTTTTATCAAATTTTATGCACAACTGAAGACTATGACTTCATATCATAACAACTCAGACACAGAGAACCTGCTCCAGCCATGTGTGAAACGATAGTAATACTTTCAATGAGTAATATGTGGTTTGAAGTTGTTCAGTATATCATTCTTAAATACATAAATACCTACTGGGAAGGAAAAAAATTAGCACTGAGTACATAGTACGTGTTCACCCTTCAACAATTTATAGCCACTTCACTGACACAAGATGAAAAGCTAAGCTAAACGTGTAAAACACCGTCCATAAAATGTTCTAGACATTTCCCTGCAGGACTTAGAAACGGAGTTGAATTGGCAGGCAGAGCATTCATTATGGCCTCCACTAAAATGATCTTCTAAGTTCATATAGAAGACGCTTTGGTGACTTGTGTTAAGATTGTAGCTCAGATCTCAGGATCAAGCTCTCCACCTCCACCAGACCGTGTCTTTCTCAGTTCCGCAGAACGTCATAAAAACAGGCCTGTGGAGGCAGATCAGCGCTGCAGGACTGGGTTTGGCCCAGCCCTCGTGACTGAAATACATCAGCTTCCAGCCCACATCTGTGTGTTCCCAAACTTTACTCCCTGCGCTCCACTAACACTGAACGCCAACCTTGACCGCCAACAAACAGGAAGAACAGGCCTACAAAATATATTGGCTCTGAATGATTGCGTGCTGTAGTGAATTTGCACATTGTGATTAGAAAAGGAACCAATTCAACTCCCGCTGCTCGTAATTATTCCCGACCGTTCGACTTCCTTTAGGGTTCGGCGATTAAGACGAGGCGCAGAGTGAGATAGCTCATTATTCAGGGTGTCTCCGCTTTGGCCAAGCGCACTGAACACCGTGCTGAGCCACACACGTGAACGCTCCGCCACGGCCCGCGTTTCCCCGGTGATGACACAGCCACGCGTCCCCGGCGTGTACAGCAGACACGCGGGGGCCATGACGAAGGGACAAAAGGACACGGCGTCTCGCTGTGCGCGACATCGGGAGGCGGGAAATGCTGGCGGACGTGTTCCGGCACAATGCAGAGACCGTTAAAATGGCTGAAGACGGAAAGCGCTGCTGTGAAAAACAGGGGTGTTGGCAGGCTGTCATTCCAGAAGCAAGACTGATCTTTGGAAACCTGCTGAGTTGCGGGATCTGCCTACTTGTGTTAACTTACAACTGTATAATTTATTCACGGAGGCGGAGCACGGCTGAGGCTTATTTAAGACCTGCAAAGCTGTGCCTCATGGGGAGGGGTGGAGGTGAGGGGAGGGGTGGAGGTGTGATCAGGAATGACATCATGCTCGAGCCATTAAGAGGGAAACAAATGCTTTTAACGCTCAGGGACATTGTGCAATGACCGAAATAAAACAAACCACAGCAAGCAGTTGAAACAGAAACATATATCAGCTGGATTCGGGTCTCTGAAGTGCGAGAGCAAGACAGGGAAGAAGCATATTGGTTTATATTTTTTATTTTTTATATTCTGTATCACGGCAACCCTGATATATACGACCTAATAAACAAACCCCTCGAACAGAGAAATAGACGGGCCGCGGGCCGACCGATATCTAGAAGTGTACTCATGCGTGGCCGCAAACATCGCGTGCATTTTAATGAGCCGCAGTGACCAGGGGGAGACTCTGCTGGGATCATTCTAAAATAGGTCCCCATCTCTTTTTTTCGAGCGGGACCGCAAAGACCTGGGGCTCCCGCGGAGGATGGTGGCCTTACGCGATTGATTTCCCCTGCTGAGATTAATCTCCATAGAGGCCCGATGGGAAAATGATCTACTGCCAGTTTAGATCCTCATTTCCCAGGACTGTGTGTTTAATTTCCCCTCAGCCTGTGGGGGCTGAGCGCTCGGCCCCTGCGCCTAATTCATTTCACTTAAGAAAGGTAAAGCACTCTTCCAGCACTCCCACTATTCCAAGAATCCCGCCCCCCCGTTAATAATCCTTATATCCACCCGGATGATGGATTTAGCGGACATTATTTGCTGATCATCGTATTTTCTCTCCCAGGGACAGGTGTGAATCTAGTGACCCAGGAGGGAGGTATAATAACTTTAGCCAAAGCCAAAATGACAATCAGATGAGTTATCTTTTTTTTTAAAAGAAAAAAAGGACAGAACGAGGGAAATAATATAATGCCGTGATTAAGAGGCGTGAAATTTGAGTCGTAACTCGATGTCATCAGGTCGGCCCAGCTGTTGCAGGTGATGGAAAAAGTGTGTGGGACTGAACCGTAATTTGGTTTTCCACGCGTTAATTCCAGCGGCTTTTGCCCCTGAAAGCACAGGCTTCTGCCAGAGCACACAGAGTAGCTATGCGCCGTATTCACATGGAAGTCGTTTTTGAAAACGGGATGGCTTGTTTTCTTCTTCTTCAGCGGCACACTCACACAATTATTCACATAACTATGTCCCCTCTGTTAAAAACACATTATTATTATGATAAATATATGAATTTCTCTCTGCGCGAGAAGAATCTGAAAAAATGCGTGTGCTGAGTGTTGTGTTTGAAATACAGTAGACCAACATAGCTACAGAACTGTTTAGCAGTCAGATGAACCAACAGCAGTAAGCATTTCAGTTAATTAAAATAAATCTAATTTGACAGAAATGTTAATGAGCACATCCCCTACCACTATAATCAGAACTAGCACAAATATTCTTCAGGGCTGAAGCAATGCAAAAAACCTCAGCATCCATAGGTGACCTTTGATTTTTGCTGGTTCAAAATCACTGATGAAGTGAGAAATCAAAACTACAACGTAAGAAAGCTAATAAGTAACGATCTGTGGGAAAATGCACTACCCGGAATCAATAACTCTCCTCAATAACTCTTGTAAGGCAATTATTTGATGCAGAAGTGCTATTAATCAAAGAAGCAGGAATATAAGCGTTGTAATATAAAAAAGGAATGTTTCACAATAACTCTTGGACCCCAAGCATTTTATGACAGTAATACCGATTATTAACTCTTTTGTGACCCTTTGGATTTGGTTTGTTGACAAAAACTGGGAATACGAGCAAGTGTGGTGACGCCGAACCATTGAAAGAACTTTATGACACACATTAGTCACGCTCTGCCAACAGGTTCCGCTTCCTCTGTGAACGCAGTTCCCTCCAAATCTAATTAATTTGTTGTTGTACATCACATTTGCAGCTGGGTTGACAAATGATTTAACGAGCGGCTGCGGAGCCTCTAATTACTGCTGCAATTAGAAATGTAATTATGGGGTTCTCCGACTGCTTGCTGGGTGATATAACAAAGCTGTAATGAACACTACATCTAGCTGGTGGGCAATCCATCTCACGTGTGAGGACACCCCATTATCACAGATGGAACAAATCTCCACAGGCTGGACAAAGCTATCCTTTGATGAAAAAAAAAAAAGAGGGTGTCTCCAAATTATATTATGTAAGATAAAACAATTACCGTTTCATACTTTCTAATTCCAACAGATAAACTGCTTTCATTTGTAGTAAAACCAGTGATAAAGCATGTTGTGATCCTGGCACTAGTTAGTACACAGAGGCTCTGGATAAACACTATGTAACGTGGCCCATCAGTTTTTTCTTCGTGAACTATTCATCAATCAGAAATTGTGAAACCCATACTGTGTGGTGCAGCGATGTTCTCTCGCCCCGTATGGTGTCTGTATGATTGGTGCCAGTCACATATTGCTCAGGACATGCTCATGTACAGCATGGTACCAAAACTAGATTCTCCCAGCAGACATGGTAACTTTCACATTTTTTCCCCCCCCAGTGTTCAGCGTACCCAACTTTTTAATGTTAAGCCGTACTATTTTATGTTCAGCTGCTGTCTCTTCTCTGCCGGATGACGTAAATCACACACTTCAGAGGGCAGAGGAATGGAGGCCTGAGTGTATTTATGCACCACAGAGACACAACGTGAGGCTTAAAATGAGGCACTGTTTCATTTGGAGAGCTCCAGAGTGTCACCGCTGAGGTAAACCTACCTCCTTCCAACAACTGGTTGGAACTCCAAAAACAAGGCTTTAGAAAACATTTAAACAAAATGTCCGTATATATATTTACCTAATCACGATTCGTTGTCCAAACGGTGAAAGCATATATTTTGATACCTTTCAGAGGAATATGGAAAGTCAGTTGTAGTTAACACTCTATTGTAACCAAGATATATCTATATTTTCATCAGAAAATAAGAAAGCTAGCTATAGTTTACAGAATGAATCTAGACCATCTAGCAACAGTGGGTTCTTTTCGGTGATAGAACTGGTCTTCCGGAAGACCAGTTCTATCATATTTTAATTGAATGCACTCCTTATACAGACAAAACAGTCACTGTGTATTCTGGCCCCTGTTGATGTTTCTGTTTTTCACTCATTCTGAGTGGTGACAAAAAAAAAAAAAAAAAAAAACGAAAAAAAACCAAAAACAATATTGACTCAAACACACAGTGAAGTCCTGGGCAATGCTTTATTTAGCATTCTGTGGTAAATATTGAAGACCTCTGCAGATTTATATACAATGTTATACAACTTCATGAGAATTCAAAATTAATCTTACAACATGTCATATGGTCCTATTTTTTTATATATATATATATTTTTGATACATTTCAGCACTTTTTTAGTCATATTGTTTTTGTGTATATCATATCTCTTTAAATATAGCATAATTCCCCCTTCCTCCAACTCAAATTACATACTGCAATTAAGTGTAAAATATGGTGCCACGTGGAGACACACAATATTAAAACAAAACTGAAAAAAAAAAGACCATTAGTCTCCACCCAGAAAAATATCGACTTAACAAACTGTTAAATTACACTGGGGATACATGTCCATTTTGACACCATGTTAGATGTGCACTGCTGCTTTTAAAATGGACCGTACGATTGGACAATGTAAAGACGTGACAGTATATGCTGATGCAAGAGGAGGAAATTGCACAAAATCATTTAGTTTACAGCAAAAATAAAATAAAATAAAAAGATTACAAGCGTTCAGATAAGCCCTAGCTGTAGAGAAGATGCTGAGCTCATATTCACAAGATGAGTTTCCATGCCCTCGTGCAGCATTTGAGATGAGGCCCATTGCAGAATTACATAATTATACTCTGTGCTGTAATTGGACTTGAGGGGCAGCAGTATAGTGAACATCTCCAGTTTGACTCATTAAATGGCAGAGGTGGGAAAGTGAAAACAGTGGAGCATTATAAATTCAGGGCAGTGAAACAGTGTCAGCAAGCTGGTTCAGTGAGAAGCATTCAGAGGACATTACTGTGGAATGCTAAGACTTTAACATTAGCTTCCCACGCCCCCTAATCCTTTCCACAGAAACCCAAGGCTAAACCGAAACTCCAATTACCACAAATCTTGTGCAGTAATAATTACAAACAGTGCATTTCGCAAAAATTCAACCATATATTTGTTTTAGGGCTGTAAGAATGAATTTCACAATCCCAATTTAATTTGAATGACTAAAAATGTAGTTTCGTTCAAATGGAAAATTAGCGTTAGTTAATAAGTATAGACAAACAGTGGCTTATTTTAATTTGTGCGCTTTAAAACTTTCTCGTCGGCTCGACGTGTCCCTGCCTCTCTGGCGTAATCCCGCTTCTGCGATAAACGTCTTCCGCAGTAATAAGCTACCAGCGCTAAAGCTTGCAGCATCATGGCTGAAAACTCGAGACCAAAACCGACCGTGATTGAGGAGATTATCTCTGCAGAACGTCTGAGAAGTGATGATCGGAAAGCGCGTGGGTTCCAGGCAGCTCATGTAAAGGTTCCGCAGAAAGACGCGGTAGGCTGCAGAATTAGCAGAATGGAGCTCAGATATCACTCTGCACAATGCAAACAGATTAGGAGGGGCCGGCCGCACGACTGCGTCTTTCTGGCCCTTACGCACACCGAGCATTTACCCGCTTTGGACTTGCACATAATAAGCAAGCGACAGCCCAAATATATAAATGTATATATAGTCTCGGGTGAGTGAGACGCCACCCAGCCCGGATAAAAGTACGCAGGGATGACGGACACGTGGTCCCTCCACACAGTGCCCCTAGCTGTGGCTGTGGCTGTGGCTGTGGCACTGGATGCCCTGCCAGTGGGAGAGGGTTGTGTTCCGAGTCCGGCCCCCAGAGCTGGACAATGCAGGAGCTAGCAGGAGCTAGCTAGCAAGAGCCAAGCTCACAAACTCTTCCCCAGGCTCATCAACTCTTCCACAGGCTTACAAATTTCTTCCACAGGCTTACAGACTCTTCCCCAGGCTCACAAACTCTCTCCCAGGCTCACAAACTCTCTCCCAAGCTCACAACCTCTTTCCCAGGCTCACAGACTCTTCCCCAGGCTCACAGACTCTTCCCCAGGCTCACAAACTCTTCCCCAGGCTCACAAACTCTCCCCCAAACTCACAACCTCTTCCCCAGGCTCACAGACTCTTCCCCAGGCTCACAGACTCTCCCCCAAGCTCACAACCTCTTCCCCAGGCTCACAGACTCTTCCCCAGGCTCACAGACTCTCCCCCAAGCTCACAACCTCTTCCCCAGGCTCACAGACTCTTCCCCAAGCTCACAGACACTTCTCAAAGCTCACAGACTCTTCCCCAGGCTCACAGACTCTGGAAACGTCCCCACTCTCCGGCCGCAGGGCAAGTCTCACCAACAACGGACTGCGAGAAGTCAAAGTGCAAGCGACGACAGAAAAATATAATAATTCAAGTTATGTTTGGGATCAGAGTTTTAATTTGACTCAAGTTGACATAAATAACATTAGTTAATATATTATACCATTTTATAGAATATATTTCACCCACTCCTCTTGATTTACATTCTCACATGGCTAAAATTCACAAAACTACTGAAACACAAGCACAGGTGGACACACACAGCAGTTTGTAACTGCTCCACAGAGATGGAAGAGCCAATAAGGAGAGGAGTGCATCGATTTCAACAGTCAGTCTGTTTGTATGGATGCTTCAAAAAACACGGACTCAGACTTAGGTTTGCCGTTTGAATATTCCTTTATCAGAAGTACAAAGCACAGACATTCTGATATGCAAGAACACAGGTGTAGCAACTGCACTGCCTGTTAGTGCTGCACATTTTTTAAAGAATATGTTGGTACAAATCCCAGAAATATATGGTCTACTTGGACCTGATATTGTCATGCAGTGAAAAGCACTTTTACTGTATATAAAATGAATGGTACCTGTCAGTTTAGCTATGTATTCAGTGAGAGAAAGGGTTTGGTTAGCAATATATTACCTTAATAAGTTTCTGAAATGGCAAACTTAATAGTTACATTGACAGACTATAGCTATAAACAACACTCATGGAAAAATACTCTTTTCCTATACGGGGTTGAATGCTAATATGCTCACGTGAGCTGTGCCTTTTTCGATCGATCATGACGGTAAACAAGAACCTTTAGGCTCCACACTGAAGGCATTAACAAGTCTCACTCGTTTGTGTCCCATTTACGGTCGCCATAATTACCTGTAAACTGCCTGCGCTTAACTTGTTGCTTTAAAGTCAAAGGCCAAACTACAGGTTTGCAACATCTGATTTGTAATCCGCCGGATGAGTGTGCCTGCAGACATGCTGTGCTTTTTCCAGGGAAAATTAAAGGCTAAAAACAACACCAGTCTGTGCTCAGCATGAAATCTTAACCCACTGATATGTGCAGAACAGACATGTGGGACAGTGGAATCAGTAGTAAATGTGTATCCCGATGCTTTGAAATGACTGAAACAGCGTTCAAACACAGGCAAGCAATATTTTCCATTTCTTCTGAGAATGTGGCTAAAACTGCATGCAATTTCCTACTGAAAAGAAATGACGAATACCGCTTCTCTCCGTGCTGCGTGTGATTTTTCACTGCGCGTAATAAAACTGATTGTCTCAATTTGACCCCCTGCTGTAGCCCTGAATATCGCGAAGAAAATTACTTCCAAACCAAACTAAAAAAGCTCAAACCAATTAACAAGGACCGTGTGACGTGACTTTTAGAGACTTTCAAACATTTTCAAGGTTCAAGACGAAGGGAGCATAATGAGGGCTCAGAAACAAGGAGAGGACAAGAAGGAGGAGGTTGGTTTAGACCTATAGGCTAATGACTACTCGTGCGGAGTAGCACTTCATACGCCAGTTGAGAGATTACAAAATGGCAGGTCTTCGCTGAGGTGGGACTTGGGCAAGTCTGCCTCCTCTGTGGTCATTTCTAAACGGTGTCGTAAATCCTAGAAATAGAGCAGATTTCGATCTACCGGCGAACCGACTGCCATTAGCACGTAACCGACGTCCACGGCAGAGAGTCCCAGCTCGCATTCAAAATCTATGACACGTTAGGCGCTGAGAAATGCTCTCTCATGAGAAAAATCTTATTGAGGAGCCAGGAGACGTGGATTTCTGATGTTGTAAATATACCGCACACTTAAAGAACAAAGAACCAGTAAAATATTTAAAATGGCTGGCATCTAGTCATAGAATGCTGTGCTCTCTCTCATACACACATGCATGCGTGAACGCACACACGCAAGCGTGAACGCACACACGCACGCACGCACACACAATATCTGCGGAGGAAAATAATAGGCGAGCACTGAATCATCCCATTAAGTCGAAATCAAATTCAAATAAAATGTTTCGCGCTGAGGAGTTTCAGTTGGGTCTGTTAATAACATGTACGCTGATAAAAATGGCAGTAACACAAAAATTATATCCCTTTTACATGTGAGATAAAGCCTCTATGTACTATCAAACTACAAAGAAATACAACCCAATCCCAATAATTTTTTTTACATGTTTGGGAAATAAATCTTAAAAGTGCATTATGAATATATTAAAATAGACAAAGAAGCAAACCAACTTATTATTCATAAATAATTTACAATTTGTCTTTTTTTTTTTTTTTTAATCGTCGTCATCATTAGAATTTGTTATTATACAAGACTAGTAGTCACATGATGCAAGTAAAACAGCTGTAATCTGAGCTACCGAAACACAACGAGACGCGTCCTTATCGAACCGAGAACATGAGCGACGTTCACTCCTCGAAGGGGGCGGAAAGAGAGGGAGGAAAAATGAACCGAGAGAAGAGAAGACGAGACGGAGTGACGCGCGCGGGCCGGCGGCGGAGGCACGCGGGAGCGGAGGGGTGGGGTTTCGAGGGCGGGGTCCTCAGTGGCAGCCCTTCATGCCCGACACGTAGGGCGACTCCTGCCGGCACAGGCCCTCCTGCTGCTCGGGACAGTCCACGAAGTCCGGCACGGGCAGGCCCGACAGGATCATCACCGACTTGTTCCAGATCATAAAGGTGGGCGCCACGGGCAGGAGGAAGGAGATGTCGAAGGTGTGCAGGTGCTGGGAGTTCATGGCGTCGTAGAAGGACAGGCTGTTATTGTCGTAGTCCAGAAGCACCCCCAGGCGACGCAGCTGCGGGCTGGCCTCCACCAGCATCTCCTTGCCGTTGTGCCGCACCATGAAGTTGTTGTTGCAGCGCGAGAGCACCCAGGAGGAGGAGTTCTTGCCGCTCCACTCGTTCTTGGGGGCGGACTTATAGGCCACGCCCACCGCATACCTGGTAAGGATGCCACACAGAGAAAAGGGTAAAGGCAGAGCTGGGCAAAACAATCTGCAGTGCGCTGGATTCATCCTCATGAACCACATGTTTAGGCTTGGCGGATTTCACTCCAATATCTTCAAACATCAACAAGACAACAAACAAACAGGTGCCGTCAGTTGAAAATAATAAGAAAGGAAAAGTGGATTTATTAAAAATGGAAGGCTTTTCACAAATCAATACTTTTCAGTTTTCAGTAACCTTTAGCACTTTGTTTATAGCTGTCAAACCGAATACAGTACGCGCTCACAGCTTTCTTATTTCTAAAAATAGTTGCACCAGTGCCTATATTTGTGGATTGTATACATCAAAGTATAGACCTGGCAACTTATGTAATATTAGAAGTAATAAAAAAAAGACCTCAGATCTTGAGACTTGAGAAATACTTCGAGAAAAATTCATTTCTACTCCACCCTCACTGTTAATTTTGACAACATTTTAAATCAGGCCAACTACCCAGTATCAGCAGAGACAGTTAAATGGAGACAGAACCACAAGAGTTTCTTGTTGCCAGGCATGTTCTACGCAAATAGGAAGGTAAGATGCTAGGATCCCATTGGCAATTGCAAAAACAATATTCCCTTAATATCCAATTAATTCAAGCCAAGCTTACACACAGTCTAGTATTCCACCACAGGTACCTCTAACAAATATCTTTGTACAGAGCAGAAAGACAACTGTGGGAGGGAGACGAAAAAAGAAAAGAAAATAGGCCACTCATGGTAGAGAAAGACAGCGTATGATAAAGAAGGTATCAGTGAGAGAGCGAGAAATAGAGGGGGAGAAAAAAAAAAGGAAATTACTCAATCCAGTGAGCTCCAGTTTCATCATTACTGTACACTAACAGTCAGACCGATATTTTTCCAAACGCAACGTTGCTATTTCCACACAGATAGAAGGCAGTTACTTCGCTCCCATTTCATATGAAACCAATCATTTCCATACCTCAGCTCTGCTCTATACAAACGTCTTCAGAGTGTTTCAAACAGATATCAACAACAGTCATAATTAATTTAATAGAACAAGTGTGCAACAATAAGCACTGGGCGTATAGAGTACATTTCCTCCATGGTATATGCAGAAAATACTGGTTGTGCATAGCTACCACACAGACTAATGAGTATTGTATTTCTGTAGGGGAAATCTGAATATAGCACAAGACCTTTTGTTTTAATGGTGCTAAACCATACGTAACATATAAAAGAATCGAAGTTAAAAGCAGCCGAGGCTTGGGACTGAAGGTGCTATAATCTCCGCTCGCACAGTCTCGGTGCTCGTGTTGATAAACAGCCAGTCGTTTAATATGTTTTAAAGCAAAACCTACAGGACCACTGAAGCCTGCATGCGTGCGGCAGCTTCTTATTACTTTTTATTATGAACTACTATAATTTCCTCTTCTTCCCGCTGTATAGCAGTAATGCCGTTGTTATTAATATCGCTACTACTGATGACCAGGAAATCTTACAATTTCATCCGCTGACCGTCTTTCCGGACGTTTGACAGCTCATTCATTTACTGTCCCAATGCAAATGTGGATGGTCTATTCCTGTAGTGTAGCTGATAAATCTGCCATTGTCAAAAATGTGGTTCCCAGCCATTCCGAAATACCTTAACTACCTTTGTTTTTATAGCGCATATATGTGTGTGTACGTGTGTGTATCAGTATCTGTGTGTCCATGTGTACGTGTGTATGCCATGCAGTAGTATCCTGTTTTTTATTGCAGGACACCACTGCATGGCTAGGCGTGTGGGTATGTGTGGTGATCTCTTGCGACCGCAACTGACGTAGCACCAAGACTCACCAGGTGGAGGCGCCGAGCAGCACTTCCCAGTAGTGGCAGCCGCTGTCGATGAAAACATTCCCGGCGGCTCCGTACGAGCCGGTGCTGCTGAACCTCTCCGGCGTGTGGCTCTTCTTCAGCGAGCTCTCGTCCTTCTCCATGGTCAGGCAGTCGTTGGACAGCCGTAGCTTTTTGTGGGCCGTCTTCGGGTCCAGCTTGAACGGCTGACCTGGATGAAGAGGGGTGAAGGCTCAGCTTTAACGCCCTGTCGGCACCCGCTCGCTCTGTACGCGACGCCGAGCAGGCGGGCGGCAGAAAAAGCATTTGCAATTCAAACGTCCCTTCCTGCGGGCAGTGCTTTAGCGTGACTACGGTGGAGCCGCGGCCGAGGGCCCGTCTGCCTGGCAAACTGATGAATGCCTGTGTGTGGAAGCTGGATTGAGTCAGGGGCCCTAGAGACACGGGAAGCTGGAGACGCGCATCATTCACACGACTTTCCCCTGTCCCTTCCAGTCCTTCCTCCTTGCAGGGAGTGTGGGGGGGGTTAAAGGAATGCTGCCACTGTGGATTAGCCCTACCCCCTTGCCCCCCACTCAGAGACAGAATGGAAAGACAGATAGAGAAGGCTTTGCACCATATACTGACAGTCAGGGTTTAAATCTTTGAAGGGGACTAGCTCCCTTTTCAGTTGGGATGGGATCCAAAGCTTGCCCTTGGGCCCACTGTAACCGCCATTAAGCTCTGGCGCCTCCGATCTCCCTCCCCAGCTTTAACGAGCACCAATCCGTAAGCCCCAAACCCTGGCGCCCGACTCCGCCCCCCCCCCTCGGATAATTTCAGCTCGGAGTGCGTGTTACCGAGGGCGGACACGTGATGCTCCGGCAGCGTGTGGCTGCGAGCCAATTGCATTAGCACGCTCCCGTCTTTGAACTGCTTATCGCTGCGAGCACAGCCGCTCTCGAACGCTGCACGCTCGCCGGGCCTTTCCGGGGGACTTCTGAGAACGCGGGGAGTGTGGGGGCCTTATCGGCCGGCCCGGAGAAGGAGAGGGGGGACAGGTGTCACGCACCTGCGCGACGCCCCACTCGGAACGAGCCAATTAGTTTGATGGCGATAAACGTTACTCTTTAGGCACGCTAGCACAATGCATTCACCTGAGATGTCAAGTTACGAAAACGTGAGATTAAGAAGTCTCTGTTGGAAAGCCCTGTATGAATTAATTTAGAAATCTGAAGACATGGGACTGTTCAAAGAATCAGAGGAAAGCTTTTGTATTGTGTGGTCAAATTAACTGAGGGACACTTTTACAGATTCGGCACGACTAAAGTTAATTCTTTAATACAACAAAACCATTACGGTTAATAAACCAAAATAAAATACAAAAATGAATAAGGGACAAAAAACAAAAACATATAAAAACAAAATGACGCAGAATGTAATTAAGTTAAAATGTGATTTAATTCAACAGCAGTTTAGCAATGAACTGGGACTTTAAATTGTGATTTTATTCAAAAACAGTTTAGAAATCAACTGGGACTTAAGGGTATTTGACGGTTCAAATCAAAGCTATTTTAGCTCTGTTATGAGGCCGCTGTAATGTTCAATTAATATGGTTTAATGACTAGATGATTCTCATTGTACAACCACACACATAATGCAAGAGAGAATGTGTGAATAGATTATGCTGCTCAGCCAAGCAATTACTACAGATTGTAAAACCACATCATGAAGACTTGAGGCTTTTCTGTGCGCGCTGTCAGACGTGTCATCAGCCACAAGACCTGAGGTCACAATCTGAGACAGAAGGGGTCGATTATTAATATCCATTATTATTAAGACCATAAGAACTAAAAAAAAAGTGATGGTCAAGTCTTTCTTTTGCATTACTGCTGGGAAAGAACTTGGCTAAAATGAATATGAGTATGAAAATAAACTATACCACAGTGCATGAATGAAAATTATATTTTAAAAAGCTAGCACCTCCTCACTCCACTCTTACAATCAATCACAGTTCAGGCGCTGAACTAGGCTGATAGCAGAATTCTACTTGAATAACTAAATGGCGCATTAATCATTTAACCGACACATTTTCCACTTCATAGTCCGCTGAGCTGGGAGGCTTCCTGTACACCTTCACTGCGTGAGGGTGGGAGGGAAAGAAAGAGAGAGAAAGAAAGGGTGAGAGTAAGAGAAAGGGTGAGAGTACTGGGACTTGAGCGTTGGACAGCAGCTCGATCCAGCTTCTCTCTGGGAGTGTGCGGACGGCAGAAGGGATGTCTCGAGTGTGCTGGATGAGCAAATATCATCCCTAAACCTGGAGCCTGATGCAAACAAAAGCCCCTTTGGCGAACGTGTCGTGTAGTATTTATCATCCTTAATATCTCCGTGTGCATCGAAGAGACTCAGTTCTGCCTGATTAAACAGTGCCCCGGCCTCCGATGGAAAAGGCCGTGTGTTTCTTCTCCTGTTTACCAACATTATACAGGCCCTGACCTGCCACCAGGAATCCCGCTGCTCAAGCCAGGCCTGTGGAGGAGGGGGAGCCAAGCTCACTGTGTGCTTAGAACTACCCACTGAGCAGCACACACATGCTACAAATACTGATACACACACACACACACACACACGTACACATACGACAAACACTAATACCCAGGCATGTACACATGCTACAAATACTAATACACACGCGCACACACATACATGTACACATGCTACAAATACTAATACACACGCACACACACATGTACGGCAGGCTGCAGTGGCACGCGCAGAAGCCCCTCTAAGCCCTCTGCTCTGACATGATTAATTAATTCAGTTCGCAGCTGGCAAACATTAGCTTAAACTCACACCTCCACGGTGTTCCCGTGCAGCCCGTAACGTCACTGCCGTCCACGCTCGCCTTCCCCCGTAACGTCCCCTCTGATACACGAAAACCCCACACTCTGGGGTCCTTTGTGATCATGAAGGTGTGACGTGGTTGGTTAACAGGAATGGAGGGGTGGGTTGGGTTGAGTTATATATGTTTTAAGAAGGACAATCCAAAGGGGAAATCAGGAAACTTGTTTGTTTTTACACAGGAGCGAGCGGGAGCACTCCTCTCCCGACTTGGCGCGGGAGGGAAAGGGAACAGACGACACAGTCGCCCCCGAGACAGACGGACAGATGGAGGGATGGGACCGCCGGGGGCGGGGTGTCGTGGCCAGGTTATTCATCCCGCCCGCGGGTCACGCGGAGGAGCATGGGAGCTGCGGTCCTGGGAACGGCTCCATGGTGCACATGCCAGCTCGCAGGGCCCCGGCCAACCGTATGCCAGCCGCGCTGCCCCGTCAGCGCCCCCCTGGGGTCCCGGCTGCTCCGAGTCATGTGACCCGTTCTGTCACCACCACAGAGTGACAGACTACTGCAACAAACGATAATTTGAGTAGGTCCAGGTGATAAACAGGACTCCAGGTTTGCACACTGGTATTAAAGCAGCCAGGGTGGAGTTAGCGTTAGCCTGCCCCTGGAGCGCTGCTGCTGTGGAGAGCGGTGGGAGCTGGAGAGCTGAGTGTGGGGTGACGGGTTGAAGTGTGAGTGGGAGCACCCAGGCTCACTGGCGAGCGCTGCGTCGTCACGTGTACGGGTGCCTGGGCGTCGTCGGACACGCCGCTGGGCGCGCTGATAAAGCCGTGCCAGGGAGGGGGGCACGGCTACCCTCCGCCTCACCTCCAAAGCGCCCCGTCGGTGAGTCACACGCGAGTGCGGAGGCAATCCAATTTAACGCCGTCTGCTAAGCGCTGAACCGCGCCACAGCGCCGCATTACATTATCTATCCGCTAAGCTGATACGCGCGTCCGCAGCTACCGATGCGTCGCCTGTTTAAGGGTACGAGTGCAGAGCCCCAACTGGGGCACACATGAGAAACGTTCAGCCTACTTTCCATATCACTCCACAGCGTTTTGACTGATCCGATTCCTGCAGTCCTTAGCGTTCTTCGGTGGCACGTATCCTTCCGCCGCCTGTAAAGTTGTTCAAATGTAAGGACACACTTCTGGTCCTCAGTAGGGTGTTTGTGAATATCTTAGGAGCTATTTAGGTCATTATCATACTTCAGTGACATGTTTTCTTGTTGCCAGTGATTTTGTTCCCCCTAGAGGCGAAGCGAGCGATGGGGCGTTTGACAGAGACGAGAATCTTCTGGAAGTGACGGCGAACGCGTCCCCTCCCCCCCCCCTGGCCCCCCCCGGAGCGGCTACTCACTGTTGGTCTTGAGGCGGGCGGGCTCGCTGTTGCGGCTGCCCGCCTGGTTGATGGCCTTGACGAAGAAGACGTAGCGGGTGCCGCTCTGTAGCCCGTGGACCGTGTAGTGGTTCTGCTTGATGTTGGGCACGATCATCCAGCTGTCCACTGAGTTGTACAGACCTGCAGGGGGCAACAGAGAGATTTCTTTGAGGAAACAAAGTGTTCTGCCTTTCGCGCTGGGTTCACTGCAGGTCTCTGTTAAACTGCTTAGGCAACATGTGATTCCCCTCATTGTGCCAAATAAAGCAAATTAAATTTTAATTCGAACGAGGAGGCGCTGAGACACAGAGAGCTGAGGAACTGAGAGAGAGAGCATGAGCGAGAGAGAGAGAAACAGATACAGAGAGAGAGTGAGAGAAAGAGCAAGAGAGATACTGAGAGAAAGTGAGTGAGATACAGAGAGAGAGAGAAAGAGAGGGGAGATAGAGTGAGACCGATTGAGAGAGAGAGAGCAAGTTATTGTTTAATGAGAGAAGGGAGAAAGAAGGAGGGACGTATGCCCCCTCCCCACAACCTCCACATTCAACAACTGGCACAGAAGCCCAACAGAAAGCCTGCAATTACAATTAAGAAAAACATTCTGCAGGTCCACAAAAATGCCGCCAACAACGCCTGCAGACCTGCGCTGGGACTGTTTCCCCTTCATATCCAAATAAAAAAAAAACAACAACAAAAAAACAAGCCAAGTTGTGGTAGCATTTAATCAAGGCAGACCAGGACACAGATAAATATGAAATACATTCTGAGTAAACAGACCTCCCCACACAACCACACTTCGGTTCTGAAGAGGTCGGATCCAAGCCTGGAACCAGTGAGCCTCAAACCCAAACCATGAGCATATTAAAGATCCCTAAACCGACTGTCAGAAAGATCAAACTTACTTTTTAAAATTTTTTTAAAGAAATTCTGCCCTTTTCATTTCTCACCGAAATTTGGAATGGCTAATTATGCCTGTTGTGTGTCCCTTGGCCACCCGTGCGTACAAGCCAGCACCAGTAGGCCGTGCATTAAAACAACACAACCGCCTGGGAGCCAGTCACAATGCTAACCTCACAACACTGGGCGGCAGTGTAGTATAATGGGCAGGACACTGCCATTGTACCCTCCAGCTAGGTACTGAATTGCTTCATTATATATCCATCTGTATAAATGGATACTATGTAACAATGCTAATAGTTGTGTAAATCCGTCTTACGAAATGCCAGTGAAGTAATGTACCACAAGCATCGCTAACAGATGGCCACTGGTAACCTGTGATGAGAGAGACAGAGATATGTGCATTCTCGTATCCTACTCAAAACACAAATATCATTTACCAAAATGTGACTGTCCAACTGCACTAAAGGCAACATTCTGTTCATTTATTTTTGATTCAGATTTTTTCTATAATTCATAATCTATGCATTTCAATAACTTAAAAATGATTACATAGTATACATTATTATTGTTATTATTAGTATTGAAGATGCCATCTCCACACTGCCAGGGATTTATGATTCACACCTGGGTGTGTGAATAGCAGAGTTTGCAGTTACACTTCAATTCATGACTTAACCAGAAGGCCGCAAAAAAAAAAAAACAAGTCCAAAAACACTGCATCCAAGCACACTGAATAAAAACAGTAACTGCTGCTGACTGCAAACTATCTTCTGTGCATCTGAACTGTCATGACTGACGCGCACACTTTCCACTCAAATCCCAATTTGAAATAATCTGTGTGGAATTCATTTTACTTGCGAGAGTGCACGAAAATAAAAAAACAACTGGAACATGCTTGCCGCTAATCACATTTTGTTAACGTCTTTAACTGAAACCGAGAGCCCGGGCCACAGACATGGCTGTGGGTGATGTGTGTAAACCTACATAATACATGTATACGCCACGTATAGACAGACCCGTCCCATCTGGGGTATCGCTGTGCATTATCCCCCGGGGAAAACACATGTCCTCTGTGCTCACTGGCTGTACATCCAACCTCTAATGGCAGAAGCCTTTGTTCAAACCACCTCGGGAAAATGCCCATGCACCGATCTGGCTCGTGGCGAAACCTCACTGTATGTCCTAGATGTACTGTCACGCGATCACGCACGCCCAGAAACATAAACACGCAAAGTCCTGCCAGGGTCCTGTCATTTCTGCTTGACCAGAATGAAAACCAAATAGATAATAATAATAATAAATAAAAAAAAAGCTTAGAATAATAAATAAGCTTATTGGATTTCATTTTGGTTAATGTTATAGGTATAGCGGTATAGCTGTGTTCCATCTTCTGTTACAATACAAATAGTTGTTTGTTAGGTTAATATTACCCTTAGTGATTATAAATGGGCCTCTGTGCCTTCATGGCATTTTTGTATTCCTGACAGTAACACTGATTTTCTCCACTACTGTTCATCACTCTGGATAAGAGAGTCTGCCAAATGATTGTAATGTAATACAGAGCATTTCTCCAATAGAGTGCACAACACATTTCCACCGAAGGCAAATGAAAAAAGACATGATCAAAAACACATAAGCAACTAAAATAAAAGCCCAAGCAGAATAAGAGAAGTTAAATAAAATAATATTTATAGTTATGCATTCCAGTGGAGACAGGAGTCTATCTCTACAGGTCTTAAGAGGAAACCAGGCTTGGGCTGCCAAGGGCTCCTGTGACTGAGTTTGTGAGGACCGCCCCTTGTCTGCCTGTGTGTGTGTGTGTGTGTGTGTGTGTGTGTGTGTGTGGCAGTGAGAGTGAGTGTGTGTTTTTTTAAAAAGCTAGTAGCCTGTAGCCAGTACTTGAGTGTCCCTTTTGGCAATGTCAGGGTCTGCATTATTGAGAGGAGCGACAGCAGAATGTGGAAGCCATAATGGAGAGCCTGTTACTAAACATAAATACTTAACGTAAGCACCGAATCAAGGGAAAGGCCTAGAATTTCAGGTGCTGAAAAAACAAAAAAAAACACTTATGTCTATTTTAAATGTGCCAGATCCTGAGGCTGCATAGTGCAGTATTAAATTTCTATAGCATATTTCTAATCGCATTAGAGATAGAAAAGGAAAATAATGCAACTTCATATTGTACTGTTGCAAGACATTTCTTAGATTAAAGTAGTGTTGTCTTATTTTTTTACCTCACCTGCACATTTGTTGCATTCCATCCTGTTTTAATGTTTTTCTACATGTTAATTTTAACTTGCAAACAATAAATAAAATTGGTGTGTTTTATCACAGAAAACATGTGGTCGAAAGTGTGTGTGTGAGAGAGAGAGAGAAAGAGAAACAATTATTATTATCATTATGACTGCTATAGTCCATTCAATATTAATAGTCATTTTATGTATCTATATAAACAGAAAGATAAACCTAAGTTGATTGGTATGGATTTACAGATTGATGTACATCGACAGAAATATAAGCAGTCTCTATAATGTTTCTAAAAACTGAAATACTGAATGGGTAAATAAAATTCCTACAAGTACAAATATGTGTTTTCCCCCCTCTAAGTAACGTATGTATCTATTTCATAGTTCTACTAGTGATCATTACTCGGTGTTACTGATTAATGTTTGCCTGCGTGTGCAGTACAAGCATACGAAACCAGTAAGGCGTTCAGAAATGATATGACAGTGGGAGAAAAAGAGACGGGGGGTGGGGGGGGAAAGGCTTACAGTGTGATGCAGTCGGTAGGCAGATGAGAGAAGGGGAGGCATGTATGAGAGCGATGCTACAGCTCTCAAACTGCCAGGGTGCGAGAGCCAAGCTTTGATGCCGGAGGAGATGGGTGAAGGCTTGTTTTGTGGCAGTTGATGCGCGCGTGCGTGTCAGTGCGTGCGTATCAGTGCGTGCGTGCGCGCGCATGTGTGTATGACAAGGAGAGGAAAATGTCACAGCTTCCCAGAATATGCCCTATATCTCAGTCCCAGGGGGAAAACGTCAAAGGGCCAGGGAAGTCTAATGCGTCGCTACAGAACTGCTGTGTTTTCATGAGCTACCCAGTAGGGGTCACTGTTGGGACCCAGAGAAATGGCAATGAGATCACTGCAGCCCACCGTACAGCTAGCAGACAGAATGGGGTATTAAAACGAGCTTAATTATATGAACAATGCCAACTGAAGTCTAAAAAAACAACCTAATTTTCTACTGACTGAGATTGTATCCTCAGAGAGTTTACACTGATGGCAGATAGAGGGGCTTGTATACAGACAAATGGCCTTTGAGCATAGAAAGCATACAATAACATTGTTAGAAAAGAGGCAGGCAGACAAAGAGCAGAGCTTAGGAGACTGATGGAGGCATGTCACCCACAAAAACTAACAGTTACACCATTTAGTTTGCCAATGGAATTGCAGGAAAACGGCAACAGCAGCCACAAGCATATACAACACAACATATAGACAGGATACCCATCTAAAAAATCTACAGTAAAGAAATCAAAAGTAAAAAAATCAAAAGTAACCAAAATAATCACGTGGCTTGACTGCAAGAAAGACCGTGGACTGACAAACTGAATGATTTTTTTGGTGGTCCCTTGCGGCAAAGGTCCACATTGCACGTGCCCTTTAGATACAGTGCTGGAAATTTGTTTTGTTGAGATTTTACATTCTTATGTATAGCTTCCAGAAGTCAATAGCCTATTTATTATCACAGTAGACCATCAAATAAATAAACATGAAGTGTACTTCTCATGGTGGAAGAAAACGTGCAGAAACCTCTGAATACCTTCCAGCCGCACTCCGAGTGACTATGAAACGGAAGACTTTTGGAGGACATTCTGGTGACTTTTCCCTGAAGGAAATACTTACAGCTAACAGCTTATACGACTTTAATACGACTCCGTGCAGGGTGCAAAACCGGTATGATCTTACTTTCAATGCCCTGTTTGTGGCTGCACCACTTTTTCGTTCAGAAATATTCAGAGATTACACGTTCTTTTCTCTTGCCGTACAGTTCTTGAATTGATCTTGGAGTCATTAGGCTGTCAGAATCTTCAAACATAGGTACATAATGCGCTGCACATTTTTAAAGCCACATAAGAAATAGTATTTTTGAATGCGCTTCAAAGGCTTCGCTTGAGTGACTGCAGATTATATCTGGCAATGATTTCTCCTGCTAAATTAGGACGGTCTCATTTCATGTTTACACAAGGCCCATTTGAAGCTAAACGCTGCGCATAAACAGCGTTCTTTGAACTTCTGGCTATATTTGGTCTTGTGATACGTCTTGCTGCTTTCAGACAGATGTTTTACCCCCAAGGCTGCTGGGTGGCTCATCCTGTCAAGGCGCTGTTCTTAGTGCACGGACGGGCCCCGCAGCCTCAGATCGAATCCAGGCGCGGGCCAGTGCCGACTGCGTGACAGTGCCGACTGCGTGACAGACAATCGCCTATTGCGTGATCCAGGGTTGGGAAGGCCCAGTTAGCGAGGGGGGTCAATGCTTCATTGCTCTCTAGTGACCCCTGCTGGTTGATTGGGTGCCTGGGAGCTACTCGCCAAAGTTGCAGATGATGCCTATTCCTCTGGCTCAGGTCTGTGCAAGCCACGCCTGTGGAAATAGAAGCAGCTGGCAACAGCACGTGTTTTGGAGAAGAATCGTGGATTTCTAAGCTTTCTTCCAAAAAACTGCAGATTGCTGCATCAATGCAGCTGTAAATAGCTACTTGGACATTGCATATTTAGGAGGGAAATGATCATGCCAAATTTATATAAATAAAAAAATAATACCCCCAGCTGAAAGCAATTTCTGGCAGTGTTAGCGGCGGCTCGTGTTTAATCCGCCGTTTCCTCGTCTCCGGACGAAGGAGGGTTCGCCTTTCTCCTCCTGGGACGGCGGGAAATGCAACCGATAAACACGCAAGAGCGGCGAGCGTTTAAAAATCCCCCCGGTCTGGAAAACGACACTAAAAACATGGCAGTCGGAATAAATGCACTTTCCTCCTCCGAGGCCGCGAGACTGCACGGCGGTGGGATTCATATCCTCTAATGCAATGCGGTCTGGAGGACAGATCTGGGGAATGCTGGGGGAACGCTGAGGAGTAGTGGGTAGATCTGGTCACAGCTCCTGTAACTCTGCCAATCCCTCTTCTGAACTGATGTAATGCAGTTCCGATGGCAGTGTGACTCAAATAGACAAGATCGTTTTTATATTTTGATATTTTTCCAATACCAATGTAGCGCCGTACGCTAAATATAGACAAGTGCCTTATCTTTTAGGTATACGAGATAAAATGTTGGCTCTGTTTGCACTATCAATATGAGAATTCTGTTAAACGCAATAGTAACAAATAGACAAGGCTGTATTTACGCGGGACTGAAATGAGATGCAAAATGCTTAAAAAAAGAAAATCTAACCGAGCCAGAAACATATAGCTTGGTCAGATGAGATTGTGTTTGCTGTGAAGGGTCAAAGGGTCAAAGAGAAGACCGGGCCACTCAGGACAGTAGCTGCTGGTTGACCCAGCAGAATGGCTCATTTATAGCAGCATCTGCGCGGAAGTTTCGCTGCGGTATCCGCTTTGGTCAGGGGTCTTAATCTCCGGTCCTGGAGGGCAGCAGTCCCTGCTGGTTTTTGTAGTTTCTTTTTCAGCAGCAGCCAATTTAAGCACTGGAAACAAGGTGTGCCTCTTTAGCCAGTGCAGGAGCATATCAGAAAGCAGCAGTCACAGCGGCCCTTCAGGAGGAGACGGCACATTAACGTTTCTCCTTCACACTTTGGTGAAGACCATTGGACTCGAGCCACTCAGTGCTTAGTCCCAAAGCCAGCTGATCAGCGGACATTTTCAGAGCTGGTGTCGGTACACGATCTGTCCGGCTCAGCTGTTAACTCGCATGATGACCTTAACCTGACGTGTCGCATTTTCGTTGCTGTAAACCTTTGCGCGAAACATTCAAAATGTAGCGCTTGGCAAATTAAAAAGGAAAGAAAATATAATTTGTCACTTTGCTCGTGTCAGCTAAGATCTCAGCAATGTATATGCAACTATTTATGTATATGCAACTTTATTTGGAACATTAAATCGAGAAATTAGATGCAAATCGTCGTTGCTTTTATTGTCAAATATGTAGAGCTTTGTTTCCTGAAGGAGTTCATGAAAACAATTGACTGTGTTTTTGCATCTGTGAATATGGAATTTAAACAAATAAATTAATGATAAATGGGCATTATTTTCAGTAATACCATACTCATAGTATCCAAAAATAATATTTGTGAAGTAAAGAAAGAATTAGGAATTCACTTTCAGTGTCTACAGCAATGAAAAAGCGATACGTCACGATCATGCAACTAAGATAGGCATGGACCCCGAGCTAATCGTTGAGCCAAGCAGATGATAGACCGACACCGGACCATCTTTCCGGAACCTTCTTTATAATACTACCACTCTTGTCTTCACACATGTCTTCTGTGTGATCACGAGGGCGTCCTTATTCACCCCTCCTTCTCATCGTATGCTAAATATATTTTGTTATTCCCTGTAATACAGATGTGCAGTGTTTCTATCTTTCAGAGAGAGACAGAGACAGACTCATCTGCGGTCCCAGTTTTGATACACCCTACAGATGCAATACAGTATAATTAATGACAAATCCCAGAGCAGCGCTACTCACTTCCTTCATCTTCTCTACCCCAGTCTGTCTGTTGACTGAAAAACCTTAATTAATGTTCCTCCAATATTTAGAATAAATAATTAGAACAAAGCCACATTTTATACATCTCCTTTTTTCATTGCGTAATCCAGAATTTCCCAAGAAGTGACACTCAGTATTGAACTAATTTTCCATTCCATTTGATCCGGGTGATAAGATGCGTGTAGATGGAGAAACTCAATTAACCCACCGATATGTAATTGGTGCGATTACAGAAATATTTGTTCTCGGGATGCAATTGCCAGAATCGAACATAAAAAAATATGTTGTACTATATGTTATGTTATCTACAAACGCACTGCGAAGGATTTCCAATGCCTCAAGTCACATGTCCTCAACAATACAATGCAAAGAGTGATGCCACTCAAATTGCCACTGTGAAACATTTAATTCGTATTTTCATCTGCAGTATAACAGTTTAACTATATCGCCTGTTATTTTGATGCCAAGCATTCTGTTCATATTCCACATGCCACACAGCGCAGTCACTCCCTGCATCACCGTGGTTTCTGACGATGGTCTGGGTCATAATAGTAGCTTGCTTGCTAACCAGGGCAAAGCCATGCACAACTGTCCGTAATAACAGCTGACTAGGTTTTCTTCTTTATTCCTACTTTAAAAAAGAAGCTAGGAAGGCCAGACCCAGCCCACGAATCTGTAATTACTCAGAAACCTGGAACTAATTCAACGACAGATACAAAACAGTCCAAATCCGTTGCTATATTTATACCTGATAACTTTGTACATTATCTATTTATCTTGGGAGCGCTCTCGGCAAAATTCACAAGTGCACTAATTATGGCTCTTCTACTGTGAATCAAAACAACAGAGTCACCCTGTAATTTTCCCCCGCGGCGCGTAGCAAAACAGCCAGCTTTTATTCCCCTCGAACAGCGTCAGTGACCCACGCCGGTTACATCCGGCCGTTCGCGGTTTCCTTCTTCCTGTTGTTTCAGATCTGTTATCTAAAATGAGGCCCATAAATAGCACACCTGGGTGACACTTGAGGGAACGAACGAGCGACCCCCAGCCGGCTCGGGACCGTCTCGGAGGGGAGGGGAGGGCAGGGCACTCACTGATGAAGTTGGCCTGGCCGGTGTAGATGGTGTACTGCAGCTCGTAGGAGGTGACGCTGAACTCGTCCTCAGAGGTCCAGTGGACCGTGATGGTGTCGTGAGAGGCTGTGCAGAGCTCTTCTCGTATAGAGGGCGGGTTTGGAGCTGCGTGCCAGAGGACAGAGAGAGAGAGAGAGAGATAAATTAGTCATGCACCGGTAGAGAACTGGAAAGAAGGATGGGGTTGTTTTTTTCCGTTTTTTTAGTAGCATGCGCAAGTAAAACACTTTTGTCTGATTAAATTAACATTTTTGCTTGTGAAACAACTGACGTGTCAACAAGTAAACAAATTTCCCCCAGAAAACAGAAATGCCACGCTTGTTTCAAATGAACCGTTCCCGTCGTTTGCGGATAAATCATTCTTTTGCGTTGTAATACGTCACCTTTATTTAAATCTGTGTCGTTCATTCATTTGTATGCGGGAGGTTTATAGTTAGGAAGAATGGACATCTCTCCCTCACCTGTGAGGTAATCCAGCCCCTCCAGAATCTTTTTCTCCCGTGAGAAATCCAGGGCGAAGGTGTCGAAGGCCTCGTTCAGATTGACGTCCGGAATCAAGACCTGCGAGGACGCCGTAGCCATGGCGACCCTGGGCAGGGCAGCAGATGGGAGAGCGGTAATGCGCTTCAGTGGGAGGCACCAAAGCCCACAGTCCACACCCCTCACTGATTCTTTGCCACGCCCACCCACATCTCAAAGACACAACACACTAGCCACCAGTGTAGTCCTGCCTAGACAACACATACATTTTTATCTTTTTGTATGTGTGCATCTGCATTGAATTTGCTCTGTGAAGTGACCTATGTTTGAGAAAGGCGCTATACAAATAAAGTTATTAGTATTACTACTACTACAACTGGGGCAAAAACAGAAACAGAAAAACATTTAACAGAAAAACAATCCTTTAACTAGAAAACAGTGTGGTGCAGAGCTAGAGAAAATGCCTATGTAAATCCTGCAGATGTTTTTCCTTGACACTGTCGAAATTTTTCCGAGAGCACCACCCCCGCCCACAGTAAATGGCAAGGGACGTGCAGACCGGCCCTCACCTCTCCGCAACGTTCCTGGCGGTCTGCAGGAAGCGGGCGTGGTCGTTCTCCTTCAGGCTGTGCTCGGCCTGCGTGATGAGGACGCTGGAGCGCTCCAGGCACTGTCGGCAGTTGGCAATCTGCTGGGCAAGTTTCCTCAGCTTCATCACCTGGAGAGGGGTATAGTAGCAGGCTTCAGACGGGGCTTCTGCTGCACCACAGGACTCTTCACACGTTATTATCGCTCTTAACCCTCCCACCCCTGCAAAATATCCCCCGTTGGAACAGTCCACAATCAGTTGTTGTATTCAACAAGGACATGACCTTGTGACCGATAGAATGCTGTTACCTAAAAAAAATTTAAAAAGTGAAAAAAACAAAAAAAACAAAAACAAAACAAATGTTTGACCCCTGTTGTGACCGAAAGCACTAGAATGTTATTTCACCATGTTACTCAGACACGATACAAAACAGCACAAAAATATCACATTGTTCTAATAAAGCTCTGTGTGGCTCTATTGTACTGCCTTAAGAACATGCCAGGCGGGCCCAAGTGTTTACCCGCATCTTTTCCAAACTTTCCCAAACTCTGAAAATAATGCTGTTGACCCCACCCTTCCATTATGACCCCTGACTTTTGGCAGACAAACGAGCCCCGACAGATGAGCTGTTATGGTACAAATTCCCCCAAGGAAGGAAATGAACGCATGCTTTAATCCCTCAAGCAGTCTCCATATCTAGTCATGTTATTGCAATTCATCTCTATTGCAATCGCCAGGGTGACAACAGAAATTAAACTAACGATCAGCACCTTCCCTGAAGGAGGACTTTCACGAGGCGAGTTTAGAACATCATTAGAGGGAAGTGATTTGAAGAATTTCATTTCCCCCAAGAGGTACAGTCATTTCACTGACAGATATTAAGTGTCAGAAAGGGCTATGATCTTGCTGATTAATACTGCACTCGTAGATGAATCAATTAAACAGCAAAAAGGAAGCGACTACAGAATACATTTGTCTCGGAACTTCAAAAGAAGTTTGCGGGCTGACATCCACGAGAGAATATTCGACACATATTCCCAGCAGAATGCAACACGGGGCTCAGAACTGATTTCACTGTGAAAAACGAAATGAATATTGTTTAACTGTAAAAAAAAAAAAATAATAATAGAAACTGAAGGAGCCCTCATTGCTGAAGGAAACACGCTTTGAAATCTTAAAGACATGCCACCACTACTCTTCAAAGAGAATGCCATTTCTGTGGGCTGACCAGATATCGCCTTTCCATCTGTGTACATAACAAATATGCCAGCACATCACGTGAACTATCTATTTCAAATCACCCCTTGGCCCTTCCAGTCTAACGAAGAGAGAGACTGCGAGCTGCTGAAATCCCTTTAAAATACTACAGGTGCTAGAATTTGTACACCTTCAGCGCAGACATCTTTGTGACCTTCAGAAATCCAAGCCTCCAGGTGGTTATTAAAATCAATGCCAATAATAACAAACACACCAGAGCACCTCGCTGAATGCACTGAAGGGACGGGCATATCTGCTAGCGTCGCCTGGTAATTCTAGGGCTCTTGGGTAAATTCTGTTTTGAGCGTTGTGTTTCAAACTTATGTTTGCGCGAGCTCACCTCTGTCCTCGGACAAACTCGGTCCGCTCTCAGATGCGTTCTCATTGCTTACTGAATAGAAATTGGTTCATTAATTTAGAAGGGGCATATAGCTAGCTACAGAGAAACTGACGCTACATTACGCAACAGACGGTGGGAAACCCGAGGCTTCGGCTCGGACGGGGAGACGGCTGCTGTCTCAGGTAAACACTTTGAGTGCGCCGACGTGACCGTTTCACCTGTAACGGTGCACATTTAAGTCTCGGCTAAACCGAGATCCAATTGACGGCAACGAAGCGAATGCCTGTAGCCTTGCAGTAATCCAGCAGCATTGCTATTTTTATTTTACTTCCTCTGCCAAAGCCTTCATATCTAGCCATGCGATTCCACTAAACGACGGTTATCCGTTTTAAACGTATTTTCCCCCCAGTGTTTTGAAATGTACTGTTCTGGCCAAAATAATCCCGCGTATCCTTCGGTCTATGTTTTTACATGACATAAGCCACATTCATACTGTTTACAGTTTACTGACACAGGTTTGACCCCTGATACTTTAATACTGACATTGTACTTTTTAATGCAGTTGTTTTGCTGGTTAAAATGTTTGTAAGCTGAGGTCTTGCTCACACTGTAATCCAGAGCTGTTTAAGCTGATGTGCAAGTCAACCTCATAAGAACACTAATGGAGAGTGCAGCAGATTAATAAACACACTGAAATATTTCCGTCTCTGATACCCAGCTTACATTATCCCCAGAGATGCAATGGCAGAGCCAAGCAACTAGCATCATCTGGAATGAGTATTGTTTTGAGTGCGCAGGGTACCTAGTCCAATACTCTAACTAAAATATTACTGTAGTTTACAATACAATTATCAATACAAGACAAAAATCTTGTTTGACGCTGCATTTAATTTAAATTAAAATACATTTCCTGAAGAAAAAATGATATGGTATTAAAACAGAAACCCAGGGAAGGCATTCTATTAGATATACTGAGCATATACCATGTAGGTGGACATTGGCAGTTATGAAGGCTTGGTTGGTGCACTGGACTTTACTTTCACAGACAATGACCTGTCTGTTTGGAACTCACTCCTGCGCAACACCGAACCTGTTTATCACCGTCTAATTTCCATTGCCTGTTAATGACTTTGTAAATGAGCGTTCATTTGAAGGCGATGTCAGTCGCTAGGCAGTGGGGTGGACGTGACCCAGAATCCCCTGCTGAGGGCACGGCTACCGCGGAGCGCCAGGTGCTGCGTTTATCGGCCTGGAGCAGCGTGGCGGTCAGCGAGCTACTAAATGCATGCGGTCGGAGCCGTTTCTGCATTTCTCAGTCGGGATCATAGGGCAGCACAGCGGTGAGAGTTGTCCAGTACAGAAGGTTAGTCAAAAGTGGCTGTAGGGCTTCCTATTCAGGGCCCTGGAGAACCGCGGTGGCAGTAAAGAGGGGGGACAGGCTTTGCACGTTTCAGTCAGGGGGTTGTGACAGCGCAGCTCTACCCTGTTTGTTTGTGTTGAAAGAGATTAAAGGCAGGCGGGGGGCAGGCTTCCCAAGTCTCCCCGGACCGAGGCGAGCGTGTGAAGTTGAGCCACGTGGACGGGGCTGATTTCACAGCCTGTCTGAGTCTGGCTCCCTAAGGCCCGGCCTGTATAATCTCATTGGTTCTGCTGCAAAGCCATCCCTCTCCCCCACTCTCCTCCACCACCATCTACCCTCTACCCTCGGACCAGCCCAAAGGACAAGGCCTTTCCACGCGAGCCACACCCTGCGCCCACAGACAATCTTACACTTCGACACCTTGTAGACCACGCCGTACTACCAACAAAATGACCGTGTCTCTGCGAACAAAAACATGTTCTGAAACGCGTTGTGAATTTTCTGGTTTTGTCTGAATTTCTCGCTTTTCAGTTCGACCGGTTACTTCAAAAAGGGTGTCTGCCGCATGCTTCCTGGCACCCCTTGAAAGGATTGCTCAAAAGCTCTTAAAATTCTCCGCCTAATACCTAGATACGCTAATCCCCTGGGAAACAAAGCCGTCTCTTCGCATCAGACGACGCGTCAGCTACCCCTTGCCGTTTCTGATGGCGCGGGATGGATGCGGTGACAGCTTGCGACGGCGTCCCACGTCCGTCTGTCGCCGTCCGAATGACAAATTTCGAGCGCGCGCAGTCTCGACTGCCGTCGCGAATGCGGATCATGGAGTCTGATGGGCGCTCGTATAAAATTTTATATTTCAGAGATTGGGGTTATACGAGAGCTGCCGTCTATGTCATAAACAACCCCTTTGGCATTATACCGTGCCTCACCCGCATTCATCACTTCCAAGAGCACGTAAGGCCATACTCTGAAAATAAAATAAATGCATCACTTACATCCCAACTGCCACTTGACACATTCATTAGACTGGATACGCATTTAAAAAATAGTTTTTTTTTTTTTTGCCTATACGGACACACATCCAATTATTAGTCAAATATATTATCAGACACTGTGATCAGGGTTGTTTTTTTTTTAATGGGGAAACCCAGAGAGCCTGTAAATAGGTATACCTGCACATCCTCAGATGGATGAAGGCCTCCAGTCCTACCTTAGACTCCTTGATCTTGACGGCGATGACTTGCTTCCTCTGACGGATGATCTCCACGAGCTCGTCGCACTCCTCCACCAGCTTGGCTTCATGCATGGCCGTGTTCACCTAGGGTGGTGACAGCAGAGAGTAGACCATAAACCACTGGGGGAACTGCGCTCTGTGCTCTTTCCGAGCTTAGATAATGACCTGTACATAAAGCATAGCGTGACATACTTGCATTGTAGGTCTCATCGTCCGCACCTAAATATTTTTAAGTCTGTTACCTTCACGATAATTCACAGCTTACCTTGCTCGTTCACATTTTATTCAATGTGGCCATTAATGCTGTCAAAACAGCAAAATGATATCCTACCACTTATCATTTATTTATACGGCTTTTTAGGACTACTGGAATGTGGTAGTAATGTAATATGATGAGGCTTTATTTTTGGTTGTTTGTACCGTACATCCATTTGTTCAGGAAATGACACATTGAAGTGCTAAAACGTAAATTGTATATTATGCGTATAGTGCATATCAATGTTCTTAATGTACACAGAATTCAAAGCGCAACAATGTGAGTCAATGCAATGGACTGTGCATAAAATAACATTCTTCAAGTCGTGGTATGTTGTCCGTTACCTGCTCACCCAATCCGCTCACAAACTTGGGAGCTGTAATATGCTTGACCTGTGGCCCGCTGGTGTCTTATGGGAGCTTCAGGCTGAGCCAGCTAATCGCACACTGGTGAGAGTGTGACTGAGGCAGTAGCTGGTGGTGCCGCACTGATTAACGAGGCTGGCGCCATTAGGCAGTAAAAGCAGCTCGGTGGAGGCGGCTCAGAGTGTAAAACACATTCCCCCCTGTCCTCGTTCAGTTACTGTGGCCTCCTATCAGGCCCAGTGTATCATTTTCTCCCTTGGTTTTTAGAATTTTTATTTATTTTGTTGTTGACAGAGTCTTCCACAAAGCTGCTTTACAAAAGTTATTTACTTAAGCCCTGTTACACATGAGCACACACACACACACACACACACACAGTGGATTAATTCCATTCCTGCCTTCTTGATTACACATTACGCAATTAACAAGGATTAATGATGCAAGCCAATATATCTGAGGATTATCGTTCTAGAATTTGGGTGGGTTATATTTTCCTTATTTTCTTCTTCCTTCAATTATTATTGTAATATTTTTTTTGCAAAGATGACAAAACCTTTGAACCTTGTCCTCCCCTGGAATAATTACCCATGTCCTTTTCTTAAGTACGGTGAAATGACAGCCCTATTCTCAACAGAGAACGCCCTCCTCCCTGGCAACGCGGCAAACTCAACCTGTCCCCGCCCGCATTCCGTGCCTCCGCCTCTTCCCCATCTCCCGCCAGTCGTTCCCCGGCCTCTCTGAGGTTTGGGAAGCTCTTCCCTGCCCCCACCCCCGCGCGGAGCTACAAGTCACCTCAGATAAGCCACTGCAGCCTGACCTCTCTGTCTCAGACGTGATTTACACTGACATCTAAAACACATGGTGCCTGCACTCAGCGGTTTGTCCTGAGCATAGCGGCTCGCCGACTAAATTAATTTTTCATTTTGAGTTTTGGAGCGATTTATCCCCCGAACACATTGCGGATTAGGACAAGGGTGTCAAACTCAGTTCCCGGAGATCCAATTTATGTGCTATTCCTTCCTGCAATGCAATCCAACCCATTCTTATTCCCAGGCTTAAACTGTTCCAATTAGTTTGTTGTCAACATACGTTTATATCCAACCACTTCCCAAAATACACAAAAATACAATGTGTGTTGAGTGTACACCACAGGTACAATATCTAGCTGTGATATAGTTTGGACATTTTTTAAGATAATTATTTTTTAATTAAGCACACCAGTTCTCAGAGGGGAAACAAGCTATAAAACATCTGTATACGGAACCACAATCATCCAGGAACGCAGTTTTAACCGTTCAGCATAAATATCTGGGGTTATTTTTCGAAGAGAATGGATTAGGTTTGCCCCTTACAAGAATGAAATAAAAGTGGTTAGAGGTGGCGGAGGAGCAAGGAGGTAAATCTTCAGCCGCCAACCCCTCCAAAATCGCCTTTGACGCTCCCAAATGTATACTTAGTAAAAAGCTTTCCTGACAGACAGCTTCTGAACTTGTTAGGGCAAAAACACCTTTACCGACAACCATTGCATCGTAAGACAAAAAGCGTTGGTATTTCATCACACGGGCTGAAGTTCCGGAAGACGTCAAATAACCCGCGAGGTGACATGGCGCAAACTAGTGTAGGACTGAAAGAAAGAAAGAAAGAAAGAAAGAACGAGAAGGATGACTGCTGTGTGCGCATGCTCTGATGTAGGCCTACATATCCTGGAGCCTTCGCAAAAATGATTAGAGCCAGGCGCGGCTCCAGACTGACAGCTTGAGGACTGCTCCAGCAGGGACAAGCGCGGGGCTGGAAGTCGCTCTGCGGGGTGACTGATTCCAACAGCGTTGCCACCGGGCCGCGCAGGCTGGTTAAATATGAATCGTCCTGTGACGTGCGGGGCCTCCATGGAAGGGTCGACCTCCCTGCAGTTGAACGTCTCACCGAGGCCAGCAGTCGCAGTCCGTCAAACGCTCCGCTCTTCCCAGGGACGATGAAACACAATCTCGCCGTCCAATTTGGCCAAAGCACCGCGTCGAATGGGCTGAATCGAACAGAATCGTCACGGTAACAGGTTTTCAGATGAATGTAAAGCAGATCGCCGTTTGTGGACAGGCCAAAATGTGGGCCTTAAACCCTCAATCACACGGCTAACGATGGAATTGTCTTTTTGCCGTTTCTGTGATACCGATTCAAAAAACAGTTTTATCTGGGAATTAGAGTGTAAATAAAAAGCTGTCTTCTAGGTTTTCTGGAATTAAATTCTGAATCACTGAGCTGTACGCGTGATGGGTATGTACTATTTTGAATCAATTACATCACATTGATTCATCATACATCAATTACATCACTTGGAGTAAAACCTGTATAGTTGGTATGAAAAATAACCACAAAAATCTACAGTACTCTAAATGACAAACAACCTATTTGGAAAAAAGTATGCTAATGTTTGCTCTGGCACCAGAGAAATTAAATCTCATTTTCAATAACGTTTTTTTTTTTCTTTCCTACTCAAGACAACATTATTATTAACCTTGTATTAAAGAGCGAGGCAGATACTTATCATCTAAATAATTCCAGGAAGAGTTGAAAGGACATCTCCAAACAAACACGCATGCTTGGGTAATACTAAGCCATTGCCTTCTATTGTTAGCGGTTTGCATTAGTGATTATGTAGGTTTATGTTGGAAGGGAGCCGGGAGAGATAAAGAGCTCCTATATCCTCCATTGGCAGAGTGGTTTCCTGCATGTCCTATATCAGCGCTTTCCTCTGCTTACGGTTGCTGTATATATATATATATATTTCCTCCTCTGTAAGCACATACATTTTCATTAGCTCACACCAGCTCATTTGCCTCATTTCAGAGCCAATTAATAATTCACAGCGCGTACGAGATAATCATAACGGAAGACGATAGATGTCGAAAATGTTTTTATTTATAATTATTTTTTTTACTAATCTGCTTAACAGTTTGCGGAGTGCGATTGCTTGACGGCGTGGCCTAATTCTCTCCCATGGCGGAGGGGAGATATCGGCACTGGGGCTGCAGGCTTGGCACACGCTGCCCCTCCACTCGCATGTCAGGTGGTGCCCTAATCACTGCTGCCGCTACCATGGTGACGCTCACCTGCGGCGTACTGCATCAGCTGGTCAGCTGTTCATTTATTTATTTATCCAAGCCCCGCCCCACACACACCATCCCACCCCAACACGACAGCTTGGGACGAGCAATCGAACCAAAATCGCGACCTTTGTGAAAAGTAATTTTAGACGTGGCTTTAGAGAAAGCTGCCAGAGGGAGAACAATGATTTTGGTCAGGTCCCGCTAGGCCCGCCTGTGCTTTGACCCTCGGGTTGTGCTGACTGCGTTAGTAGCTTTGTGATGCGGGGAGCCGGCTTATCTGCCGTGCTGTTCGTGAGGAAACGCAGGAGCTAGAGCTTCCTTTTACTCCCCACCCCCCTCCTCAATTCTGAGGAACAAAACCAACATTATCATTGGTCATTATTCTGGTCATGTGGTTCTGACCACACTTTTGATTACAGCACTGATGGCTGCTTTTTTGGATATGCACATATGCAGAGGGTGATGCAATTTATAAAATGTTCTTGAAAATGACTTCAGCTAGCGGTGGCAGAGCGAGGCTTCTTGAGCCATCAGGGATGCACTGATCTGAATGGATAATGGCCATTTGCTAAGGTTAAGAGCCCCATAATAGGTGAAGCTTATGTTACCTCCACCCACCTGCTGGGTTTATAGATAAACAGCCTCAAACGTAGCTGGCACAGTTTCTCCTGAATGCATTGATTCGAGATGAGTGAGCGTACATCACGGCTGTTGATTAATGACAGCTAAAATGACCATTGTTTCATGTTATGCTGCTTCCATTTATTCTATTGAACCGTTTTAAAGCTTAGGAGTGACATATCACCGTGCGCTAGACACCTCAGCCAGTAACAAGAAATACAAGGAGACACAACGAATCCAGCCGCCTCGCACATCCATTTTCTCAACTGCACTACATTCTCTAACGAGGCAGACGATCAATAATACAAAACGGAGGCCCCAAAAAAGGTACTGAAAACTCTTCCACTCCGATGAGCTAATCTATCAGGGACTGTACACGGATGAAGAGGCGTACATCAGGGTTTTTCTGGGCATGAAAATGGGTGCTCCCCGTCATTAGGCTAGCGCTTGCGGCCGCACGTAGGGTCGTCCCACATCGTTATCATTGAACTGTCCTAAATTGGCCCCTAATGACAGTCAAGGTCTAAAATGCTTGGCGAAATTGCAATTTATTTGGCAGGTATGAAATGAAATACAATACAAAAACATCAGAAACTAGAGAGAAGGCCATTATGGTTTTGTGATCTCCCTCTTTCCCTGTTAACCTGTGAACATAAACGTTGTGCGTAAAGCAGCTATAGGACAAAGGTAGGCATGTTAGGTAGGCTATAATAATTGGTCTCTGCTGTCATCCCACTGATAGAAATTAACGTTTTAGCTAACGTTTTGGATAAAGCATGGCGTAACCTGCTCCAAGATTTGAGTCATTTGGACCCAGAAACAATTTTTTTAAATATGGCTGCGAAGAGGAGAGTCTCAGCTTTCTTGTGACATTAATATAACATTCTGTTTCAAATTTCTTGCGAGATATGCTCATTTAAATCATGACTGTCGCCTTTTGTTGAGAAAGAAGGCTGTCCGTGTCTGATTTGAGAAAAAGTTTTGTTTCTGTACAAAAAAGCCGTTGCGACCGCAGACACAAAACGATAGAACACGTTTCCGAATGATAAGGAAATACTATGAACGCTGACATCATTAAAAAACACATTATGGGATTTTGTCTGCCTTTGCTTTCCCCCGGCATGTATCTATACCTTCGCAGTTCTGTTTAGTGGGTGGCAACGTCAACAAGCCAAGCGTCCCTGCACTTGATCCCGCCCACAGAGCCCATGATTGTTCTTCTTTGCCGTCGTGTTTCTCCCTCTCGCTCGCTCTTTACTTTTCTCCAGTTATCAGAGGGCTACACCGTGTCACCAAATACACTAATTATAGTTTAAATTGTTTGTTTTCCCTTTTTTCCCTCACTTTGGTGGCTGCAAATTTTGCTTTGGTGCATGCCAAGATTCCTCTGTGGAAGAAAAACCCTGTATATTCTCAGTGGTTTCACCCCTAACAGGAACACGGCCAACGTGCCGGAAAGTAAAGCACTGCTACTATGTTTTTGCTCTGTATCTTCCTTAATGTAATGGTGGTGTCATTTCCTCCAGTGTGACTGAAGATGAAGATGGTTTCATCTTCATCTGGTTTGGTTATAGTTCAAAGGATTACTCATCGTTTGGACTGGCCAGTTTCCATTTTCCAATCAGATGCGAGATAACCAGAGATTACTGCCACGAAATGGAGCAGCCTCATCCTTAACCTTCAGGAACAGGAAGTAGCAGCTCAGTACAATTATCTGGACTCAAGTACAGCTGGGACAGTGGGTGCCTCTCAGGTCAAGTATCAAAAACATATGGTCAATCAGAGCTGATTTGGAATGAACTGAGAATCTGAATTCACACAGGAAGGCAGCTTACCCTCATGATGTCATCCTAGCTCTCAGGCATTCAAACCACTTCCCCCAGTTTCCTCAATATTTGCCATTCAAATTGTCTGTTTAAAATATTCATGGCCGTATAAAATAATATTTGTGTACGTATCACAGTGGAGCACCAGCTATTGTGTCGATTGATCTGATTGGAGGTTAACATGTCATGGTTTGATTTCCTAAATTAAGTCTTTATTACCTGTAAGCAGTGAGATTGAATGAGGATGGATTTTGATGAGGCAAACACTGATGAATCTTTCATTAGGTGGGCGGGGGCCACTGGATTCGGTTAAAGGTCTGAGGCTAAACAGGACCATGAGCGAGACCAGGGCTGGCCTGGCAAAGACTGCCTCGTCTGGTCAAAAGTGCGTTCCTGTGCTGCTAACTACATCTCCAGAGCTGTTAGCTAAGAACCGGACAGTAGCACGCTCTGGTTCAAGTGTTTTTAATTCTGTTAGTGGGGACCAAAGAGCACACACAAGCTTGCACACAAACATACACACGCTTGTGCATGCATCACGTACACGTACACGTACACATCACAGCTCCTCAAGTGCACAGCATTCAAATAAACGTAAAACAACGTTAGACTATTTTTATGCTTCTCTCATGACTGACTCATTTTAATTATCTTTGTTTCACTGTGACCAGCATGTAGACCGTCTTGGAACTGTGCCTGTGCTTTCAAACAAACACACACACACACACACAGCGTCAAGATAAAAACAACCGTACAATCGTAGTGGAGGCAGACAAAAAGGCAAATTTTCAATGATAACTTAATTTCCTTTTCTGAAAGAAAAGATCAAAAGGCGTTCCACAGGGCTGGACAGCAGGGCGAGCTGCGATTGGTCTCTGGGCAGTGCTCACCTCCACTTGCTGACAGATCTGGATGAGCTTGGCCATCTGGCTCTCCAGCTCGCTGTTCCTCTTCACCAGGTTGGTCAGGTTGTTCTCCAGGGTTTGCTGCGGGGGGGAGGGGAGAGGCGACACGTCGTTGAGTCTCGGCACACGGAGAGAAAGCGGATGTTGCTGCTGAAATCAGTGATGTAAACTCGAGCAATGGCTGCCCCTGATGCTGCTGCTGCTTCGACAAAGAGGCCAATGGCATGTTTGCGATTCTCAACCGACATCTGAAGCGAGAGAGGAAACTACACTGCCAGTGGTTCTCCTGATATTTATTTTTAAATACTAACATCGACAAAGAGACACTCAATGAAAAATGGAGGGAAAAATAGCAATGGTCTATCATTGCATTCCTGTGGCATTACATAGAATAAAGTCTAATTCTGAAACTTAAACAAAACCTCTGAAATGGGGTGACTTTGACAAAGAATTGACAATGAACAGAAGTATGAGTGACAAGCGATTCTCTCAACCGATAAGCTACTTTAAAACATGGGAGAAATTAAAGAAGCCGGTGCAACACATTTTAAAATTCTGGTCAAACAAACAAACAAACAAACAAACAAACAAAAAGGCAATCCATTTGAAATTAAATAAATGTCAAGCAGGTTATGTGATAAAATTACAAGATTACTGTGACATTGTATAAAATAAATGCTCATTCTAACTCCTCCAGGGCAGTTTAGGGTCTTTTGTGGCACCGTATTTGGCATGATTTGCATTAATGTTAGCAAGCATTAAGGTTAGCAAGCAAGGTTAGCAAACATTTGAGCGACAGTGATGGCAAAAACCGCTCATCTCCAATGGGTGGGGTTGGGCGGGGCCAGAATGATTCTCCGTAGATGTAAATCGACATGCGGATTATAAAAGCAACTGCCAGGGAAAATGTTGCCTTCATGCAGAGGTGGATTTGCACTGACAGCACCAGTCATTGAGAACGACACGAGCACAACGTCGAGAAAAATATCTCTTATTGAGTGACCAGTAATTCATTACAATTAACCCCATCCAGCAGATGAGTAGAAGAGAAACGTGTGTGTAAAAGAGTCTTTGACAGTTCAAGGTGAAATCGAGAGGTCTGTTGAATGATATGCCTCAAGTCATTAAAAAATCTCACTTCCCAAACTGAAACTGCAGCTATACAGAATGGGCAGAGAGGGTTTGGCACTTTGATCCGAACTTAATACTGCTGACCCTGTGTGAACGGTGTACGAGGCCACAGACTCGTTTGTTCACTGTTTGTTCCTTGCTTATGCAGGCAATTTGCCATCAGGATGTGGCAGTGAAGGTTAGCGTAGCTATGAGGAAAATTACAAGACCTTGCTCATTTAATTAGGCATCACATGATCAGCCGCTGTTGCGAGAGAAGTAGGAGTTCACTACAAAAAGCAAAAGTAGTACTTTATAATTACAAGATCAAACCAGGTGAAATCCAAGGTTAAACAAACATAACTGGTCTCTACACTTATGGCGGTAAATATAGAGATGACGATCAGATGCACGACCAGTGTTAGGTGATAAGGAGGGGTGGGGGGTTAAGAAAGCGGCGTGTGAATCCGTGCCGAAATGAGGAGCGACGACCACGACAAACAGCAGGACACAAGAGTGAGGTCGACATCAGGTCACTCATGCAATGCGAAACTCGGCCTACGCCACTCCACCCGGCTCTAAAGCTCGGGGTTGTGTCCGAACATCCAGGGCCGTGTGATTCAACAGGCGTTTCGGTGACTCACCGCAGCGTTTGTCTTTGACGCCTCCATGATAACCGCTTCAGATAGTCTGCCGGGGCTCACTTGATAGGCCTACGAACACACACACACACACACACACACCACAGACAGCCTTACTTGCCGGCAACGCCGAGACCGTGACCACATCCCCTGCCCGTGATCCCCCTCTCCCGCGTGTTGGGAGCCCTCGGGCCCGGGCACGGGCCCCGGCCGCCTGAGGCGAGACGGACGGCTCCCTCGCGCTACGGCGTGCGAGTCGACGGACCTTCGATATCACCTCGCTGAAATCCGCGACGTCGGGGCAGGTGGGTTAATCATTTTCCGGGGGCGTTTACCACGTGAGGGCGGGATTGTTCCCAGATGGCGGGCGGCTGGAGAAGCAGCTCCCCCTCTCCTCTGTGAGAATATGATAAGGGTGTCGGGGCTGTGCAGCTACAGAGGGCTTGTGAAGCAACAGAACAGAGGAGTGTGCAGACTACAAAGGCAAGGGCAGAGTCATGCAGGCAGGACAGAGGGGGAGAGAGGAAATGAGACTGAGGCAGGGGGAGCGAGGGGGGGGGGTGTGAGCGAGGGAGCAATCGGCAGAGAGAAAGCGAGAGAGGGAGGGAGCGGAACACAGAGAGAAAGTGACAGATAAATGAAGAGACGGGAAAAACAAGAGTAAAAGACAGAGGGTCGGCGAGAGAGAGAGAGAGAGAGAGAGAGAGAGAGAGAGAACACAGATGCTTGGCAGGCAGTCCCCATGCTGGGATGGCTGCAGGCTTCGAGCTGAGCTGAGGTGGAGGAGCAGTCGGAGCAGATGTATGCCGAAGCATTCTGGGAGACTGGGAACTGCTGACAGATTTGACCATGAGAACGGCATCGTGCCATGATGTCACTCTGGCCCCTCCCAGGAATTCTCCTTGTTACTTTGATTTGCCAGAACAGCACGGGACCTCCCTAATCTGTGAACAAACAGCCCTTATCTCACCAGAGCCTAACCTGCCCTCAGAACATCAGACTTATCTTTTTCCCCAATTCAAATCCCTAAATGTGGGACTAACACAGTTAACAGTTCAAGGAGAAAAATATGCACAACAAAGACGTATTTTTATCCCTAACACAAGCACACGTCGAGAGTACATTGACGGTTCCGTTCCGTTTCGTTTTTACACTGCAGTTCACTTCTTTCTTTCAGTGGGATTCCATGTTTACCAGCACATACTGTTGTGCCTTTTTTCAATGTATTTTTAATATGGTATCCAAAAAAAAGGAAGTCCTAGGGCTGCAAATTCCACTTCAAAGTGGGAGGCTTAATTATTCTGAGATACTTGCAGCTCCAGGAAAGAAAAAAATCCACCCCCTCTTATCAGAACCGTCGTTAAAAAAAAAAAAAGAGAAAAAAAAAAAAAAGGATTTGCGGTTCGTCGAAGTGTCAGTTGCTGAAGCCCATGGGGAGATCCCACTGGCTGAGGATACTGTTAAGTACAGTCCAGTTAGCCGAGAGTGTTCTGTGCATAATCAGGAGTCTCCTCCAATTACAGTGAGTCTAACAAGCTTTACATCCCTTTTTTCTCAAGTCCCACATTGTGCCTCTCACCTTTACCTGTCCTTCCCACCTTGTGAGAGAAGGCAACACTTGCCGCTCTGCTCTGGCTGGGGACTTCTGAGGCCAATTAATCCTCATCATATGCTGAAGACGGTGCGCGGTCTCGCATCACTTTAGTGCCAGCTGGGAGATGAGCCATCTGACAGCGTGATTTGGGGGGGGGGACGCACTTCCTGGCACACGCATAACTGAAAGCGCAGCCATTCAGAATGCTGACCTTAGCACGCGTGCGGTGCTTGTCAATGGACGACTTGTTGGAATGTTGGGAGCGGTGGGCACGCATCTTAATAACAGCAACTAGCACTGGCTCTGGTGCTGTGGTAGTTTTGTGTGCATGTGTGTGTGTGTGTGTGTGTGTGTGTGTCTGGCTGTTCACGTTACTGGGGTGTGTCCGTTCGTGTGCAGCTGAAGCAATGGTCCTCTGTCATCACGCATGCGGCTGCCCTCTGTACGTTCCTGTTATTTTTATTGACAAGGCAATCAACCCCGGTGACACAATCCACTCTGTTACATCAGCCCATCTTCAGAGCGATGATGAAGCGACATACATCCGAGAAACGACTCGCGAGTGAGGGGCCGGGGTGTGCGTGATAAATAACTCCATGAAAGGGATTTCTACGGCTCCTGAAGCGCGCGGCGGAGAGCGGCCACGTGACCGCGACGTGCGTACAGCGAAGCGGGATGAAGGTTAAAAGGACAAGTGTCTGCAGCTTCGGTCTCTAGCTCTCTGGAGAAATCAGCCTTCCTGAGGCCTCTGGGTAATTTGCCTTTCATGCAAAACAGCTGATGCTGAGACAAGGAGGAAAAAATTCAGGTAATTTTAATTATAGCCATAGAGGAGGCCCTGGGGAGAGGTGAATATTTGAGATACAGTACAGGTTGGGGGGAAAAAGAGCTACCTGATACCGGACCAAGCTAAGCAGGAAATGCGCGCAGAGATTCTGTCCTTGAGCCACCAAATTGCAGGTGTGCTTTGTACTCTTAGTGATGGGCGTTGGTTCTCTTGTGTCCTTTGCTTGCTGCTGTAGAACCACCGCCCTCTCACGTTGTGTCCCAGCAGTCCCCCGTGCTAGCAGCAAGCAGCGCCACACGCGGACGGGATGCGCGAGTTTCGATTTCCCGATTTCATACCGGCTTTCTGAGAAAGTGGCTTTTTCGAGTGTGTGGGAGAGGGGGGGGGGGGGGGGGGTTTCCGGCCTCGGTACTGAACCAGCAGAAGCCCATCTCTGTTCCGCTGAAGGTTTACTGAATTGCGGTCAAGTGGGTTTATGCACCGTATGATTTTTACTTTCTCGACTTCATCAGTCAGACCATGTTTAAAATAGCATATGAAAGTTGTGACTAGCAGCTAGCATGGCCAACACAAGTTCTCTTCTCTGTGGAGTTTCAAGAGGAACATGTAGCCTTCCAGAGGCTTACAGGAAGACAGACTAGTAAAACCCAACTTTGTCATTATTGATAATGACTTCCTCTTCATAATTTTTTTAGAAATAAAAAGAATGAAACAAATGTCCTTCAATAAGAAAAGGTCCCCGATGATTGGAGCGGGCCGGAAATGAGATAAAAGGAGCATTTATTTCAATCTGAAAAGCCGAAAAAGTGAAAAGTGAAATGAGACTGTTGGGGAGTAATTACAGATAAGGGAAATGGACACAAAGCAGACTGGCAATTGCGGGTTCCCGATTACTCCCCGTCAGCTCGATGTACGCTCAGAGCGAATGACTCAACAGCACCGCGCGCTTCTAGCCACCGTTCGATTCAGAGGGGAAATTCTCCCTCGTGCCTTTGTGTTCCATGGTCACTTCACGGTCATTCGTGTAAGCGCACATGGCTGCACGCAAATAGCGCCGAGGCTATGGGAAACCAGCGATCATAGCCGCACGGTTACACAGTGCACGTTGAGACAGGACAGAGCCCCCCTGTGTCTTGTACTCAATTTGCACAACTGCAATTGGTAGACTCTTAAGTGCGGCGCAAGGTCACGTACTTCTGTGGGTTAAAAGCGTCCTCCGCGACCCTCCGCGGACGTCTTGTTCCGTTGACTCTTCGCTTCGGGTGAACCATGAACGGTTTCATTTGCCGCGTGTCTGTCAGAGCTCAAGCGAGCAAAGCATTCTGGGTGCACAGCGGCGCCCTCTTGGCCTTTCTCTGACGTCCTGTCCTGTCTTGTTCTGGGACAGGATGTTACAATGTCCTACAGTTTGCGGCGGACAATGTGAAACTTTGTGTAATGCTCAACTTCACGGAGCACAAAGAGACCATTAAAACTGGCATTTCATTATTAGATTGTGCCACAAATGGTTGATTCAAAAAATAACATGTGAAGTTCAGCCTGCCAATGAGGTAAGCGGAACCGGTTCATAATGGCCGTGGGAAATCAGAAAGGGCCGTTCATTTGACTTACGTGGGCCATGCGTTTTAATGAAATTTTTCCTAACAAAGTTAGCTGAGGATATTTGGCAGATTCAAATATCATGGTTATAACTTTCCACTGAGAGGACTGTCGAGGCCACGGCCTCTGATGAATGGAATAGTCTGTCACAATGCAGGGGCGATTACGGCCCGAGCGCCAGTGGAAAAACATTCCCGGAGCTGGCCTGTACGGTGCAGCCCTGTCAAGCCTGATCCTCTGGTTCCGGAAGCCTGCATTTCCCAGGTGACTCGTATACCTCACCGCTCTGGAATGTTGTGTTGTTTCTACACGTCACCTCTAGTCTGAATCGTGTCTGTCTGTGTAGCGCCTGCAAACCCAATGGGGAGTGTCCATCTGTATGTTCGTGCGTGTGTGTGTGTGTGTGTGTGTGTGCGTGCATGAGAGAGTGTGTAAGAGAGAGAGAAAGAGAGATAGTCGAAAGCAGGACCGAACAACAAAAATTGACACTTGTCTCCAGAAACGACTGTATAATTGTAGGTTTTACAGTTTGCAGTTTGTAAGAGTCAGCCAGTTCCTCTGAGGTGGATGGGCTATATTAAAATATAACTTTTAATCTGACAATGGCATAAATAATGGATGCCACGGTTTTCAGGTGCACATCAAAGCTATTCAGTCTGTATTTGGCCGAGTTATTCCTTCTTTCTTCTAGCGCAGCAAAAAAAGCTTTGAGGTCACATTGTAACTTGAGCTGGCCTTCAACTGCAACTTCATAAAAAATTATAAAAAATAAAAAAAACACAATACTTACTCCAAACGGAATATATCAAAGACCCATACGTATTAGGTTCTGAATGTAGATTGTCACGATCTTGCATCGTAAAAGCTCTTCAGTTTTTTTGTTTTTTTTTGTTTTGTACTTGATTAGAGCTGGGTAGAGAGGCTAATATCACGCCATTAGCGGGAAGTGGCTCAAAGAGACCATTCTATGTGACGGGCAATTTCAAGGCTCACTGGGTCTGCCAGTGCCCCTGTCGTCACATGGCGTATGAAGAAAAAACAACAATGACTCAGCTGACACCTCTACCTCAGCTTAAATATTAGTACAGTGCAAATTCAAAAAGAAAAAAAGAAACATACGCACACATATACATGTAATATAGGTACTGAATTGTGGACGACAATCTCTATTTTTTCTCATGGAGAAATGTACACCCCACATGGATAATGTCACGTCCTTACACATTAATCCGAGAGTCCTCTGCATTAATGTAATTACATAAACTGAGGGCGTTAAGTGTCCCGTGAGAACGAGACTGTCAATGCCTTCCTCCTGTTCCCGCCCTCCCGGCCTCTGCCTGTGGGACTAATTAAGGTGGAGTTAAGTGAAATCCGCTACAGACGCGTTTGGGAAGAGGCGGTCTGCGTATACTGTGTTTTGGTGCCGCGAGGCCTCCTTCAGGCCCGCCTTGCTGTGAGGGGGGAGGATCACACGGCCGCCTGATGACTCGCGAGTCAGCCTGCTGTCCGGCACTAAGCCCCGCCCCTAATCCCTCGCCCTCACCGTGAGGAAGACATTAGCAAGTGGTGAAGCAAGCTGGAGAGGGGATGGGAATGGGGGTGGAGGTTGCCATGGCAACATTCCTCTCTGTCAGGCTCAATCAGAGTCCACCCCCCCCCTCCGCATTCATGATCCATGAAAGGGCCTGCACGGGTCTCTAATACCCCTTAAATGCAGACCTGGCCCTCCATCAAAATAAATCATTCATTGTCCCCGTAATCCTCTGCCGTGGTCAAAGCGATAATTCTTCCATTTGGGCTGTTTCAGGATTATTGGCCTTGTGTGTGTCACGAGCAGGAGGGCTGATAATTCTTTCGCTGCCTTCCTGACACTTTGCTCCAATTGTGGTGTGACATCAGAACAACTCACAGTTAGGAAACAATACTCGTTATCATCAAAATATTCTTATCAACTTTGTTAGCGTTCCTTGTATCTGACAAGATAGCCTAACAACAATACTTGCTTTGCAGTATTAGTTGAAAGTAGCTGCAGTATGACATTAGGGTGTGAAATTTCATACCCTGATTGATATGCACAGGCATAGTTTAAAAGGTAAAACATGCAATAAAAATATGAGCTTGAAAATTTAAATAAATAAAAAAACACTATGGGTGGTGTGGAAACATCGTTTTTTTTAGCTAACAAGAGCATAGCACTACCCTGACTTACTAATGGTTTTCGCTTTCATTAGCAGCTCAGAGTGAAGATGGCCTAGTTGTGAAAACACAGGAGACAGAGACAGACCGGCGACGCTCAGGTGAAACGGTCCGCTTTGTTGGAGTGTGTTTCCTGGGTGTGACACAGCTCCAGAGGAATGAGAACCGATACGACACCGGTGACGGTTCCGCTGGGGAAATGCATACCCAGTCATCCGTTTAAACAGATGGAGCGCTCACAGTTGAGCAGAGTCTGGTAAACGTACGCGATGCGGTTGCTTCCAATCACGCCTGAGGTGTCGGGTGGCTCCTTGTGAAACAACCTCAATGGAACTTTGGGGGGGAAACAGAGCGACGAGCCACCAGGACCGCCGTAGGCCCAGCTCAATGCGCACTTTGAGCTATTCTGGCTGTGTGGGGCATGTAGAAACTAGTGCTTATTGTGAACTTACAATTTTAAGCAAGGGTTATAGTTTTACACAGCCGATGACTGAAAATTGTGATTTTGGAAACTGCTCTAGTACCGGTTGTTCAATTACGGGTCCGTGGGGCGGTCACTGGGATCTCCGTTGGCCATGACCTCCCTCCACTTCAGTCAAAGCGCTGCCGTCCACAATGGAGGGATTACTGGCTTCTGTTCTGCCCGGCAGGAGAGTAATAGACACCTGGATATGGGGTCTTAGTGGGTGCCAGACATTGGAAACCAGACTGATCAGGTGACATGCTGATGGCAGGTGGGCAGTGTCGACACTGGGGCCCCCCACCCCCGTCAGACCACATACAAAATGGTGTGACGACTAATTATCCTGACAGCAGACTGGACGACGGCGAACCGTCGGACCATCAGAGAAGTGTGGGTAAAGTAGGCCTACGGTTACTTTGGGTCGTTTGGGGACGTCTGTATTTATAGGCTGGTTGGCGTCCGTGTCGGAGAGGAGACCGACAGCTGTTCGCGCTTCCTGTCAGTACCGGGACAAATATTGGCACATTTACCCCCGCGGGACCCGGCCGAGCACTCGGCGGGGTGTAACAGGGGCGAGGAGACGGACAGGGGTGCGAATGTGTCGCGAAGGACCCTCCGCGCGAGGCCGTGTTCACACCCGGTCACCGAAAACACGAAGAGGAAAAAATGCTCAGAAAGACACACGCAGAGGGGCGGCTATCGGCTGGAGCGGTTTATATTCCTGAGTCTGTGTCACACACACACTGCTCTGTTCATTAAGTGGCGGGTCTGACTCACCAAGCCAGCTCCACCTCCCCAGCAGTTACTGCATCTGTGTGGAAAACAAAGTGAGTGTTCGTCATGTTCCAACGTCCGCAGTCGCGTGTTATGGAATCTGACCACAGATATGCCACTCGCTAAATATAAAACCCGGCCGTTAGTCATTCCCCTCAAATACAACAGAAGGTGGACAGAAGCCTAAGCACTAAGGGCCTGATTTACTAAGACCATTAGCGTGTGCAAAACCTCTTAGCGCACGCAAAACTAATAACCCACCCAATGATTGGTGGAAAACAAATGCCATGACCAATCATTGGTCATGTTATTGGTTTTGTGTGCGCTAAAAGGTTTTGCGCATGCTAAAGGTCTTAGTAAATCAGGCCCTCAAGTCAGACAGAGCACCGCGTATCGACCGGCGAGATCGAAACAATCCTGAGAAATGTAAATATTTGCGCCGGTAAATGGCATCGGGGGCACGGAATATGAAATTATATCGGAATTACAACTGCAATTTTTTGATTGCCGCACGGCTATTTTCGCCGCTGAAGGCAGCAATCTTCCACGGTAATTACCGGCGCTGGCACACAACTTGGCTCCGGGCCATTGCAAACAAGCGAGGCCCCATTAAAGGCAGACTGGTGAGGCATCCTTAGGAGGAGCGCTGCACTGTGACAGCTCCTCTGCCGTGGCGGATGTGCCGGCGTGACCGCGGGAAAGCTCGCGAAAGCAATAAAGCACACGCGAGTCGCCCCTGCCAAGATAAAAAGTGACGTCTCGGTACTTTGGAGGTAACTGCCGTTCACCTCAGACCGATTGTGCAGGAGGAATAACAGGAGAGAATTATAGCGTTTGCTGTTCGCAAATGAAAACGGAAACAATGCTTGTTTTCGTTACCATGTCTTTACATGAAAAAGAATCTGTGCAAGATATGTCACTAATCGGTGAACTTTCACTATGAAACAGTTCGACCTCAAAAGCTGCCATTGGCTGCACCGTTTGATTGCTGCGTTTAATTTCCTACGGCTGAGCGCGTGAGGTGCCTGGCCTACCTGCCTCGTTAAGTGACGGCACATGTAATCTAATCTCGCGCTGAAGACAAAATTAAATTCTGTGCCTGGGCGAATGTGGCGTTGCTCTAGAGAGATTTTCCTCGCGCGCCATCTCCTTTGGAATCTGCACCAGCATCACTGGAGGTCAGGAACAGGTTTCACGGATAAAAGACGCACGTATGTATGGATCGAGTATGGATCGGAGAAAGCATTGTCAGGCTGGCCGATGCTGAGACGCAGCTCAATTGAAAGGCCTTTGGCACGCGTTCAACTGAGAGGGAGATAAATAATAAAAAGGAGAGGAACAATGACCCAACGGGTTTTATGCAAACGATGCTAATTGTAGAGCTCTGTTATTAATTCCATCGCACGGTGGTAGACAAAGCAATCGTGTTTTCCGTCTCATCTGGCCAGAGATGGAGCGTGAGCAGACGGGCGTGGCCTTAAAGGGGAACGGCGAAGCGGGGCGCGGGTTTGTGCGGACGTGCTCTAACGTGACCAGGCAGGGTGGCGTTCCTGGCGGCTGGGCCCTGTGGGCGGGATGGGCGGGATGTGGCGCTCCATTGCGGATGCCGGCGGAGAGGGGAAACTGAAAGGAGCGTCGGTGACATTCCGGCCCGCTGGGCGGAAACAGACCGTCCCGCCCCCCCGCATGGAGGCTGACCCCCTGTCCGGCCAGGCCTTCCACTGGCTGACCTCTCCAGGAACTGCGGTCAAAAATGAAAACGGATGCGATAGCCGCATTGTGGAATGAAAAACAGCTCAGAACCTGTTTATTCCACGTCTTTTGTAGGGAACAGGTAAAGCTGTGCTTTGCTTCCTGTGGGCTTTTTTCCTCTGTTCCCTGTGCAACGGGGCCCAAACTCTTTGTCAAAGGCGCCGGGATGTGCTGGGGCGGGTGTGTAGCCGTGGCAGATTGTTTCAGAGTCTAATCCCCCTGAAACTGCCATGCTGTGACAACTTTGGCTTCCTCAGTGAATCTGAAGAGGCAGCAAGAAGTAATGAAACTCATCACTCGCCTCACTCGCTTTCCAGCTTAAATCTCTCTTTCGCCTGCAAAAAAAAATAAAAACCTGAGAGGGACTACTTCGTCTCTCGTAATACGACATCGGAGATTTTATGTTAGTGTTGGAAAATGGAAAATCACAGCGCATTTAAATCAGGAAGGCCTAACAGGCAGGGATATTGCATTGTTGGAATGACAAAACCAGAAGAATGAGGTTTAGTGCTCAGATATGAACAGATATTAGGGACAATAACGGCTCCAGCCTCCTTAATTGACAAAAGCATTTGGGGACGTGGGCCGACGTTGGGGGGGGGGGGGTGGTTTCTCGAGAAGCGTGGCGTCGGGAGTTGGTGCTGTATTCACATGGCGCGGCCCTGCAGAAACGCTGGCAGGGCTAGTCCACTACTCTTTTCTCAGCAGAAACACAAGTGTGTCTGTGAGCCATTAAGGAGAATCTCTGCCTGGGCCAAAGAGTTGCTTTAGCTGCAGCATTGTACTGTCAGTCCTCATCGGGCCCCGGAGCGATGTGACGAGCCGGGTCCTGTTACAGCTGACCCCGGCTCTTAGCAGACAATTCGCTTGCGCAAACAAATGGACAAACATGGAGGGGATACCTGATGAAAATCAACCAAGACTACGGCGCTCGATGTTGACAGGCAATGCCTTTATATCAACCAGCCCCCTCCTAATTCCTCTTCAGCACTGGGCTTGGACTGATATGATGAAGAAGCCTTCACTTCTGCACTAATAAGGTAGGCTACTATACCATTTCTCGCAAGGCACTGTTCAGAGTGCACTGTTCAGTGTCCTGGCCAAATTTTCCAACTAATAATCTCCCAGTATACCTGAAATAAAATTCCCTCATTCAGGTGATGTGTGGTGAACATTCTGGCACAAAATGGCTGCTGTGTCTCATCAAGGTGGGTGCAACACATTGGTGGTGGTAGAGCTGAGCTTTCCCCCTTTACTGTAAAGTGCTTTAGATCATGAGATGGCGTTAAATAAATGCAACCTATGATGAAGATGAAGACAATGATGATTAGTATTATTACTTGTAGCAAAAGTAGCAGTAGCAACAGCAGTAGCGCCAGCAGTGATGCACAACACATTCAACTGGTTCAATTATCTGGACT